>CM061229.1:94698803-95907542 GCA_030844895.1 Ambrosia x helenae
AATCGAACTTAACAGAATCATACACACCCTTAAAAGTGTTTGCGTTTCCCGTTGCATCGCGCGGGCTCTCTACTAGTATATATATATATATATATATATATATATATATATATATATATATATATATATAGGGGATGGGTATTTTGAAAACCCACTCGAGTTAAGAAAACTCTGCAAACCCGTCAAAAACCCATCTAAAAAGGTTTTTTTTGAAAAAAAATACACAAGGTAACATACATGTTTTTAAGCGTTTTGGGCCAAAATAAAAAAATAGCGTTGAACGAATATTTAAAAAAAATAAACAACGTTGTTACAAAGTTTGTGTTGTTACAGCGCTGTTAACATATGTTTCCTGTTTTTAACATATGTTACAGCGCTGTTAACATATGTTTCTGCTTTTTAACATATGCTAACATCGATGTTACAAAGTTTGTGTTGTTTATTTTTTTTTTAAATATTCGTTCGGCGCTTTTTTTATTTTTTGGCCCAAAACGCTTAAAAACATGTATGTTACCTTGTGTATTTTTTTCAAAAAAAAAAAAACTTTTTTAGATGGTTTTTTGATGGGTTTTCAGAGTTTTCTTAACTCGAGTGGGTTTTCAATTTATACTTTCCCTATATTTATATATGGAAGGAAATTATCTGATGTGATTGTTAAAATCTATATATATTATGTATAATTGGATCGGTTAATTATGTCCACTAGTAGAACTTCTTTGGGGCCACAAGTGGCCCCACTCTATGTTTTTCTTCGTAGTGTATTTTTTACCTTAAAATTTCAAATATTTTATATGTATTGAGTATACCCCTTGATTTTTACCAAAAATACAGGTCAAGCTCCTCCGCTAATGATTATGCCACATACTAAGACTAATATTTTGGTTAATTGATTATGGCTTAACTAAACCAATCTAAATGTTGTTTCCCACCGTACTGCGCGCACCCCACTAGTATATATGTTCAAGATTTCAAATGAAAATAAAATGGCTTGTAAGAAGAAAAAAGAACAAGTTTAACCAATTCACCTAATATATATAACATGTATGTATTGTGGTTCGAGTAACATTAACTAATTCACCTTATGGTCACTCCTTAATGTTAAACTAAAAGTCTGTTTCACTAAAATGACCATTTTGTTAGTGCACCATTCAGCATGTTCCTAGTCTATATATAGTTATCTCCTCTCTTGTATAGTGTTTTATGTTTATCGGGTAGCATATGAGAGTCCTGATACTTCCTATGATGTTTTGCAATGAAGCTATCTATTGTGCATGTTATACGTTGAACATAGTCCTGACAGTGAAGAAGTTTAGGAAGACCAGTTATCAACTTCTGAATCTTCATAAACCCAATTTTGAATTCCTCGAACCATTTGGTGCTCCGTGTACTATGATCATCGATAATGGAAAATTTGGAGAAAAAGCAAAAGAAGGTTTCTTCATAGGGTACGCCACTCCTAAGAAAAGGGTTTGGAATACTCGTACAAAGTGTGTTAAAGAATGGATGAATGTTGATGTCCAGAGATACACACCTAATCCCCAAGGTAGAGGAATTGATTTGATGTTCGATTATGCAACTTTATTTGAGGAATTTGGTCTCGATAGTGTGGTACAAGAAGTTGTGGCACAGATTTATTATGAGTGTGAAAGCGCTGCTAGCTCACCGCTTGTGCATCCAATCACTGTTTCTCTAGTTTATAGCTACTTCTGAACTAAGTCCTTCTACAGCAGCTGGGAATACTAAAGAAGAATATGTGTTTATGGAAGCTTCTGAGGAACATGATGCATCTTCATTAGATGATGATGATGATTTTGTTGATTCCAGTGAAGTGATTTTTTGAACAGCTAGCAGATACTACTATTCCTGCAAATACTACTATGGTGAATACCGAAGCCCGTCCGTCTTCTTCCCGTGCTCATGTTCTTAACTTCCGTATTGGTCTTTCAAAGTACAACATGCAAGAGGGTGTCACATTCCCAACTCATCCTGAATCTAGGATACATGAGATACACCCATTACAGAATTTGCCGGGTAATTCAAAAAATGGGGTAACTACACGTGGGCAGCTTAAGTCAAGTGCAGCAGCTCTTTACTCCAAAATCTCTGAATCCAGTGAACAAAACAATTAGGCCTTCGCCTTGTATGTTTCACAAACCGAACCTCGATGTATCAATGAAGTATTAAGGGAAGAACTGTGGATTGAAGCTATGCGAAATGGAACTCCTTCAGTTTCGGAAACTAGGTGTTTAGGATCTAATTGATCTTCCTAAAGGTGCAAAGAAGATTGGAACGAAGTGGGTTTACAAATGCAAGAAATATGATCGAGGTGTGGTAGTTCGCAACAAATTGGGCTTAGTTGTTCAAGGATTCCAACAGATTAAAGGAGTAGATTACAATGAATTATATGCTCCGGTAACCCAAATGGAAGCGATTCGCATGTTTCTTGCTTTTGTTTCTTATAAACGTTTCAATGTTTACCATATGGATATGAAAAGTGAGTTCTTATATGGCAAAGTGAAAAAAAGAGATGTACGTGGGGCAACCACCGGGTCTCTAAGATCCTATGCACAAAGATCGTGTTTACCGATTGAACAAGGCTCTTTATGGACTCATCAAGCTCCAACTGCATGGTATGAGACACTCTCTCAATACCTTATCTCTTAAGGGTTCAACCGTGGACATATTGATTGTACACTTTTCGCCAAGGATAAAGATGGAGACCTCTTGCAGGTACAAGTATATGTTGATGATATTATATTTGGCTAAACTAACGATTGTTTGCGTGTGACACCCGGCATGTTTAGGTTAACACTTTATAAAACACATAAGTCTACCTTAGCGAAAAACGTTTTCAAACATACTTAACTAGGTCAGTTGAGTCGTTATGATGGTTTCGGGAATCATCGGGAGTCGTTACAGTGATCCACGGGATCATTGGGAGTCGGTCCATAACCATGTGAACAAGGATTGGTGATTTGTAGAATCGCCGGGTTTAACGCACACACGCAAGTCTCGAGTCCCGGGAATTGGTGAACGGATGTGAACGTGTTAGTTATCATGCATTATGTGTTTACAATCATTATATGACTTGTAGGTATGTGAATACGTGTTTATATGTGTTAAAATAGTGTTTAACGCGCCAAAAACCCGAATAAACATTCTGAGGGTGATTACGTGTAATTGCATGTAATATAGGCGATTAGGGTATCCTAATCGCCTATTGCAGCACGTAATCGCATGTTCTGTGTCTGACGACTAGAAACACCTATAAATACCACCCTTGACTTGTAAAACATCATTTGTGCAACCCTAATAGTCCCATAACCTCTCCTAACACATACACACCCTCTGGAACACGTTTTTTGCCCAAGAAATCATCTTTCCAAGCTTTACACCTCATTATCTTGCAAATTCAAGGTGTGTTCTTCATCCCAAACCTTTGTAATTTTATTGTTTTGCTCCCTAAAGGTCCAGAGCTAATTCCTAAGTGTTTTTGTCTTTAAAAACTTATTAAAAAAAGGTTTCCACATAAACCTAAACCTTCATACTTGCTTTATATGATGTTATCATGCAAAGATAGGATTTTTATGATTTAAACATGTGAGTTCTTGTGTATTTGATATGTTTCTGAGATAAATAGGTTGTTAGCATGATTATTGATGGAATTGGAAGTTCATAGTTGTGTATTATTGATAATAGGCCTTTTGACCCGTTTGAATGATTATGAAGGATTAAGGATGATATGATGTGTTTTGTTGATTGCTTGAGGTTAGGGTTTACTCTAGGATAATGCTAGAACAGTAGGATAATGTTGAACAACGTTGTTATGTGATGAAATCTGGATATTTGCTATTTAGGGTAAGTTTTGCATGTTGATGTGATGTTTACATGCTAAATATGCTATTTGGGAAACGCATACATTCGGGGCTATTAGAATGACAATAAATTGGGGGTTTTTGCTTGGAAAAGGTTTATAAATGATTTGGGTTTAATATTGGGTGTTTCCACATGTTTCAGATCTAATTTGGAGAATTAAACGCGCGAAAACACAACCTACTGCTGCAGGGGGCGAGTAGGATTCTAATCGCATGTAACTACAGTCGATTAGGACCTAATCGCATGTAGTTATAGGCGATTAGCCCCCTACTTACGTGTTGTACACGTGATTACAATCCTAATTGCCTGTTTGACTTTCGTAAATGCTAGTTGACTTTCCTAAATGCTAGTTGACTTTCCTAATTGCATGTTTGATTCCTAATCGCATGTTTTGCTATTGTAAGTGCATTTTGAAATCCCGAAACATGGTTTGACACCTAGGAACATGTTAGGAACCCCGTGACATGTCTAATAACTTGGTAACACATGTTCGGACCTGTTTATGCATTAATTGGGCGTTATGCTAGACATAGTAAAACTTTTGCGCATGCTAAGTGTTTAATTGCATATGTTGCATGATATCTTGTATTTGGCTAACACGTGGAATGTCGGGTCACCAATGGGAAGTCGGGCCTTGTCTGGTCTGGTCGGTTTAACGTTCAAACATGTTTTCAGCATACACGGTCACGGTCTGGACAATTGGGGACTGATTAGCCTTCGGGTTAGCAGTCATCACACTTATGTAAACTCATTGATAGCTCGCCACTAGTTGGGGCTATCACACGCATGTCGGATCTTTCTTAACACATCAGACGCAACCTAAGGTGAGTTCACGGCCCCACTTTTATCAGTTTTGTTTTCGGGGGAGAAACATGCTTACACACTTTAAACACATGATTTCAAGTTATACTATGGCTATCATTATATTACAATACGGCTCATCTAAATCCCAAGGAAACCACTAATACGGGTATGTAGCGGGGAAATATGGATAGCGCTATTGGGCCTCGCAAACCCCACTCGACGGCTGGAGGCCGGGCGGGTGCATATTGTCTCAAACACACATGGCCTACTAGGTATGACGGTAGTCCGAGGGGTACCAAACAGTAACAAACACAGTCATCAATGGATTCAACCGTAGTTGTAATTAACTCAACGCCTAGCTAGCATTCACACAGCATAGTAGTAACGGTAACAGTTTTCAAAGGATTTACGAAACGCTTATTATAAAACCTGTGAACTCACCAGCATTTTATGTTGACATCTTTTTGGCATGTTTCTCAGGTCGTTGAGGTAGCAACATCGAGTCTAGGCGCACGGAGTCTCACGGCGTCTACGGTTCACTTGCATGTCATTTAGTACTTTCAGACTTTTATGTTTTACTGCTGGTTTGTAATAAAGTTTTACGCTTCCGTTTTACGCTTCCACTGTGGTGGATAGATTTTGAAAAACTTAATGGGCAGTTTATGTTATTTTTGTATCATTTAGTTGTCGTTTGTTGTGACCGTTAACTTAGATCCTGGTTTGTCACGCGCCTCGCGATAAAACTCCGCATGTGGAAGTTGAGGGTGTGACAGATTGGTATCAGAGCCAATGGTTATAGTGAACTAGGACTACATGTAGAGTCTAGTCTATAGTCGAGTCTCACACACATTGGACGGTCACACATATTTACGAGTCGTGTCATTTGGTAAACGTACTAACCTTGTCGGGGTGTCGGTGTCCTCATCACACAGTATCATATTATCTATCTTTGATTATCTATACCATTACTCTATCTTCTTCGGGTTTGAGGATGAAGAGACTTATCGCTTACGCACGGTAGTAGTGTACATTGGGGTGGCTTCGCCACACTTTTGAGATCTGTCCATCATTTGGATATCTTCTATATGCCCTAATGGACGCACTTGCCTACGCACACTATCATGCACTAGTACTTGTTATAGTACACCTTGAGTGATTGTTCACTTTGGGATCATTGTGCGATAAGAGTTTCTTTTAAGGATAAGGGTATCGGGTCAAGTTCTAGCTCGGAGCACGCCTATAGGACCATGTAGAGCGATTTATCATTTCGGGTGCACATGAAATCATAAATCGAAGTGCATGAAATCTTGGTGGACTTCGTGTTCAGACCGATGGTTATGCTTGAACCTAGTCCTAAATTCCTTCGGTCACTAGCGGTTTGATCTATACTGACACTGAGTATCTTGTTCCAGGTTTTGGCAGAACATGCCTGGTCGTAACGATGGACGTACTGGGGGACGCCGTGGTGGCGGCGGTGGCCGCGCAGGCGGTGGTCGAGGTGGTGTTAACATCACTTTGACATATGACGAGTTGAACCAGATGATGCAGCAACAGTTGAGCATTGCATTAGCTGCTTTCCAGGCTGCTCAGCAAGCCTTTGCCACTACTCCAGTGCAGGCGGGGACCGCCTACAAGAGGTTTAACGTGGACCCTTCCTTCTATCGCGCAATGATCAACTCTCTCTCATGTACTTAACTGCCTCACCTCCCGATATAATGTTCATGAAATGCATATGCGCAAGATACCAGTCAAAACCGAATGTTTCTAATCTAACTGTGGTTAAAAGAATCTTTCTATATTTATAAGATTAAGATTAGTGGGTTTACATTTATCTTATTTTGATAGGCTTAGTGGGTTGGTGTACGGGTTTGGGATTGGGTGTACGAACTAGGCTCGTCCCACTATGCAAAATCACCTCATGTGTGTTTGTAACACCCCAACCGATGGCGGAATCATCGAGGTGCCACGTAGTGACGATTGTTCAAAAGCACATGGTACTAAAATGTAAATATTAATGAATAATCAAAATTGTCTTACATGGAAATGGAAAATACATTGTCTAAATGAAATGTAAATATTGAAATAACTGAATTAAAATAAGCACTAAATGTTCCTTGCTAAAGCACTAGATCAAACTGCACCTGAAACATGTACAAATAGATTTGGTCAACATATGAAATGTTGGTGAGCATTCCTAGTTTTGGTATATATAGTAGGTTAAAAAGTTATACAATTCAAGTGCAAGCTACAGTGCAAATATGTAAACTATGTATCATACAAATGAGCGAAATCAACCTTGTGACTGTATAATGTACTGTATGAACTGTAGTGTACTTATCCAATAAATGGATAAAAAGCTTAACACTGGCCACGGATTCTCCGATGAAAAAGGGGGAGAATCAATCTAGGCGGGTTGTCAATCCAAATAGCGCTATCCAATGTTAAGGTCGGCTTGTACCATGTTAATGATTTCACTAAGTACAAATGTAATCCACATGTATTGTCTAAGCATAAAGCACGTTGTAAGCAATGCACATAGTACTAGAATTGTATTGTAAAAATGTAATCTTGTATTTGAAATTGTAATAGTGTACATGTAACACCCCAAAAATGTATAAAAGCAAAAAGGGGTAGGAATACTCACAGTATACGTAATAGCTTGTAATTGAACTGAATAACGAAATATGCGTTGGAAATATTCCAAAGAATCAACCTAAAGAATTTAATAATGTGTAAGGAAAAATAACTCTAGGATACATGTATTTCTAGGGCTTCGAATTTGGGGATAAATGTTTGTTTGATTATTATTAAAAATATTCGACAATTGAGAGAAATTTAGTAAATAAATAACCAAAGATCTTTTTATGAAATTTAAACTTAAAATGGCCACAATATTGTGTTTAAAGTATAAAAATAATTTTTGCAAAATTATTTCCTTTAAAATAGATTTTTAAATCTATTTATTACAAATTGCCAAAACTTAACTTTAATATTCAAAAATACTAAAATTAAAGAATTATTATTTTAAAATTCATATTTCTGTTCTAAATGATTAGAAATAATTTGTATAAAATTTTGGTGCAAAAATAATGAAAATTGGATTTATTATGATTTAATTATGATTAAATCTAACAAAAATTGATTAAAAATATAAAATAAATGATTTTACTGAATTAAAAATTATTTCAGTAAAGTTTGACTTTATAAAAAGTCAGGATAAATTTTGGAGAATTTAATAAAATTGTTTTGATATATAAATGGATTTTTATAAATATAATAGTATAAAAATGATTTAATTATTATAAATACTAAATAAATGAATTTCTGAAAAATAAAAATTATAAATAAAACTTTTATCTCAGATTAAACAAATATAATTTTTTAGAATTTATAAAAAGGTTTTACTATTTAAAAATGAATTTACAAGATTTAAATGTATAATAAAATAATTATAAATGGTTTGTTTTTGAAAATAAAAAGAAATGTGGAAAAAGGGTGTTCTAGCCGGGACTCGAACCCGGGTAGTCTCAGTCACAGCTCACGAGCACAACCACTTGGCCCAGGCCTGTGGTTGTGTTTTAACTCTGATTAACATTATATAAATACACTACGCGAATCAGATTTTATCCCCAAAATATAATTACGAACCCTAGATTTAACAATTGGACAAATCACACATCAATAGCCTGATTAACCATGGGGTTATTGATGTGTGATGGCCGATGAATATAACCCACACAAATAATTAAACTCACAGTGATGAATTGAGTATAATTGCCGGGTCAAAGCAAAAGTCAAACGTTTGATCCAAGATCTTAATTATCAGTGTTTAGAGAAAAATTGGAGGTTGAGAGAGAGTTGTGAGCGAGTATCCAAGGTTCGTAGAGGGTCTATTTATACAGAGGATCAAAGGGTTTGGTTAATTGGAAGGTTTGACCTCGTTTTAAATTCATACGCGTAATAATAAAGAATTGGTCAATGATTGATGTTAATTGGTGTGTAATCGTGTTGTATAGGGCCGAAGATTATGATACTTACCAATTATGCATGATTAATTTCCAAATCAAAGGTTTGTTTTTAAAAAAAAAAAAAAAATAATTACACTATGCTGCTGCTGCTGTTACGTTGACAGGGAAGAAGGAAAAGGAGTCAGCAACACGGGTATATATATAATACAGGTTAGGAATAAATCAACATAGTGGTGTAGCCCGGTTGGTTGAACGCGTGTTTGTTTAAGGTTGAACCGGTTTCTGCTCGGGTTCGAGTCCCGGCAGAAACTTAATTTTTTTTTTTTAGCAGATGGAGGTGTTGGGCCGGATTGATGGGCTGGATCAGGCTAGGGTAAAGGTCAAGGGAGATGGGCTCGCACTTGGGCTGCAGATGGGCTCAGAATCTTTAAGAGAGAAAAGAAAAAAGGGTGAGGTTTGGTTTGGTTCATGTTGTAAAAAAAAATCTTATTATTATTATTATTATTATTATTATATATAAAAATAAAATAAAAAGTGACGGATGTCACAGCATCCCCTACTTTGAGAAACTTCGTCCCGAAGTTATTAGAAACATAGGGTTATGGATGCTTGGGTAAAAATTAAGATAACTGTGGTTAGGGAAATTTAAATGATTTGGGTAAGAGGTTTGATAGGTTGTGGGTTAAGGATTGGATTAGGCTCGTCTTGAATAATAAGGAAAATAAGAATCTAGTAAAACATTAAACTTCAAGTTTTAGGACTCCTAAAATAATTGCATGAGTTGATTGACTTCAGAAAGACTAAACGAACTACCAAATAAATAGAGTTTGTTCCTGGTCCGACTTCCAGTCTCACTTTCAATGCATCATTAGTGTTTGTATACAGGGTGTACCGCAGCTAACCCACCACACCTTTGATACCTTAAAAACGTACTGGAAGCCTACCAAAAACTCTAATAGAATTTCACACTACCCTAACGCACCTGTAAATTCATGATTACGTTCCGGACCGGAATCATCAATTTACCTTACATTAGGGTTTTATGTCTTTCTATGATCCCACCGATTGTTGAGCAGGTTCGATAGCCTCCACCAGCCGTGGAGTAGGTTGTAGGGCCTCTCCCGACTGGTTGAAAGGCATAGTGACCTCTACCAATCGTTGAGTATGTTCGATAGCCTCCACCGGTCGTGGAGCAGGTTGTAGGGCCTCTCCCGACTGTTGAAAAAGGCATGATGACCTCTATTAAGTGCAACAATTATTATTCACATAGATTGCAAATTGATAGCATGTTTATGCAAGCAAGTTTGTAAGTACTACAACCGTTAAGTGTAAATGTTATCTTAGTGGCCTATAGAAATAGATTATAAGTATCATGAATAACTAAATGTTCAATAGATTGTTAAATCAAGGAAAAATTCAAGTTTCATATAACAAGCAATGATGTTTTTTTTTTAGAAAAGCCCCGTAGAATCAATTATTAAGTTTTTAGTAGTTTGATTTTTATGGAAATCAGGTCCAAATGTTTTAATAAAATGTAAGGTAGAGTCTGAAACTTATATGATATAAACGTAATCGAATATGATAAATTTTCAATCTGTGTACGTACACAATAGCATGCAAGGAAATTTCTAGATGTTATATGCCTATGAGTATGACATAATTGGGTACAAAATGATAATGAGATCAAGAAAATGGAAACACGAGTATCATGAATAATTAAATGTCCAGTGAATAGTCAAATTAAGGGGAAATCAAGTTTCACAAATAATGATGTTTTGGAAAAAAAAATCATGTAGAATCAAGTATCAGGTTTTTAGTAGTTTGATTATCATGGGTAACTAGCTCACGTGTGAGAAGGTGAAGGATATGAATTTAGCTCTTGAGAGGATGATGAAAAATCTTGAAGCAGTATCAAGGTTGTGAGAGATGGTGAATGTGAAGATAGTTGATAACGAGTTTATTTTATAGTAAGGAGATTATATAGCAGTGTAAATTTTGGGGTTTGGATCAAAGGTTATAATCAAGTGTATAAGAAAACATGATTGTGGTGTATGCCAAATATTGTAAAAATTTGAACAAGTTGAAAATGAGTGAGTGTTGATGGAGAATCTAGAGACTATATATTATTCCAAAAAAATGAATATTTTCAAAATTTGGTTTTGTACATAAGGCAAAAGTTGTTAAATAGTACAAGCTAAGTAGGCTTTGTAATAGTTTAAAACATTATATAGAAAATCGTTTGCTACGTCAATAAATAATCAATTGAATTTAGGTTCGAGGAAAATATGTACTTTGTAAAGTTACTAGGTAATACAACTAGTTTTAGAAATCTTTAGTTTGTGCTAAAGTATGAGGTTATAGTTTTTTTTTTTAAAATAAACAACATGTGGAGAAAAGAAATAATATGATTTGGGTAGGGTGTTGATTATTTAAAAAGTGGCTAAGAGGGTAAGGTGAAGTGTGATTGTGAAATCCCTAGATGGTTATGAAAGTATGAATTTGTAAGCAATATATGGAAATCGTGAAATACAAAATATTGTATATGAATCGAGAGAGAGTATTATTGAAAAAGCTTGTATAAAATGCTTGGAGTGCCCTTGTCTAGCTGTAAGGCCCAACAAGAACGTTGACTTTTCAAAGGAATTGAACCCAATGGTGATCAAAGAAGACATGCTTTAGCCTATAAGTGGACACTCACTCCAGGAATCCCCAGGTAAGCATAACAGGTCCGTAAATGGATTTATGCGCTATGCTTGCCTATGCCAGAAAACCCAGTGTACAGGCATCCACCCTTCCAGATTGCACGTGTCCTTATCACACTCATTAAAGTTCAACAACTTTGAAGGAGCAAAAATACGAGTAGGCATTATGCCTAAGAGTGTCTTCATGAAAGGTACTGTCTCTGTTCCACACTGATGTAGTCCTTCCACTCCATGCAGGACACCGTCTCTATGCACCATGATGAAAGATAAGAAGAATAGAGAGAGAGAAGAAGGGAAAGATAGAAGGAGAAAAGTAGGGAGAAATGAGGAGTAGGGTAATTCAGGAAATATTATGCATGCAAGTTGTAGTTCGGTTATAGTCTAGGCCTTTTTATCTAATAACCTAGTTCCCTATAACCATGGCTCTGATACCAATCTGTAACACCCCAACCGATGGCGGAATCATCGAGGTGCCACGTAGTGACGATTGTTCAAAAGCACATGGTACTAAAATGTAAATATTAATGAATAATCAAAATTGTCTTACATGGAAATGGAAAATACATTGTCTAAATGAAATGTAAATATTGAAATAACTGAATTAAAATAAGCACTAAATGTTCCTTGCTAAAGCACTAGATCAAACTGCACCTGAAACATGTACAAATAGATTTGGTCAACATATGAAATGTTGGTGAGCATTCCTAGTTTTGGTATATATAGTAGGTTAAAAAGTTATACAATTCAAGTGCAAGCTACAGTGCAAATATGTAAACTATGTATCATACAAATGAGCGAAATCAACCTTGTGACTGTATAATGTACTGTATGAACTGTAGTGTACTTATCCAATAAATGGATAAAAAGCTTAACACTGGCCACGGATTCTCCGATGAAAAAGGGGGAGAATCAATCTAGGCGGGTTGTCAATCCAAATAGCGCTATCCAATGTTAAGGTCGGCTTGTACCATGTTAATGATTTCACTAAGTACAAATGTAATCCACATGTATTGTCTAAGCATAAAGCACGTTGTAAGCAATGCACATAGTACTAGAATTGTATTGTAAAAATGTAATCTTGTATTTGAAATTGTAATAGTGTACATGTAACACCCCAAAAATGTATAAAAGCAAAAAGGGGTAGGAATACTCACAGTATACGTAATAGCTTGTAATTGAACTGAATAACGAAATATGCGTTGGAAATATTCCAAAGAATCAACCTAAAGAATTTAATAATGTGTAAGGAAAAATAACTCTAGGATACATGTATTTCTAGGGCTTCGAATTTGGGGATAAATGTTTGTTTGATTATTATTAAAAATATTCGACAATTGAGAGAAATTTAGTAAATAAATAACCAAAGATCTTTTTATGAAATTTAAACTTAAAATGGCCACAATATTGTGTTTAAAGTATAAAAATAATTTTTGCAAAATTATTTCCTTTAAAATAGATTTTTAAATCTATTTATTACAAATTGCCAAAACTTAACTTTAATATTCAAAAATACTAAAATTAAAGAATTATTATTTTAAAATTCATATTTCTGTTCTAAATGATTAGAAATAATTTGTATAAAATTTTGGTGCAAAAATAATGAAAATTGGATTTATTATGATTTAATTATGATTAAATCTAACAAAAATTGATTAAAAATATAAAATAAATGATTTTACTGAATTAAAAATTATTTCAGTAAAGTTTGACTTTATAAAAAGTCAGGATAAATTTTGGAGAATTTAATAAAATTGTTTTGATATATAAATGGATTTTTATAAATATAATAGTATAAAAATGATTTAATTATTATAAATACTAAATAAATGAATTTCTGAAAAATAAAAATTATAAATAAAACTTTTATCTCAGATTAAACAAATATAATTTTTTTAGAATTTATAAAAAGGTTTTACTATTTAAAAATGAATTTACAAGATTTAAATGTATAATAAAATAATTATAAATGGTTTGTTTTTGAAAATAAAAAGAAATGTGGAAAAAGGGTGTTCTAGCCGGGACTCGAACCCGGGTAGTCTCAGTCACAGCTCACGAGCACAACCACTTGGCCCAGGCCTGTGGTTGTGTTTTAACTCTGATTAACATTATATAAATACACTACGCGAATCAGATTTTATCCCCAAAATATAATTACGAACCCTAGATTTAACAATTGGACAAATCACACATCAATAGCCTGATTAACCATGGGGTTATTGATGTGTGATGGCCGATGAATATAACCCACACAAATAATTAAACTCACAGTGATGAATTGAGTATAATTGCCGGGTCAAAGCAAAAGTCAAACGTTTGATCCAAGATCTTAATTATCAGTGTTTAGAGAAAAATTGGAGGTTGAGAGAGAGTTGTGAGCGAGTATCCAAGGTTCGTAGAGGGTCTATTTATACAGAGGATCAAAGGGTTTGGTTAATTGGAAGGTTTGACCTCGTTTTAAATTCATACGCGTAATAATAAAGAATTGGTCAATGATTGATGTTAATTGGTGTGTAATCGTGTTGTATAGGGCCGAAGATTATGATACTTACCAATTATGCATGATTAATTTCCAAATCAAAGGTTTGTTTTTAAAAAAAAAAAAATAATAATTACACTATGCTGCTGCTGCTGTTACGTTGACAGGGAAGAAGGAAAAGGAGTCAGCAACACGGGTATATATATAATACAGGTTAGGAATAAATCAACATAGTGGTGTAGCCCGGTTGGTTGAACGCGTGTGTGTTTAAGGTTGAACCGGTTTCTGCTCGGGTTCGAGTCCCGGCAGAAACTTAATTTTTTTTTTTAGCAGATGGAGGTGTTGGGCCGGATTGATGGGCTGGATCAGGCTAGGGTAAAGGTCAAGGGAGATGGGCTCGCACTTGGGCTGCAGATGGGCTCAGAATCTTTAAGAGAGAAAAGAAAAAAGGGTGAGGTTTGGTTTGGTTCATGTTGTAAAAAAAAATCTTATTATTATTATTATTATTATTATTATTATTATTATTATTATTATATATAAAAATAAAATAAAAAGTGACGGATGTCACAGTGTTATAAATAGGAGGTTGGTCTTTGTTATTACGGTTGATTTCTTTTGTTACTTTCTTTGTGTTTTATGCGATCCTTGTAACAGACGAATTTATCATGTGTGTAAGCTAATAACAATTCAATCAGTTTATGTTCTTCTTGTGTGAACCTTACATTAGTCTTCCGCACTTGTGTTTGATTTGAGTGATTTCGTGAGAGTTTCAGGACTTATAATTGGTATCAAAGTCATGAAAGCTACTCAAGGGCTCGGTTTGATATCACTCGTCAACAAGAATATTACAAATCATAATTTTCAATCAATGGTGGTTTCTTTTACCTTGTTTTGATTTGTTTATATTAACTGTTTTTGGTGTGTTGGTGTTTGTTTTGATTTACTAGTTGAATCATTTATGGTTGTGAAAGAACAAAATATTTTTGTTACAAATTTGATGTTTGATCGAATTTGGCAGAAATTTTTCGTGTTAGCTTGATTTTCGGTATTTTGGTTGCAGAAGATTTGGAAAGGATTCGAAAGTTAAGCAGCCAAATCTTCTCCAATATTTTCGGATCTCATCAACCAACCTTTGGACGTGTGCGACTTATAAATCAAGTGTACAACCACTGGTTGTTTGCCTTCCACGTGTATGGATCGAATTCTAGGTATGTGACATTGTTTTGGGCTATGTACAACCCATAAGCTGAGTGTGAGCCCAAGTACAGAGTGTGCGATCTAATTCTGATGTGTGTGTGATCCTTTTACTCAGTCCATCAACTGTGTACGGCTCAATAAGATTTTGTGCGGCCCAAATTAGTCGGTGTACGACCAAAAGTTTTGTGTGCAGCCTAACAAGTTTGTCCCAAATTCACTGTGTGCGACCCATTTATTACTATGCGACCTATATGCTTGTGTGTGACTCTGAAAAAACTGCTTTTGGACGATTTAAGGACTTTGGACAATTGGACCCATATTGAACTGTCATTTATAATTGTCTTAAATTTTACTAATATCTGATAACTTTTCAGCTAATTGATTGAATTAACAAACAAATCGTGACGACTAATGCCACCGCTATTAACCAAGAACTTGATAATATAATTGGAACAAACAACATGATCTCCATGCTGCCGTTGGGGGATCATTTTTAGAATAGAAGTTTTGTTTTATCCAACACATGAAGATAAAAGATGCAAAGGCTTGGAGGTCTATTTGGAAAGGATCGGCTATTATCACTTTCATTGTCAATGAGGAGAAGGGAACTACTGCAATCAAACTAGAGACTAGGGGTGTAAACGAGCCGAGCCGAGCCCAAGCCTGACTGGGCTCGAGCTCGGCTCGTTATGGTTTTATGAAGCTCGAGCTCGATCAACTCAGTTCGAGCCTACAATCTTGAGCTCGAGCGCGGCTCGCTAGCAAAATCAAAAGCTCGAGCTCGGCTCGGCTCGGCTCGAGGTGATTTGAGAACAATCTCAAACGATCTCAAAGCTCGGCTCGAGATCGCAAAAGCTCGGCTCGCAAGTGTTATTAAATGGGCCTATGAAATAAGGACTTGGGCTTTGGAGATGTGGGCCATAAATTTTAAGAGATATATAAATAACTTATAATTATGTTTGGGCTCGTTTAGGCTCGCGAGCCCAATCGAGCTTTATATCTAGGGCTCGAGATCGGGCTCGATAACTAAACGAGCCATATTTTAGGCTCGGGCTCGTTAAGGCTCGACTCGTTCGGGCTTTTTACCGAGCCGATCCCAGGTAGCTCTCGAGCTGCTACGTGTCATTTACACCCCTATTAGAGACAATGTATGATGATGATCATAAGAAATTTGATATTGATGAGAAGGCACTAGGAATGTTACATAGTGCTTTGTCTCCTGAGATAGATGTTGGTGTATTGGCTATAGGTGGTGGTGGTGGTCAGATCTCGATCGATGAACTTTAAAGGATGATGGGTTAGGTTTATGTTCTGTGTTTAGATCAAGGAAGAAGATAATAGATTTAATCGTGGTTTAACTGTGGTTAAATTAAATTGATAGGTGACAAGTTCTAGTGGCTTTCTACACTTTTTTATGTTAAAAGGACTTTGTACCCAAAATATAGTATTTTGGAAAGAAAACCTTTTTGCCGTTTAATAATAGAGACATTAATTTATCCTTTTCTCACACTATTTTTGAATTTGATTTACCAACAATAACACCACCGTCGCAAATGAGACCAATTCTTTTATAAACCAACACCGCGACGCGTATTCAAACCTAATTATTCGTCAACTCGTTTCACATCCAACTGTCATGTTCACTTCACCTTCTCTCTCTCTCTCTCTCTATAAATAACCTTAAAATAAAAACCCTACACAACAATATCCTATTACTAAAACAACAAATGGGTAACTACGTTTCATGCACCCTCAATAACCGTATCACAAAAAACTATACAACAACAAAAGTAATATTACCCAACGGCGAAATCCTTAAACTCGACGAACCAACCAAAGCAGCCGAACTCATGCTGGAATCACCAAACTCGTTTGTTGTCAACTCTAAATCACTACGTATTGGATCGCGGTTTTCGGCCCTTAATGCCGATGAAGACCTTGAGTTTGCGACGGTTTACGTCATGTTTCCTATGAGTCGGGTTAACGGGGTTGTTACTGCTGCAGATTTGGGCTCTCTTTTAATAACTGCAAAGAAATTCGGAAGGGTTGCACCCGAAACCGCGGCGGGTTTGCCAGACCCGCCACGGTTGAATTTGGAAGAAGTTGAAGAAGTGTCTTCGGTTGAGTTTAAGCGAAGGATTATGATGTGTAGGTCGAAGAAGCCTTTGTTGGATACTATTGATGAAGAACATGTTTGTTCAAGATGACTTGGTTATTATTATCTTTATTATTATTTTTATTTATCTCTACAGTTTTTAAATTGAAATATTCTTATTGGGTTGGTGAACTAGGGAATAATTTTTTTTCTTTTGATTTTTTCGATTTAAAATCCTTGACAAGGTTTTAAGTTGCTATGTTTTTGTTGTATATAGATGGTAAAGTTTAATTATATATGCGTATACTGTATACTATTTTTTTTTAAATATATGGTTATTAATATAAGCCTGGAAATGGGTATGTTCTAAACTTCGAATTATGTTGTAATGAGTTCGACCCATGACTTTTTGGTCTAGTGGTATGGTGTCCCCCTTACAAATATAAGGTTGTGAATTCAAATCCTTAAAATGTAAGATGAGGTGGAATAAAAGTGTAATAAAAATTTACCGTTCAAAAAAAAATGTTGTAATAAGTTCGGGTTAAAGTAAGTTATTTTTAAGAGGGAATCAATTGGCTTTGAATGCCGTTTAAAAAAAAAAAAAATTGGCTTTGAATGGTTTTGTAAATGTACATAGTCATCACTCGAGGATTGTAAAAGATATGTGGTACGTTTTTTTATTACAAATTTGATTAAATTATATATTTTTTTTAAAGGCAAATTTCATTCACAAACGACAGACGGCCTATCTCCAACTAGGAAATAAAATCGTCAAACGGCCACAATTACACAAAGTCGAAATTACACCACATAGTCCAATCAATCGAAACCGTTTTATATCTACTTCTAAACCAAAGAAAACCCAAAGCGTTGATTAAATTATCCGACACTCTAATCCACGATGCAATGCGAGAAAACTGAGTTTTTTCGATTAACAAAATTCCTAATTAGAAATGCGTAGAAGACGTTTTTCGCCAAAATTGGTAGTCTATAGGCAATTCAAACACCCCCTTTTTATGTATTTTCAACACATTTTGGACACATTGTTTTGTCACCTTCATCACCATCCCGACGGCTGCCCCACATCCGCCAACCCAAATACTGCCATATCTGTGATTGCGTCACTAGATGGCGACATGACGCTGGCAAGAGGTGGCCGGAGTGGCGGCGTTTGCTAGGGGTATTCAGAATTCGATTTGGATTCGAAAAATTTGAAATTCGGTTTAGTTCGATTCGATTACCAATAATTCGATTCGGTTATTAAGAATTCGAATTCGATTCAATTCGAATTCGAGTCCAGTAAATCGAATACTAATTGAATACGAATTTATGATTTTAAATTTGATTCAAAATTCGAATAAAAATTGTTTATGTATATTTTTTTAAATATATATACACTCATACACAATATTATATACAAAAATATACACATTGAAAAAAAAAAAGAACTACTAAATTTTGGTCAAACTCTAAGGGTGCGTTTGGTTCGCATGAATTGAATGGATTTCAATGTAATTGGAATTTGAATTCCAACTCTTTAGGTGTTTGGTTCATTGAATTTGTTGGAATTGGAATTTTAATTCCAATCTTGTGTGTTTGGTTGACAAAAGAATTGGAATTGTAATTTGGTATGAATTCCTTCAAATTCCTTTACCTAAGGGAATTCAAAATCCTTCCAATATTAGAAGGAATTCAATTCAATTTATTGTAATCTTCGAACGGTTGGCATCATTTTGACCCGAACCAATTCGAACCATGCCATTTCAACGCGAACCGCTTAAATCCGAAACAATTCGGACCGTACCAGTTTTGATCGGTACCGTTTCGAGCCGAACCGTTTCGTACTATACAGACCGGTACCGTTTAGACCCGAACCGTTTCGTACTGTACCAGTTTTGACCGGTACCGTTTCGGACCATACCAGTTTCGACTGATACCGTTTCAGACCGAACCGTTTCGGACCGTACCAATTTCGACCAGTACCGTTTTAGACCGAACCGTTTCGGACAAGTTTCGACCGATACCGTTTCGACCTGTACCGTTTCGCCCGTAACGTTTCGGACCGAACTGTTTCGGACCGTACCGGTTTCGACCAATACCGTTTCGGACCAGTTTCGACCGACACCGTTTCGACCTGTACCGTTTTGCCCGTAACGTTTCGACCGATACCGTTTCGACCGGTATCGTTTCGACCTGTACCGTTTCGCCCGTAACGTTTCGGACCAGTTTCGACACATACCGTTTCGACCGGTATCGTTTCGACCTGTACCGTTTCGCCCGTGACGTTTCGGACCGTACCAGTTTTGACCGGTAGCGTTTCGACCTGTATCGTTTCGACATGTACCGTTTCGACCTGTACCATTTCGCCCGTAACGTTTCGGACCGAACCATTTCGGACCGTACCAGTTTCGACCGGTATCGTTTTGACCTGTACCGTTTCGCCCGTAATGTTTCAGACCGAACCATTTCGGACCGTACCAATTTCGACCGGTACCGTTTCAGACCAATTTCGACCGATACCGTTTTGACCGGTATCGTTACGACCTGTACCGTTTCGGACCGCACTGTTTCGGACCGTACCAGTTTCGACCGGTACCGTTTCGCCCCGTACCAGTTTCGATTGGTACCGTTTTCGACCCGAAATGGTACGGGTCGAAACGGTGCACGTTGAAACGGACAGGTCGAAACGATAGAGGTATCAACAGTTCGAGTCAAAACGGTACTGGTCGAAATGGTATGGGCCGGTACCGGTCGAAACGGTACAGGCCGATACGAGGCGAAATGGTTCGGGCCGGTACGGGTCACAACGATGCGGGTCGTGGGGGCAAAGGTGATAGATTCCAATTTATTAACCAATCAAACACAATAATATAGGATTTGAGAATCCAATTCCAACAATTTCCAATTACTTTTGGAATGTTTGAATTACAAATCCAATTCATTCCAATTCCAATTCCTTCACAAATTCCAATTCCAAACAATTCCGTGAACCAAACGCACCCTAAGAATCCATAATGTCTACAACTTTTACCATAACCATATTTTACATATTTACCTTATACTTACAAAATACTCCCTACTAATTTTACTATTCCCGTATTTGACATATTGTTATTTATCAATTTTGTAGATTTGTATTTTATATGTTAAAAATAATGAGTTTGTATTAGTTTTAAAACTAAAAGTAAAACAATTTATTATTTATGGTGAATTTGAACTAAATCGAATTTATTCGAATTCGAGCTTCTTATTCGAATCAAATAAATTGAACTTTAAGCGAATACGAATCGAATAGGAATTCAGGTAAAAAAATTAAAAATTCGAAAAAATCGATTCAAATAATTCAAAAATTCGTTATTCGATTCGTTAAACACCCTTAGCGTTTGCCAAGGCAGTAGGGGCGGTGGCAAGGTGTGGATGGCAACAACGCTGGTCAGGTTAGTTGGGGGTGGCAGCGTTAACTAGGGTGGTCGTGCTCAGAGAAGGTGGTCGGGCGAAATGGAGGAGCGGTGTGTTGGTGTGGGAGTACGAGAGTGGTGGGCCACGATAGTGGTGGCGGGGGAGGTCGGGCAGCTGCAATAGATATGGTGAAAGGCTCCGGCCAGATTGTCGGCGCGACAGCAGGTTGGTGAGGGCGGGGTAAGAGTGGTCAAGGTGGCGCGAGTGGGGTTGCCGGTGATGGATGCAACAATGGTTATATTGGTGAGTAGTCTAGGATTATATTTTTTTTTTTTTGAAAGATAAAATTTCATTCAACAAAAAAGCGAGGACCTCGAAGAAAGGACCACGCACAACATAATTACATCAAATACAATGGGTTTGTAACCCAATCATTCCAGACAATCCTCTGGTTCTTAGATCTAAACTTTAACCAAATATACGTTATAGCCTTGACCAAAGAAACCACCTCCGGTACCTTCGGATCACCGTTTTGAAAAACCGCCTTGTTTCGCTCTTTCCAAATCGCCCAGCTGGTAACCCAAAAAATCCCACCAATAACCTTTTTCTCCTTTGCAGGCCTTGGACTTAAATTCGGCCATTTGATAACTGACTCCAAGTCCGGGAAAGAAGCAGCATCCAACTTACACCATCTCCACACCAGCGCCCAAACACCTGAAGCAAAGAAGCATCTAAACAAAACATGGTTTACCGTCTCCTCTGTAGCGCTGCACATGGGACAGGTCACACTAGGTAACTGCACGTTTCTCTTGTTCAGCTCGACTCTCGTTGGAATTCTGCCTTTATCTAATCTCCACATCCACAGGTTTATCTTGATCGGAACCCATCTGATCCATCGAAAAACAAGGCTGGTACCCATCCCTTGGTGCTGGCACATGGACTGTTTTACCGCCGCAACTGAGAAGTCCACAGTCGGCTTGTTATCCCATATCCATATATCTTTGCCGTCTACAAACTGAACCTGCGAAAGCATAAACTCAACATCTTGTTTCTCCGAGATCCCTTCAACAGACAAGGTACCCGAGGCCCAATCATCTGACATCTTATAAAGAGCCCCATCAAACTTCACCCGATCACTAACAACACAATCCTTCTCTTGTTCCAAAGCAAAGAGGGCTGGCCATCTAATGAATAAGGGGGCTTCGCCAAACCACAAGTCCTTCCAAAAACTGATTCTGTTCCCATTACCTAGTTTGTAGGTGATCAAACTAGCAATAGACTTACCATCAATACGGTGCTGCTCCAATAAGCTCACAATCGCCTTCCAAGCACCCGGAAGAGATCTTTTAACCGGGAGAAAAGACCACTTACCACGACCTCCATGAATACTAATCACTACTTTTTTCCATAAACTTGCATAACTAGTCTTGAATCTCCAAGCCCATTTAACCAATAAAGCAACATTAACATCACACAACTTAGATATGCCCAACCCCCCATATTTCTTTGGTCTAGTGACCACATCCCAAGAGACCCAATGAATGCCTTTACTATCTTTATTCCCAACCCACAAGAATTTTTTCATCAATCTTTCGATTTCTTCCATTACCGCCTTAGGGGCTTTGAAGAGAGAAAAATAATAAACCGGAATACTAGAGAGAACCGATCTAATCAACGTCAATCTCCTACCCATCGATAATAACTTAGCTTTCCAAGATGAAAGACGGCCTTTCACCGTATCTATGACGGAACCCCAATGAGTCGATCTATTCATATTCGCGCCGATTTTGATACCAAGATACACAAATGGTAATTCGCCAACCTTCCAACCCAATAGCTCGGCCATGGAAACAACATCCAAAGAGGGCACCCCCAAACCAAAAATATGAGACTTTTGCGCATTGATTTTCAGCCCAGAAATCATATTAAAAATGCGCAACAAACGGTTAGTGAACATAATATTATTCGAGGACCAAGAACCAATAAAAAGAGCATCATCCGCATATAACATGTGGGATATACACGGACCCGCTCTACTAACATTAATACCCTCAATATCTCCCAACAAACACGCCTTAGAAATTAATTTCGCCAAACCCTCCATCACAATGAGAAACAAGAACGGAGATAGCGGATCGCCCTGTCTAAGACCTTTTTTACAATCAAACTCAAAAGTAGGCGAACCATTAACCAACACCGCCGAACGAGCCGAATGCACAATGCCTCTAATCCACAGGCACCATCTATTTGGAAAACCCATTTGAGCCATGATAGAAAGTAAAAAATCCCAGTTCACATTGTCATACGCCTTTTCAAAATCGATCTTCAAAAAGAAAGCCTTTTTGTTACACTTCTTAATCCACCCAATCAACTCATTTAAAACCAATGGCCCATCCAATATAAATCTCTCTTTAAGAAACGCGGATTGCGAATCAGAAATCACGTCTCCCATGACATTTTTTATCCTAGCCGCTATCACCTTCGATATCACTTTATTAATCACCCCAACAAGGTTAACGGGCCGGTAATCTTTCAACCCCAAAGGAGTTTTATTTTTTGCAATAAGAGTAATGTGGGACAGACTGCATTCTTTACTAATGGATCCCGTCTCGTAAAATTCTTCAAACAATTTCAAGAAATCCTTCTCCATCAATGACCAAAAATATTTAATAAAGAAAAAATTAAAACCGTCTGGACCAGGCGCCTTGTCAGAGCCACAATCAAAAACTGCTCTTTTAATTTCTTCATTAGAAAAGGGGCCAACCAAATCGTCAATCTTCTCAACTGGAACCTGATTGAAATTATCGCAAAAGAAAACCGGCCTTCTATGTTCTGTCTCACGAAAAAGTTCTCTATAAAAACGAAGAACTTCTCGTTTAACTAACGAAGTTTTAGAAATCCATTCCCCATTGACCAGAACCCCCGGAATATTATTAGCCGACTTCCTACCATTGATGCACCGGTGAAAAAATGCCGAATTTTCATCTCCCAGAGACGCCCAATTCACCCGAGACTTTTGTTTGAGATCCTTATTCTTCAAATAAACCATTCTCTCCAACTCTTTTTTACTCTCCTCCCAAATCCAAAGCTCATCTTCCTCAAGCTCACGAGACTCCACAATCAGTTCCAACCGCCTAATATCATTCCTTAAACATTCTGCGTCCGCCTCTTCTTTTTTTGAGAGCGTTTTCCACCAACTCTTAAGAGCTAGTTTAACCGCCAACAACTTCTTTGTAATGATTATATCAGCCGGCCCATCAACAGAAGTGTTATTCCAAGTTTCTCTAACAAGCTCTTCACAGCCTTCCCGATCTAGCCAAGAATTGAACCATTTGAAGGGTTTTGCACCGTAGTTCGATTCATAAACAGTAAGTAACAAAGGGCTGTGATCAGACATCTCTCTTGGTAAAGCTCTAAGACAGGCGCCATTCCACTTATTAAACAGCTCCTGGCATACCAACATACGATCGATTTTGCTCATCTTCATACCCTTGCCAGCACCTGTCAAAAAAGTGAATCTACTTCCCTGCATGTTAAATTCTTGTAAACAAGCTTCGTCAATAAAACTATTAAAATCTCGAGCAGCCCTGATATTAAATTTAGAGTTTTTTCTTTCACAATCCCATCTAACCGAGTTAAAATCACCAATGAAGATCCACATTCCCGCCATCCCTTGCATAACATTCAAAAGCCGCTCCCACAACACTCTTTTTTCCCCCACCTTCTGGGGAGCATAAACATTGACCACATTCAAAATAGACCCGTCTTCCGTCAAAGTACCAGTAGTAACAATAAAATTTTGATCCAAAGAAGTTTTATATTTTTTAAACTTCCTAGGATTCCATACACTAATCAAACCACCAGATTTCCCTTTAGCCCCAACAACATCAACATCATAGTCTTTATTACCCCAAACCGTAGCTAACTCGAACTTACCCATATCCGCAAGAAGGGTTTCTTGCAGACCCAAAAAATCAACATTAAATTTTGAAATCAAACCTTTACACCAAGAGGCTTTTCCAACCGCCCCTACCCCTCTAATATTCAATGATAAAACATTCATCGCTTACCGGATTGTAAACCTTCACCATCAATAGATTTTGAAATTAACTGCTCGAATCCCTGGAGATCAACGCCTAAACGACCGCTGAACTCCTTAGTTGCTTTCAATTCTTGTGCCTTCGATTTTACATTCGCAGCAGAAACTGCGGAATCCTGGACGATATCAACCTGATCAGGTTGAATATTCCCCTGCTTAGGACCGTCTTCTGTTTCTTCAATGAGAGCTTCAAAGGAATTAGCCACATGGACTGGGCCAAAACCCCTTGTTTTTAAGACATTAACATCCTGGCCCAAGATAAAAGGATCCAAATTGAATGGATCATCATCGTTCAGCCCAACATTCTTTAAACCCTTGGTGGGCCTGTCATTGCTACTGGAATAATGCCCCCCAGATTCACAGCCCACTTCCACATTTTTTTGTTTTGACTTCTTTCTT
This sequence comes from Ambrosia x helenae, assembly GCA_030844895.1. Taxonomy (NCBI): domain Eukaryota; kingdom Viridiplantae; phylum Streptophyta; class Magnoliopsida; order Asterales; family Asteraceae; genus Ambrosia; species Ambrosia x helenae. The sequence goes on from CM061229.1 coordinate 94,723,819, forward strand.
TTTAAAATCTTGACCGAGGTTTCCATACCAATATTATTATGACAGAGATTTTCACCATCAATGTCGTTAATATCCTCCATTAACCTTTGACCAATGATTGGGCTATGATTTCCTTCAACAAACTTCTCTCTCCTATCAACATAACTCTTGTCATTTACTACACCCTCTAATTTATCACTTTCCATAACAGGCTCCACCACCGGAGATCTCATCGGACAATTCTTTGTTTCCTCATCCTGCGTCCAATCTCCGTCGACGTCATTCACAAAATCCGATATCCAGTCTTTATCGTCCTCCTCAATCCATACTTTAAACGTTTTTCCACGCCATTTTAAGAAAACAGTGTCTTGAACTCGGGTACCATGATTAAGAAGCACACCAATGTAATGAAAAGATGAATCTAACTCCAAGCTTTCTAACAACGGTTTCTTGATAACCGTTCCAAAAAAGCTCCCAATGTTCTCGAAAACCTTGTCGTCAACCATACTCAACGGTAACCCCATCACCTTCAACCATGCAACTCGTTCATACGGCACCACTTGTCCTTCCCAGATATCCACAGAACTGAATAAATCAGTTCTACCGATCATTTCATCTCTAGCCATAATGGCATGTTCCTTCAACCGGAAGGAGATCAGCATCCTCAATCCACCCAAGCAACGAACCTCGCCTTCCCGTAACCCCATCTCTATCAACAGTCCTCTGATGTTCTTAAGCACCTCAAGATCACAAAGTTTAACGACTACCGATCTCCCATAAAGATTCTCAAAAGCACAGATGGAGTCATCAATATCGATCGTCTTTCCTGTAGATGCCCCAGAAAACGCCTCCATATACGACATAGTATTAGTACCACATTCATTCTGTTTTCTAAACCCTTCTTCCTGACGAGACTGTTTATTCGCTCCCATATTCTTGGAAGGACGAGCATCACGTTGGTTATTGATTTCTCCTTCCTCCAGAACAAACTTAGCCACATTAGCTTTCAATCTGAACTTTCCAAGACGAATAGATGATAACACCTTCTCCATCTCGCTTCCGTCTTTGACATCCAGCAATGAAACGAAAGCAAATCTTTTCCCCTCCCAATTCCTTTTTCTCGCCACATAAATGTCGAAAATCGTCCCAAAATTCCTGACCTCCTTCGCCAAATCAGCACCACTACACCTGTCTGGAAGATTTGACACGAAAAACTTGGTTATTCTAGCCGATATCTCCACCGGAATGTTTTTCCGGCGAGAGCCCATGGAGAGAACTTGTTTTTGGATTAGGTATACTTTCTCTTAAATATTTGTGGTGATATAGTCTAGGATTATATTTACTTGGGTTGAATTGCATTAATATTTTGAAAGGATTTTAAATTCCTTTAAATATGAAATTTGATAAATTAATTACAATTTCGACCAGAATAAAATTAAGATTCCAATTTCAACAAATTAAATGAGATGGTGTTTATATCTCATCCCAAACAATTAAATGATACAAGATTCTTCAACAATCAAAGAAAAATATAAACCACAACAATTAATTAAACACAAGCAATATCAGATTCCATAGTTGGGTTAGTGGAAGCAAACTCAAGGAGTTGCTGATTACATTCAAACAGTCTCATGTGTTCTTCTTCAAGAGTCACCATTGCTTCAATCCCATCTCCATCTGGTGTGTTGAACTAGATGAACATGTTCTTCACCAACAAATCCGGCACTGTAACCCATCTCGGATTTCCCCAACCGAAATCTGTTTGGTACTAAGGCGCACTGCGTACATCACTGCACCTGTAAACATCAACATCACCGAACAACTCCTTTGCATTCTTTGATGATTCGCCAACACAAGTTAACCAATCATGCAGATTGCGATCATCCCCACTAGCGTGGAGTTCTTTCATTTCTTTCTTCAACCGAAGCACCAACTTTCCGAGATCCATGATTTGCCTCTCATCATTGTTTGATATGGTGTAGTACCAACTGAAGTTTCCAACAGAATTGTCTGGCAAACGGTAATTAATCAACGGTGACAGCGTGACACCGTCTTTTTCGAGCCTACCGACAAACGGGTAGTATTTTGTTATTTTGTTAGGGTTTCAAACAAGGATCTTTTCAAAATATCACAGCCTTTTATATGTTGGGACTCATATAAAAGCAAGAATGGGGTGTAGGAATGCAAGGTTAATTGATCAAGCAATGAGAGTTTAAAAGTTTTGAGAAGATTAGGGGTTGGAGATGAAGGTTTGATGATTTCTTTGGAAATGACCTCCATTGAAGAAGTCATGTATCTTCTGCAAGCAGTATACATTTCTTTGGATATCATCTCCTTCCTCAATGACCTTTTGGCCATTAATGAAGAAAACATATATATGCAGGTAGTAAGTATACATTTCTTACTCTCAGCTCAAATAGCTCTCAACTCAGCTCCACATCTAAAACAATTTGAATCATTAGGATTCCATAAATTGCTTCAATTTTATTGTAGTTTGTTTTATTCTTTATTTGCAATTTGCTCTGTAGCAAAATCTAGTGCTAAAATATTTGACAGGATTGATTAATTAACTTTTTTTTTAATGGCAAACGCTTTATATATAAATATAAAGAGCCCATCAAGGGACTCGGAATCAAAACACCCCAAAAAAAGAGAAACGTCTAACAAAGACGACCCAAACAAACATCACGACAGACCAAGACGAGCTACATTATAATAACATCAAAAGCGGACCAATCCTCCCAAAACGGGGAAGGGATCTTCACTCTATGCCAAATCCATAAGAAAGAGTCTTCCATGATGAACTCCGCCGATTTCCTAACCGTAATGAAAACTCCCTCGAAAACCTAAGCATCCTCCAAATTGTCGCCAAAACCACAACCTGAACCAATTTCTTCCATTTCATTGCACCTGGAGTTGAGGCCACAAACTCGTGTAGCTCCTTTACATTCTGCAGATTAGTCGGGGGCAGGATCTTCAGCCACACAAACACATTCCACCAAACGCTTCTTGCAAACAAGCAGGATACAAAAATGTCGTCCGGGTCCTCATCAGCTAAGCCGCCGCACTGGGGAGGTTTATGCCGCGGGAAAGTAAACCACATTTCGACGCCACCCTACCCAAAGTAGCTCTCCAGAAAAGAAAATTACATTTCGGGGGTGCCCGCCCACGAGTTCCATTTGAAAATAACAAAGATTGATTATTAACTAGTTATCAATACAATTTGCTGGTGCAAGAACCAAGAGTTTTTAATTTTTCTTGTTAGTTTAAAGGTTAGATATTTGGATAGTGGTAAGTTAATTATAAAAATAAGTTATTCATACCTTCAAATTCTATATGTGCCTTGACAATTTTAGCCTTTTAGGTACTATTTGTCACACACAAAAGTAAAATAAAATAAAATAATTGTCACATACATTGGGAAAGAGACAAAGAAAATATATATTATACAATTTTCTGGTATATCAAAAGATCAACAATATGTACAAATATTATACGGTTCTACAGTCTTTTACATAAAATTGATTAAGATTTTATAGACACTTATCAGGAATCAGTGATCTAATCCTGCTCCTACCCTCAAATTGGATATCATTTATTAACTTTAACTATTTAAGGAATATTTAACTATTAATTTGTATATATCTTAATATCTATATATTACAACTTACAAATAATAAAATCTAAGAATCTTTTTACCAAACTAATGCTCTGTATTTTTATTCAACAGCTTTGTCTGTTAGCTTCTATATTGAGTCAGGTCAAGATCAATTATATGTTGTAATCAAGAACCAAAGGTTTTATAACTTCAAGAACAAGAATAATAAATATTTGGTTCAGTTGTTCAAATATGGAACAGTTTCATAGTACAATGATATACCTTAATAAACAATGAAACTTTGCAGAAATATATCAGTCATCATATGAAGAATGAGGAGAAGCTGTACAGCCAGGGTCAAATGGATCTTCAGATCCACAACAATGCCAATATTGAAACACTTTACCAGATTCAGGTGTGTTCATGGTGCCTCCGCTGTATACGCTCTCGAATTTTCTCTTGGTTTCTCCTGATATTAATAAAAAAAGAATGGATTTTATCATGAATTCAGCACCCTAAAACGTTATAATGCTCTCTTTTTAATGAAGTTACAATAAGGGTAACAGTTCCTTACATGAGAGGAAAATAATCATGTTTTTAGTACCTGTTTAACAAAACTTATTCAGATTGACATTAAATAGGTCGACCCGCCAACCCATTCATGACCATAGTTGTCAAAAGTGCGCCTAGGCGCGAGGCGCACCAAGTGCGCTGTGCCCTGTGAGGCGCGCGCCTAGGCACAGAGGCGCACTATCAAGGCTGTTTTCGGGCTGATTTCTGGCCAAATACAGGCTAAAAGTTGCCTAAACCTCTAAAACATCCTAAATGAGCTATGAACAAGTCCTAAACAACCCTAAAACATCCTAAAGTAGCCCTAAACAAGCCTAAAACATCTCTAAAATCCCTAAAAAATGTATTTTATACTATGCAGCTAATTATAAAAAGCCCTTGTTTTTTATGCGCCTAGCGCCTAGGCTCCGGGCTCGGCCTATGTGCCTTGAGTGCGCCTAGACGCTTTGACAACTATGTTCAATGACCAATTTAACCAATTTATTACAATCTACCACCCGTATACGACCAGTATAACATGTTACGACTTCAGTACAACCATCAAACAACTTACAACCTATTTGAGTCGTTTCCATAAAGGGTCAAACTGGTCGTGTTCGAGTTACACAATTTTAAGTGTTTACATGTTAGGTTTTATGTTCTTTTACGCCAACAAACTTTACGAGTCGTGTTTGGATTAAAAAATTCAGCTCGCCAACTCAAAACAATTATGCAGCTCACATTCTTCTAAAAAGGTTACGAATTCATATTAACATTATCAACTTTCATATGGCAAATGACAAATCTTTTTCCTAAGATGAATACATTTTGATCCGTAAGTAACTATATCTCCTCTCTAAATCAGTAAATCACAAGTATATCGAATTTCATAATTTGAAGCAGGTTCTCTGCCTCTGTTGTCAAGGCTGCAACCTTCTCGCTTCGCTTTATTTAGACGAAATTCCGGCCAAAAAAGATCTAAACAGGTTTGAAGTCCAAAACAATTATACAAACCCTAAACAAGCCTTAAATCAACCTAAACTACTTCTAAAGAAGCCTAAAACATGTCTAAAGCCCCTAAAAACGTATTTAACAATCCACGCTTTGAAAGCGCCTTGCGCTCGACAACTATGGCTTAAATCTTAGAAACCAATGAAAACATCTTAATTATTAAGCAAAAAAACATAAACCCAACTCACAGAATCTCTATTTTCACAATTCATTTATAATTTATAAAATAAACAAAGATATTAAATAATTTACCGCCAAAATGGGCAGTGTGGAAACGACAAGCTTGAGGGTGATTGAGTGAAGGATCGAACTGGGTTTTGCATTGCTTGCAAGTTCTTAAAGTCACAGGCTTTGTTTCTTCTACTGAGCATTGAATGGAGTGCCTTCTGTGTACACGATAATTTGACAGACGAGAAATTGAGGTTGAGAAACTAATTGAGGGATGAAGTTTTATAGGATTGTGAAGGATGAAGGAGGTGTTATGTGATCTGATTGATGAATTTGTTGAACAGATTTGTGTCGCCATTGATGAATTTGGGGGAAAATATGATGGAGAAACCAACAGATTGGGTTTATGTCAAGTGTTAAAATGACCCCTTTTAGTTTCAACATAAGTTAAATATGAGAATCAATTTTTCTTTTTTTTTTTATTTTAGAAAAGACTTGGAAACTGAATCATCGTACTAAATAAATTACATTTTTATCTGAAGAACAAAACATGATAACCCAGTGTCTCAATCCATTCACCGAGGAGGAACCCTATAATTGGAAAAACGCATGGCTTTACCTAGGATAAAATTTGTTCCAAACGAGACTCTAACCAATGACCTCCTATTTCGAAAGTCATGGGATTACTAGTGAGCTACCACTCAACCAGAAGGCTCGGTGGTGGTTAATTTGTGCCACACAATTAATTGTAGTTACAATGATATCAATTTATTCTATTTGTTTATTTGTTATATGTTAAGTTCTTATATAATCAACAATCATATAACCGAAAAGGAAAAGCTAAGATCTTAGTTTTGGTTAATAATTCTATAACAAAACTTGAAGACCCGGTAGGTAAGCTATAATTAGCAACCATGTTCTTTTGTTTCTGACCAAGCACCTATGAGGATTTGAAATGGTAGAGACGAAACTTACATTGAAAAACAATTATAAAAGTGAAAAAGAATGATTATAAGTATGCTTATCCGATGCCTATTACATTGTTGTCCAAACGTCAAGTAAAGTGAGAGAAAACCAAAACTTCGGTGTCAATACATGCAATGAAATCATGTGATTTTAATGAGCAATGACCTCTATTTTTGAATGATGATTAGTCATAGTAAACATCAAAACCATAATCTCAAACATCTCGCCATACCATCGTATATCTTCCTCATTACCAATCTTGTCACAAACATGGAATCAAATACTCAAAATACTTTTATTATAAAGTTCCCAACCCAGAAATCGTACAAACCCTAATAAGAACAATAGTCTTAACAAATCACTCACATAACTCTCAGATACAAAATATCCTATGAGTTTATAACAATATAAACTCTTAACAATGGTCTACCTGAATCACACAACAACAGATTCAAGATGAATCTGTTGTTAACTCAAGATCAAAACCCTAATGAAGAGAGAGAGAGAACAAAAGAGTGAAAAAGTGAACGAATGACTGAATGAATTCGTGAGAGAGAGATAGAGATCTATTTATACACCCTCTCTCCTAATAATAATCCAACGGCTCTCATTAGATGGACACCAGATGATCAACGGAGCACAAAGTGTTGTGCTTCTTCGCACGGATTGCCACCGTGGATAGTAACTTAAATGGACTTTGAGAATGGGCTGGACCAGAAGCACTCTATCACTCCAACTGGGCTCAGCTACTCAGCACTCTTGGGCTCAGCTACCTTGGGCTCAGTTATCCTTGGACTTAGACTCTTATTGCTCTCCTGGGCCAGACCTGCAATACTTATGCAAAATGATAAAGCACAACATAGAACCATTTTTTATAAAAATAACACAACATGACTTATATTTTATAAAAATAAAATTGTTATTATTTGAAAAGAGTATTTTTAACACCCCCCCCCCCCCACAATTTTATTTTCTAAAACAATCAAACATTTTAAGTTTAGAACACAAGTTGTCATGTTGTGTAGGAAACAAACCTTTTGTCAGCAAGTCAGCCAGTTGACTACTATAGTCAACTTTGACTGCCTTAATAACCCCTTGAGAGATCAAATCTCTTAGAAAAAATACATCAAGACCAAAATGCTTTGTCTTATCGTGAAATATTGGGTTTGATGCAATAGAGAGCAGCAGAGTTATCACAGTGTAAAGAAATAGGTAACTTGACCTTAATGTCAAGTTCAGAAAGTAAGTTTTTTAGCCACATTATTTCCCGATCCATGATATAAAGTCTAATTTATTTTTAAGTTTTCTTATCTTTATCCGTGCACTCTATTTTTCTAAGTTCCTTTTATCATTGTACTTAAAAAAAAATCTTCAATCATGACATATGTCCTATCCTAATTCTATTTATAAAATCGTCATTTTATAAGACGGTGTTTTTTTTTTCTAATTCAAACTAATGATTTTTTTTATTTCTTATTTAAAGCTAATCATTTTTCCAATTACATTTATAATCTCAAACAAGGAAGATATAAATTCATTTCAAAATAAAGCCTTGAGTCAAGAGTCAAAGTCTTGACAACATAATTCTTGGAGTCAAAGCCTTGAGTCAAATAGTCAAAGTCCTGGTCAAAGTCTTAGTCAAAGTCTTAGTCAGATAGTCAATTCATCATAAAACCTTACTTTATGGTGTTGACCAATTTTAATGGCTAATTGAATCCAAAACTAGTATAAAAACCCACCTATGAACCATTACACTTGCCACCTCTAAATCGATTGTTTCAATCCGATTAAACTTTCCCTCATACTTTTCTTCTATAGTCTATTACTTCTACAATTGAAGCTTTGATTATAAGCTCTTGTAATTGGCAACTTTGGGGTTCTATTTCTCGAGACTTAATACTTTGCTAAGGTGAGTTTACGTAACCATGTTTATGCAATTCTTTATACTTGCAACATTATACTTAAGCAATTCTACATGCATGTCTAGTTGTAAACTTTAATGCCTCATGAATTAGACAACAACAACAGTTTCAACGAGTTTCAACGAGTTTCAACATTACATAATCATTAGCTATGGCCAAGCCGGCGATACTCAATAATAGATCTATTGGATTGACAATCCCACCCGGATACGTGTACCTCCTACATAGGTAGCGTGGGTGATTGTTATCGTTCCAACATATTATTAAGGTGAACCGTGGATGACGGGATGGACCTAAACTCGTCGGAGGTTTGATTATGTCGATTCAACATATTATGCTTATTCATGTAGACTTAAACTTACGATAGACATATGAATTGCTAAACTTTTATACTTAAACTATTTGCTTGACATGACTTATGTATTCTCACCAACTTTTAGTTGACCCCCCCCCCCATTTTTACAACTCAACAGGAAATAATGATGCATGAAGGCTAGAGTAATTTTCATGAGAAGACAATCTTGAAGTCTATGCTTGTTTGGTTTATGTGATGTATTAGATTTCCACTTAAAACACATTATGTATTTTCATTTTGGATATTTGCACTTTATATTTATTTCAATTAAAATTTGGTTACCATGTGCTACTGTATACTCATTCTTACGTGACACCTCGATATTTCCGCCATCGGTTGGGGTGTTACAAGTGTGACCATTTTTGTTACAATGAGTACACCTTAATGTTTGATTAGACCCCTTAGAACCTTTCCTGCTATTAAAGCTGTCACTCCCTTGTCCTACTTTAGAGACAAAACTCATAGTAGGAGTAGTCTTAGAACCACTGCTGGACTGTCTATGAGACTCCTCTCTAGACACTACAACAAATGCTTCTTTGATAGAAAAGATGTCAGTTTTAATAAGCAGAGTGGTTCTCACATTTTAATAACAACTATCAAGCCCCATTAGAAACTGCATAAGTTTTATCATATGGTTATAGTCATTAAACTCCCTAGAGGCCTCACAGGTACAAGAAGAGAGTTGCAGTATTTGGTCAAGTTGTTTCCACATGACATTAAGTTTATGATAATACTCAGACACAGTCATACCATCTTGTTTAAAACAATTTATTTTCTGATAATGATAAAAAACAACTGAACCATCAATTTTATTATAGGTTTCCTTTAAATCTTTCCATACATCAGAAGCCAATTTAGAATAAACTTGACCTAAGTATAACTCATCAGATATGGAGTTTAAAATCCAAGTTAGCACAATATAATTACACCTATCCCATTGCCTAGCTAACACATTGTCATCAACAGGTTTAACACATTCACCATTTATAAACCCTAATTTGTTTTTAACTTGAAGTCCTAAAATCATTGCATTAGCCCATACAGTGTAGTTCTCAGTTCCCTTTAATTTGACACTAACAATAGTAAGATTTGTAGAGTCACTAGCATGTAAGTACAACGAATCACTAGCATCAAGTTTGCTAACAAGTGTGACAGGAATAATGGGACCAGGATTATCCTGATCACCATCTTGACCAACAACGACATTATCATCATCAGCCATGACACACAATTATCAATAGAACACACTTAGCACAGAAACAACACAAGAACACTCAAATACGAAACAACAACCAAGATTAATCAATCAGACACGGCGAAGCCCCGTGGGTGATCCAGATCGTCGGTTCGTCACTCAAAAGGTGCCGACACAGGTCCTTACGAGGGAGCCACCTAAAACTCTAGACCAACCTAAGGCTAAATCAGGGACTCAAGCCCTGAGCAATCAACTCCCTAGGACACACTAAAACAAATAACAGAAAACCAGAACGATCTCACCGAGAGGGGTTCCCAAGTTAGGGTTTGCCTAAAAACTCATAGTGTATAACCTTCACTTAGGGTTATATCACCAGAGAGCAAGAATATATGCTTCCAAGTTAACTCCAACAATATTCCAAACAGCCTTGTTCCTTTTATACCCTAGGTTTGATTTAATAACCAAACCCTAATTCCAGTCCAGATCGAGATAAATCCAAGCCAGAGGAATCACAAAACCAGCAATCGATTCAAAGAACAGTACTCTGATGAATATGAGAGAAAAGAAACACAAGAAATCAACGGAAAAATCCCATATCTGAGCCTAAGAGCTCTGATACCATGTCACAAACATGGAATCAAATACTCAAAATACTTTTATTACAAAGTTCCCAACCCAGAAATCGTACAAACCCTAATAAGAACAATAGTCTTAACAAATCACTCACACAACTCTCATATACAAAATATCCTATGAGTTTATAACAATATAAACTCTTAACAATGATCTACGTGAATCACACAACAACAGATTCAAGATGAATCTGTTGTTAACTCAAGATCAAAACCCTAATGAAGAGAGAGAGAACAAAAGAGTGAAAAAGTGAACGAATGACTGAATGAATTCGTGAGAGAGAGATAGAGATCTATTTATACACCCTCTCTCCTAATAATAATCCAACGGCTCTCATTAGATGGACACCAGATGATTAACGGAGCACAAAGTGTTGTGCTTCTTCGCACGGATTGCCACCGTGGATAGTAACTTAAATGGACTTTGAGAATGGGCTGGACCAGAAGCACTCTATCACTCCAACTGGGCTCAGCTACTCAGCACTCTTGGGCTCAGCTACCTTGGGCTCAGCTATCCTTAGACTTAGACTCTTATTGTTCTCTTGGGCCAGACCTGTAATACTTATGCAAAATGATAAGGCACAACATAGAACCAATTTTTATAAAAATAACACAACATGACTTATATTTTATAAAAATAAAATTGTTATTATTTGAAAAGAGTATTTTTAACAAATCTTCATCTTACTTCATTAACCATAGTAAAACCAATGAAACGAACAAAAAAAACAACATATAAAATCTCAAGCACAAATATTAACTAGTGAGATACCCGTCCGTTGGGACGGGTTTTCGAACGGGGATTAGAAAGCGTGAAAGTATATTTGGGTTGATGTTATCATTTTGAGTATGCGAATGTCGATAACTAATCTGTAACAACCCGAAGTCTCGAAGTGATTACGTCACCTTACGTGTCTCTTAAACGGGTCGGGTCGGACCTGACCACCCGGTTATCCAAATTAATTATTCAAGTTCGAATCTCGCAGGCAAACCGTTTCAACCGAATATATAAATAATAATTATGAGATTATTATTATCGCGGTTAAACGCTCCTTGTCTGCTAATAACCCGCTGCCAAACGTCTTTTGTTTGGTCGTTATAATTATTACCAAACACCCGAGTCTCAGTATTTATCCCCATAGCCAAACACCCTCTATTTAATTTATTCTATATAAACCACCCCTCTCTCCTACCTATCGCTCTCTCTCTCTGTTCTATATGCAATACACACAAAGTGTGTAAAGGCAGGCAACGCAGCAGCAGCATCGACCGGAGAAACATGGCCGGCGATTGCCGCCTCCTCTCCGACCACCGCTGCTCCAACCTCCGGCCGCCGCCTTCATCCTTGCAATTATCCGGTAAGCCACGTATCCATCCCCTCTTTACAAATGATACCCGGTACCTTGTTCGTCTCTAGTATCACCGGTAAACCTTTATGTCCGACGGTCCCGAACCATCATCTTGTTCTTATGATAAACCACCGCTATATTCTGTCCCTGTTATGATAAAACCCGGTAATCCTTTGTCATTTCTGAACCAAACCCGGAACCCAAAAACCATATTATAAATCACCGATTGAACCCATATAATCCGATGGTCTCTTCGTCCCTCTGTTACTACCGGTGTGGAGACAGTCACCGGTCATGGTGACTGTCGATTAAGCCGTATAACCAGCCAGATCTAGGGTCCGGTCAGTACCTGTTCGGGTTCCGGTAGAACCCCGGTGAAGCTCCAGTTATCAAACCCTCCTTCTATTGAACTACCCGGTACCAAACTCACCGATTAAATTATCGAACCATAACCTTGATCTTATTCTGAATCCCGAGCCTTGTTCCGATTATAAACCCGCTGGTTCAATTGTCATGCTCCTGTTCGAGCTCCAACTCGGACAGTCACCGAGTTCGGGTGACTGTCAACAGTCTCCGATATAAGACCGGCTATAGTCCGGTTATGTTTTGTTGAGATTATATTCCGATTCAATACTTGATTGTATTCTATTAGTTAATTGGTGATATAATATTAACTCACTGATTATGGTATTTGCGAGGTACCGATAATCAAGTTGGAGGATACAAGTCGTTACCGAGTCGACTCAGTGACTCGGTCAACACCCGGAATAGAACCCGGTTCAATAGCTAGACGAGGAATATTATTAGAATTATACGAATATATATATAATACGAATAACGTACGGACTTGATAATAATAATAAGAGACTAATAATCATATATAAAATATATATGTTTATATATAAGATTCGATATATAAAACGATATACTAGACTCGGGTAAGTTATGTCTAGAGTTCTCTTAGGTTCGCGTGCCAAGCTGTAAAGGCCAGCTTTGTTTCTTTTCGCCTAGAATGCCCAAACCCCGAGTTTAGGACTATCTAATATATACCGGATTCCATATATATAAATTGTATATATGATATATATCCTAAGTATTACAATCTAACAAGTCCCACGCGTTAAACGTATCAATATATATATGAAATATAATTGTAATAGGAAGATTAGCTGAAGATATAATGCAAACAAGTGAGTATCGTGAACTCCCCACTTTTACTGTTTTATTAAGTGTTTTAGGGGAAATACATGTCATTTATAAGAAAATATAATGCTTTACATAAAAGAATAACAATAGAAGTTATATAAAGGGGCAATAGAAACAACGAGGACAGTACTGGACGGTATCGCCATTTCCTTTCTTGTCCAACTAGAGGACAAGAACCAGTTTTACCCGAGTAGAGGGTAGAAATAATCATATATTATCACAAGCAGAGTGATACCATAGAAAGGAATGGCAACTTATAGAATATAATCGGAATAATAGAAATATAAACGAATTGATAGAATATCTAGTTCCCCTCCAGAAATAGAATTGTAAAGCATGTTTATAAAAGAATATTTTAAATAAAAGAATCATAAATAAACGAACTGGCCATTCACTTTATAAAATACACGACCTCACCAACTTTATGTTGACAGAAACTATTTTTGACATGTGTTCAGGTAACCCAACAGATATGATGACGTGGATCCTGGAAGACTACAAGACTGTTATTACCCTGGATTCCGCTGTGTAACTCCGATAACCCGACCCGACAACCCGGCCACATCAGCCAGGGTTGTTACAGTTGGTATCAGAGCGGCACTTATAACAGTTTTGAAGTCTTTAGTCATCCGGGATCTACCAGAATATTTTTCTAAAAAGAAATGTTGCATAGAAAAATAAACTAGAAATATTTAGGATATCAGGGTTAGTAAAGAAAATATCAGTCGAGTAAATTTTTGGGTACCTAAATGTCAAATCAGTATAAAGTTGGTGAGAACCATAACCGTATACTAGAAACTAAAACGAATCCACCACAAGAAATTACTAGAATGATTATGTGGGATAAATTGACAATTCTGTACACAGTTGTGAATTTATACGCACATTTAATTTCTGGGAAACCTTACAGGATATTAAGGCCACAATAAATGAGAAATAATATACAGAAAAGAAACCAGATATATTAATAGAAATCAGAAAATAAATCTCGATATAAATAAGAAATGACGAAGTTATAAAAAGTATATAAAGGTTGATATAGAAAAATATATAGATTATAAAACATAAACCATTCATCATGATTCAAGAAACTTCACATAAGTTTATTGAATTATTCCAGTCTCAGTAATCATTCAGATCGTTAACCTCACGGTTATTCCGATAATTATAAAAAGAATACGAATATACGCTCCAACTTGAACATTCCTATGCTCGAGTTTCCAGAAGTATTATTTTTGTACCGTAATTTCCGAAATTTTTATAAAATCTGATATACTAGAAATATATAAATATCGTGTTTTTAAAGAATTTTCTTCGATTATTTAATTAAAGGTTAAGTATATTCCGCGATTATCTATATTGTTTTAAATCTTTTTAGTATGATTTTGGAAATTTATTAAATTTATTTTTAGTCATTATTATTTTTATACTAAACCAGTATTTCAGTTTTGGATAAAAATATATAAATATTCATCGGCTTAAAATTTTAAATAAACGATTTATTCAAATTTATAAGACTACGAAAAATCCGTCAATACTATAATTTACGTTTTATTAAATCTATTATTGATACTCCGTATAATTATTAAAACGTCCCCCGAATCTGTTTTAAAATTTCGTTTTCAGATAATTCAATATAATTTATTTAACAGTAAAAGTTTGACGTCAACATTTTGAGAAAATCTATTTTATCTTATTTTTGTTACATAATAAGAATTTTGTTTATTGAAATTTAAGAATTCCGACATTAAAAAAAAAAAAAAAACTTTTACCATGACGCTTTTACCATTAAGTGATTTTTGAAAACAAGTATTATTAAGAAATTTGAATCGAAATTGCTATTATAAATTATTCCTAAAAGTTTTTATATAAAAGAACCACGACCGTATTATTTTACTGAAACATATTTTCTACAGTATATAATGTTATTTTCATAGAAATTTATTTATCAAATTCGTATTCGTGTATATATATATATATCAAGAGCCTTTTTCCATATAATTTCGTACGTATATTCGATCGTATAAATACCTCGATATTATTCCAATATGAACGATAATACCTATCATATACATTCCGTTTTATAATCTAAACCCATCTCTGTAATTATATCAAAATCTCGGTTAGAGGTCCTCCTCGATCCTTTCCAGAATTAAATAATATTTGGACAAAAATATTATTCTCGAAATTCCGTAATCAACATACGCTGGTATCTGTTGAACGAAACCGAATTCTTACTCGCTCGATTACACAAAAATATAACTACCATCTTAATCCTATGATTCGAACAAAGTCAGGGATATTAAAAGATTGGATTGTTATATTGAATATCCTCTGACACGAATAAATTCTTGAATGATTAACAGTCTATTTCGTTAGACTTAGATCTATAA
The DNA here is from genome assembly GCA_030844895.1 of Ambrosia x helenae. NCBI lineage: Eukaryota > Viridiplantae > Streptophyta > Magnoliopsida > Asterales > Asteraceae > Ambrosia > Ambrosia x helenae. The sequence goes on from CM061229.1 coordinate 94,739,142, forward strand.
GTTCTATCCCGAATAATATAATTTCAACCCAAGAGAAAATAAAGAACAGAATATCGAAATAATATGTAAAGGACACATACCTATTGTGATTAAAATAAACAAATACTGGAATGTTAGGTGAGGTGGAATAGTAATTATGATCGCGACATAATTATGAATGCCACAGGCACAGGATCATTCGAGTAAGAGTTTATCGAGATCACAGTATGTTTGAGTCACGAACATATTAAAAGAAATGATAAGAAAATAAATATGAATCTGAATTATCAGCGTATCATATGTGGAGAAAACGACCACAAAACTGGCAATATTGTTGAAATTCCTTCGTGAATACAACTAAGAATATATTCGCAGAATAGAAACCACCGATTGGTTAAATTCTACGAATCAAAGAAATCAGTTTATTGATTTTGATTGCCAACCAAAGCTAGTTATATGTCCTCTGTGTAATCCCTGTGGCAAAGGATATCCGGACCCTTACAGAAGGTATATCCGGACATTTGCCACTAAGTCACAGGATTCTTTATGAGGATATATACTACTATGAACAAATCTTGCAGTCACTTCGTATAAAAACTCACGTGAGTTATAGTACAATCAAATTGGTAAAATGGTCAAGTGTTACCAAGTTTGAAATTTAAGAAGTGATAAAAGAATTGTTAAAATTCCAAAGAATATAACAGATAAAAATCTATATGGATTCAGAAACCAGAAATGGTAGAATCCAACGAATATATCAAAATATAATTGATACCAAGTGGAATCGCGTAGAGATTCGCAAGGTATAATCGAAGTGAAAACGAAAAATGAATAGAGTTATGCTCATTTTTCCAGTGAAACTCTCTGGCCAAGGAATAACGGAATTCCTGTTCCGGGTTAAAGGCTGCGAGAAATCATTTAAGAAATCACTGTTATGGCAAGAACTATCTATACGAATATCTCAACGAAATAAGCCTCGCTTATAATAAGTTGGATTAAGAAAATATGATATATTGCCTAAATATAAGTCTATCGGAATGTGTTTTCAGACACCAATAATATAGACTTTGATCGAATATATAAATAAAAAGGAATTATTCCAAGCAAACATATATTATAGAAATACTGAATTTATAGTGTGTGCTATAGATACTATCAGTATTTGCTTGGATATAGAAGAATATAAATAAATAAATAAAAGAATATAAATCGACAATAAAAAAAGAATTATCAATCGAAAAGACATCCGATATGTCTGAAAAAATAGAAAGGCATCCGATATGCCAAGAAATATAATTATCAGAATAAGAATATAAACATTAAAAGAAATTATCAAATAGAATATAAGTCGTACGAAAACGACTAGAAATTTTATAAGAAATATTTTACGAGAGTGTATCGAATCCCGAACTAGAAATAAGAAAGAATTTTACAGAAATAGATAATGCGATAAGTATAGTAATCCGGAATGATAATCATGATTTTGAGAAAGACTGAATGATGCATTGTCTTAGAATTTTTAAGTCAAAAGAATCGTAACAACGACTGTTACCAGTAGATTCTGAGACTATAAAAAGAAAGTTACATATATTGACTGTAAAATTGTGAAAGACCTCATTCACGATGATACACTAAGAAAAGTCAAATAATATGTATTAGACACAATGCAGTTAATCATCAATGAAATAGTCAGTAAGACTATTATAGATGATTTAAGAGAAATCTCAATCATCAATGAATTAGTCTTTTCCGGTACCTTTAAGAATTCAGAAAAGATACGTCTAATGATATGAGAAACCTCCTAAGTATATTCACGAATAGAGGTAACCTAGAGATCAACCATATAGATGGAATTCGAAGGATAGAATTCATAAGAAATAATCCGATAGTTACCAAGGTTATCCCTACTCTTTAAGAATCGGAATTACAATGATGGTAAATTCTAAAGTTCGAATAAAAGAGGTAGTAGCTCGGATCCCGTTCAAATCGTAATAACGAAGGGACTTCCGTATCTATCTCCTAAGAACTAACTAGAATCCATCATTGTAAATGAATCCGGATATCAAACGATGAAAATATAGTATCAATACGAGAACCTTTAATAGTCATATCGAAATCATACAGATAATCCATGTATCTGAAATAATATGACTATAGCAAGAAAGGTTTAAAACGTAATTAGAAATATGATCAAGATGTAGTCGTACAGATTGACATTTCTAATATTGAATTGATACAAGATCGATTTCCTCGCAAATCATAAGAACCAATCATATCTCGATGACAAGTATTTTGTTCTAATTATAACGTCCTTATAGATTAAGGATGTAAAGAACAAGATCATTCAAATTTCGGGGACGAAATTTCCTAAGGGGGGGAGATTGTAACAACCCGAAGTCTCGAAGTGATTACGTCACCTTACGTGTCTCTTAAACGGGTCGGGTCGGACCTGACCACCCGGTTATCCAAATTAATTATTCAAGTTCGAATCTCGCAGGCAAACCGTTTCAACCGAATATATAAATAATAATTATGAGATTATTATTATCGCGGTTAAACGCTCCTTGTCTGCTAATAACCCGCTGCCAAACGTCTTTTGTTTGGTCGTTATAATTATTACCAAACACCCGAGTCTCAGTATTTATCCCCATAGCCAAACACCCTCTATTTAATTTATTCTATATAAACCACCCCTCTCTCCTACCTATCGCTCTCTCTCTCTCTGTTCTATATGCAATACACACAAAGTGTGTAAAGGCAGGCAACGCAGCAGCAGCATCGATCGGAGAAACATGGCCGGCGATTGCTGCCTCCTCTCCGACCACCGCTGCTCCAACCTCCGGCCGCCGCCTTCATCCTTGCAATTATCCGGTAAGCCACGTATCCATCCCCTCTTTACAAATGATACCCGGTACCTTGTTCGTCTCTAGTATCACCGGTAAACCTTTATGTCCGACGGTCCCGAACCATCATCTTGTTCTTATGATAAACCACCGCTATATTCTGTCCCTGTTATGATAAAACCCGGTAATCCTTTGTCAGTTCTGAACCAAACCCGGAACCCAAAAACCATATTATAAATCACCGGTTGAACCCATATAATCCGATGGTCTCTTCGTCCCTCTGTTACTACCGGTGTGGAGACAGTCACCGGTCATGGTGACTGTCGATTAAGCCGTATAACCAGCCAGATCTAGGGTCCGGTCAGTACTGTAACACCCCAACCGATGGCGGAATCATCGAGGTGCCACGTAGTGACGATTGTTCAAAAGCACATGGTACTAAAATGTAAATATTATTGAATAATCCAAAATTGTCTTACATGGAAATGGAAATTACATTGTCTAAATGAAATGTAAACATTGAAATAACTGAATTGAAATAAAACACTAAATGTCTCTTGCTAAAGCACTAGATCAAACTGCACCTGAAACATGTACAAAAATAGGTTTGGTCAACATATGAAATGTTGGTGAGCATTCCTAGATTTGATATATATAGTAGGTTAAAAAGTTATACAATTCAAGTGCAAGCTACAGTGCAATTATGTAAACTATGTATCATACAAATGAGCGAAATCAACCCTGTGACTGTATAATGTACTGTATGAACTGTAGTGTACTCAACCAATAAATGGATGATAACTTAACACTGGCCACGGATTCTCCGATGAAAAAGGGGGAGAATCAATCTAGGCGGGTTGTCAATCCAAATAGCGCTATCCAATGTTAAGGTCGGCTTGTACCATGTTAATGATTTCACTAAGTACAAATGTAATCCACATGTATTGTCTAAGCATAAAGCACGTTGTAAGCAATGCACATAGTACTAGAATTGTATTGTAAAAATGTAAACTTGTATTTGAAAATGTAATAGTGTACATGTAACACCCCAAAAATGTATAAAAGCAAAAAGGGGATAGGAAATACTCACTGTTCACGTAGTAACTTGAAATTGGACTGGACAACGAAATATGAATTTGAGATTACTCCCAAATGATTAACCTAAAGTAATTGATAATGTATGAGTGAAATAACTCTAGGATACATGTATTTCTAGGGCTTCGAATTGGGGATAAATGCTTATTTGATTAAATAAACAAATTGTTTATTAAATATAAGAAATTTTAGTAAATAAATAAATAAAAGTCTTTTGTAAAATTTTAAGTTGAATATAATCACAACATGAGGTTTTAAGTATGAAAATAATTTTTATAAAATTATTTTCTTGAAAATAGAATATTTAATCTAATTATTTCAAATTGTCAAAAATATGATTTTAATATCAAAAAAATATTAAAATCAAAGAATTTCTGAATTAAAAATTGTATTTCAGTTCTAGATAGTTAGAAAAAGTTTATATAAAATTTTGGTGTAAAAATATTGTAAAATGAATTTATTATGAATTATTTATGATTAAAACTAACAAAAATTAATTTAAAATATAAAATAAACGGTTTTTCTGAAATAAAAATATTTTCTGAAATGTTTAAGGACGTACAAGTTTAGAATAATTTTTGTAGAATTTTATAAAATCGTTTAGATATTTTTATTGAATTTTATAATTTTAAACGAATAAACTTGTAATATTTATTATATATATTAAATAAATTATTTTTGAAAAACTAAAAATTGGATGATGAACCTTATCATTGGAATAGCATAAAATAAATTTTGTGGAATTTATAAAGAAGTTTTAGTATTTAAAACCATTTTTTAAAAATAATAATAAGTATAAGTATAGAAGAACTAACAAAAAAAAATTGTTTATGCTAGGGATCGAACCCTGCACCCTTTCTGCATAAGGACACAAACCTAACCACTGGGACAACCCTCTGTTTTGGTTTATTAGCGAACATAACTGTTTTAAAAACCATTGAACACGTATTATCCCCAATTTCTTAATATAAACCCTAGAAATTACAATTGAATAAATTAGACAACAATAACCCCAGAATCGTTGGGGTTATTGGTCGACTAGTATGCGTAAACAAATCCACGTTTTTAATCGATACTTACAATGCTTCTATGATGCACGAACAACAAGTCAACGAAAAAGTCAACTGTCGTGGATTTCTTGTATAAAAGCGAATTGTTAACAGAAATTGGAGGTGAGGATATGATGTTCGGCGATTAGGGAGGGTATAGGCACGTTCAATTTATAGGTAAAGCTCGGATTGTATGATTTGGTAAGTTTGACTCGATGTGATGATAATGTGGGTAATTACTTTAAAATTGGTGTGAAGTAATGGTAATCGTACGCGTATTTGACTCACAATGGACCGGTAATTATGTTATAACAGAAATTAAAGTGTGTTTGAATATTAATCTGGAAGGTTGACCAGATTGAATGTTCAAGATTTGAAAAAAAAGAAACATTCCATACATGTTGCTGCTGCTACTCGACACAGGAAGGAAGGAAAGGAACGTGAATGTGTGTATTAATATAAAGTGCATCTGAATTAAACAACAAACAAAGTCTTGGCCTAGTGGTGGAAGCGTGTGCATGTGTGTAGCTTTGACTCGGGTTCGAGTCTCAGCGTGGAAATCTTTTTTTTTTTTTGATTAAATCAGGAAGGGGAAGGCTGGTGATTGGGCCGGGTTTTCTGGTGGGCCGGGACATCTGTTCTGGGCTGCAGCTTAAATAGGAAGAGGGGGGTTTGGGCTGCAAATTAACAAGGGAGGTAGTATGTTAGGGTGTTTGGGCTTGGAAGATCAATTACTAATTTTGTTGTTTCCACAATATTGTTTTTATGTATTATTATTATTATTATTATTATTAAAATATATATATATATATAATGAAAAAAAAAAATGACGGATGTCACAGCATCCCCTACTTTTAGAAACTTCGTCCCGAAGTTAATAGTAACATAGGATTACGGATGCTTGGGTAGAAATTAAAATAACTGTGGTTTGGAAAATTTGGGTTAAGGTACGACGTAATTTATAGGTAACAAAGTGAATTGTTTCAAATGATTTGGATGGTAGGTTTGATAGGTGTGGTTTAAGAATTGGATTAGGTTCGTCTCGAAAGGGTAAAAAGAGTAAGAATCTAGTAAATCACTTAAATTGCAAGTTCAGGAATCCTAAAATAAATGTACGAGTTGATTGATTATAGAAAGACTAATGAACTAACAAGCAAACAGTGTTTGTTCCTGGTTCGACTTCCAGTCTCACTTTCAACGCATCATTAGTGTTTGTATACAGGGTGTACCGCAGCTAACCCACCACACCTTTGATACCTTGAAAACGTACTGAACGCCTACCCAAGAACTCCAATAGAATTTCACACTACCCTAATGTACCTGTAAATTCATGATTACGTTCCGGACCGGAATCATCAATTTACCTTACATTAGGGTTTTGCGTCCTTCTATGACCCCACCGATTGTTGAGCAGGTTCTATAGCCTCCACCAGCCGTGGAGTAGGTTGTAGGGCCTCTCCCGGCTGTTTGAAAGGGCATAGTGACCTCTACCAATCGTTGAGTATGTTCGATAGCCTCTACCAGTCGTGGAGCAGGTTGTAGGGCCTCTCCCGACTGTTGAAAAAGGCATGATGACTTCTATTAAGTGCAGTAATTATTATTCACATAGGTTGCAAATTGATAGCATGTTTATGCAAGCAAGTTTGTAAGTACTACAACCATTAAGTGTAAGTGTTATCATGAATAATTAAATGTTTACGAGTATCATGAATAATTAGATGTTCAATGAATAGTCAAGTTAAAGGAAAAATCAAGTTTCATATAATAAGCAATGAAGTTTTCTTAGAAAAGCTCTGTAAGATCAAGTATCAAGTCTAAACGTTTCAAATAAATGTAAGTGTACGATTAAAATAAACGTAACCAATATGATAGATTACCAATTTGTGTTCGTACATAATAGTATGCAAGGAAATCTCTAGATGTTATATGCCTATGAGTATGTCATAATTGGGTACAAAATGATAATAAGATCAAGAAAATGAAAACACGAGTATCAAGAATAATTAAATGTCCAGTGAATAGTCAAATTAAGGGAAAATCAAGTTTCATAAACAATGATGTTTTGAGAAAATCTTGTAGAATCAAGTATCATGTTTTTAGTAGTTTGATTATCATGGGTAACTAGTTCATGTGTGAGAAGGTGAAGGATATGAATTTAGTTCTTGAGAGGATGATGAAAAATCTTGAAGCAGAATCAAGGTTGTGAGCGATATTGAATGTGAAGATAGTTGATAAAGGGTTTATTTTATAGTAAGGAGATTATATAGCAGTGTAAATTTTGGGGTTTGGATCAAAGGTTATAATCAAGTGTATAAGAAAACATGATTGTGGTATATGCAAAATATTGTAAAAATTTGAACAAGTTGAAAATGGGTGAGTGTTGATGGAGAATCTAGAGACTAGATATTATACCAAAAAAAATAAATATTTTCAAAATTTGGTTTTGTACATAAGGCAAAAGTTGTTAAATAGTACAAGCTAAGTAGGCTTTGTAATAGTTTAAAACACTATATAGAAAATCGTTTGTTACGTCAATAAATCAATTTAAGTTCGAGGAAAATATGTACTTTGTAAAGTTGCTAGGTAATACAACTAGTTTTAGAAATCTTTAGTTTGTGCTAAAGTATGAGGTTATAGTTTTTAAAATAAATAACATGTGGAGAAAAGAAATAATATGATTTGGGTAAGGTGTTGAATATTTAAAAAGTGGCTAAGAGGGTAAGGTGAAGTGTGATTGTGAAATCCATAGATGGTTATGAAAGTATGAACTTGTAAGCAATATATGAAAATCATGAAATACAAAATATTGTATATGAACCGAGAGAGTATTATTGAAAAAGCTTGCATAAAATGCTTGGAGTGCCCTTGTCTAGCTGTAAAGCCCAACAAGAACGTTGACTTTTCAAAGGAATTGAACCCAATGGTGATCAAAGAAGACGTGCTTTAGCCTATAAGTGGACACTCACTCCAGGAATCCCCAGGTAAGCATAACAGGTCCGTAAATGGATTTATGCGCTATGCTTGCCTATGCCAGAAAACCCAGTGTACAGGCGTCCACCCTTCCAGATTGCACGTGTCCTTATCACACTCATTAAAGTTCAACAACTTTGAAGGAGCAAAAGTAGGCATTATGTCTAAGAGTGTCTTCAAGAAAGGTACTGCTCCCGTTCCATGATTGATGTAAACTTTCCACTCCTTGTAGGACACCATCTCTATGTACCAGGATGAAAGATGAGGAGAAATGGAGAAGAAAAGAAGATAGAGGAAGGAAAGTAGAGGGAAATGAGGGGTAAGGTAATTTTAGGAAGTATAATGCATGAAAGTTGAAGTTCGGTTATAGTCTAGGCCTATTTCATCTAGTAACCTAGTTCCCTATAACCATGGCTCTGATACCAATCTGTAACACCCCAACCGATGGCGGAATCATCGAGGTGCCACGTAGTGACGATTGTTCAAAAGCACATGGTACTAAAATGTAAATATTATTGAATAATCCAAAATTGTCTTACATGGAAATGGAAATTACATTGTCTAAATGAAATGTAAACATTGAAATAACTGAATTGAAATAAAACACTAAATGTCTCTTGCTAAAGCACTAGATCAAACTGCACCTGAAACATGTACAAAAATAGGTTTGGTCAACATATGAAATGTTGGTGAGCATTCCTAGATTTGATATATATAGTAGGTTAAAAAGTTATACAATTCAAGTGCAAGCTACAGTGCAATTATGTAAACTATGTATCATACAAATGAGCGAAATCAACCCTGTGACTGTATAATGTACTGTATGAACTGTAGTGTACTCAACCAATAAATGGATGATAACTTAACACTGGCCACGGATTCTCCGATGAAAAAGGGGGAGAATCAATCTAGGCGGGTTGTCAATCCAAATAGCGCTATCCAATGTTAAGGTCGGCTTGTACCATGTTAATGATTTCACTAAGTACAAATGTAATCCACATGTATTGTCTAAGCATAAAGCACGTTGTAAGCAATGCACATAGTACTAGAATTGTATTGTAAAAATGTAAACTTGTATTTGAAAATGTAATAGTGTACATGTAACACCCCAAAAATGTATAAAAGCAAAAAGGGGATAGGAAATACTCACTGTTCACGTAGTAACTTGAAATTGGACTGGACAACGAAATATGAATTTGAGATTACTCCCAAATGATTAACCTAAAGTAATTGATAATGTATGAGTGAAATAACTCTAGGATACATGTATTTCTAGGGCTTCGAATTGGGGATAAATGCTTATTTGATTAAATAAACAAATTGTTTATTAAATATAAGAAATTTTAGTAAATAAATAAATAAAAGTCTTTTGTAAAATTTTAAGTTGAATATAATCACAACATGAGGTTTTAAGTATGAAAATAATTTTTATAAAATTATTTTCTTGAAAATAGAATATTTAATCTAATTATTTCAAATTGTCAAAAATATGATTTTAATATCAAAAAAATATTAAAATCAAAGAATTTCTGAATTAAAAATTGTATTTCAGTTCTAGATAGTTAGAAAAAGTTTATATAAAATTTTGGTGTAAAAATATTGTAAAATGAATTTATTATGAATTATTTATGATTAAAACTAACAAAAATTAATTTAAAATATAAAATAAACGGTTTTTCTGAAATAAAAATATTTTCTGAAATGTTTAAGGACGTACAAGTTTAGAATAATTTTTGTAGAATTTTATAAAATCGTTTAGATATTTTTATTGAATTTTATAATTTTAAACGAATAAACTTGTAATATTTATTATATATATTAAATAAATTATTTTTGAAAAACTAAAAATTGGATGATGAACCTTATCAGTGGAATAGCATAAAATAAATTTTGTGGAATTTATAAAGAAGTTTTAGTATTTAAAACCATTTTTTAAAAATAATAATAAGTATAAGTATAGAAGAACTAACAAAAAAAAATTGTTTATGCTAGGGATCGAACCCTGCACCCTTTCTGCATAAGGACACAAACCTAACCACTGGGACAACCCTCTGTTTTGGTTTATTAGCGAACATAACTGTTTTAAAACCATTGAACACGTATTATCCCCAATTTCTTAATATAAACCCTAGAAATTACAATTGAATAAATTAGACAACAATAACCCCAGAATCGTTGGGGTTATTGGTCGACTAGTATGCGTAAACAAATCCACGTTTTTAATCGATACTTACAATGCTTCTATGATGCACGAACAACAAGTCAACGAAAAAGTCAACTGTCGTGGATTTCTTGTATAAAAGCGAATTGTTAACAGAAATTGGAGGTGAGGATATGATGTTCGGCGATTAGGGAGGGTATAGGCACGTTCAATTTATAGGTAAAGCTCGGATTGTATGATTTGGTAAGTTTGACTCGATGTGATGATAATGTGGGTAAGTACTTTAAAATTGGTGTGAAGTAATGGTAATCGTACGCGTATTTGACTCACAATGGACCGGTAATTATGTTATAACAGAAATTAAAGTGTGTTTGAATATTAATCTGGAAGGTTGACCAGATTGAATGTTCAAGATTTGAAAAAAAAGAAACATTCCATACATGTTGCTGCTGCTACTCGACACAGGAAGGAAGGAAAGGAACGTGAATGTGTGTATTAATATAAAGTGCATCTGAATTAAACAACAAACAAAGTCTTGGCCTAGTGGTGGAAGCGTGTGCATGTGTGTAGCTTTGACTCGGGTTCGAGTCTCAGCGTGGAAATCTTTTTTTTTTTGATTAAATCAGGAAGGGGAAGGCTGGTGATTGGGCCGGGTTTTCTGGTGGGCCGGGACATCTGTTCTGGGCTGCAGCTTAAATAGGAAGAGGGGGGTTTGGGCTGCAAATTAACAAGGGAGGTAGTATGTTAGGGTGTTTGGGCTTGGAAGATCAATTACTAATTTTGTTGTTTCCACAATATTGTTTTTATGTATTATTATTATTATTATTATTATTATTATTATTATTAAAATATATATATATATATAATGAAAAAAAAAAATGACGGATGTCACAAGTACCTGTTCGGGTTCCGGTAGAACCCCGGTGAAGCTCCAGTTATCAAACCCTCCTTCTATTGAACTACCCGGTACCAAACTCACCGATTAAATTATCGAACCATAACCTTGATCTTATTCTGAATCCCGAGCCTTGTTCCGATTATAAACCCGCTGGTTCAATTGTCATGCTCCTGTTCGAGCTCCAACTCGGACAGTCACCGAGTTCGGGTGACTGTCAACAGTCTCCGATATAAGACCGGCTATAGTCCGGTTATGTTTTGTTGAGATTATATTCCGATTCAATACTTGATTGTATTCTATTAGTTAATTGGTGATATAATATTAACTCACTGATTATGGTATTTGCGAGGTACCGATAATCAAGTTGGAGGATACAAGTCGTTACCGAGTCGACTCAGTGACTCGGTCAACACCCGGAATAGAACCCGGTTCAATAGCTAGACGAGGAATATTATTAGAATTATACGAATATATATATATAATACGAATAACGTACGGACTTGATAATAATAATAAGAGACTAATAATCATATATAAAATATATATGTTTATATATAAGATTCGATATATAAAACGATATACTAGACTCGGGTAAGTTATGTCTAGAGTTCTCTTAGGTTCGCGTGCCAAGCTGTAAAGGCCAGCTTTGTTTCTTTTCGCCTAGAATGCCCAAACCCCGAGTTTAGGACTATCTAATATATACCGGATTCCATATATATAAATTGTATATATGATATATATCCTAAGTATTACAATCTAACAAGTCCCACGCGTTAAACGTATCAATATATATATGAAATATAATTGTAATAGGAAGATTAGCTGAAGATATAATGCAAACAAGTGAGTATCGTGAACTCCCCACTTTTACTGTTTTATTAAGTGTTTTAGGGGAAATACATGTCATTTATAAGAAAATATAATGCTTTACATAAAAGAATAACAATAGAAGTTATATAAAGGGGCAATAGAAACAACGAGGACAGTACTGGACGGTATCGCCATTTCCTTTCTTGTCCAACTAGAGGACAAGAACCAGTTTTACCCGAGTAGAGGGTAGAAATAATCATATATTATCACAAGCAGAGTGATACCATAGAAAGGAATGGCAACTTATAGAATATAATCGGAATAATAGAAATATAAACGAATTGATAGAATATCTAGTTCCCCTCCAGAAATAGAATTGTAAAGCATGTTTATAAAAGAATATTTTAAATAAAAGAATCATAAATAAACGAACTGGCCATTCACTTTATAAAATACACGACCTCACCAACTTTATGTTGACAGAAACTATTTTTGACATGTGTTCAGGTAACCCAACAGATATGATGACGTGGATCCTGGAAGACTACAAGACTGTTATTACCCTGGATTCCGCTGTGTAACTCCGATAACCCGACCCGACAACCCGGCCACATCAGCCAGGGTTGTTACATAATCCCTATATAATCTTAAAGTATATCAACTTTAAAAGTTTTGTTAATATATATTATTTATGAAATCAGCCACTGAAAAAAAAATACTAATTTATTTGTTTTGTTTAAAAAAAAAAATATATGAAATCTTGGTATGAACCAAAATGTGTGACAACATTAATACCAACCACACCAACATTACTACAAAATTTAAATATAATACCAAAAACCTACAAAACGAAAGTTGTCTTAATCCACAAAACATACCAACATAGCAAGTAGTTTTAAATTCAGAAACATAAACATAGAACGTTGGTTAACATAATTGAACACAAACATGATCTACTTTTTGGAATCGCATTGCAGCTTTTCGACATGATTTCAGGCAGGTCATAATTCCTACCTCTAAATAACCCCATAAAATCAAATGTAATGTAGAATGTAAACAGGTCATAAACAATTTTTATAACATAAGTAGTTTCGATCTGTATAACCATACCTGCTAGTGACAGAGATGCACAAAAGGGGTTTTTTCATAACCTGGAGAATCGGGAACCGGTTTCGGTACGTTCGGGTTTTTTACCGGTTTTTCGGGTTTTGGCCGGTAAAAAGGCAGAACCGGGTCCGTTTTCATATCATGTGTACGGAACCTATATGTACCCACCCATGAGTCGGATTGGGTTGGAACCGGTTCCAGGTCCGATCCGAAATTAGGTAGTGATACCCGTTATTTCAATGCATTCTGAGATGGTTTTATACCCTTTTCCACTACCATGCTGCATCAAAACAACCTTTTTAAGTACAAAAATAAAAATCTGTCATTACTAAATGACATAAAGTGGTACCATGGTATTCTGTATATAAAAAAAAACTACTATAAAAAAGGGAATTGTTTGATCATATATAATGAAAACGAAAACCATCTCAAACACAATCACAGGAGCTAGCCCACTAGCCCAGTTGACCACACCCTCATCCCTGATGTCCTATAGGTAAGAGTTCCTTTCATTTACTTTAAATCTTTAAAATTATCGTGAAACAAATTACATGCCACAAATGATTTTCAAGCAACATATTTTTTTACACGGGACAACAAAATTAACTTCAAAACCAAAGATTTTTGAAGGTCATGAAAAAAGGAATTACCGTCCAACTACTTTACATACCACCACTATTTACACTTTGTTTTTCAGTCTAGAAACTAATGTTTCACCCATTGTATATGATTAGTAGATAATGTTTCAACTCATGGGGGCATAAACATCAAACACCAATTAGTTTCTTGTGCATCGCCTTTCAGAAGCTCCTAAAAGCCTACTGATGTCTAGTTGTTGGTGTAAGAGAGAATCTTACTTCTCGCCCTCATTTTCTTGGACATCTTGACTCGAACAAATTAAGATGTGTTTCACTATGTTGCAAAATTCCACTCCATGTAGTTGCAATCACCTAAAAACTCCATCAGACGAAATGAATATTTTCTGTTAGAAGATGTAAGTAGAGCAGAAAGCTTAAGGCCATGGAACAACCAAAGTAAATAAAGTACCTGTTTAGCAAACAAAGATAAGGTATAGAAGTTGAAACTTTGTCATTGAAAGGTAAATTGAATGGACTAGAAGCATCCTTGCAAAGAAAGTAAGGCGAATGCTCAAAAGCTTCTCTACACCACAAAAACCACAACATGCAAAATAAGCAAAGTCAGAATGCTTAAAGCTTTCTTGCAAAAAACATAATAATTATATTTAACGCGACTTGCTTTGAGTGTAAATCTCAAGGTAACTTAAAAAATGAAACTTTAATTTTATAAAATCACTAAATATGATTGTTATGCTCCAATAGCATAAAATACTTGGCTCTGTCCAAAAGGTTGAAGGTGTGTGCCTGACTTTTCCGGGTCAAAATGCCAAAGAAGTATTCTTATTTTTTGACCATAAAAATATTCTTATTCATGATTGTCATTCCACTTAAAGCAATTTAGAAGCATAAATTTTAAACTTAAGAACTGCTTTGTATTTGAGTTAGCACCTTTATACATTTAGTGAATCAACGACCACTTAGCAAACTAATTGCATTTCAAGAAACATGTATATTTGAGCCCTAAGTTAGTCACTTTGGTAATTTTCTTAAGCTTCCAAAAGTTCATATTACAATTGTAATAACATATATTTGTACTCCTATATAACACGTATTATTTAGTAATAATTTGTTTAAATGTGCAAAGAGCATTTAAAGCGAAACCAACATAAGTTGAATCATTTGGGTCATACTGAAAACCAACTCATAAATTGACCCTGTCCATTTCACCACATATAAATGCAGCCAATACAAAATTATAAGAAAAAAATATAAATCAAGTCAACTAACTGATGGTGGTGGTGGAGAAGCACCACAATCCATTTCCTATAGATCGAGTTTGACATTTTGCCTGACCTCTACAAGCATTTGCTACTATAAAAAGGGGGTAAGTTGTCCCTTTAGCCCCCATCCCTTCCTGTTTCACATGCTTCACACCTACAATTAATTTCTCCAATTTGAGGTTTTGAGATATGTAGAATGAAATCAAGTGGAAGTAGCTTGGGAAGATATGGGTCGTTCTTAGCCATAAGAGGAAAGGTCAGGAGAAATGAGGGTGCAGAGGTGTTTGTAGGTAATATACAGGGAAATACACCATAACTGTTTAGAGACGTGAATGGGAAATCGATTCAAAGAAAAAACCGTCCTCAGCCATAACTGCTAAGAGACGTGGGTGTAGTGGAGCAGAAAATTAAGGAAGCTAAAACTGATTATCAAAAACTAAAACTGCCAAATTTTGTCTATAACCACCCTATTATTCTGGTCAGGATTTAATTTTAGGAATAACCACCTAATTTGAATGGCCAAGATTATCTCAAAAACAGTTACAAAAGGTAAAATAGGTGATTACTACCATGGTGAACAATATAATAACAATTATTTGTTTTTACAAATTTATATTTAAAAAAATATTTTATAAAATAATCCCATGACTAAAATATTTAAAATACATAAATTTAGATTATTTTTAACAGAACATAAATTAAGATTAACATGGGCTTTCCCCTACTGTTTTCCAAACATAAGTACCATACATTCAATTAGACCAAACAAACAACAAGTGTCGTGTTTCAACTCAACTACAGACCCATCAACCCTAGCAACTCCGAACAAACAATAATATTCTACGACTCCAATTAACAATCGAACGACATAAATCAAACAGTGAAATCCGCTGAATAATACTATTCAACCAATGGCTAATAGCAACAAAAGAGACGAACCATTAACTGCTCCACCTGTTGACCAATGGTTTGACCTAACCCTAGGCTCCTCTTTCCAAGATAATCCCTCATCCAAATTCTGCACTCTCCGCTGTAAGTATGTGTTTATTATTATCAAATTTATGTGTTATGTGATGTGGGTTGTGTTTTGATTGGAAAAGATATTCTTGGCAGATTTGCATTTGGAGAAATTGTTGTTTTTTGGTTTAAAAAATATTCAGTTTGATAATCTGTAAATTAAGGATGTTTTGGATTAGAAAAAGGTGTTATTTTTGGCTAATTTGAATTTAGGTTATGATTATGCAATTTATGTGTTATGTGCAGTGAGATATGATTTGCTTGTCGGATTGAATGCTGGTTGAGGTGTAATTTGATTTAAAAAAAGATATTGTACGCAGATTCGCAATCACAGAGATTATTGTTTTATTGAGTTTAGTTTATAATCTGTAAATTTAGGATGTTTTGGTCCTTTGGAGTAGAAAAAGGCGTGATTGTTGGATAATCTGATTTTAGGTTATTGATGACTCTAAGTAGGGGTGTAAACGAGCCGAGCTACTCGAGATCGGCTAGAAAAAAAGGTAGAACAAGCCGAGCTTAAACGAGCTCAAGCTCGAGCTTTACTTATCGAGGCGAGCTAGGGCTCGTCTCGGCTCGTTAACACCCCTAACCCTTAACTGTCTGTTACGTCTGGATATTTCAAATGATTTTAGGTTAAAATTATGCGATCTTAGTGTTATGTGTAGTAAGACATGTTTTGCTTGTTTGATCAAATACTAGTTTATGCGCAATTTGATTGAAAAAGATATTCTACGCAGATTTGCAATAGGAGACGTTACATTAAATTGAAATTCCGTTGGATAATATGTGAATTTAGGATGTTTTGGAGTAGAAAAAGGTGTGATCATTAGCTAATTTGATTTTAGGTCCTTGATGACTGATTGTCTGTTACATCTTGATATTTTCAGATGAATTCAAGCCTGCCTCAATCGATAAGAACCAGCCTGGGAAACTGCATAAGAGTAAGGATAATAAGGTGGCAGTTGAATTTCAAAACAACCAGCCAGGGAAACCGAAAGTCAGTTTCGATGGTAGTATAGAAGATTACAAGGATAATGATGCAGTTTTGTTCTTTGACGGGACAAGTTTTAGGTTAGAGCGGTTACATAGATCGGTTAAACGGTTGAGGCATGTTAGGCAACCTGGCGAGTCTGCAGCTGTTGGCGCCACTAGTTTATCAGCGCAGCCACCTGAGTCTAGCTCGCCGCCACTAGGGAAAGGGCCTAAAATGCAGCCATCAAATAAGAGCTTACTTCCTCCATCTGTAAGTTATTCTTTTGTTCATTCTTTAATTTAGGATCTTACAGTTTCGATTACTTGAATCTACTTTGTGCACATGTACAGGTTGAAGTCGAACGAATTGAAATTGGGAACTTTAAAGGTTTCGGTATGTCCCGGATTCATAGTTCGTTTACTTGTTATTTATGAAAACGGTTCATAAATAATCCATCAGTCCCTTCAAATTGGGAACTTATATTTTTTTACCGTTTTCTCAGATGGGAAGGCTAGAGAAGAAAAGGCTATTGATAATCATCCATCAGTCCCTTCAAATTTATTCTATACATCGCCAGAGCCGAAGACCGATGATGACCTGGACGAGCAGCTGGACATACTCAACGACGATGATGAAGTTGACATAGGTGGAAATGATAATACAGAGACTGTATTACCTGAAAGACAACCATTTACTGGAATTGATATTAATATCCCACATCAAACTGCAAGTGATGATGAGATTGCAGAGGTTGATGTGAGTGATGATGAGGGGGTCGGGGCCGCCAATGCTGCAGAAGCCCTGAGAGCACAACTGAACGCTGAAGAACGAAAAGAACCGTCTTCCAGCTCAGGTGATAGTAGTGGTAGTGATAGCGGGAGCAGCAGCAGCAGTAGTAGCAGTGATAGTGAAAGCAGTGAAGGTGACTCTGTTAACTCTATTTAAGCAACTCTTTTTATGTTTTCATTTCATGTAACCTTTTTTTTAATAAAATATATGTATCATGAAACCATAAACACCCTGAAAATTTAAAAATATAAATATATGTTAGATTGATGACTGGTAGTTGATGCAGTAATCATGATTGTTTCGGTCGGGCTATGTTTATGCGGCAAATACATAATATTTGTGGAACGGGTTTCAGTCATCTTGAACTCAAGATCTAAATATGAAAAACTTTCTGATCAGTCGCAAATAACCGGGAAAAAAAAAGGGGGACGACAACGTGTATTTGAATCTTTTCTACGCTTCTTTAGTGCAAACTGTGTGCAATAACGAGTCAAAGCTCTGATACTAATTGTTGACCCAGACAATTAAATCAAACACAGACATGAAATATATGGGACGACAACCCTGCGACTCATTTTATTCAACCAATCGAACTTGAATAGAAAGAGTCGTGAGTTTGTCCTCCCAAGTATTTTGTGTTTGTGTTTGATTTGATTGTCTAGGTCAACAGTTAATGCCATTCCTCCGCACTCAAAGTGCGTTAACATGGCCCCTTCCACAGGTAACGTTTGGTTAAAAGTACGATTTGATGTTTATAATTTCAACCTGTGTATTATCAAAGCTCAATCTTCTAAGTAAATAAATAGGACATAGTAGACATGGGAAAAAGTCCACACCTTGAAAACGAGTCGAATTCCTTGCAGCATGCACACAGCATACTAACACCAGATCCAAACTAATTAGTATTTTCAGCAATGTTTTCAAGACCGGATTGGACGTCGATTCGGACACCCCGGCGATTCCCGGTTCAACGAACTGGTCAAAAAAGTCAATAAAAATCTCGAAAATTCTATGAAATCCGGTTCAACCTCTATAAAATCCGGTTCAACCAGTCCGAATTCCGGTCGGACCGGCCGGTTCGCCGAACCAACCCAGTTCAACAGCATACCTATCGAACCATGCGACTCGGATCAGTCGGGGGTCTGATTCCCGGTCTAACCGGTCGGACCGGCCGGTCCGATCCGGTCTCAAAAACATTGATTTTCAGTTAACATGACTAAGTTTTGCTAACAAATCTGACTTTATGCACGTCCCTTGTGTAGGGATGGCAATGGGTTGGGGCAGAGGTCGGTTATCGGTAATTTCATACTCATACCCAGATATAAAATTGTGTCCCATACCCAGGCCAATACCCATTGGATTAGGTAATTATCCGTTGGGGATCGAGTATACCTGCCGGTATCGAGTATATCCGTTAGTTTGTTAAAAGTTAGCCACTCGGATTTCCAATTACATATTTTTTACTATTATGATTATTATATAATTATTATACAATATATTTATAAACCTAGAATTGAATAGTACTAACGGTAACGCTGTTAATACTAATGGTGTTAATACCAATAGTTATTCCGTTAGTAGTAATGGCGTTAGTACTAACAGTTACGTTGTTAGTAGTAACGACAATAGTACTAACGGTGACAACATATTTATTTATTTTTAACAATTCAACGATAACGTCATTAGTACTAACGACTTTAGGTACTACTAACGGCTTAACTGTTAGTACTAACGGCGTTACCATATAGTCATATGGAATGCCACTACCATATCAGGTACTGCAACAAACCAAACTGTAGGTCTATGTTTTGACGTAACTTTTGTCCAAATTCGAGTTGATATAAATTTTAGTTTACGTTTTGATGGTATAAATTCGGAATTGTACTAACGGTTACGCCATCAGTAGTAACGACGTTAACTTCCTCGTTTTTTAACAACTCAACAATAACGCCATTAGTACTAACGGTGCTACCGTGTAGTCATATGGAATGCCGCTACCATACCAGGTACCGCAACAAACCAAACTGTAGGTCTACGTTTTGACGTAACTTTTGTCCAGATTCGAGTTGGTATAATTTTCAGTTTAGGTTTTGACGGCATAAATTCGATTTACTGTACGTTTAGACACTGGCGCAGGTAATATACTAGTTATATTTATATACAACTATGATAACTAAATTATAGATTACATAGAGGAAGTATAGAAGAAAAACCCTCTAAAATAAAGAAACTCTAAAAAACTAATCTTATGGCTCTTATTATACCAAATCACAAGACTCGTTTAAACCTTCGAAGGGTATATGTGTCACTTCAATTTTAAACCTTTGGGGTGGCGGTGACGCAGATGAGTGCGTTTGGGATGCTGCGGCTGGCACAGTTTCGATTACTTGAATCTATTTTGTGCACATGTACAGGTTGAAGTCGAACGAATTGAAATTGGGAACTTTAAAGGTTTTGGTATGTCCCAGATTCATAGTTAGTTTACTTGTTATTTATGAAAATGGTTCATAAATAATCCATCAGTCCCTTCAAATTGGGAACTTATATTTTTTTTACCATTCTCTCAGATGGGAAGGCTAGAGAAGAAAAGGCTATTGACAGGGGCAGATCTACGCTTATCCAGGGGTTCCCAGGAACCCGTTTGGTTAAAAAAATTTAGTGTTATTATATATAGAAAATTCTTAAAGAACCCCTAAATACATTTTGAAGGAACCTCCAATCAATTCAAACAGATGCTCCAGTGGTAATCCCCTCCCTTTAAAACCTATGAGACCCAAGTTCGATTCCTGTTAGCTTTGTTTTAATTATTTTGTCTTTTATTTTTTATTCTTTTATATAAAACTAGTTTTTATCCCGGGAGCGTCCCGAGTTGAAATATCTAATATAAAATAATGAAATATATTATTATTATTATTATTATTATTATTATTTTAAACAAATCTCTGCCATAAGTTATCATATTCAAATATATATAAAAAAAAAGAATCTCTGCGCCGGGGTATAAATCTAGTGCCATTACAAATGAATTCGCAAGTTTGTAATCGATCATTCTAAAAACAACTAACATGAAATAAGAAAAAAAAGTTAATTATTGAAATATCGAACGCATTAGTCTAAAGGTTATGTGATGCGTTAAAAAATTCATGGGTATATGATCGGGTATGTAGTTCGGGCATTTGGGTATGTTGTTTCGGGTAATCGGGTCGGGTATCACCTAATCCCAGACCCGACCCAAACCCACAATTTGTTTTAAACTAATCCCAAACCCGACACAATACTTGTCGGGTTACAAAAAATAGTCATTTTTTTCTCCGATTTATATATAGCACTATGGTACTCGTTGGAAAGATAATAAAACGCTCGTTAATTTGGTGTAATTTTTTCTTTAAAAAATCTCGTATATAAAAGATATTAACGTTAAAAAGTTATGGGAGGAAATACGAGAGATAAAATAATAAAGGTTTAATATTTATATTTAGTAGATTAGGTATTTAATAGATTAGGTTAAAGATTATAATAGATGGGGAAGGTTCAATTGAGAACTCATAGTTAGGGAGAGAACTCGAGAACTCCTACTTAAATTAAAAAAAAAAAAAAATCATAACTCAAAATTTAAGTCAAAAACCAAAAATCTGGTTCGGAGCTTCTCTTTCCCACGTCATCCCGGTTCAGAAAAAAAAAATAAAAAAAATAAAAAAACATAAAAAAAATAAAAAATAGGCGACTTTTAATGCACCTGTGTAGTAAATGTCCGGTTAGCTTTATGGTTTAGTTTTTGGGTTTAGTTTAGCTTTTAGGGTTAGTTTTTTTTTAGTTTAGTTTGTAAGGTTTAGGTTTTTGGGGGTGGGGTGGGGGTGGGTAGGGTGGGTTTAGGTTTTTGGGTAGGGGTTAGGTTTTTTGGTGGGGGTTAGGTTTTTGGTTGTGACGGGTGGGGCTTAGGTTTTTGGTAGACGGTGGGTGGGGTGGGTTTAGGTTTTTGGGTGGGGGTGGATGGGTGGTTTAGGTTTTTGGGTAAGCGATTTAGGTTTTTTAGTGAGGGTGGGGGTGAGTGGAGTGGAATTAGGTTTTTGGGTGGGGGTAGGTTGGGGGGTAGGTGGTTTAGGCTTTTGGGTTATACTACACATGTGCAGTAGCGTTTTTTAGGTGTGTTTTTTTATTTTTTTTTTAATTTTTTTCCAAACGGGTATGACGTGGGAAAGAGAAGCTCCGAACTAGTTTTCTATTTTTTTACTTAAATTTTGAGTTATGATTTTTTTATTATATTTTTTTGTATTTAATTAGGAGTTCTCGAGTTCTCTCAATAAAATGAGTTCTCTATTGAACCATCCCCTATAATAGATTAGGTTAAATCATATCTATTTATTTTTTTAAGTGGTTTAGAGTTACCACATCACATCCTATGTGACATCTCTTAAATAAGAGATTGCATAAGAGTATGACATGTAAGATTAATCCCTTTGCAATATATATATATATATATATAGATATAGATTTTGGGGATTCAAACATCAAATACAGCACAGTCGTTCCAAAAAAGATTCATCACAAGTCACAACCCCTGCCCTAAACCCTCCACCTTCCTCTCCGCCTCTCCTCCTCTTTCTCACTGCCGCCCACTCGCCCTCCGCTCTCCATCTCAGACCTCGGTCCTTACCCTGATTCATAGTATATCACAGCCCTTACTCCACTCGTGATTCACAGCAACCACCATCCTCCTCACCTCCAACCCTCGGCGCCGCCCTCCTCCTCCTCGCATCCACCCCTCTCCACTGTAAGCCCATGTTTTTAGTGTGTTATTGCTTAGGTGAATTCTTACTGCTAAGATTAAGAAACTAACTCTAAACATAGTGTTTGAAAATTTACAGCTTGTCTCAAATGGAGCAAGACAGAACAACTACCTTAGACAACAAAAAAACCCACTGGTGTTACACGTAAGACAAAACAAAGTTTCTGTGAATGTGGAGGAGGTTTTGTTCAAGGGCTTGAAAATTAGGGGTGTCAATCGTGTCGGGTTGGCGGGTTTACGGGTTGTGGGTTCGTGGGTTGATGGGTTGAAATGTGCAACCCGAACCCGACCCATATTATTATTCGTGTCAAATATTTTAACCCTAACCCGGCCCACATAAAATCCGGGTCAACCCGAAAACGACCCGTTTAACCCATATGTTTAAATGAGTCATACATGTTTATGAGTTAAAAGCGGGTTATTGGGTTGTAAGCGGGTTATCAATAAAATGTTTAATGGTGAGTATATAAGTGTGAAAAATAAATAATATAGTGTGCCAAAAATAACACAATTATAACTAACCATGTAAATAGAAATGAAAAAAAAAACAAAAATATAATAGATTTTTTTTCTAAATACTTAAACGGGTTAACGGGTCAACCCATTTTATATATGTGTCAACCCGAACCCGACCCGTTTTTAATACGGGTCGACCCGAACCCGACCCATTTTTTTAAACGGGTCGTGTTACTTGACCCAAATCTGTTTTTTTTTCGTGTCGGGTTCGGGTCGATTTTCGGGTCGTGTCAATAATTGCCGCCCCTATTGAAAATATACTAGACATGGACATTATTGGGCATTGAATATTTTTATATTTCCATATCTTAAAGGTGCTACTCATAGGACTAGTTGTTAAAGTAGTTCAATATTTCTTTTGTCATAAATTTTTATCTCTTGAAATCTTGATATTTGAAAACTTGATTTTAATACATATTTTAATGATACAGATTTAGTTGTTATTTGCTAATTTACACTTGCGTTGGTGATTTGATCGATTGGTGAATTGATGCCGTCTTCACATAAAGTAAACAAGGTGCATATTTTTTTACCCTTCTAAACAATAAACTTGATGAACTCATTGCTTGTTGATTGTTAAGTTGTGACAATATTGTGTTGATTCTTATGGACTCGATGGTTATAGGTTAACTAATTGATTGAAATTTTGTTAAATTGATTTCTATTTTATGGTCCGTATGAACTATAAATCTAGGGTCTAGTAATTGGAAAGTGCGATTATTGTGAACATTAGTTTTACCCGACCCAATTTGACTTGACCTGCCTTGACTCACCTTGTTTAACCGAGCTATTATGTGTCCCCTGTAAAAAAATTTTAGATCCACCACTGTATGTGATGAACTTTACCCGACCCGAACCGCCAAACTGACCCGAATTTTTTTATGTTCGGTCATATGGAATTGGAGTATTAAAAAGTGAACCCACTGAAAAAAATTCCTGGATCCGCCACTGGCTATTGATAATCCATCAGTCCCTTCAAATTTATTCTATACATCGCTTAAAGTCAGATGAAACTACTGATGGCTTAAAGTCAGATTTTATCAGTACTTCTGAAGAACTTTCTTTTAAAGTTTTTAGAAAGTTTTCATGAAAAGATGTGCATTCTTTCTCTTCAAAAGTTTCATCTGAAACAATTTTTCTCCTATCTTCAGTAGTTTTGGGTGAAAAATCAGTTGGTGTTTCAGTGTGATTGTACCCTATGCCAAACCTAACATTTGATGCACTTTGTTTGTTAAACAGCAGTTAGTACCCTTTACAAGATTCTACCCATTTTTCACAATCAACCTTGGTGTCAGCAAGCTCTTTTCTGACATTTCCTAGGTCTTCTATCATGATTTTAAGTTATGCTTGGGTTTCAATAGCATTGTTTGTTAATTTAGAATTTTCTTTTGCCTTTACAACAAGTTTTCTTTCTAACTCACATTTCATCTGAGTGAATTTTCTCTCAGAGTCATTTGCTTTGCCTTGTAAATGCACACTGGTCTCTCTTATGAGAGCAAAAAATTCTTTACATGAGGTTGAACAAAGTTTTGTTAAAGATTCTTTTGATACCTGAGACAGGGCAGATTTTGAGGTGCAGCCCTCAAATGCCATTAAGGCAAAATTCTTTCTGCCAGTTGATGTCAAACATTTTGTTGTTTGCATCAGGATTGCACTCTCTAGTGTCAAAAGGAAGACTGCTCCAGTCAACATACCCTGAAGTGAGCAGACTTTGTTGTGAGGGTTGCTGAGTTTGTGGAGGTTGTTGAGCAGCTGGAATGGAAGGGATTGATTGTTGGCTCTGCATCTGTTGAGCAGGCATCTGTACATATTGTATTTATGGCACATATTGGATTTGTGGTGCTTGTGCCTGTACAAAATGTGCAATTCTCTGTGTTCCATTATTCCTATTATAACTAGGGTTAAACTGATTTCCAGACTGAGATTGGTTGTAGCTAGAGCTTCTACACTCTCTAGCAAAGTGTCCCAACTTCTTACACTTATGGCATCTAAGCTTAGATTTGTCAAAACCAATTTTTGTAGAACTGTTTAGTCCTGGAAATTTCCTTCCTGACCTTTTATAAAATTTGTTTGTTTTTATGCTTAACATGGCCAGTTGGTGTAAGATGTCCATTTCTTCTAAGTCATCACTGCTAAAATTTTTTAAATCATCCATGATAAAACACATGTTATCAGCAGTTTGACTGTATTCATCATTGTCATAACTTGGGAATGATCTTTCTGATGAGATCCTAGCAGTTATATCAATGTGCTCAAAAGATCCAAAACTACTTGAACAAGTAGGTGAGTCTTGTCCCAATAGTGCTGTACTACCTGGTAGATAGTCATCAGCTATTTTACCAGAACTTTGCAATTTCTTCTTTTGATCAATTTATCTCTCAAAAGTTAGCAATCTCCCATATAATTTTGTAAGAGTGAGGGAGTTAAAGTCTGGTGAAGATCTGAGGACTATAGAATATGTTTCCCATTTTTCAGGTAAAGACCTTAAAAATCTATGAAGCATAGATACATTTGTATAGGTCTGACCATTTAATTTTAACTCAGATATTAATGAGGAGAATCTTTCAAATTGTTGTGTTAAAGTTTCCCCATTTATGTGAGTAAATGTTTCATATTGTTGGCTCGTCTTTATCGGAAGGAAGTTGTTTCTAAGCACGGGGTGCCGGTTTCTATTATTTCGGATCGTGACTCCCACTTTACTTCTCACTTCTGGAAATCCTTGCACAAAGCTTTGGGTACCCAGCTGGACATGAGTACAGCTTATCACCCACAGACTGACGGTCAGAGTGAACGCACGATTCAAACCTTAGAAGACATGCTGCGAGCATGTGTGATCGATTTTGGCAAGGGTTGGGAAGCTCATTTACCGTTAGTAGAATTCTCTTACAACAACAGTTACCACACGAGCATCAAGGCAGCTCCGTTCGAGGCACTATACGGGCGGAAATGCCGGTCTCCTCTTTGTTGGGCTGAGGTGGGTGAGAGTCAACTCACTGGGCCTGAGCTAGTGTACGAAACTTCGGAAAAGATCGTACAGATTCGTAACCGGTTGGCAGCGGCACGAGATCGACAAAAGAGTTATGCTGATCAACGTCGCAAGCCATTGGAATTCCAAGTTGATGACAAAGTACTTCTGAAAGTTTCACCGTGGAAGGGCGTCATACGCTTTGGGAAGCGTGGCAAACTCAACCCTCGATATGTCGGTCCATTTACGATCCTGGAACGGATTGGACCGGTGGCGTATCGTCTTGATTTACCGACGGAGCTCGGCAACGTACATAACGTCTTCCATGTGTCCAACTTAAAGAAGTGTCTGGCTGACGAGTCTCTTATTGTTCCACTGGAAGAGATCAAGGTTGATGATCGTCTTCGGATTGTGGAAGAACCTGTTGAGATCCTTGATTACAAGATTCGTAGCCTACGTCATAGCAAGATTCGCATTGTAAAGGTTCGCTGGAACTCGAACCGAGGACCAGAGTACACTTGGGAACGGGAGGATCAGATGAAGTCTAAGTATCCTCATCTCTTTCCTAAGGAAGCGTTCGAATCGAGATATGTTACCACTGCTGCTGAATGAATCTTGGGGCGAGATTCCTTTTAACGTGGGGATGATGTGACAACTCGGGTAAATCTCTCTCTTGGTTTCTATCTTTTGTCTGTTCTTTTGTTATTCCTTTTGGTACTTGTGCAATTTTCAGGACGAAAATTCTTTTAACGTGGGGATGACGTGACACCCGGCAAATTCTGATTAACAACGTTGTCTAGATTAAAGTCTACCTTAGCGAGTCACGCGTATATTATACTTAACTGGGATAGTTGAGTCGTGTTACAGTTCGGGAACAGTTAGTTTGGTATAGAGGATCAGTAGATGTTAGTCTAGAGGCTCATTAGATGTCGGTCCTTAACCAAGTGTACAAAGGGTGACGATTCGTAGGGTCGTCAGAGCATAGGGAACATACAAGTCTCGAGTCCCGGGAATTGGTGAACGAGTGTGAATATGTTTGATTGCAAGTATTATGTGTTTACAATCATTATGTGACTTGTCGGTATGTGAAAATGTGTTAACATATGTTAAAACGGGGTTTAACGCGCAAAATACACGGAACCAACCCCTATAGGCGATTAGGGGAGGCTAATCGCCTATAGGGTATGCGATTGGGCCTCATTGGGGGCGATTGGGTGCTAATCGCATGCCCTAGGGGGCGATTAGACCCTAAATGCATGAAATGTCACGCGATTAGCAATCCTAATCGCGTGTAACTGCTGCATAATCGCATGGAACGTGCTGGACGACTAAAAACGACTATAAATACAATACTTGACCTCCTAAACTTCATATTAGCAACCCTAGTCGTCCCACAACTCGCCCAAACACACACACAACCTCTGGAACACGATTTTGGATCAAAACACAAGATTTCAAGCCTATTACATCAATCTATCACAAATCTAAGGTGTGGTTTTCATTCATGCAACCTTTATTAACGTTTTTATTGAATCCCTAATGGTCCAGACCTGTTTTAAAACAAATAAGTCTTCTGAAAATCGTTAATAAGCATTGTTAATCGGATTCTAACTATCATGCATGTTATATGTGTGTTTATGATTAAAAGATAGGGTTTTTATGATTCAAGAAGGATGATTAACATGTTATTAAGGTAGTTACAGATTGATGATGATGGCATGATGATGAAATCTGAGTTATTGTTAATTAGGGTTACGGTTTTGCATGCTAATGTGATGTTTCATGTAATGTGTATTGTTTTTAAGATACATGATTGCATTCAGGGCTGATAGATCGAGGTTAAACGAAGGATTTTGATGGAAATATGTTTGAGATAGTTGTTTGGTTGATATTTGATGTTTACACACGTTCTGGGATTGATTTGGAGTGTTAAACACGCGAAAAACCGGAACAGCAATGCTGTAGGCGATTAGCAACCCTAATCGCCTATGCTATAGGCGATTAGGAGGCTAATCGCCTGATATGACACCCTAATCGCCTATAGTATAGGCAATTGGGGGCTAATTGCATTCGTTGCATGCAATTGTGATCCTAATTGCTAGTTAAGTCCTGAAATGCATGTCTTATGACCTAATTGCTAGTTAAATGCATGTCTTATGACCTAATTGCTAGTTAAATGCATGTCTTATGACCTAATTGCCTATAGACTCCTGAAATGCATGTCTTATGACCTAATTGCCTATAGTATAGGCAATTAGCATTCCTAAATGCCTGTTGACTTTCATAATCGCTGGTTGACTTTTCCTAATCGCCTGTACTGCTGCTGTAAGTATATTTTGACATGCCGAGACCCGATTTGACACCTAGGAACATGCTAGGAACCCCGTAACATATCTAATAACTTGGTAACATGTGTTCGGACTTATTTATGTGATACTTGAACTACGTGCTATAACTTGTTGGACTTTAACGTATGTTAAATGTGTATTGCATGATTGTATGTTTGTGAATACAAGTATAACACGGGGAGTCTCGGGTCACCAATGGGATGTCGAGTCTTGTACGTTGGGTTAATTTAACAGTCACGGTGTTTGCAAATGAACTTGGTTATGGTCTGGACATCTAGGGACTAACTAACCTACGGGTTATTAGTCTAAGTACTTGTAACTGTCATATGTTAGGTCGCCGCTTTATGGGGCTAGCATAGCTTGCTGATATTATTCGTGTTTCGAAGTAACGCAACCTAAGGTGAGTTTACGGCCCCTCTTTTAACTGGTTTCACTTTTTGGGGGAGAAAACATGTGTTAAACTTATGTTTTGGTAACAACTGTCATACTATGGGTTTCTATGGTTTACTATACGATCTTTGGAAGTCCCGGGGGAAACCATGAATGTGCGGGTTAGCACAACGGGGAAATGTGAATAGATCTATTGGGAGTGACCAACCCCGCTCGTCGGCTTGGAGGGCCGGGCGAGTGCATATTGTCTCAAACAGGAACTGGTTTACTATACGGGCACGACATCTGGGTTACGAGTTAGTAATGGTTTTCCAATCGTGGTAGTAATGAACATACGCCTAGCTAGCGTACCTTGGTTTGCAAATTATTATAGTATGGGCAGGTTGAACTTGGTACTTTGATTACAAAACCTGTAAACTCACCAGCATTTTTGTGCGGACGTAAACTCTTACATGTTTTCTCAGGTCGCTAAGGTAGCACAATGGAACTAGGGCGCACGCGTCTGCACGGCGTCTAGTTAGGATTGCATGGTTTTCGAACATTAAATAATGTGGTTTACTTTTGGATTATGTTTTGAGAATAAGCTTCCGCTGTAACTGGAGATTTAAACTATGTTTTTGAAATTGCATATGATAATTTAGACTTGTTTATTGTGATCGTTGGTTTGGATCCTGGTTTGTCATGCGCCTCGCGGTAAAACTCCGCAAGTGGATTTTGAGGGTGTGACAAAAGTTCCATTGGAATGCTTGTCGACATTCCCCAATAACTTTTGAAAACCGTTCTTTTAGAACGCTTGGAAACATAAATTATTCCTTTGGAACATTTATGAAAACCCTTGCATGAGCCTATAACCAACCCCATGCTAGTATGTGCCTCACAAAAAATCATGCTCTCGCTACGATGCCAACTAGCAGCTAATTATAGTAGCGAATAGTTGTGAGGACTTAACTGTATAGTCGAGTGATCACAAGGACCCTCTGACCCTTAGCAGTGTGACGAAGAGCAATTCAGTCCTATGAAATGAACAAGGACAATCCAGCCCTCTGAAATGAACAAGGACAACCCAGTCCTCTGAAATGAACAAGGACCACCCAGTCATTAGCGACAACTCATGCATGTTTGCAAATCACGTTTATTTGTGTAAAACTAGTGTGTTTGATATAAACTTTGTACAAACCGCTTGTGAGAATCGAAATCCATTTGTTAATATGGCTTAAGAAATGCATATATCATTTACCGAAATATCAAATGCTTTTTCGAAACTTGCATGCTCCCCTCTCTCCGGCCGAAACATTTACAAAACAGTAAAAAGCGAGGTCATGAATTCACCTGGAATCACTACAAAAGTGCTAACAAATAAAGCCTGAACTTTGACTGACTTTCTGCGTGTCCTAATTATCAACAAAGGACACCTTAAAGTCTAGCACAAATAAACCTAGCTCATTATCCGGCTAAAAGATAGTTTATCCCAACTATCTAGTCTCGGATATACTATTGGAGTCTAAAGTGTCTCCACACGACGAACCAATCGTGACTTTAATTAATTAGGTTTAACCTACGCCATAGCACCAAGTTGCGCACTTGTAAATGTTCGTGTAAACCATGCTTGACTAATACTATGAAACGTATAACCATCCCACGGCGTAGCTCGTTTCGTAATTCGGATAATTGCATTTGTCTTATATAATTATTTTGGAGAAATATATTTTGAAGAAACATAAATAGAACTATTAAATCGGCTAACATCAATTGTCACATCTTTCCCGAATCCGTGTGTTTGAAAGGCCTATAAAACTTTACTTTTCACCAAGTTACTCCCAATTTAATCATACATTATATATCTTAAATCTGAATGACAATCATTGCTTAATTACTGAAAACCTTTGAAAATTCGTCATACTTAACGGGCGGTAAAAATATATATTCGTTTTGAAAATATTGTCCGGGGTTTACTATTATTGGTACAAATAAGCTTTTGTCGAAAACGATGCAATTTTGAAGAAAATATACTTCTGAAAACATTTGGAGTTTATGTATAAAAATACACGACAATATCGCCTTTGTTGCGCCTAGGATTTCATAAAAACTTCGACAGAGTTTCCTCTGTTTTTGCACGAACCAACCAATACAAGTTGTCTACAATTTTCCCCAAAATCAATAAAACAACACAAGACAATAATTTATTTATCCAAAACCTAAACAAGATAAGCATTATACGTTTCGACAACTTATATAAATACTACATTTATTTATCCAAAACCTAAACAAGATAATCATATATATATATATATATATAGTCCAACATATTTATATTGTCCTTTTACTATTTCGTCGGTTCGTCTTGCGGGTTAGTCGTTCGTATTTATATAATTTAGAAATATATATATAAATAATAATAAAACAAAAATGAATACGAGTTAGTTATACCGAAATGCTTGACCGAGGTTGACTGCAGTTGACCAGATCTAAACGTGTCTCAAGGTTTGACCAGATCTGACACCGGGTTGACTGGACCCATAACATGACCCACGACACGCACCAAAGCAAGACCCGAACTTCCATGCTAGATCCGTGACTAGAACCCGTAAACAACTGAGGGTTAACCGGAGTAGAGTCCGATTCGTAACCGAGACGCGAAACCAACAAGATCTAACCCAAACCGGGCAAGATCTGACCCGAAAACTCAAACTAAAGCCGAACCTAACCCCTGCCAACATCACACACAATGACTTGAACCGGATCTGACGAGATCTGGTCTGGGCGACTCAAAACCAGACCCGAGGACACTTAACCCACACCCATAACCTGAACCAAACTCGAGTTCGTTACCAAAACCTGACCTAGACCCTCGAACTGCCGGATTTGGAACAACCGACACCACCATCGGCTACCAGAGCCCGTGTTCGGGCTTAAAAACCCGTGCCTCTGTCATTTTTGTACTCAGAACACGATTATCGAACTACGATAACCGACCGAGCCACACCATCTCCAAAACCCTCAAAACCGACACCCATAACCCGACCATAACCACAAGCGGACCACCGAACCACAACCCTCAATAACCACGACTAAACTAATCCCATTTCTGCTCATTTTTGGGCCCAAAGACACCGCGTCACCACCACCCGGCTTGGTGGTAGGGCTGTACACGAGCCGAGTCGAGCCGACCCAGGCCCAGCTCGAGCTCGAGCTTGAACTTAAACCGAGCCAGCTCGGCTTGGCTCATTTTTCTGGTCGAGCTGAAAAGTCGAGCTCGAGCTCGGCTCGTAAATGTTCGAGCCGAGCTCGAGTTGGCTCGAGCCAGCTCTTTATATTTTTTTTATTATTTTTACAAATATTTATTAAATAAAAAACAATAAAATTACACATAATCATGTATATTTTTTTTTCTTTTTCTAAGTTATGGTTTATTTATTATGAAAAGATAGGGTAGATAGGTAGTATGAGCGGGATTTTCAAATTTTGAATTAGGTTTGGAGCCAAAATATATTAGTTTTATCTATATATTAATTACACATACACAAGCCTAAGTCGAGCCATATGTCGAGCCACGAGTCGAGCCATCGAGCCGAGCCACGAGCTGAACATCCCTGGCTCGAGCTCGGCTCGATTACAAAATGAGCCAGCTCGGCTCGGCTCGAAAACACAACGAGCCTATTCGAGCCGAGCTTTTTTCGAGCGAGTTTCGAGCGAGCCTCGAGCCGCGAGCTTTTTGTACACCCCTACTTGGTGGTGGTCAGCCGCCGCTAAAGAAGGAAGACAGAAGGAGAAATCGGTGGGAGAAAAGAGAGAGAGAGAGAGAGAGAGAGGGAGAGAGAGAGAGAGAGAAGAAAGAGAAAGTTAGGGTTTCTAAAGAGAGAATGAAGGTGGTGGCAGCTGAAAAAATGAGGGGGAGAAGAGGGATATGCTGCTTATATAGGTAGGTTAGGGTAGGTGGGAGTATAGTGCATTTACGAACCCATATTAATGTATCGTGTCTTGGTTTCTATTTCGATTCGATACCAATCCGAAAAATTTAGCCGGTTTTATTCGTAATTAAAAATATAACTAAACCAAGCAAAATAGGATTACTTTCGACATCAGACACGCGCATTTGACTCACGCGTTTGACTCATGCGTTTAAATCACGTTAATTAAATCGGTCGTTGTTTCCTTCATTTAAACCATACGTGTCCTTTCAAAACTTAATGAGTAACATTATTTACAATAAATAATTATTCCGAGAAGGTCATCGTAGGACTCGAAACGGCTTATTAATTTAGAATTAAATATACAACATGTTAATTTTATCGGAAACGTGAGTAGGATCAAATTAAACATTGACCAGAATTTGCCGTTTGTCACATACAAGTTGCGAGTTGTTTAATAGTAGATGTGCACTTTTTTATTGCCGTAAAACGTTTTTGAATCCTTGCATCTAGTCCCTCTTGAAACCATTTGTATTTTGCTTCAATATCACCTACAATTGTAGAAGAAAAACATTTCGACAAATGATACCCTGTTTTAAACGTATCTTTGTTGTACTTGAGGTTGTCGACAAAATAATCTTGCATTAAAAATTCGTGACCTTTCACTCGCTCACGTGCCACATCTCTTCTATTAGATGTTGCAGTGTCTTGCTTTAGAAGTATAAAAAGACAAAGAAAATGGGTATAAAAAAGACGTATTAGGAAAACGTGCAACACCTAGAGGTAGCACATGCATTAAGGGTTTTCTAAAGTAAATCCTAAACAAAAAGGACCAAATCTGCCAACAAACCAAAGTAGGAAAATAATCCAACAAAAGAAACAAAACAAGCCAAGCGCCAAAGTTGAAGATCCAAAGTCAGGAGCAACACTGTCCACCAACTTTGACTTTTAATGTAGAGGGTAATTAAATGTGTAACGTAATATGATAGGTGTGATAATGAAAATAGAGATAAAAACATATCAAATTCACTTAATTAAAAGTGTAATATATATATATATATATATACACACACACATATAAACTCCTCGGCACATTCTGATTTTACCAAAAACACAAGAGAATTATCAATAAAATCACAAGAGATATAACATATACACAAACTATAAAATATCCTAAAAGCGCTAAAGGAACTCTAAACAGATTCATATGAGTCAATTGATAAGTGAAGTGTAAAATAACCTAAGTCACCGAACGAGCTGCAAACAAATTCACAAATATACAAAACCGAAAGTATGAATCAGTTGATATACGAAGTTTTTTTTCTTACCAGACAAAACCATGAACATCAAGAAAGAATCACTATTATATATTATTATCAAATTGTATTTCAATTAATACTACAAAATCAATCAAACATGGAACATGATATAAAGATCTTACCTCCTCCGACGACTCTGTACCCCCTTTTAATCTCCCGATTCTGTGGTTATCTCGTTCAGTGCTCTATAAATAGAGCCATTTCTTGCATAAATGGAGGCCAAGTTAATGTAGACCATATACATAGAGGAGGGTTACGATGGAGGTTAGGTTATGAGCGCGGAGAGGGTCGGGGTAGGGAGATGGTGGAGGGTTGTTGTGGAGTGGGATGGTGACATTGGTGGAGATGGGTAGGTAGTGAGAATGACGATGGGGTGAAGTAGTTAGGGTTTGGTGTTTTGTTGAGAGGGAAAAAGGAAGAAGGAGGAGACACAAAGAGAGGAGGGAAGTGGTCAAACTCTTGGGTACCCTCAGATTCTTAGAAGAAGGAAACCAGAGGAAAGAAGGAATTGTAAAGGGAGAGAGAGAGAGAGAGATGGCAGGCCGACAAAGATTTGGAAGGGTTTTTTAAGGTTTGTGATTAAAGGAGAAAAAGAAAAGGAATTATATATTACCTTGTTTTTTTAAATCCCACATGAAGCCACGTGGCACATTCAAGGGGTGGGAAGTTGCCCCATTGAATGCCATGTCATCAAGGGCTATTCTTTTATATATAGCTAGGTGAAATCCCGTGTGAAAACATGGGAAGTCTATATCTTTTTTTTTAAGACAACTAGTCCCCAAAATATAGAAAACATAAACAGACTTTACTATGGTCTATTTGCTAAACACCAAATTAAGAAGTCAATCATCTGTTGCAAGAAAAAGTCTGTTTGGTAAGGTTTGTTCCAGAGCAGTGGGTTTGTTAAGGAGATCTTTCTAAAAGAGTTGTTACTACAAACAGTTGTTGCTTCAAACAGATGTTCCTTCAACAGTTTCCTTCAAACAGATGTTGCATATAGAGAAGATAAACAGCCTTTACGAAGGTCTGTTTACTAAACATCAAATCAAGAAGTCAATCATCTGTTGCAAAAATAGTCAGTTTACTAGTGCCACTAAATAGAACAAATATAGAAAAGAAACAGACAATGATGACACAACAAATGTTGCAACCACTGAAACATGTTGAAACGAATCGTTGTTTAAAATTTATTATCAAATCAAAGCTCATTTGTTATGTTTTATACTTTACTCCACTACACTTTATGTACATCTTTCCATATTTCACTATTAATTTATTAAACAACATAAACAATTAAACTTCCAAAACCAACACACTTTAAGTATACATGTGAATATAAACAAAAAGAAATGATGAAGTTAGTTATTTAAAGGTTTTGTAGAACTTCGTTGTATACCAGATTATTGGTGACCGTACAAACTTGTTTTTGCCTATTACAAATCAAAATCTTCAAGCCCTTCCTACTTTTGACCCTGGAAACAACAACATACAGCTGACCATGATTGAAAACAGGACGTGGAAAATACAAACCAACACGTTCAAGCGACTGTCCTTGACTTTTATTTATTGTCATTGCAAAGCATAGAGAAATTGGAAACTGCCTTCGAGCAATCTTGACAGGTATTCTTTTATCAGCTGGTATCATCTTCAATCTTGAAATCAAGGTACGATAACCAATATTACTTCCTGTGATAATTTTCGCTTCAATCACAACTTTTCCAAGTTTTGTGACCTGTAAGCGTATTCCATTATACAATCCATTTGCCTGGTCAATGTTTCAAAAGTAACATCACTAGAGCTCCTACTTTCAATACTAATTAATGGTTTGGTAAGCCAGATAAATGAAAACTGTTTAGCACACCAAGAGAAAACAATTCAGTATTAAAGTCTGATTCTTCTTCACATTCACATATATAAACTAAGATAATCTTTTCCTCACTAGGGAGAGCTTTTAACAACTCTTCATTTATTGAATAAACAACATCATTTCTTGGAGCAAGAATGGCTCTTTGTTGAAATAGTTTGAATCCCATAATAACTTATTTATATCCGGATATGTGAATAAAATCAAAGAAGAAATAGGAGTCATTTGATCATGAATTAGTAAATCATCAGGTATTTGAATATCTATCTCACCATCATTTTCATCACCAAGGAGGCCATCCCCAAGCTTTAAAATCCACTCAGCAAATTCCTTTGTCTCTTCTAAATCCTTTTGTTTACAACCAACCCTTAACCTCATATTTTCTATTAGTTTTAGTACTTTATAATGTTGCCATATATAAGAATAATTCAAAGCAGAATAAACTATCATACTTCTGGTACCTTTAATAATGACTGGAAGAATTTGTCTAAAATCACCACCAAAAAGTACAACATGTCCTCCAAAAGGCTTGCTCTGAAGAATTGACTGACTGGAACGTAATACGTCTCTCATTGTTCTATCAAGAGCCTCAAAACAATGTTTGTGCATCATAGATGCTTCATCCCAAATAATCAATTTTGTCATTCTAATTAATTCACCTAATTCACTTTTGGGTTCTATTGAACATATGGAGTCCTCATTAATGTTTATTGGAATTATAAACCTAGAGTGAGCAGTTCTACCACCATCTAGTTAGAGTGATGTAATTCCACTGGATGCAACATTCAAACTTACTTCGCCTTTTGACCTTAAAGCAATTGCAAAAGTGTTCCAAAGACAAGTCTTCCCTGTTCCACCATAACCATATACAAAAAAAAAAGACACCTCCATCACCTTTTGCAACCGCATTCATAACACTTTCGTAAACTCTGTGCTATTCAGCAGTTAAAGACTTTAAATAACCAGCATGTTTCCTTTCTAGAGTTGGTCTATCATAAGAAAGATCTTTCAATATCAATCGATTATTTATTGATGAAACATAATTTTCAGGAACACTTGCATGTTCGGAAAGTTTTTGAGTGTACTCCCATTGTTAGGTAGCAATGCTTCAATCTGTGATACACAACTGTTTTCAACTTCTTCTTCTTGAAGCATCAACTCTAAAAAAATATTAAAAAGTGTTAATAACAATTAATTTTTAAGTTATTCAATATTTTTTAATTTCAAACTCATTACTTTGATACACTAATCATATTAAGTTGTATCTCAGTTATCTTCCATAAACTGTCTTCCCATAATACAACTTTGTTGACCAAAAAACACCAGGACGAGAAATTGAATTTGACAATAGCAACATTACAAAAAAGGAACATAAAAAGTCTTCACCTGACCAATTACTTTGCTTCTTTTATGGCAATAACATATTCCTTTCATCATCTATCAGTCCTTATGCAAAACATGCATCTTTGAATGTTTCAAATAGTTAGCCATAAACTGTTTTTTTTTATCATTTAAATAGGTAGCTCCCATAAGATGATTTAATAAAATCCTCAAGTAGTAGCAATCACCAAGTGATGGGGGGACATAATGTATCCTGCCAATAGATTGCAAAGGCTTTTTTCATTGGTAAATGCATCAATTTTATTTGTTTCCATCCACTCTGTGAACATTGACATTTTCAACGTTGGATTATCGACAATATCACATAAATTAGAATCATCATCATAAACAATACTCTGACCATCTTCACAATGGAAAGGTAATATTTCAACAGCTGGAAATCTATAATGTATTTCATACTTGATTATTCTCCAAGCAGCCTCACAAGCATAAATATACCTACAATCAAGGTATGTCTGTACCTCATTTACCGCTTTGTTTTGCTCGGTGTCGTTGTTTGTAGACTTCGATTAGAAAACAGAAGTCGTAACTCTATCAGGTCCCTTATTAATATACTTAAACAAATATTTGATAGAACCTGACTGATTGCACCATTCAACATTCATGTGGCACTAGTACTTTTTGATCAAAATAGGATTGTAAGGAACTACAAACCTATTATCAAGTTGAACGCCCTTCTTCTCCACTCTATTACTTGTTTGACGACGACAGTAGACTGGATAACCATCAGAATCAACAGAAGTCTCTTCTACATATTTTTTTGGGGAACTTTTTAGAACATTTAAAGTTAAGCATACATGGACATTGAGGGTTGTCTGTACCGCAAGGTCCATGAATCATAAACTGCTTGACAAGTTCATACAATTCAGGATCAGTTTCTTTATTTGGGATCTCTGAACTAATTACACGATCGATATCAGATGCAGTTGGGAATTTGCTTTCAACATTCAAGAACAATCAAATGTGAGCATGTGGCAGTCCACGTTTCTGAAATTCAATGGTACAAACAATTGAAAAGTTTACAACCGGAAGATCTGTTAGTAGTTAGATAATGATACTTTTATTCATAAACAATTAAGTATATTTAATAAAAGTACCTTCTTGTGTCTCACCAAAGAGTTTATATTTCTGTAAATCTTTTATTAGATAATCTAATTTAATCTTAAATATTCTAGAGATAGTATCCGTCTATCTTCAGGATTAAGATCTTTACCATGCAAACACCTGTAAATCTCAGGCCACTTTGGATTACAGGTCACTGTTATGAATAAATCGGGATATCCAACTGCCTTGCAAATTGCCATAGCATCCATGTACTTTTGCATCATATACCTAGATCCACCAGTAAATGATGAAGGTACGACTATACGTTTACCACAATTTGATGCATTATTCTCTCCACCTTCAACAGTAGTATTCAAATTCTTAATACTTTGGGTTCTAACTTTTGGTTGTTGTGTTTTTATATAAGCTAAGTGAGCAGATTCTACCATTGTGTATCCATCAACTAAAAACTGTTGGAATAGTTTTTTTGCATTAATTAACAATGAAAACTGATTATGCCTATCTTGTATTCTATAACAGAAGAATTCTCTCATTCTAAGGTTGGTTCTAAGTTTGTCATTATTAACTGCAATACCACTATGTTTAATACCAAGTCTGAAACCATCTTCAGCATCTGGGAAAATAAGTGGATACTACATAGCAAGATAAGAAGGATGAAGCTCACTAATTCTTTGAAGCCCACCAGCCTTTGTTCGAACAATGATATCTCTTTTATCAAATGATCCATCAAAATCACCAATTATTAATGCAACAACTTCTGAGGCGATTGGCAGGTTAAAACCTTTCCATCCTTATCTCTTGTTCCAATAAGCTTCAGTGTTACATTTTGCCAATCATTTTCTTGAAAACAAATTCTTACCATTTTGAAGGACTGCACAAGGGGATTGTAGGAATCCAACATATCTTTAAGAATCTTAATGGTCTCAAGATCGAGTGCATTTTTTTCAGCAGCATTGGAATCCATCTCAGAACTGCATCAAAATTACTAATATAAACATAGCATTTAATTCAAATGAAGAATGTATGTAAACTAGTTTTATACCCGCCGCGCGTTGCCGCGGCGGGGCGAGCGGGTTACTGCGTCATATAGCCGTCGCGCGTAACGGATCATGGCCGTCATCTCATCGCGACGGGCGGGAACGCCACCCTCGGTTTCACTCTCCGCCTCTGGAGTGGGTTGAGAAGTAAATGGCAATTATAATCACCTAGCACACAAAATCCTCGCCCTCATCGCCAGCTACATGCTGTAACCCGCGACGAACAATTTTTTAAAGAATTACAGTTAGCAAAGAAATGCAAATTTGAGCCAAAAATTGATCTTGTAGCCGACTGTTATAAATATCATCACAAAACTGTATTGTTACAATATCAATCCAACTAACAAAGTCCCTAAGCTTCCTCTTGACCTATTCACCACTGATGTCACCAATGGTATAAAAAAAATTACCACAGTTCATTAATCATAGATATAGATATGGAAAACAATGCTGGATTTTCAACAAACTAATGCAATATACTCACAGTTGCCGCAACTGAGTGCCATTGAAGTATGACAACATAAACCACCACTGTGTATAAACTAACGATTTTAAGCGCACATTAAAAATAAACATTACCTTCGCTACAAATGGTAGTTCAGTAACCCGAATAGGACAAATCCAAGGCTAATCACCAAACCTGCGTTGTACAATGCTTCTAGCGATCAAAGCGAAGCACAACAATTTGACACTCTCCACAAGGAGAGTTGCATATCCAATCCAAAGCATCCTCAAACTTGAATCATATAGCTTCGTCTCAACCGCACCCATTCCGAATACTCCTAGAGATCGGCCCATCAATCTCCAAGGGGTGAAAAAGCCGCCGAAATCAAGAATGAAAACCCCGAAGATGGCAGCAAGCATGTTTCCTCCTTTCTCCTTTCACCTCCTCTACAAACCCATGGCGAAGCTTAGTTGGGGCGGACGGTGGAACCGCTTTTTCCTCCGTAGTGTAACTTTAGGTGGAAGTAACCATTATTCGTAACTCTTGGAATAAACTATTCTACTGCACTCACATATGATTTTCTCAAAATGTTGCTTAGTACACCTTATTAAAGCAAATGTCATACTCCTTCTCCATCCAATCTAGCATACCCTTTGATAACCCCTCCATTTTTCTATCTAGCATGTCCACCTGCAGATACACAGATAATAATCAAAATAACAATTTATAACAAACATGAAACATTGTCAGCAGACTTAGTTTGAGTTTTGCAAGTCAAAATGATGCTATCTTCGTTGACTTTCCCATTAGATTGACTCTAAAAACTTGCTTCATCCTTATTTGATTCGTCATCCGTTAAACCTCCAAGCCTCTCTAATCTTCTTCGTAAACATAACGTCTTTTTACCGAAATTCTTGCATTTTAGAAGCTCGCGCCACTTACGACAAATGATGCAAATAATCAAGCAAAAGCCTCGCAGATCCCGGAAAGAGTGTAACCACCTAGCAAGTTTCTAAAATAATCCTCTAGGAGAATTGGACCTGTCACGCACAACATTAGTTCAGATTATTATGCTTAAAGTTTAAGCCTTAAACTAATTGCACCACTTCCATTCTACAGAGAAGTTGCAAGATATCTACAAAACGCTACAGAAGGCTTCATCAAAGAAGAAATTCCATCTATTCAACTGATGAAGTTGAAGTAACGCCCAATTTAAAAGTTACCTGACAACTTATAATCACCAAGAAAAACTTTTCAACTTCAAAATCTTTGTGGACTAAGTGATTTTTGTGTCTAGGCGACAGTTAGCAGCAAGAGCCGTTGGTAGAGGCGGTGTAGAGAAATAATGGGCTCAGTCAACATGTGGGAGATCATTTATCACATGGGTCAGTTGTGAACGGTAAATCGCCATCACAACGATGCACAAATGGTACCATACACATACGTTGTCATCATCGCCCTAAATTAGGTAACTCATTTGCATATCAGGGAAGCAGCGGCTGGTAAAAAGCAACAAATAGAAGGGTCAGGCCGAAGCAAGGAATGACGCTAACTAACAGGTTGCAACATTATGTTGCCATCACAGTTAGAGAGCATAACCTTTTAGGGAAGCGTATGTCATTTTAGCCGAAGGTGCCTGCGATGTCAAACCTGTACCGTAGCAGTAAACGATCAGGCAAAATGTGGTACGAACCTCACAGGTAAGAAATGCAATGTACTACGCCTACAGATTGTTACGGGTTCGACAAACAATTACCTAACTGATGGCAAGATCAGTAATTCTACCACAGGCAAAAAACAACCTACTTAAAAAAAGACACAAACATAACAGGCAAATGCATAATAATCAACCTAATCCGTGAGTTATCATGGAAATGTTTAAGTAAAAAAGTATGTCTGAACTGATGATATGCTTCAACACTTCAACTTCCATTCACAGTCATTTAAAGGCTGTCATTTGTTTATGTGAATTGGGCTTACTCCAACTTTTGAACTTTTGATATACTTCAATAGTTCGATTTCCATCCGTTTTTACATCACTAATGAAATTGTTGAAATTCAATTACTATCCGAGAAAATCAAATTGCAAATATCATAAGTAGGAGCAATCGTGATCTCGATTCCCAATACGCAAACATTAGTCGCCAATATTATCTATATTTAATGATCTAATGTAGACAATTTTTCAATTGTAAATCTCATCATCAAAATTACAGTTCTACTATCTTTGAAAAAAAAGTACTAACATCACAGGTAACATTATTATTGACCATATTGAACATTATAATTGATGAACTTAATATGAATTAGAAACTATCAAATAGAAAGGTTGCCAATAAAATTCCACATTGAAGTGTATATTTGTTTATAACTTTGGTGCACTGTATTGATTCACTTACCATCCAAAATCAAAATTCAACAGTTGATAACAAATCTGAATCATAAAACTTATAATGGTTGCATGATATATGTTCATTCTTTAACATCCAAGACAATTAATCCAGAGAGTGTAACAATATAAATCCCCAAGTACAGCAAATTCGTAATAAAAAATTAATTATTTACAAATGCAATGCTAGAGCAATTATTTGGGTTAACCCGATCTATCTTCCACTTAATATAATAAAACCAAACTTAGAAGGCATCATCCTTTTATACAAAACCATGAACATTAAAAGGTTTTTTGAAGATCGTACAGTCAACTTCTAATGTAAGAATGAAAAACACAGAATCAAATCAGGGATGAAAGGAATTGAAATGATCGACCCTTAAAAAAAAGTTATGGCGGGAGAGCAATGGCGAATGTTGCTAATAAACTTAATTGAAATTTATTGAGTACAATTTGTTCTTGACATTAAATGGTTATTAAACTCTTCATAACATTAAACAAACAAAACGAACGATTTACAGAGGCAAAACCTAAGCCCTAATAATAATAATAATAATAATAATAATAATAATAATAATAATAATAATAATAATAATAATAATAATAATAATAATAATAATTAAAACAATTGAAAAAGGGAAAGGGTTGCAGAGGCAAAACCTTGATGTTGAATTGGTAGATCGGTAGAAAAAATAAGATGATGGCTTCGATCGATAGTGAATGTAAATATATCTGGTACCTTTTATTAAAGGAATTATTACATATATCCCCCTATTTAAAAACCTAATTACATATTTACCCAACCCAAAATTTAAATTACATATATCCCCTTATCATAGCATAATGACACAAATACCCTTTTGAACTTAAAAAGAGGGAAAGAAAACCTAACACCCTTTCATTTCCTCCCTCCCACAATAATAGGCGATGCACCATCGTGTTCAACGACAATTAGGAACCTACCATTGTGCGAACTAATAGATGTGTTTGATTAAGGTTTTATTCGATCATAAATATGTGTATAACTGCACCATGTTAATTAGAGATGGGTGGGGCCATTGGCTTCAAACTACTCGTCACTTGAAATTAGCAATTGAAGGAGATTTGAAATACAACACATCGACAATGTCTTTGCAAAAAATAATCCTCAGAATTGAGGTTACTCACAGTCACGCATGGACTGGAAACCCATAGGAAAGAATAAACCTTGATACTATCATGTCTTGATTTCTATGATTAAATGCCAATTTTTTAAATACTTCTAATTTAGATGCAGTAAAGTATTT
Organism: Ambrosia x helenae; assembly: GCA_030844895.1. NCBI lineage: Eukaryota > Viridiplantae > Streptophyta > Magnoliopsida > Asterales > Asteraceae > Ambrosia > Ambrosia x helenae. Next base: position 94,782,410 of record CM061229.1, read on the forward strand.
AGATTTCTTCAAACAACTCCTTTGATTTAAGATGTTTGTTTGTGTTTGATTCAGGTTTATATCAAATTTACTTTATAAAAGTATTTAGAGGTTTGATTCAGGTTTGATTCAAGGTCTTTGTGTTTGATTCAAGGTTTTTTTGCTTTGAAGATATATTCAATAAGGTTTTTGTTTTATCAATCATTTCACAGTAGGTTTCTTCAGGTCAAAAATAAAAGAAGTGGGTAAATTTTATGTTTTTATGGTTTATTAAAGAAAAGGGTAAAATAGTCATTCTCTAATCTATTTTTAATGAAATGGGCATATTTGTTATTTTTAATTTTAGGGAAGGGGAAATATGTAATTTAATTTTTAGGTTGGGCATATATGTAATTTATGAAGTTTGCAAGGGGATATATGTAATTGCCCCTTTATTAAAAGGAGGGAAGCGGTTATAGAATGGGGAAAGTGGATAGAATGGAGGGTGGATATAATGGGGAAAGTGGTTATACAATAACTGTATGTAAAGGTAATGAACTTAAACGGACGTTAAGTGTCCGTCAAGTTGATAATTGTATAATATATAATATGATACGAAGCAATAAGTATAATCATAAATGGAACAATTTAACTACATAAATTACCTTACTACCTTTTGACGATTTACAACTTCATTTTGTGAATCATATGTGTAAAGTTGTGAAAATTTAGGTTGTTCTCCATCATCCGGAAGTAGACTACTCATTCGATGATAATTCCACCTTAGAGTCTAACTACATAAGGACCTTTACCCCTGTGAGAACTTTTGTCAACCTTGCCACTAAGAGATGTAAAATAAAACATCATGTTATATGCTCGAATGTTATTTATGAAGTTCTGGCTCTTTGATGTAACATCATGAAAAGCTCAAGTTTGACGGTTTAGTAATATGGACTATTTGTAATATTTTCGAATGGATCGGTAAGAAGGTTTCGTCACGTACAATTTTATTTAATGAGCCGATTGATGAGCTTCACACCTATATTTTTGGTTTAAAATGCTGAGGGACCCAAATGTTTTGTTTGAAAGGTGGTAGTACAAATTTTGGAGCAAGTAACCTAGAAGCTCTGTAATATGGGAACTAGTGTGTAAATATGATGGTTTATAATTTGAGACTAACTGTGCATTTGATATAAGTTAAGAGACGTTTGTGCATATTCTAATTTCTTTTTTTCTCTGTGTACACCTAATTGCCTAGTATCACTTGATTCAACAATATATTCATTTCTATGAAACCCTAAAGCCACATCACAGTTTTCAAACGTCTTTGTTCGATCAACTAAGGCAGATGATACTAGTTTTCTCCACGATCATCCATCTAGACCAGAACCGTCAATCAACTTGGTTTCCTTGGGTTTCTGGCCTTCCTAAAATGAAGCGAGGAATTCACGGCCTTAAAGCTTTATTTCAGTTCTTACAGTAACATGTTGTACCATTGTTGTTGGTCGTATTTTTTCCTCCTTTCGGTTGTTCGCAACAATATGCTAGGCCATTCCGGTAAGTATCGTATTCTTGTACTTTTGAGATTCATTACGTACTCAATGAAACATGTAACTACGGGACTCGGTTGTAATATAGAGCTGGCGTTTAGCTTACACTTACGGATTATGATAGGTTTGTAAGCATCTCATGGTTATGGTGTATCTCGTGTATGTGTGTGTTGGGTCTGCTGACCTGGAGAAGAACAGATGATTAGAAAGCCAAAATATGCTAACAGTTTGATTCTTTGAATAAACAGTCTTTACAACTTACTTCTCCCAAAAGACTGCTGACTCTAACAACTGCTCTATCCAAACAACTGCTTAACAACTGCTGATACAAAGGACTGCTGAATAAACAACTGATGAAGAACAACTGCTGACCAAAGGTCTGATGAAGAACAACTGCTGATTCAAGTACTGAAGACTAAAGCACTGCTGGAGCCAACAGCACTTAGGCTTCAGCAGTGGATACAAGACCATCAGAGTTTATCTACAACAGCTGTTTACTATCAGTGCTTTCAATGTAACAGTAGTTTGTAATAGGCAGATGTTTATGTTTGTTATTCTGTTAGATGTCACTGTCTTAGGTGACGTCAGCTTAGGTCATCAGTGTTTTGAGTCTGTCTATAAATAGAACAGTGCCTGTACTGTTCTATTGCATCACACACACAAACATTCTCTCAGACAAACACTGTGTGATCAGGCTGAGGGGGAGTAATTGTACGATTGTAATCTTTTAGATAAATGAAAGCTTTCGATCTAAAAACATTTACTCTCTTGTTTTGATTAACAGTTTATTATTCCGCTGCACTTTCATTCTATTTTCATTTCTCTATTACCATATTTAGTTAAACAATCAAAACAATCAAACTCAGATCCTAACAATTGGTATCAGAGCTTGGTAAATTAAATTCGATCTAACAAATCAATTTAATAATCAGCTCAAAATTATTGATATCGTTTGTCTGTTGGATTGAAAACAGAGTAATAGTTTAATTTCGTTTCAACCATTTTTAAACAGACTTTGTTTTTTGAAAAATCAGAGAATGGCTTCAATCAATCACGATCCACATAACACTGGCACGAACAACAAGCCACCGATGCTTGTCAGATCTGAATACAATATCTGGCAACGTCGGATGAGCCATGTTCTAGCTCAACAAAACACTGGGTGTTGGAAGTCGGTTATCTTCGGACCACATGTTCCGACTGTGCCGAGTACTGAAGATCCCAAGGTGTTTGAGCCAAAGAAACTTGAAAACTACTCCGACCAGGATTTTCAGAAAATTGAGTTAGATGCTAAGGCCTTCAGTATTGTGGCCATGGCTCTACCCAATGATATATATGCTGGGTTGTTACACTGTAACAGTGCAAAGGAGTTGTGGGATGCACTGAAAGAACAGTTTGGTGGGACTGAGGAGGTTATTGAAAACAATCGTGAAATACTTAACCAACAATATGAAAAATTCAGTCATGTCAAAGGAGAGTCATTAACTCAACAGTTTGAGAGGTTTAATTGTTTAATTAGTGAACTAAAATTGGTTGGTCTTACTTACCCTCATTCAACCTTGAACCATAGGTTTTTAAGATCATTACCAGACAAATGGGACACTATTGCTATTGTGATGAGAAACTCAATTGGATTTAAAGACCTATCACTGACCCAGCTTCATGGTAAGCTCTTGACCTATGAGAGAGAGCTTAACCAGAAAAAGAAGCTCCAGGACTCTGGAAAAGTGTCTGATGACTATGTATTTGGGAATACAACACTTTTGGGTCATGATGAGGTGCCTGGAAACACTAAGGATCAGAGTTATGATCATTTCATTGACATAACTTCAGGTTTTAACTCTGATTCTTATTCACCAAACTATGCTTTCACAGCAAGTGGTGGTGATATCCAGGCATCTGACAATATATCCTTTGAGTATGATGACCTGAAATACTTTGACCCTGATGATTTGGAAGAAATGGACATTATGCACCAATTGGCCCTTCTTAGTGTAAGAACTAATAATTTTTACAAGAAAACTGGGAGAAGGTTTCCAGGGTTAACTGGCAGATCTAAGGTTGGGTTGGATAAATCAAAGATAAAGTGTTACAAATGTCATAGACTTGGTCATTTTGCTAGGGAATGTAGGGGTCAACATGGTACACCTATGATAACCTATCCAAATCAAAGACCACAGACCAACACTTATCAGAATTCCTATAATTCCCCTGGACCAAATGTGCAAAACACTGCTCATTTTGCACAGTCCTCAAACACTGTTCCTGTCCAGTATGTCCAAACCACTGTTCCTCAGATCCACTATGTGCAAACACCTGTTGCTCAAGCACCTGTGCAAACGACTGTTGCTTCATCCTCTGCCCCTGCAGAGACCAGTCAACAGAGCTTCTTTACACAAGGCTTTGTTGATTGGAGCAGTCTACCTGATGAGCTAACAGATGAAAATTTTGCACTAGTTGCCAAAGCTGAAAATGAACCAGAAAATTTTTGTTTCATGGCCATGGTGGATGAGATTGAATCTGAGGAGGTGGTAACTGAATCTGATGTTGTGACTGATGATGTTGTTAGTGAAGTTGTTACAGGTGAAAAACCTGAAGAAGAGGTTGTGAATCTCTCAGATCCCTGGGGTGCATCTGATGACTGTGAGTGCAAGTGTGATTGTGCATTGATGGCTGCTGCTAAGGTATCTTCTCAAATTCTTAAAGAGTTGTGTTCTGATAAATGTGTAATAGCATTTGCTAACATCAAAGAGGTGAATGAAAACCTTAGAAAGAAAATTTTGGATGATGAAGTTAAATTTGAAAAACTTACAAAAGATTTAGAAACAAGTTTAACTGCAAAAGAGTCTGAAATAAGCAGCTTAAAACATGAAGCAACCATAACCAAAGACCAGCTCCAAACTATGATAGCAAAATATCAAAGTTGTAAAAGTGAGCTTGAGTCCACCCAAGTTGAATGTGAGAAATTGGTGGAATCATGTAGAGGTTTTGAAATGTTACTCAACAAACAAACTAAAAGTCATGTGAAGTTTGGATTTGGTTTTGAAACCACTGCTCCAGCTTTTGAAAACACTGACAAAAAGAGTCAAAAGTCTGTTGAGGTAGTACCAACAAACCTGCAGGGTCAAGAGATTAAAATCACTGAACCAAATGGTAAGAAAATTGTTCTTGAAAAACCAGAAGGTTCCTCATCTTTTACTGAACTTGAAAAGTATGAATTTAAACCTACTTGGTCTGATGAGTGTGATACTCTTGAGAATTTTAAACCTGTTGATTTTAAAACACCTGAGGGAAAGACAGCTCCTCAGGCAAAGGTCATTCCCTTGGCAAAAGTCATTCCCCTGAAAATTCTTCCAGCAGATGCTCAAACATCTGCTGAAAAGAAGGCTGAAAAGGGGAAGAAGAAAGAAAAGACTGTCAACTTGTTCTGTGATTTCTGTGAAAAGAAGAATCATGTCACTAAAAACTGTTTTCTTCTAAAATCATATGACATTAACAAAGGAACAAGTGAATGTGATTCCAAAGCCACATGTTCAATATGTGGGAAAAAGAATCACAAGACAAAAGAGTGCTTGTATCTCAAAAATTTTGATGTTAAAATACAAGAATACAAAGCTAAAACTCTTGCAAACCCTGTGGTTAGTACTTCAAAAGGAAAGCCCAAACAGACTTTCACCCCTGTTCAAACACCTGTTACTAAAAGGCTTGAAACATCTGCTTCTAGAGATGTCCAAGTAACAGATGCTCCACCCTCAAGCAAATACCCAAGAGGTTATGGTCAACCACCATGTCACAGTCTGCCACATGTTTATGAGGAGCCAAAAAGACCCTCTAAACCAAGAGTGAACAGAAATCCATATGGGTATTATCATCTGTCAGGAAGTGATCAAACAACTGCTGCCCCAAGTGTTGACATTCAGGCACTGGCAAATGGTCAGCAGCAGTTGTTGAACTTAATTCAAAAATTGGTCCAAACCACTGATCACCTTCCAAAGCTTGAGTCTGAAAGGTCTGAGGACCCATCCAAAGCCAAACTGGCTTTGGACACTCACCAAAACTAATCATTTACTGATGTGCAGGGAGCTTCTGCTTGTTTAGATAGTCTTTGGTATGTAGATAGTGGAGGCTCCAGGCACATGACAGGATGTAGAGCCCTTCTTCTGGACTTCTTGGCTCATGGAGGGGGTGATATATCCTTTGGTAATGATTCAAAAGGTAAGGTGTTGGGTTCAGGGACTGTACAAGCTGGAAAACTCAAGTTTGAAAATGTCAATCTTATTGATAATCTCAAGTTTAATCTTCTGAGTGTTTCACAAATGAGTGACAAAGGTTATGGCTCATTTTTCACAAAGAAAACTTGTAAGATTATTGGGCCAGAAGTGGTGAAAAAGATTGATACCATCATTGCTGAGAGCAAAGCACAACTTGTTGCTCATAGAAGTGGCAATGTGTATGTTGTTGATATGTTAAAGGACAATCCTATGGCAAATGTCTGTCTATTTTCTGCTGCCTCCACTAAGGAGACAGAATTGTGGCATAGGAGATTGGGTCACACCAACCTTAATACTATCAACACACTCTCCAAACAAAGCCTTGTCAGAGGTTTACCATCAAAAGAATTTAAATGTGATGAGCATTGTGTTTCTTGCATAAAAGGGAAACAACATAAAAGCTCTTACAAATCCATTGATGAGTCCAAAACTAGTCAGTGTCTACAATTGTTGCACATGGACTTGTTTGGCCCTGTTAAAATCATGAGTCTAAGAAGAAAGAGATTTTGTCTTGTCATAGTTGATGATTTTTCTAGGTTTACATGGACTTACTTTTTACATTCTAAGGATGAGACTGCAGGTATATTGAAGAACTTTGTCACCAAAGTTGAAAAACAATATGACTTGCCAGTAAAAGTCTCCAGGAGTGACAATGGAACAGAGTTTAAAAATAAGGAGTTGGATGACTTCTGTGTGTCAAAAGGGATTGTGAGGCAGTTCAGCATCCCAAGAACACCAGATCAAAATGGGGTGGTTGAGAGGAAAAATAGAACTCTTATAGAAGCTGCAAGAACCATGTTAGCAGATTCTGGTTTGCCACTGTCCTTTTGGGCAGAAGCTGTAAACACTGCTTGCTATGTTCAAAACAGAGTTTTGATCAACCCCAGACATCAAAAAACTGCTTATGAAATTTTGTTCAAAATCAAACCATTAATTTCATTCTTCAAAATCTTTGGCTGCCCATGTTTCATTTTAAATCTCAAAGATTCCATTTCAAAATTTGCAGCCAAAGTAGACTGTGGTTATTTTCTGGGATATTCTTCTACTGCAAAGGCCTATAAAGTGTTTAACACAAGGACTAAAACAATAGAAGAAACTCTGAATGTAAAGTTCAATGAACTTTCATCCCTAAAAATCCCTGCAAACCCTGCTGAATTATTTGATTTAGATAAATTCAAATTTGAAGATATCACTGTTAAAACTAACTATGCAGGTATTCCACAGTCTCCACAACAAGATTACAGAACAGATGTTGTGATCCCCAGTCACTACAAAATCTATTCTGCATCAGAGGAAGCAGCTGTTCAAAACAATTGTCAAAACTCTGCCACAGCTGTGTCAACCACTGTTGGCCAGTCTTATCCTCAAACCACTGCTTCACCCCTCACAATCATTGACCTATCATTTGTTGACAAAAGTCAATCATCTGTTGACAAAAGTCAGTCAAGTTTCACACCACTTGGACCCATTCCTCCATTACCATTCCAAACATCTGATGGCACTACCGAAGTACCAACAGATGTTACACCAACAGAGTCACCAAACCTCTGTCCATCACCTCAAAATGCCATTGTTCCATATCAGGGAGATCTTATTTACTTAAGAGCTCATCCACCAGACCAGATCATTGGCAACATCAGAGAAGGTGTGCTCACAAGAAGCCAATCCTCAAATATCTATCTTTTTGCAGGTTTCTTATCCCTCACACAACCTGTCAAGTATCAAGAGGCACTGAAAGACAACAGTTGGGTAGAAGCCATGCAAGAAGAACTCCTTCAATTCAAAAGACAACAAGTATGGGAGCTTGTACCACTTCCTAAGGATGTTTGTCCTATAGGAACAAAGTGGGTCTTCAAAAACAAGACTGATGAAAGGGGTATTGTTGTCAAGAATAAAGCCAGGCTTGTGGTTCAAGGCTTCAGACAAGAAGAAGGAATAGATTATGATGAGACTTTTGCTCCTGTAGCAAGACTAGGAGCCATCAGACTTTTCTTAGCCTTTGCTGTCAACCACAACATAAAGGTGTATCAGATGGACATCAAATGTGCTTTCCTTTATGGCAAAATTCAGGAGGAGGTCTATGTATGTCAGCCACCTGGTTTTGAAGACACATTCCATCCTGACTATGTCTACAAGCTCAACAAAGCTTTGTATGGACTCAAACAAGCACCAAGGGCCTGGTATGAAACTCTCTCCACATTTCTCCTATCCATTGGCTTCACAAGAGGTAAAATAGACAAAACTTTATTTCTTAAATGGAAAGGGAAACACTTAATGATTGTTCAAATATATGTGGATGACATCATTTTTGGATCCACATGTAACCAAATGTGTGAAGAGTTCAGAAAACTCATGACAGCAGAGTTTGAGATGAGTGCCATGGGTGAGCTTCAGTGTTTCCTTGGTCTTCAAGTGAAACAACTGCAAAATGGCACATTCATTCACCAAAACAAATATGTAAAGAATTTATTAACCAAATTTGAGATGAATGATTGTAAGCCATGTAGTACACCCATGAGTACAGTCAAGCTGCTCACTATTGATGACAAGGATGAACTGGTTGATCAAACACATTATAGATGCATGATTGGGTCTTTACTGTACTTAACTGCATCTAGGCCAGACATTATGTTTGCTACCTGTGTCTGTGCCAGATCCCAGACTTCACCCAGAAAGTCAAACCTTATTGCTGTGAAAAGGATATTCAGATACCTCAAAGGTGCTCCCACACTTGGTATCTAGTATCCTGCTAATGGAAACATTGAGCTTTCAGGTTATTCAGATAGTGACTTTGCTGGCTGTCACACCACAAGAAAATCCACATCAGGAGGGTGCCAATTTCTACGGAATGCCTTAGTCTCCTGGCAAAGCAAAAAGCAAGCAGCTGTTTCAACCTCAACAGCTGAAGCTGAATACATTGCTGCTGCAAGCTGTACAGCCCAACTCATGTGGCTTCAAAATCAACTACTGGATTTTGGGATAACTGCACTTCGGACTCCACTCATGTTGGACAGTCAAGCTGCTGAAAATATCATCAAGAATCCAGTCTCTCACTCCACTACCAAACACATTGACATAAGACATCATTTTGTCAGAGACAGCTATGAAAAAGGTTTGATTTCTCTGCACCATGTTCCAACAGAGGATCAGTTGGCAGATGTGTTAACAAAAGCTTTAGACACATCTACCTTTACAAATCTGATCTCCAGAATTGGTATGTTAAACATGGATTAAACAAATAAATTTTCAATAAATCATAATAAAATGTTTCAGAAAATCAAAATTTTTTTTAATAGCTGTTTGGTTGAAAAATCTGTTTATAACATCTGATCAGATAAAACAACCACTGTTTCATTCATATCCACTGTTGGTTGAAAAATCTGTTTCAAAACATCTGATCAGATAAAACAACTGTTTCCTTATATATTTATACTATATCTATACAAAAAAAAACGGTTGGTTCCATCAGCTGTTTGTATCAGTTGTTTGCCAAAAACAGCTGTTCTCCACCAGATGTTTCATCCATCAGATGATTGCCACGCCTGCTCATATAAACAGAGGTTTGGCCACATCAGCAGTTTCATTGAGCCTATAAAAACCCTGTTTTACCACAACAGATGTTACACTGTCTCATTGTATTCAAAATACTGAAAACCGCCTTCTTCATTCTCAAACCCTTCATCAAATTTCAATCATCTTCACCTTCAAAATCCATTACAATGGATCTTCAAGCTAAAGCCACCCACAATTGTCTCCCCTATCTGGTTAAAACAGATGACAACGTTTCATTTCATTCCACCATCGACATTCTCCTTAACTCCAAATACTTACCCATATTAACCGCTGACGCCCCCATTTATCTTGATACTCTCCAAGAATTTTGGTTGAATGCTGAGTTTCTACTCCAAGACAAAAAGCCTACTTCCATTATTTCCAAAATTGGAGAAACCAGTATCGTAATTACCCCTGAAACCATATCCACAACCTTCACACTAAATGACCTGGCAGGTAAGGACTCTTTTACTAAAACAGAGCTTCACACTGAGTTCCAAGAAAGAGGGTATGATGGTCAGATGACTGGATCAACTCTTTTCAAAAAGTTTTTCCCTCCAGTCATGAAATTTTTCTTCCATACTCTTCTTCTTTGTGTCTCTGCTAAGTCCACATCCTTTAATGAAATTCCATTAAGGATGCAATATCTGGGTTATGCCATGTTGTCAAACTCTGACTTCAATCTTTCCCAGGGATTGTTCATGGACTTAGTATCTAATGTGAAAGCAGTCAAGTCTGGGTCAAACAATGCTTTTCTTATCTACCCAAGAATTCTTAGTGTAATCTTACAAAAAGTCTTACCTGAAAAAGTTTTCAAAAAGGGTGATGCAATGCAAATGAAAAGCTTAACTGATGAAACTTTCACTAGAATGCTGGGTGGAAGCACCCAAGAAAAAGTGTCTAAAGTGTCAAAAGTTTCTAAAACACAAACAAAGAGGACAAAGACAACAACTGTTGTCAAAACCTCTGTTGTTGAGCCTACTGCTCCTGGTGATCATGGCACTACATCCAGTGCTGTGAAACCCACACCAGCCACTTCCAAAAAGAAACATCCATCCACAAAAACCACCACTCAACCACAAATGAGGCTTCTGGATGTTGAGGTACCAGAAGAAACCTCTGTTGCACCACAAAAGCAACCTGAAACCACTGTTGTTACTTCCTCACAACAGTTGGACATACCTCCACCTGACCAAACTCTTCATGAATCCTCCCAAAAGGATCATGTTGTAAGCCAAGGGGACACACATCATGATACATTTGAGTCACTTGGCCAAATGTTCACAAGCCCCTCTCCCAGGGCTAATTCTCTTGTTACTCCTCCACCCTCACCATCACATCATGTCCCACAAACCATGCAACCTCTGTTTGAGGCAATTGACAAATCTCAGGAAGATCCCAGTTCCTCTCTTCCACCCAACAAACAGAGTATACTCCCACATGTGACTGGTCCTGAGAATATTCAATCTGCTATCCAACAAACAAAAGAGGAGGTTACACCACCTGAGTTCAATGCAACTTTAGGTGAGTTTTCAAGTGGAGCAGCCACTACTGATGTAGAGACCACTGTCTCACAACAGGACAGTGATTACATTGCTAAGACTCCCTTGAAGGCAACAACTGTTGAAGCCACTATAGTGTCTCCAAAAACAGTTGGAAGTCCCCAGTACCAAGAAAAAGGGGCATCTGATTCACCTATTAGGACTGAATCAGGTAGAACTACCACTGGTAGGGACTCAGATGATCCTATTAACTTAGGAGATGGGTCAAAATACCAAGAATTGACGGACAGAGTTTCTGTAATTGAAACCTCTGTAGCTGACATCAAATCTGATGTCAAGCTTATACTGAGCTCCATTGCAGACCTTTCCAAGAGTCAACCATCAACAGCTGATATAGCCAGTGAGTTATGGAAATCAGTTTCCCCCATCATCATAGCTCACAGAAAACTGGCTGATCAGACACATGAGACTTATATGGCTGAGATCAGAAATATGGTAGATGCAAGGTACAAAGATACCCATGCTGATATTAAAGCCATCAAGGACCACCTGCTGAAGACTACTGGCTCTGCCCCTACCACCATCCTCAGGGATGAAAATGATGATGCTTTCACGGCTGATGATGCCAAAAAGGGGGAGAGTGGCAGAGATAGGCTACCAAAGCTGGATCCCTTTGGTTGTCCTCCTTCTCAAAAAGGCCAAGCCAAGTCTGCCAACAAACCAGAGTCTACTAAAACAGCTCCTCCACAACAACAACAACAAGCAACACCAACAACACCACAACAAACCACTGACAAGAACAAAGCAGTTGATGACTCTGCAAACATAGAAGCTGAAAAGGCTGCTCAAGAAAAACAGAAAAGAGCTGACACTTTGGAAGTTAAAGCAGAGTCATTAGTAGAACTCAAGAAGAAACAACAACAGGAAACTGAGGATGTGGGATCCTCTAAAAGGATGAAAAGGCCTGCTAAGCATGTCAGAAAACCACCATCCAAGTTAAACACCTCTGTTGACAAAACCACTGCCACCCAAAACACTGCTTCCCAAACCACTGTACCCAAACCAACATACACACCTGAACAAACAACCACCAAACCTACATCACCAGCCAAATCCCCAACATCTGTTGGTTCTACTAAAAGGCCAACAGATGTTAATCCAACCACTGCTACCAAATCACCATCCCCTAAAATCATGTACACAAGGAAGAGAAAATCAACCTTTGTTGTACATGATGAAAACATACACACATCACCAAACACCACCTCAACTGCACAATCCACTCCTCCTATCACAGCTATTCCAATCACATCATTCTCACCACACACATCCAAGTTCAGATCCCATAGACCACCACCAACCATTAAACCATTGGTTGTTCAGTATCCCCTTGAACTTGATCTACTCAAGGGGGAATTACAATCCTTCTACAATACTGAACAGCCATCAGACAGATCCTTCCCATCTCTCCCAAACTTCCCTGTTCCCCTCAACATTGATACTTATCTGAAATACAAGGGTGAACAGGTGGATGCCATCATTAGGGAGAAATGCAAAGGGAAGGATGACAGGACTGCTCAGGGCATCCATTCAGCAGAGCTTAGCAAACTCAGAAGGATTGAAGACTTTGCTAAGACCCTGAGCAACTCCATGTCCTCCATGCCTCTCAGTGTTGACTTGGAAAAGGAGGTAAGGGATTCTCTTCTGGAACAGATTATGGCAACCAAGCCTTACAAAGCAACCAAGAAGCAGTTCAATGGTTGGACCACACATGCTTTGAGAGAAGAGCTACTCAGAATTGAAGAAATGGCCAAAGACCCCAAGGCTAAAGTCTCTACTCCTAATTTTGGCAAAGGCAGAGACCCAATCAGAGCCTTAAAGTTTAAAAGGATGAGGCAAGAGATAGTAGCTGCCAACTATGGGGAAATGAGGTCAGTTTCCAGATGGTCTGAGCTAAGGTTGGTTGAGACATACAAAAGTCTGGAAGAAAATAGAAAGAAGGATCCCAGCCTACCAAGAAAACCAGTTTACACTGATGAGCCAATGATGAAGAGACCCCAACAGACCTTTACCTTGGACAGCTTACTTGACACCTCTGATCTAACAACTGCTGCAAGAAGACAGTTCAAGAAACAGAAGGAAATGTCAGAGGAAGATCAGAGGAAGTTTGCTGATACATTCATCAAGGAAGGGCTCTTCAATCAAGTACATTTCTTCTCTGATCCTACAACTGAGAAGCTCAGAGAACTCATTGGAAGACCACCTTCACCCAACTCATCTAGAATAAAAATTCAGCTCAGCAAATCCACTGACTCAAAAATTCTAAAATGGAAAGTCAACAAAGACAACCATGAATTGACATTGCTCAGGTCAGATGGAAGGGTTCAGAAGATCAGCATGGATGATGGTTACAGCCTATGTGCAGAAGATCACCAAACATTGCTAAATCTGGACCTAGAAAGAGATGAAGAAGACTTGTTTGCTCTGAACTTTGAATTACAGTTCAAAGGTCAAATCAGAGAAAGTCTGATGAGGAATAAAGATCAATAAATAAAGCTGAGTTTTGGCATCATCTGTTCTAGGGGGAGATTGTTGGGTCTGCTGACCTGGAGAAGAACAGATGATTAGAAAGCCAAAATATGCTAACAGTTTGATCCTTTGAATAAACAGTCTTTACAACTTACTTCTCCCAAAAGAATGCTGACTCTAACAACTGCTCTATCCAAACAACTGCTTAACAACTGCTGATACAAAGGACTGCTGAATAAACAACTGATGAAGAACAACTGCTGACCAAAGGTCTGATGAAGAACAACTGCTGATTCAAGTACTGAAGACTAAAGCACTGCTGGAGCCAACAGCACTTAGGCTTCAGCAGTGGATACAAGACCATCAGAGTTTATCTACAACAGCTGTTTACTATCAGTGCTTTCAATGTAACAGTAGTTTGTAATAGGCAGATGTTTATGTTTGTTATTCTGTTAGATGTCACTGTCTTAGGTGACGTCAGCTTAGGTCATCAGTGTTTTGAGTCTGTCTATAAATAGAACAGTGCCTGTACTGTTCTATTGCATCACACACACAAACATTCTCTCAGACAAACACTGTGTGATCAGGCTGAGGGGGAGTAATTGTACGATTGTAATCTTTTAGATAAATGAAAGCTTTCGATCTGAAAATATTTACTCTCTTGTTTTGATTAACAATTTATTATTCCGCTGCACTTTCATTCTATTTTCATTTCTCTATTACCATATTTAGTTAAACAATCAAAACAATCAAACTCAGATCCTAACAGTGTGTGTGTGTGTGTGTGGTCACGACTTACTTGGATGGCTTCATTATGGTTGTAGTCGTGGGATATGGTGGCAATGGTGATTATGGTGGCCTGTTTGGTGGTTGTGAAAGAACTAGGTAGTGTTGGTGGCACTCGGAGAGTGTGTTATGGTGGTTGAACGGGATTTTTTTTATAAGATGGTGGCACAGTACAACATTTTTGTGCATCTGGTGTGTGTCAGTGATGGAATTGTGAAAATAGAGAATCCGCAAGTTGAAGTTGCGGATTATGCTTATGTGTCAGATAGAGAAAAGTGAATCCGCAAGTTCAACTTGCGGATTCAATGCTACCTCAAAAAACACCCTTCTCTTCCCTCCTAGTCACCTCGTTCCTTCCCTCCTAGTCACCAACGAGCAGCAAGAAAAGTTGTCCACATAAGCATAATCCGCAAGTTGAACTTGCAGATTCTCCATTTTCACAAACACACCCCTGACACACACCAGATGCACATAAATGTTGTAATGTGCCACCATTATATAAAAAAATTCGTTTGAACGGTCATGGTGCTTGGCAGTGGGTTGGCTTGAATAGCCAGATGTAAACCTAGTCAAGTGCACCGGGCGGTTGTATCCACGACAATTCTTAGGCGAAATTGGTTTACCTAGTTCTTCCTTCAACAGTCTTATCAGGTATGGTTACGAATTCTCTAATCACAACAGAAACTCGTAGGGTGGTTCGGCTCTTCACATGTGTGTTGTGTTCGATGGGGCAGTGTACGGTGAATCGGTGATGATGGTGGCGCTCAGAGGTTATGTTGAGTAGAGGTTTTGATGAAGAATATGGTATTCATGTGCATGGGGAGTTGAAATATGTTGCTCATGTTGTTGTGATGTTGCTTGTGTGAGTCGCATTTAATTGAAGTTGTGTGGGTGTTCTACACAGGAAGGAGATGGCATCAAAGTAACAACATGAAGATTAAGAGGTTGATGAGGTAGAGGTGATGTTATGTGCATTAGTAACTTCATGTGGTTATTGGGGTTTTCATAGGAAGGAGATAGTGCATATTATAGTGCAAGCATAAGGGTGGTGCCCACCTGTTGATGATGCGTGGATAGTTGTTTGATTTTATGGGGGAAGATCATTTTATGGAAACTTGGGTGTTGTATGGAAATTTCATCCATGCATATGTAATGTTCATATTGTTCATGGGAAATCCAACTTCGATGGTGATGAGTATTGTATGAGACAGGACGAGACGCTGTTCAAAGCGGTTTAGCTTGTGGATTTGGAAACTTTGCAACTGGTGAGTTCTCGAGCCCACTCTTTTAATTATTATTTTTCTAAATATTTTGGGCTGGCGTGCATGCTAAACCAGTAAGATTATTTTTATGAAGTCACAATTTTTTTAATGAAGTTATAAATATTTATGTGTTGGAATGAAATCCATATTAACTCATACATATTATTTTGGCTTGAAACGTGCGTAGGCGGAATGAGTCTAATGTGTTATTATATATATAAATAGGTTGTGTGACGGTTACCTGATATTATAACTAAGCTATGACAGAAGTGGGATATGTCTGCACTGATTTATGGTATTAGTTTTGTGTCATGGTTGTTACACGAGTTATGTTATACGTGTTATTAAATATAATAGACTGTGTTGACGGTTACCTGATATTATAAACTAGGCTATGACAAAAGTGGGATATGCCTGCTCTAATTCATGGTATTGGTTTTATATCATGATTGGTACATAGTTTAAGTTATATGTGATGTTATAACTTGAACTATGGCAGGAAGTGGGATATGGCTGCCCTGATCTATTGTTTTGGTTTGAGTCTAGCAAACGGAATGCGCTTAGATAGACTTGATTGTACTTTGTGTTTATAGGCGGTATGTGCTTATTATATTTGATAATTGAAGTATTGAGATAAATAGGCGGATTACGCCTATCCTAGACTTTGATTGTTTCTTGGGGAAAACATATTAGCGGATTGTGCTTATTGTTAACTCTGAGGTTGAGGTATTTTGTTAATTCTTATTTTGACAAATTACTTGTTTATATAAATTTTTAAAACTTGAAATCACTCAGCGTAGCTGACTTTTTGCATACACGTTAGATTGATTTCAAGTTAAAAGGGGGATGTATAAATGACCGCTTGGCGATGCAAGAAGCTACCGGCAATTGTAGGCATTTCTAGTGGAAGACGACTTTTGTTCACGCATGATAAAATTTAAATTCGTTTTACAATTGAATAAGTATTTTTCATGCGTTTCATAAATTTTATTTTATGTGATTTTCTGCTACGCATACTTTGAGGAATTTTTAATAAAGATGTTTTTGCCTTTTTGTGTTCTTTTTAAGAAGTAATGACCCAACAGTTTGACACCCAGATTTGGGGTCTTACATTTGAAGTATGAGCTTTATACAAATTCCGTAATAATGGAGGAGGTGGAGGTGATGATGGAAGTTCAACATCCCCATTCGAACAGAAGAGCAAAAATGCCGTTTTCTTACGATCGTTATTTGCTCTAAGCATTTCATCTACCCACAACAATGCATGACATTTAGAGAAGACAAAAATAGGATCTCCATGATACACATAATCTACAAAAATTGAATAAAAAAAACTGTAACTATATAAAAATATAAACAAACAACACCTTTTACCTTTTGAAATTCTATAAACTTTTTGAACTATAGGATCTGCCAATACATCACTACTCATAGTTAAATCAAATTTAGGTATCTGACTTATATAGAACTTTTTTTTTCCTTTCTTGAACTTATAACCACCAAGATTATCATTTGAATATTCACCTACAACAATAACATATATATTAATATTTACATCTTCAACAGAATCTAAAAGTTAGAAGTCAGATTTATTTATATATATATAAAATAAATTATACATTTTAAGTAAAAATGACTTACTAATGCAATTTATATAAGTTGAGCTTCCCAAAGTTCTACTAGAAGTAATATCCAAATTTAAGGTACTTTGATGTATATTCCTTGATGAAATTTGTCTTTTTGAAGCTTTTAAAAATATATAAACAATAATGAATAAAATATCAATAATGATCAAACAAAAAAAGTTCAAACTTAAATTGCCACAATTTACCTTTTATTTTAGTAGATGATTCACATAAAATACTACCAATAGTTAGAGTCACATTAACACTATGTTGATTTACTGTGATTGGGCAAATATTTGTTGTTGAAACTTGTAAAGCAAAAAAACATATGTAACAATTAATAAAAGCTACAACATGAATATCTAATACCGCATTATTTTTATTCCAATGTATAATGTGGTGGCGTTGATAGCCAAAAGACAAGGGGCTACATACACCAATTGGGTTTGTCCCAATTTCTAAGTGTTATGTGCCTTATGTCCAAGGCTTGATACAAAATCACTATCGAGTCAGGGGTCTCACAAGAAGCAGCCTCTCTATTCCCACGGGGTAGAGTTAAGGATGTCTACATCTTACCCTCCTCAATCCCTACCTTAGCTTTTGCTATTGGTGGGATTAACTAAGTATGATGATGATGATGATGATAACACAGACCATTGATAATATTTGACAATGGTGTCCTCTCTGAAGGAGAGGATATGGATCCAACATTAAAACCACAATTATTTTTAAGTTGTTGCAAAATGTCCTTCCTTTTATTTCTTGCTTCTGCAGATTTTTGGGTTGGAGTTTGGCCAACATACAATTCATACTTGCTCGAAACTTGTAAAACACAAAACATATGTGAGAATTAATAAAATGTATAATATGAATATGTAATACAAGACAATTTTAATTTGAATTTATAAGCATCCAAGATCAAAACTACGTTTATTTTTACGCTGTTGCAGAATGTCCTTCCTTATTATTCTTGCTTCTGCACACTTTTGTGTCGGACTTTGGCCAACATACAATTCATACTTGTTTGTAACTTGTAAAGCAAAAAACATATTTAACAATTAATAAAATCTACAATATGAATATGTAATACAACATATTTTTGATCAAATGTATAACACATACCCTTGGAAATATTTGTCAATGGGGTACTCTGTAAATGTGACAATGTGCATCCAACATGAAAACCACGTTTATTTTTACGCTGTTACAGAATGTCCTTTCTTTTCTTTTTCTTGCTTCTGAAGAGTTTTGTGTCGGAGTTTGCCCAACAAACAATTCATACTCACTCGAAACTTTCTTATGCATATCCATAATTTTAAATGTATGTTGAACAGTCATAAAATTTAGATTATATATTTTCTAACTATTTAACACAAAACAAAAATATAATTCACAAAGTAGATTTCTAACCGTAAACTTTGAAGCTCATCAGATGAAGAGGAAACTCACATTAAGGTCTTATACTTGGATAAAGAGGGAAATTGGCGTTTTAAAATTTTAATTTTCTAGAAACTCAAATGATTCTCATAGGGATTGAAATTGAAAATAAAGTAATAATAAAATATCAAAAAATATTATATTATATTACATATATTATGTATTATATAGAAGTTTAAACTACAACTTTTAGAAATGAATGGTTGAAAATAAAATATTATTAAACTTATTTTCATTTAAAAATTAAATTTACCAAATTAAGTGTTATTGAATTCAATATGTATAATTAATGAAGTCAGTTTTAAGTATACTTTCTTCATTATACAAATAACACGACCAAGAAAACTCATCCGACAGTTACAATTTTTCTTCATCAATCGGAAAACGACATTCAAGTAACTTCATTTAAACTTTTGATTGATAATCCTTCCAGAATTGCAAACAGTCTGACATAACGAGGATTTAGTTTGCCACATTTCCCAAAGCGTATAACGCCCTTCCACGGAGAAACTTTCAAAAGTTTGCGACGAAGATCAGCATAGCTCTTCTGATGATCCCGAGCTGCTGCCATTCGGCTACGAATCGGTACGATTTTCTCCGAAGTTTCGTTCACAAGTTCCGGACCAGTGAGTTGGCTCTCACCCACCTCGACCCAACAAAGGGGAGACCAACATTTCTGTCAATAAAGAGCCTCGAACGGAGCTGCCTTAATGCTAGAATGGTAGCTGTTGTTGCAAGAGAACTCCACCAACGGTAGGTGACTCTCCCAACTTTTGCCAAAATCGATAACACATACCCAAAGCATATCTTCTAACGTTTGGATTGTCCGCTCACTTTGCCCATCAGTTTGCAGATGATAAGCCGTACTCATATCCAACTGAGTACCCAAATCTTTATACAGTTGCTTCCAGAAATTCGAAGCAAAACAGGAATCACGATCAGAAATGATACAAACAGACACCCTATGCCGAGAGACCACTTCCTTAAAATAGATGCGAGCTAACTGCTCTAAACTGTTAGTTTCCTTAATAGTCAGGAAGTGTGTTGATTTTGTTAATCGATCGACAATCACCCAAATGGTATCAAATCCACTTGGTGATTTTGGTAGTTTGGTTACAAAATCCATCATGATCCGTTCCTACTTCCATTCAGGAATCTCATGTTGTTGCAGAAGACCAGACGACTTCTGATACTTGACCTTGACTTTAGCGCAAGTCAAACATTTGTTCACGTAAGAAGCTATATCAGCCTACATGTTTGGCCACCAATAGACTATCTTCAAATCCTGATGCATCTTATCGGAACCAGGGTGAACAGAATACCGGGATTTGTGAGCTTCATCCAAGACAAGCTCCCGCAAACCCCTAAACAACGGAACCCAAATACGTTCTGCAAAATAGTGTAGGCCATCAGACCTAAGCTCTAGGTGCTTATCGGCACTATACATGGTTTCAGCTTTATGGTTTTCCACCTTCAAAGTTTCCTGTTGTGCAGAATGGATCTGGCCAGGCAAACAAGAATGGATGGTGAGCTGCAAAGCTTGAACACGATGAGGCTTAGCGGATTCCTTCCTGCTCAAGGCGTCTATCACAACATTCGCCTTGCCAGGATGGTACTTAATAACACAATCATAATTGTTAAGGAGTTCGACCCAGTGACGCTGCCACATGTTCAACTCCTTCTGATCAAATATATGCTGAAGACTCTTATGATCGGTGTAAATGGTGCACTTGGTACCATACAAGTAATGTCTCTAGATCTTTAAAGCGAAAACAACCATCCCCAATTCCAAATCATGGGTGGTATAGTTCTTCTCGTGAACCTTAAGTTGACGAGAAGCGTAAGCAATAACCTTCTCGCATTGCATCAACACACAACCGAGACTATGTATAGAAGTATTACAGTAAACAACAAAATCATCCATACCCTCAGGTAAGGATAAGATAGGCGCATAACAGAGTTTAAGCTTCAGCGTCTGAAACGCTGATTCCTGTGAATCACCCCAGTCAAACTTTCGATCCTTCTGGGTAAGAGAGGTGAGGGGTTGAGCAATCTTCAAAAATCCCTCAATGAAACGACGATAGTAACTCGCGAGACCTAGGAATTGCCGTACCTCGAATGGCATCTTTGGTGCTTCCCAGTCTTTAATGGCTTCTATCTTAGCTCGATCGACATGAATTCCTTTTTATTAAATACATGACCAAGGAATTGAACTTCACGTAACCAAAAGTCACACTTCGAGAACTTAGCATACAACTGTTCTCGCCTTAAGAGTTCCAAGACTAGTCGCAAGTATTCCTCATGCTCTACGTTGCTCTTGGAATAGATCAGGATATCATCGATAAACACGATGATGAATTTATCGAGATAAGGCTTACAAACACGGTTCATCAAATCCATGAACACCGCTGGTGCGTTGGTGAGACCAAAAGGCATGGCCAAGAACTCAAAATGGCCATAACGAGTTCGAAAAGCAGTCTTCGAAATATTGGCTTCCTGCACACGCAACTGATGGTACCGGGACCTCAAATCAATCTTCGAAAAAAAGCTAGAACTCTGAAGTTGGTCAAACAGATCGTCAATATGAGGAAGAGGATATCGATTCTTGATGGTCACCTTGTTCAGCTCACGGTAGTCAATGCACATGCGAAGGCTTCCATCTTTCTTCTTCACAAACAAGATAGGGGCTCCCCACGGGGAAGAACTAGGTCGAATAAAACCCTTTTCCAAGAATTCCTGTAATTGGTTAGACAATTCCTACATCTCGGGAGGTGCAAGACGATAAGGAGCTCGAGCAATAGGGGCTGCACCCGGTGCAAGATCAATACCAAACTCAACCTGTCGGTGGGGAGGAAGACCAGGAAAGTCTTCAAGGAAAACATCAGGAGAGTCATGAACCACAGGAATATCTTCAATCTTTTTCTCATCCACAGATGACATAAAATCAAGAGTTAGAATGGCAGAATAACCCTTCCGAAGATACTCATGGGCTTTCATACAAGAAATGATACTCAAAGGAGCACCGCTTTTCCCACCATGCACCGAATAAATCTCTCCATCAGGGAGAGGAATCCGAATAACCCTATCAAAACACACGATCTCCGCACGATACAACGATAACCAATCCATGCCCACAACAACGTCAAAACTACCCAAGTATACCGGCATAAGGTCAATAGGGAAAGACAAACCCAAAAGTTCTAAGTTACATTCCCGAAGAACATGCGTTACCTCGATTTTCTTACCACCAGCCAATTCTATCAAGTACTTAGCCTCTAAAGGTGTAGGTACTAAATCCAGAAACTAACTAAACCCTACCGATATAAAACTCTTATCAGCAGCAGAATCAAACAAAACAGAAGCATAGCGATCATTAAGAAGGAGCGTACCGGTAACTGTGTTTGGGTCCTGTCGGGCTTCCCTCGATACAATGACAAAAGCGCGTGCATTCCTGCCACCGCCTTTGTTGTTCCCGTTACCACCGCCATTCTTACCAGCATCACCCTGCTTTAGTTTAGGACAATCCCGTTTGAAATGCCCAGCCTGACCACAATTGTAGCATCCCTGGTTAGGCTTAGGAGCTGCTGGAGGAACTGTCTTGTCATTCAGATGAACCCGACAATTCTGCACCTCATGCCCGGGTTTCCCACACCGCTAGCACTGAAACTTGCGACATTGACCATTGTGATGATAGTTACAATTGTTGCACTTAGGATAACCACCATTATAAGAACTAGATCTCTGCCTAGGCAGGGCTCTAGATGAAGGGGTAGAAGAATCAGACTTCTTCTGTTGCGGCTTTGGCTGGGATGGAGCAGAATTCTTCACAGAACTATCCCACTTACGCTTGTTGCTGTTTAGAGTCTTTGAAGCTGCACCCTTAGGTGGCAAAGCACCCTCTTGAGCAATCCCACATCTCCCTCCGATCCAGAGAAACTATGCGGCTTGAATCCATAAACATGTTGAAGGTGCAAACATGAGGAGGTGGGTTAATAGTATTACCTGTACCAACACACCAGATAAAACAAAACGAATACACAAGACAAGATAAAGATAAGAGTAGTAGTAATCAAATTACCACCAAAGTTTTGCTGAGCAGCCTGAAAAGCAGCAAGGGCAACAGACACATGTTGCTGGATCATGGGTCATAGTGACGTTACCACGACCCCCGTTGTGTTCACCACAGCCGCCACAACGTCTACCAGCACGACCACCACCACGAGCTGCAGACATCTTCTGGAATCCAAAAGAATATGATATTCAGATTCGTCACTAGTATCAACCACTAGTAACTAGAATATAGAATCATCCCGATCCGATCGATCCATATCAATAACGAACGATCCGATCAAGACACCAAGACTTATAAGAATCCTCGAATGAGTAATCATCCTGAGGTGTACTAAACCCAGTACAAGTGAAAGATAGTGTGTGTAAGCGAGTGTGTCCAATGGAGCAATAAAGGAAGATGTCCAAATCCTGGACAGATCTCAAGAATATGCCGAAGCCAATCCAATGTACAACACCGCCATGCAAGGATCAATAAGCTAGCCTTTTCGTCTTCAAATCCCGAAGAAGAAGATAAGATAGAAGATATATATAACCAAAGATAGAACAGATGATGTAACACATAAGTATGATGATGATATCGACACCCCGACAAAGTTAGTAAGTTTCCCACTTATAACGACTCATAAGTGTTTGACCGTCTAGTGTATGAGACTCAGCTATAGACCAGTCCCTACATGCAGTCCTAGTTCACTATAACCATTGGCTTTGATACCAATCTGTCACACCCTCAAATTCCACTTGCGGGGTGTTACTGCGAGGCGCGTGACATACCAGGATCCAAGTCAACGGTCACAATAAACGACAACTATATGATATGAAAATAACATAATAAAACCAACCACACAGTTTAAAAGTTTGTATAATCTCAAAAGACCACAGCGGAAGCAAATTAATTTTTACAGACCATGACATAAAAGTAAATAGTTTAAAACCTAACAAAGTTCCAATTATGCATGATATGATGAGACTCAGTGAGACCCCAGTGCGCCTAGACTTCCTGGTACCTTAGCGACCCGAGAAAACATGCAATGTAAGTCAACACATACAGTGTCGGTGAGTCACAGAGATAAATTTTGCAAAGATTTGTAACATTTGTAATATGAGACCCAACAATCCTTACATCTATACCTGATGCTAGCTAGACATCGTTACATGATACTAAAGTGTCGTGAACCACTACTAAACGTTAAAATGCCTCAATACTCGCCCTAGTCGACCCGAGTGGGGCTTGCCGGGCCCAATAGATCTATTCACACTTTCCCCGCCATGTATCCACATATTAATGGTTCACTAAATGTTTCGAAGACTTTAATGATGAAATGTCACTAAGTATCCATGTGATATAATGTAATATGTTGGTCTAAAAGTTTGTAAGTTTGTACTGCATGTTTCTCCCCCAGATAATGAAAACAGTAAAGAATGGGGCTGTGACACTCACCTTAGTTTGCATCTTCTAGAAAAGAATTAACGACACGACCAAAGAGTACTAAATACCGGCAATCTATCATAAAAGTTTGTATAAGTGTTTTGACTAATAACCCGTAGGTTAACTAGTCCCCAATTGTCCAGATCATGATTAAGTATGTTTGAAAATGTGTTTGAATGTTGACCCGACACACCAGACAGACCCGACATCCCATTGGTAACCCATTACACAAATTAATCAAGTACCTATAGTTTACACATAAGGTTCATGCATAAAACACTCAGTTTGCATCAAAAATAACATTTATGAAGTCGTGGGGTTGAATCAGGTAGAATCCCAGTTGGTTCGACCCTTATGAGGGTTGAATGATTTTGATGGATGATCATTCGACCTATTTGATGTTGGTTCGACCCCCGTTAGCTGGTCGAACTGCTGCAAAAACTCACAAAACGCACCAAATCACATCAAAACAGTCCGAAAACATCACAAAACATCATAAATCACAGCAGTTGATTACATCTAATCTATCCCCATAAAACCCTACCAATTATATCCTAAAATCCGTCCGTTTCATGAAGAAATCATAACTTACCCGAAATGGCAAATTATGGAAATGTCACATCAATGCATGCAATCTTTACCTAAAATGGAAACTTATCAAAATCACTTCCTAACAAGATTATTATGCACAGATTATCATGTATATGAAAACCCCTAATCATATCATTAACAATACCATCAAGAACAAACCCTAGATCTAGCATAAAACCCCCAAAATGGGTAAAACATCATCAATAATCAATTACACCCTAGAATAATCATAAATCACCATATAAAACAGTCATAGATCATTATCCTATCATCTATTCATCATTCAAACATCATATAACACATATCATCTCATTTAACATCATTAACACATGGATTTTTGTATGAAAACTCATTATTAATGAATAGCTTTTGTTTAGAAAGGTGTTAGAAAGGTTTTTATCCATAAAAACTTCCTGGAATCAGATCTGGACACTTAGGGTTTGATAAAAACGAATGAAAAATGATTAAAAAGGTTTTTGATCAAGAACACACCATGAATATTCTCTTGTTTATGATGTAGAACGTGTTTTTATGTTAGAATCTGAAAAACGAGGTCAAAAACTCCTCCTTACAGGTTTGGGGTTTTTAGAGAGCACTTGGGGCGACTTAGGGTTGTGAAATGATGAAAAAGTTGCAAAGTATGGTATTTATAGTCAGGGTTGGTTCGCACCCTCGCAGTGTCGAATCAGAGTTCATTCGACCTGTACAAGGGTCGAATGAGTCACATGGTTGTTGGTTCGACCCTCCATGAGGTCGAACACAAAATCAGATGTCCAGTTTTCTACGATTTTGTCGCTTTAATCCATTTTAACACATGTTAACACATTCTAACACATGAACATGCAATTCTAACATATGTTAAGTATGTCTAATCATATAAACACCATATAAACACGTATTTACACATTGCACATCATATATGGAATAATTCATGTTTATTACTTAATTCAATTCATGTAATTTTACCATCAACGAGACTCAAGACTCATGTGTGCATATGTTACCCCCAATGATCCTCCGAATCATTGAACCCTGGACAATAAGTAAATGTAAACCGACTCAACTGACCTAGTCAAGTACGTTGGATAAATGTTTTTGCTAAGGTAGACATATATGTTTGTAAAAGTATTAACCTGAACATGTCGGGTGTCACAATAAGGCAAAACATACGAACGCGTGAGTTGGGGTTATGTCGTGGTAAGATTCCAAAGACTGACTCCCAGATACAGTCAAACCTGACCTGATACAGTACATACACGTATAAGACTAATCTGGTACACGTATGAAGGACTGATAACACACGTATGAAAATCCAAACTAGAACAGTATACGGATGAATAGTTCAGACAGTTCAGACACACGTATCAAAGGTTTGAACACTAACACGTATGAAATAACAGATGGACAGGTATGGAACATAACGAGCAGACATATCAGACTGATTTAGGGAAGGACACGTATCAGGATTGGATAACCAGGCGTATGATCAATCCAGGAAGACAATACGCGTATGAGGTAAGGCAAACACAGGTACACGTATTAGGAAAGGAATATCAACACGTATTACCTTTGTGGTACACATATGCTACTAGGACACTTATCAAGAATGGAACACGTATGAATCTGGAAACAAAGGAAAGCTGATACACGTATGGAAATGAGAGGTGTGATATGTGTGGTTAACAAAAACACGTATTAAAGATCAGTTGGACATGTATGTAAAGTGGACACGTATGATGAACAGAAACACACGTAGGGAGGAAGTTGACTGAGGGTACACGTATCAAATGAAAGCCTACATGTATGGTTGACAAGATCCCGTATGAGATATGATCAATAATGAAAGCTCAACACGTATGGAATGTAATACCAGACTTATAAACTGGTTAGATGAATTTCGGAATAGGATCAGATGATGTCATAAAGGGTAAGACACGAATAGAAGGTTTAATACACAATAGAACCACACGTATGAATAACACGCGTATGAGAAGATGGAAGCGTAGGAGAACAGGTACAGGTTCAAGATCACACGTATGGAACAAACAAAAGTTGCAGAACGCGAAGGAACACTTGGACAAGTATGAACAAAGGACACGTAACAAGGTACACGTATGAAACCAGGAACAGATTGATGACACGTATAGAAAGCAGAAAGGGCAGACGTATGAAATCAACAAGCACACGTATGAACTGTCAAAATGATGGTCACGTATGAACATAAAAGAACTGATACGTGTGATGATCTGGTACGCATATGACTCAAGAACACAGTGATACGTGTTCAGAGCTGTTGAAACAGAAAACAAAACCAAACAGAGGCTGATTAATCGAATTTTAAGTGTTTGATCGAATTTTGATGATCTGAATGTGAGGTTTTGTAAAGGGAATGCTTCCTAACAAGTTTGCAATACCCAAAACACACCAAAAACACGAATTATGATCCAAAATTCACAAGAACATTAAGAACACAAACTCATGGGTTTTCATCAAAAATCTAGATCTGATCTAACTTAACGTTGTTTATCATCTAAAATTGATTTAATTAGTTTCCAAAACACTTATGAACGATGATTGAATGATCCGATCTCAATAATCATTCCATGATCATGATTTTGCAACAAAAACTTGTAAAACTCATGAACATGAAAAAATATTCATAAAATTCTCAGATCTGTTCCGTTTTTGCTCGAATTTGATTTGGTTATTTGTAAAATCAGTTTCTAAACATAAAACCACAGTCAAATCTCAGATCCAATTATCAAACACACCCCAAAATAATTGAAAACCATATTTTAAGCTCTAAACGGGTCAAAAACGATATTCAATCAACAATTGCCTAAAACTTTCAGATCTGATGCAAACCCCTACAACAACACACGTGTTATGAGCCTTGGCTATGATACCACTATTAGGATCGAGTTCCCGAACAAGAAACGATATACCGCACGCGTTTCGGATTAAAGGCAAAATCAATAATCCGATTAGTTGTTATAGGTGAGTGTTTATGGATAAGATAATAATAATAATAATAATATGGAGAGCACACACACAAAAAGACAGACACAGGGTTGCACTTGTATTAGGAAATGGCAAAAGTTACAAAATGACTAAGGCATGGCCTTCATACATGTGGTGTTGGGTCTGCTGGCCTGGAGAAGAACAGATGATTGAAAAGCCAAAATATACTAACAGTTGATTCACACAAATAAACAGTCTTTACAACATACTCTTCCCAAAAGACTGTTGACCCTAACAACTATTCCATCCAAACAACTGCTATGACAACTGCTGATACAAAGGACTGCTAGATAACAACTGATAAAGAACAACTGCTGACCAAAGGTCTGATGAAGAAACAACTGCTGATCAAGTACTGAAGACTAAAGGTCTGTTGGAGTCAACAGCACTTAGACTCCAACAGATGTTGCAAGACCATCAGAGTTTTCCCTCAACAGTAGTTTACTTTACAGTGTTTTGTAATATAACAGTAGTTTGTATAGGGCAGATGTTTTATGTTGTTATTCTGTTAGAGGTCACTATCTTAGGTGACGTCAGCACAGGTCACCAGTGGTTTAGTTTTGTCTATAAATAGAACAGTGCTTGTACTGTTCTATTGCATCACACACAAACATTCTCTCAGACAAACAATCACTGTGTGATCAGGCTGAGGGGGAGTACTTGTATTGATTGTAATCTTTCAATTAATGAAAGCATTCGATTAAGAAAACATTTATTCCTATTGTTTTGATTATTGTTTATCATTCCGCTGCACTTTCCATATATACTTACATCATTCAATTCTCATCTTCTTCTAAATATGTCAAAACAATCAAACTCAGATCCTAACATGTGGGTGTCACATGTATGAGACAAATAGGAGGTGTATGGCACAATAATAATTCGCAAAATACCCTAAGCCTATAATAATATCCAAACAACCCTAGAACGACTATACAATCATGCCTACGACTATTATCGACCTATCACTAGATGGGGACATACACGAAGTGCACTAACAAAACTTAAAAATTTTAAAAAAGAGAAAAATCAAACCTTCTTTGAAAGAATTGTTCGTTCTCTAGAGTAGAAAGGAGCGTGATGCTTGATGGTAATGTGAAGGATTATACACTCGTAAAGAGAGAAAAGGCTCCATAGAATTAAGACACAGTTTTAGAAAAAGAGAGATGAACAAACAAATGATCACAATTCATTGATAAGTGCAATTTAATATTTTACTATTAGAAATAATAACTAATTAATAACCAACGGCTCCCAATACTATTCAAGAATTATAGTTTAGTCCCTATACTAACCAATATTAAACACTATTCTACAGTCTTTGCAATTCTTAAACTTTTGAAAGGTCTCTTATAGCCCAAAGTCTGTTCACACAACAGATGTTGCTCAAAAGCTATGTTAACTAACATAACTTATGTAACTTCTTATTTATTTTACTAAATAACAAATTAATAAATTAACAATAGATTAAATAAGAAAACTATAATCATAGCATGTCAGTAAAATTGAAAAGACATGTCTTGAAAAACCACAACTAAATTGTCTCGATTAAATTAAATATATTCTAAAAATTGACAGCGATCTAAGAACCATCCACATTGCCTTACTTCCCACACCACTCCCCCACTCTCCTCATATAAAACAAAGAACACTATAACAGATCTAGAGCACATATCTTTGTTTTTCATAATTGTCTTTCCCAACTGAATTCTCAATCCCAAAACTCAACAGAAAAAAATGGCAGACAACCGAACATTATCCGTATGGTGGTTTGAGAAGAAGAAATTCTACTTAATGATGAGTGACAACAGGAAGCGTATTTACAGATCCCCCAAAGGTGTAATTGTGAACTCTTCAAAAGAAGTTCTTAAAATATGTTTATACTTGGGAGCCATCCTAGTTGGGAAACTGACGAAACACGAAGGCTAACAAATAAACTTAAAAAGATCTTTAAAAACTGTGAACTTCGGGATGTGACTTCTTGGGAGTTTCTGAAAGAGGACTTTGAGGTGAAGATTACATTTGTTGGTGGCTAAACAGGATACTACAAACCTCAAGACATTTGTTTCTCATATGATGTAGATTTTCTAAGAAAGTTATCTAAAAAAGCACTAATGAACTCAATTGAAGCCGACTTTGGTGTCAAACTCAAGATGATGGTGAAGGCTCAAGTAGATCTGTGGGAAGGAATGGATGCCTATGCAAATCCAGATGAAGATCCAGGTAATGCTGCCTCATCTGAAGATGATGATGACACGGAGGTTGTAGACGTGACGGTTGAGTCAGAGGAAGAAACTGACTTTAGATTTTGATCTTTTTGTGGTGCCTGGTTAGTGGATTGGCCGTTGATCTTTTTGGCGGTTTCTGTGTTTTTTAAATGTTAATTTAACAATGGTTGTAACGTGATGACTTTAATTCACAACTTTTAGTTAATTAAAGAAAATATGATGCATGTTTTTTGTTTAAGACCCAAAATAAATCAATTATTCAATTGTTTGTGATCATTTGTTTGTTCATCTCTCTTTTTCTAAAAATACAAGTTTGAAATGTGAAACATCATACATCTGCTAAATTCACAAACTGTATTCAATATGATCTGTTGCTGTAAGATATGCTATTGTAAAAACTCTGTAACTACAAAATCTTTTCTATGCTACCCTGTAAAAAGGTCTCTAAAACTCCAAAGTCTGTTTCTAGAACAGATGTGGAATAAGACATGTCAAAACATATGAATATTATAGAACATCATCCAGTGTTACAACAGATGTTAATTACTTCAAAGGTCTTTTCTCATCCAACAGTCTGTTGCTACAACATACTATTTTCAATATGGTTTGTTGCTATAAAGTCTGTTGAATGGCACCTCTGTAAGTACAACATCAATTCAATACTATCACTGTTAAATGGTCTCCAAGAGTCCAATCTCTGTTTCAACAACAACTTTATACTCTACATTATTACACCATTCATTATACAAAACATATTAAAAAATTTTATACTATACATTATTACACCATTTTCTATTCCAAGTCACCATTTATTAATCTACAAAATATGTTGTATAACAAATGTCGTAACAACTGAAAATAAAGAGAACCATTCACTGATACAACATTTGTTGAATAACATATATTGACCAAAATACTTGAAATGTCTTCTCTGTTCCAAAATCTGTTGTACAAAGCCTAAAATATGTGAACTAAAAACAAGTTTGCGACAACAGTATTCTATAACAGATGTTTTGTAACAGATATTTCATAACAAAGGGTTCTATAAGCCATTACCACATAACTTTTATATTTATAACAAATGTTAACAACAAGCTCCTAACTTCTATAAATGTCTTACACTAAACTTTCATTACAAATATATATAAAACATTCATAAACTCATTTATATTTAAAAGCTATGTATAAAATATTGAAACCTATTCAATCTCGCTAAGCGTATCACAATGCTTCTTTAGGGCTTCAAGTATGAATTCCTGATAAAATGGATAAACAGGCAGATATCCAACTAATTAAATCTTGTTCTGCATATTCATTCCACATTGTACATCGCAATATCTTATCTTTGCATGAAAAAAATAGAACTATAAATGTAAAACATATACAAAAATTTTATACTCTACATTATTACACCATTTATTATTCCAAGTCATCGTTAAGTTTGCAATTTTAACAATGATTGCATTCAATTCTATCAACTCCTAAGCGTGTTAAAAGTTCAAGCAATATTTTTACACAATAAAACTTTAGTAATATAAAAGAATCTGTACTCCAAGTCTTGAATATCAGAATTCATACGTATGATTTCTTTTGGAGCTCGTCGAAAACACATCCAACATCTAGAAAAATAAAAAATTCAAGTCAATCAATAATTTGTTAACTTTAAAGCACCAATAAGAAAGTAAACTGTAATTATTAATTAAATTAATTAAAGAATAATAGACAAACCAAAAGACAACAGTTTCTAAATAGAGTCTTGAATCTATTCACCCTGAAAATAACCATAAACAAAACATGAAGATATAACACAACAACTGTAATTAATTATTAATTAATTAAATTAAAGAATAATAGAAAAACCAAAAGACAACAATGTCTTAATAGAGCCTTGAATCTTATAAACTTGAAAATAACCATAAACAAAACATGAAGATCAAACACATCATCTGTTATTCATTAATTAAGTTAATTAAAGAATAATAGATAAACCAAAAGACAACAGTTTCTAAATAGAGCCTTGAATCTTATCAACCTGAAAATAACCATAAGCAAAACATGAAGATCAAACACAACAACTCTTGCATAGACAAACCATCAGATGACATATACTTTACCTGCTTATCCATCAATATGACCTTGTCACACCACGCCAATGGCGGAAACAGGTGGCACGTTTGAAGAGCATCAAACCAAGATTAACACAAACTATAAGTAATTAAGAAAAATGATCATTTATTTAACACGTCGAAATGAGTTTTCCATGTTCATACATGCTTAAAAACGTAGTTTAAAATTCAAAAGTAGAGGTTTCACGACTATATCCCAACCCCTTGGAAAATAAAAGTAAAACCCCCCAAAATATCCGACGTTAGGTAGATCCATGCCCGTAAAAGCCATGCATTCATCCAACGCTTAGTTACCTGAAAGATAACATAAAAATCGTCAATATATAAATATTAGTGAGTTCACATGTTTTAATTTACAAAACATTTTAACAACAACATTTTTGGGAAATAAATACAAGTAGTGACTATTGTAAGAGTTTCAAGTTCCTACAATCTACTTGAGCCCATAACCAAACCAAGACTAGTAATGCCTCGCTCATAGTTGTTTCTCGGTAAATAACAACTTAGTTCAGAATACGTGCACCCCTGGCATACACAGTTGCATAATCGAAGATATCGATTAGGGGTGCGCCTTGTCAGGCACCAATAGTACTATCCAAATATTCTTTCGGTTTTCGATTTCATACATACACGCGAATAAATGGCTACAGTAACGAGGAGTCACCCAGAATGGCGAACAACAAACTCAAGTGTTCAACATATCACATATTTCCCTAACATATCTTTCCCCCGAAAAGTAAAAATAGTAAAATGGGGTCGTGAAACTCACCTCAAGCAAAGTAAGCAAATCCAAACTCAGATAATAGCTCGTCCAAGGTCAAACACCTACAAATGTCCTAGACGTATAAATCACCAAGTCTATAGCGCGTGTGTTTCGGCAAGTTGTACGCCCAACTCCCAACACCACTATTTAATTCCCAGTTTAATTAAACGTGTATCCTAGGTTCGTTGGTGATGGATTACCCTTGATATAAGTTACATATATATTCTTGTATTAATTAACTTGTTTTACATCATTATTGACTCGACTCACTTTACCGTATAATTATTTTCCCATTAAATAGTTATACTACGATCTTGTCAATGGATGCTACATTTTCAACACTCGACTCGACCCACTTTACCGTATATTTACTTTCCCATTAAATAAATATACTAGTATATTGTCGACTCGATAACATATTTTATATTGTCAAGTTCGTAGACTTGCTTTAAACGTGAAATCTTGTGGGTTATTTACGTTAATTCTCCCATGAATAAATTTTCAACACTTAGGAAAGTGTTATGTATTTTTCACCCAAGTTATATATTTTAGTTTATAAAATAAATGTTTTCATTTCCACATTTAGACGCAATAACATATATACCTACCTTGTAGGAAATTATACAATACATACTTATTCGTCCGTTTTTACATGTTAGTCCGTTAACACGCCGTGATATAAATACGCTACATTGATCACTAGTATTTATATATTTTCATGTCCCGAATATTACAAGTTGTTTATATATATATATATATATATATATATATATATATATATATGGGGAAAGTGAATATGGGGCTGTCATGTATACAAGTTAGGTGTGAAACCCATCAAAACGACGTAGTTTTAATTAAAATCTATTAAATCATTTATCTCTCTGCTTTATCTCCTATCCAATCTCTATTTTTTTCCAAGAATTACGTTGATGGTGATGATTTAGAACAGGGGACATTATTTTGAAACATATTATCTATTAAAAGATTAATGATCATTATGGATATCAATTCATTCATAGCATTTGCTTAATAACTGTATACTAGAAATTGATGAACAAAAGACCAATAAATAAAAAAAAATCTCATGAATAGAATGATTACCACGAAAAAAAAGAAAAAGAAAAAAAGGTTACTCGATCAATTAAGAAAGTGACGAGTAATCAATATGGAGCGTCCTTTAAAATGAATTTGGAGAACAATTATGTAGGTGGAGTTGTTTTTGCGATTAATTGAGAATGAATGTTAGTAGCAGGTATGGATGTATTTTTCAAGTTTGAGATCACGATCAGAAGCATGTACCAAAACTTTCGTTGCAATTAATTTTGAGTATGTATATGGGATTCAATATTCTTAAGAAGGATCAACAAAATCATCGTAATTCTTGGAAAAAAATAGAGATTGAATAGGAGATAAATGATTTAATAGATTTTAATCAAAACTACGTCGTTTTGATTCACACCTAACTTGTATACATAACAGCCCCACATTCACTTTTCCCCTATATATATATATAAACAACTTGTAATATTCGGGACATGAAAATATATAAATACTAGAGATCAATGTAGCGTATTTATATCACGCGTGTTAACGGACTAAAATGTAAAAACGGACGAATAAGTATGTATTGTATAACTTCCTACAAGGTAAGTATATATGTTATGGCGTCTAAATGTGGAAAAGAAAACATTTATTTTATAAACTAAAATATATAACTTGGGTGAAAAATACGTCATTTTGATGGGTTTCACACCTGATTTATATATATATATATATATATATATATATATATATATTTGTGTGAATAAATACTTGTCGTCACGATGTTATTTTTCCTACACTCAACATATATACGTTGTTATTTTTCCTAAAGTTTCCAAAAATATGTTTTCTTGAAATTAATCAACTTTTAACTTTTACATATTTTACTCGAAACTTTATAAATTACATTTTTATTTTCAAAATCAAGACTTGATTATTTATAACAAAATACTCCAACACTTTCGTATTCCCATATATACAAAAGTGTTCATTTTCACACAAAATTTTACCTAGTCTTTAAGCTACCAAAATTTTTATAAAAACCTTTGTTCTTATAATTTTCCATCATGTTTGGTAATCTACAATTTTATAAAATCTTATTTTATAAAAAAAAATTCACATTTTTATACAAGAATACATTTCTTCTAAGTTTACTAACTTTTTACAAAACAAGCTTGAAAGTTAACATCTTCCATTTTTAACACCTAACTTTCCAAAGTCACATTTTTAGATTGAAGTTTCTAAAATGTCATTTTATACCCCTTAACTTTTAAAGTTACAAAATAATTCCCTTAACTTTTAAAAAGTACCCTTTTCTTCCTAAATCTTTCAAAAGTGACAATTTTACACTAAACTAGTAAACTTGTTTTTATCAACTTTGTCAATATGACTTATTATTATGTTCCAACACTAATAATAGTCCAATATAGTCTTAATAAGGTTAATAATAGGTATATTTGGTGTGTTAAGTCCATAATGTCCAATATGTCCATTTTTAGTGTTTCAAAGTTAGTGTCTTTAAAGATGTAGTTTTTAGATCTTGTAATATTTTTAAGTTCCATCATGTTATTATGTTTTAGATGGTTATATTATAATGATCAAAACCACTTTTAAACATTTTCAAGTTATTTTTATGAAAATCATCCAAAACATCTTCAAATACATGTGTATGTGAACTTATAAAAACAATGAAAACACTAATAATTCCTAATGAAAACTCACGGCCATAGACTCATTTTTATAAATCCCTGTTAAACTTGTGAAACACATATTGTTTCTAGATCAAAAGCTTAGTTAAACATTATGTTAGAATCTTTAACATGTGTAAGCTTATATTAACTTTTTAAACTTTACAAAAACAATAACATCCTCTTATAAACTCACGGCCCAAATGTATATCTCAGCACTCCCATTTTAGTCTTGTAAAACATATGTGCTATTATGTGAATGTTTATTATCCTAACCCATGTACAACTTGCTTCTAACATATGTTAAGTAAATAGCAAACATAAACAAGAAGCAAGATTAAGAAACTTACAACTAGCACAAGGCTAGGGAAGACTCAAACTCAAGTGGAAATGGGGCTTAAGTGTGCCTTCCTATGGTTAAGCTCCAAGCTTCTTGTACACACTTGATTAGGGTATCGAAAGGATTGATTTATGAGTGTTTGATTGAAAAACAATTTGGATTATGGTGTTCTTGATGTTGGTCGTAAGTTTGTAGAAGGGATAAGGATAGATTTTTGTTGTTTATGTGGTGAGCATGGAAAGTTACTTCCATGTTATAAGGAAACTCATATGTACTTTAGATTAGAAAACATATAACCATACCTCTTTACATAATCATTTTGCCAAGGTTAACAAGTAACTTAGGGTGGCTTGGGTAAGATTTAAGGTGGCCGGACCCTTTTTCTGTTTGGTGGGGCCCACATGTTTGCAAAATATCTCCTAATTTCAAGTTAATTATCAACTAATCCAGTTAGGGTTTTTCGGGTTTTAATCGTGCGTTTATTACAAGCTATCCCGGCCATATAATTGACTCCCAATTGCCCTTAAACATACGTTATTTTAGGCATTGGTAAGTTATTTAGGCTTTTATTGTGTGAATTTATAAGTTTCGCGTGTATCGGGTGCGATACGCGAACTTCATTCATTACTGGGAGATTTGTGTTTGGAGTTTCCACATATAGTTTTGGAGTTCCAAAATGCATAATATTTCATGGAAATTCCCTTTCTTTCATATCCCAGGTGTTCAGGATCGTTTTCGGTTAATTAATAGTTATCGGGTAATCACCAACGTCCGTTTCGGACAAGTTTAATTGCACGCGATTTCGTCGTGCTTCAACATTAAACATGTGCATTCCTATGCATCTTATGGGGAATTTTCTATTCTCTAAGGCTCAGTTAAAACAATTAACATGAAATTGCACTTAATTACGTTAATTACGCCTAATTAGATAGTACAGAATTACCTTAATTTTGCTGTTTGTCACAGACCTCCATCTTAAAAATCTGATTCCACTTTCGTAACATTCGGTCCGAACAACTGTCCAAATATCTTTATCTGGATTCTGATCGGTCACATATCTGAAATTTAAATATTTAAACTTCAAAATTTTTTTAGAAATTTCAAAACTGATATAAAGAATGGTTGTATTTGTTATGTGGTTAAACTTATAAAGGAAGAATTCTGCAGCGTAATTAATGAAACACAATTTCCTATGTTAATTTAAAATTTCCCTCTTAAAATTTCAAACTATGGGGGTCTAAAATCTGCAAACAGATATTCACAACATCTGCTTATTAAGTAAAGAGCTCAATTATTGGTCTGAACAGTTGTTCGTCAATCGAGGCTAACGAACAGATGTTGTTGAGCTCAGAAGTGCTAAAAGATAGTGGCCCACGTATTTTTCTTGAATATTTAAAACTGATTGCTGACATTATTATTCGCGTCATACAGGAAATCATGGCCTGTCTCTAAGATTGACACCTCAGCTTTTTAAGGTCTCTATGGTTGACAACTCAGCTTTCTTATGTCACCCACACTCTCCTATTATAGTAAGTATAAATTATTGATAATTGATTTTAAAATAATAGTTTATAATTATCTTTATTTAAAATATAATTAAAAAATACCAATGAAAGGAAATTAGAGGGCGTGAAAGCATCATATAATGTCATGTTTCATGACCCTTTTCGTTTATCATATATATACTAGTGGGTTTACCCATACGTTGCAGCGGGATTCACAAATGGGTTGCAATACAACATTATGATATTTAGGTGTTTTGCCGCAAGTTATGCAAAAAGAATAGAAATGTGCACACTATGTTTTAACAAGTATTCGTAGAAAGAAAAGAAAGGAAATGTGCACCGCCACTTACAACTGATTGCAGTTCACCACAAAAACCTTGTACTCATTATTGAACAAATCTTAATAACCTAAAGGTATGTTACTGTAACAAACCAATATAAACATAAGCATCACTCTTGTGTAAGTTGTCCGGTCATTGCATATCTACATAACCAAGCTATTGAAGACACCTTGGTAAATGATAAAGTTCATTTACATGACAAAAGCATGTAGTAATAAAATGATATTATATACACTATCATATGAAGGTCACTGTCTATTTAGAAATTAAAAGTTGTGATTTGTAAGTTTGTAATAGACTTGCCCAGCCTGACCCAGCAGCTAAAAAATTGGCAAATGTAGCCAATGAGTTGAACCATCCAGTCCACTTTGTCGCTGGGTAGACGCATATATATGAAAATGGTTTATAATATAAGTATTATTATGGCACACGATAGCTAAAAATTCCTAAAAACGAGTAGAATGCAAGTGTGCAGCCATATCGGGGTGATTAATTTGAATGGTTGAAAATTTGCAATCTTGGCTCTTAAATCCTCAAATATCAACACATTGCTAGACTTAATATTTCTGAATTATTTAAGGACGGACCTTGTCATGCAAATAATCTAGTCCCTTTGCTGCATCAACAAAAATCTTTATCCGCTACAGCTAATCAAGCACGGGCCCCGGTTGTGCTCCTTGCAGACCCTTCCTACCTATATGCATATTATATAGATTTTAAACCCAACACCAACTATATTTCAACTTATATATCCGTTAATTTAAACACGAAAACAAAAGTGCTAACAAGTGTTCATGTAATGCAATATGTCATATAGAGATTCCTTGGTTGCAAATTCATAAGCCAAGACACATGTATTTCCTTCCACACAGCTCAACATGATTTTTGTGCTTCAATGTTGAGACCATGGAAATCTTAAACATGAAGACAAACATTTTAAAGAAAGAAAAGGATAACCTCAACTTGAATAGAAATAAATATACATATATGAGCAAATAGCCAACTCATAGTTATGCTTTATTATGGGTCAAACGACGCCTTTGCCCTTGCATCTTGGCAACAAGTGAACCCATTGCGCCTAGGAAGCACACTAAGTACTATTAATTAATGTGTCAATTACAATAAAAAAAGTTATACGGTCAACCTCTAGCTACATATCCCAGTACCTTTTAAATGAATGGTAATTACTTACAGCTCAAAAGTTACATGCTGATAGATAATCTTTCAATTATAGGGTCAACCTCTAGCTACGTATCCCCAGCCGCCACTCCTCCAGCTAAGGCTCCAGTTACGATGTTTTCACAATTCCGCCTAAAAATTTGAACATTTAAGGACTGTTTGGATATGTATTTGCAAAAATGATATTGCTATATTAAATA
The DNA here is from genome assembly GCA_030844895.1 of Ambrosia x helenae. Classification (NCBI taxonomy): domain Eukaryota; kingdom Viridiplantae; phylum Streptophyta; class Magnoliopsida; order Asterales; family Asteraceae; genus Ambrosia; species Ambrosia x helenae. Next base: position 94,821,402 of record CM061229.1, read on the forward strand.
CATTAAATCAAATAATCAGATAATAACTTGAAAAAAGCATATCGAAACACCCTCATAAAACTAATAGTGGATTTTTTTTCTTAGCGAGGTTGTATGAACTAGAGATAAGACTTTGGGAGACTTTATGTTTGTTAGAATTGTTTAGTTAAATAGAACACATTGATGTTGTATGAATATAATCAATACTTTGTAGTGACAATAATATATGTGTTAACAAACCATTAAAAGCTAAATGATTTATTAATTACCTTCTTTGCGCAACCTTTGGGCGTGGACCCTCATGGTGGAAGCTTGACATTAGGTTTGCCTTAAATAACAAACTCTTTATGAGTTGCTTCAGGTTTGCTTCATTTTCTTCATTTTTAACACAAAATATGAACTTCAAACTGAAAATAGATGAAAAAATTAACTGATAAAGGTCATAGAAATTTTACCTTGGTTCTTGCCTCCCATTGAATTCTCTACCTCCAACACTGATTGTTTCTCTAATTTGGAATAAAACTTAAGCAAAAAAGAAATAATATATGTGTATATATATAGAGAGAGAGCGAGAGAGGAAGGGGGGGGGGGTTGGCATCCTTATAACATCTTTAAGAGATGTTAACAGGTAAAAAGATGTTAGCGTACATGTTGAAATTGGTCGGTTAAGTAGATTAGAAACATTTTTGTAAATATTTGGTGTAATATATATGGTTTTGTACTTTTGATCTTTAAAAATACACTTTTGAGGGTTTTTTTTTTTTTTTTTTCAAACTAATTATAATCTATAAGTTTGTAATCCAAAACAATGATCGATTAGCATTTTTTTGGTAATTGAAGTACGTTTCACTGGTGAAGATGAGTTGTTCACATAGACTAAATCATCAAAAACAAAGACTGGACTTGGATATATTTGAAATAATAATTTTCAGACCATGGAATTTATGCTACCAAAGCATATCAATAAAAGACTACACCGACTTTAATTTTTCACACCATGAATGACACGTATATCATATAATCAATCAACTAATAAAAGCTATAAGCCTAATTTCACGTAATTATCATGATTAAAATTGAAAACAAAAATGATTGCGTTGAATGATATAAAAAAGTGTTCTGGTTAGCTTGACTTTAACTCTATGAAGACTTCAGTCACTATATTTCAAAGTTTTAAAACTCATACAAGTTTAGCTGAGATAAGATTATTTATTGTGGAAACATAAATTATTATTTTTCATCGCCATTATATGAAATTTGTTCAAAAATATTGTTATCCCGTGTGTTTATTTAGTTTGGGTGAGTTTCATTTTTATATAAAAGTTGATTATTTTCTAGAGGCATTTAGGGAATAAAAGTGATAAAATTTAGTAAATTGTAAAGAAACACTTGGTATACTATCTTAACTTTGGACATATTTACGTATGCCTCCTCCTTTATAATATAGTATAAATATATGGATATAGATTTGTTGGTGTAACGAGTATTTTTACCATAAGGGGTCATCAGTGAATTGTAATGGCAGAACTGGACCAAGGGGCTATTAACTGACGCTCATAAAGACGGGCATGTGACGCAGACGAAGACCCTGGGACTCTCCGACGTAGTATGTAGATATAGTAATGGCAGGTCGGTCATTCCAGTTGTCACATTTGATTTAGTTATTTATTTATATTTATTATGTCAGAAATGTTATTTTTTCTTAAATGCGTTTCATTTTTATTTCTTTTAGAGAAAATTACGTTTCCTCTGGTTTTTGGTTTGTTTTTTAAGTCCCTTAGTTTCATTCTTGTTTTAATCAGCTACACAATTTTAACACTGTAAATCTCTTTTAAAATCTTTTTGAGGAAAACAAAAATGTTTTTTTAATGGTATACGAATCAAACCCGAGTACTATCGGGGCACCCACTAAACAAATCAAGTACTCTAAGAGTAACCCTAGTCGACAAACACCAATTATAAGGAAAACCCAGTAACCCATCGACCCGTAGGCATGATGATGAAAATATCGGTAAAACCATCTAGCTAAAAAATTGAACCCAAGATTTTCCGTGTCTTCGATCACTGTCCACCAATACCTTTTTCGCTGCATTGCAACACTATTGGCAAAAAAGTGGAGAGAATTTTGTTTTCTAAAGAATATATAAAGAGATTCAATTAACTCCACAATTCTAACGAGTTCCATCTTTTATGTTAGCTTTTTAAGAAAAAGAAAAAAAATGCTTATTTATCATTCACGGGTAGCTTAGTTGGTGAATGGACTAGGGATCTCTCTTGGAGGTCTCAGGTTCGATTCCCACGAAAGACATAATGAGAAACGATGGATGACTCATGGCCTATGGTCATGAGTTCGAGTCCTGATATCGCCAGGTTTTACCAGTTCACTACTGTCGTCCTTCGGGCGGGTATGTGGGTCGGGTTTTCCCTGAAAGCGGACTGTCGGGCGGGCTAGGGGCTTCGTGCGTCCGGGGTGGGTCGGGTTGTGCCCCTGTCTTTGCCACTGGGGGGCCGCGTACAAAGTACCCGACGTTTTTTAGTTGGCCGTAAAAAAAATGCTTATTTGAGCATGTTTGGGGTTGAGTTTAGAAACAACTAATCTATTGATTTTTCCAAAAAACTAATAAGTTAATAAGTTTTTTGTTTTTTCTAAAAGTCTTTTTGTTTTGGTATTAGTTAGAAAACTATTTTTCAAAAGCCATAAGAACCTGACTTTTAAAACTGCTTTGGCTTATTGAATAACAAATTACCTAACTAACCATATTTTCCTTCTTTTTGTTTATATTACATGAACACGTTAAGACAAACATTTAAAAAAAAATTAACTTATTTGACTTTTTTCTTCACAAAAGTTAATTCAAACACTTTTTGAAAAACAACTTTTTGAAAAGTTATATAGTTAATTACCAAAACCGTCCATATGGTTTCGGCCAATATGTCAGTCCAAGTCCAGCCAAAAAACTTTAAAAATTGCTTGAACAGTCTCTGAATTTTGACAAAATAGGCCAAAACAATCCAATTACTTAACAGGGTTAACTCAACCTCGTTATGTTAGGAACAAAATTGTTCATTTGTGTTAAAACTTAGTTAATTGCTAAAACCGTCACTGTTCTCCTGAGGAAGCTCCCTGATGCGATTCACCTGAACATATATAATCAAAACCAAAAGGAACATAGGATTTACATATTCATGACATACTGCATATACAAATACTATTTAGCAGGCAATAATAAAAACGAGTAACATGTGTGGTTACAGAAATAATTTAATGATCCATGATGTATACTAGATCCAGATAGTAGTCACTACCCAATCCAGAACATAGAATGACAAAGGAAGTGGCTATGAATGCAACATACTTACCGTTTTTTACCATTAAATGCGACAAAATAACATACATTTACCATAATAATTTAAAGGGAAGAGATAACCTACAAAGCTTGTTAACGTACAAAGCGTAAGAAACATTATTAGTCAATAGATTTAGGCGGTGGTAAGATGGTAATTAACAACCCTAATCATATTTGGGTTAATCTAACCAAAGGTAAATTAGGAAAAACGCGTTTAAATTTCTGTGAAATCGTTACAACAGACATAATCGATACAAAAATTTTCAACGATTGAAGCTGATTTTGCATCGTTTTCAACTCGATTAAACGTTCAAAATGATTAAACAATAAAAAACATTCGATTACAACCAAATCAAAACGTATTTGCAGAAATGGAAGAAAAACAGAGTATGATAATTCAATAGATAAAATCAGTCGAATCATATTCAAAAATCACTATCAACGCATGTATTATTCACAGAAACGAACGAATGTTGATAATAGAAGAAGAATTAAAGAAAAAAAAATGGCTTTCAAAAAAGTTTCAGACGATGAAGATCAGACACTGTTAAACAGTTTCTCTTTAAACGCACGTTATGTATGTGTAAAATTATAGGGTGCGTTTAAAGTTAACCCGTAAAACAAAACAAACAACAAACGCACGTTTAAAAATTTAAACGCACCTATGGTATTATTTAAACGCACTTGATTTACAAAATACAGATTATGTTTTTTTATGTTGTTCGTACATGTAATGATGAAAAATGTAAATGACATCTCTTATTAATTGTAAAACATCAACCTATCAAAATTACATTATTATTTAAATAGTAAAAACTCAAAAATCTTACTATCTACTAACTATGACTTGATTGGTAATAAATATAAGGGGAATTGGATTTTAATAACTCAAACTATTCGAAATTGGCCACTGGCACCCTCAACTAAAAAATTGGCCATATATAACCTGAACTATTGACTTATTGGAATCTAGCACCCAACTAACTAACGCCGTTAGTTGGGTTGTTGACGTGACACAAGTTGATGACGTGGCACAAGTTGCTGACGTGGCACGCTGATGTGTGCACACGTGAATTGACACGTCAGCATGCCACGTCAGCAAATCTTGCCACATCAGCGAACCCACTAACGGTGTTAGTGATTTAACCGTTAGTGGGTGTTAGATTCCAATAAGTCAATAGTTCAGGTTATATATGGCCAATTTTTCAGTTGAGGGTGCCGGTGGCCAATTTCAAATAGTTCAGGTTATTAAAATCCAATTCCCCTAAATATAATTAATTCTTGAAATTAAATATTCAACTACCACTTAATTAACTTTTTTTTGTCTATAAAAATACTATCAAAATACATAGTGAGTCACTTACAAAAACTAAAAAACTAATAAAAATGGCAGAAAACCACATTGATGCAATCAACAATCTCCAAGTCAAGACTGTGATCATGGTAGATTGCATCTCTGAAGTCAGAGATGACATCAACTCATCCTATGTAGTTCTAGGAGCACAAAATGAGGTCCAAAGGCAATATAAGAAGAACTTGAATTTGATTGAGAAGCTGATGAATGAAGAAAAAACGCCATTCAGGGGTGCAGTTATTTAGCAACTCCAGACGCAAGCATCTTTTGATAATCTCATCTGTCAGGCTTTTAGCAACACAGAAACCTGCATCATGAAGAACATGGTAGCAAAACAGAAGGCAAGGGATGCAATCTTGGGTGCCAAGTGATGGATGGGTTGGTGTGGTTAGATGGTGGTTTTTTGTGGTCGCATATCATTTTTTTTAATTATGGTGGTTGTTTTAAATGGTGGTTCTTATGGTTTTTTTATGGTGTTAAATAGCGGTGGTGATGGTGTTCGTGTAATGGTGGTCCTGTAAATTATATGGACTTTTATATTAATGAAATAGACACACTTATTATCTATTTTGGATGCACTTATTGTTTATATTTAGACGTACCTACATTACAAACAGACGCACCTATATAAAAGTTTAAAAGTAACCGAGAAAAAAAAACCAAAACTAAACGCACGTTGAAAACATTCAGACGCACTTGTTAACACATTATAATTTATAGACTCAAAGCACATATCTAAGACAACTCCTCATCATCAGAATCTTCTAAATCAATCTCTTCGTTATCTTCAAGGTCATCTTGCACATTCTGGTCATCTTGTGGCTGGGTTGAAGCAACCTCCTTCGAATGTTTTCGTCGATCATGGCCTTTCTCTCTACATATCGCACATGTTCTCTTCCTTTTGCCGGATCGACTAACTTGTTTTTCTTTACTGGACTTTATACGCTTCTGCTTACCACGAGCTTTGCTCTTGATACCATTTGGCAGTCGAATAGTGGGTTCAGCCTCTGATGGTTTCTCGTAACCAAGAAGAGAAGCATACCTGTCATATTTCTTCTTATGGCTACGTCTCTTAAACCTGCCCTCATCAACCTTCTTAACCATCTCTTTCATTTTATCGTTAACCAAAGTTAACTCGGATAAATCTGCAATTAGAGAGTTTGCAAGATATTCACCGGCCAAGACTATCCCTCCTGCAATACGTCAAGCTTCTTTCATCTTGTCATCACCAAACTCTCATGTTTCAAATGAATACTTGATTTCATTTGGAACAACATCTTTTGTCCACCTCTTCAGAATGTATCTCTTCGGGAATCTATAAAATTTCATCAACCTTAATATAAAAAATATATGTCTACAAAGCAGCCCGTACTGCTCAAACCTCCTACAGGTACATAATGTAGTAACATCCTCTACACCCTCATCAACTTCCTTCTTGAAAAGAACCTGTAAAAATGTTAAAAACTATTTTGATGATTTTGGACGCACATATGAACATATTTAAACACACTAAGTATCTTAAAAATCTAAAAAAACGCAAAAAAAAAAAAAAAAAACCCTCAAGAAAACCTTGACCATGTGCTTGAGGATCATCAACATAAATCTTTAAAAAACCTTCTTCAGCCCTTTGCATATGAACACTTATTAATCCTTCATAAGTGGCATATATTTCTTCCTGAATATCAAAGAAGATAGTCCGTGTAAAAATTTTAGATGCATCTTCCTCAATAGGGTTCGTAGTCTAAAGATCAGGAACTCTATGTCTTGAGTCATGGTCATTCTTCCTATGGTTGAATCTCTGGGATTCAAGGGAAGTTTCAAAGTGGTTGAAAAAATCAATGAGAGTCAACTAAGAATTTGCAACTTGGAAAAAAAAATGATTCTCACTCTCAGATCTTGATGTTGTCCTCATTAGCCCAGACATAGGTTCATCCCGGTAAAAAGCAGGGATCCACATTGACCTCATATTAAGCATGTCCGTCAACCAATTGTTCTCGTTTAGATTGTAATCGACAATAAGTACACCCCACTCGAAATCAAATGTCTCCGGACTGATGGAGTCTGTCCACACAATTGCACAAATTCTCCTTTTGAACTCATCATCACTGCATAATGCACTACCCACCAAAAAAACAAACAAAAAATAGACCAAACACACGTTGTTAATTTTTGGACGCATTCACATGAAAATCAATAAAAACTATCAAACGCGCTTTAATATAACTTTGGACACATTCACTAGATAGTAACCAACCAAGATACTATTTAAACGCACTCATTTTATAAACAAATGCACCCTTTAATTTTAATTAATATCAAACATTCATGCTGACCTTATCAGAAACCTTCTTCATGATATGCCAGAGGCATAATCTGTGTCTGCTATTTTGAAAAACCATCTGGATTGCATTTTTCATAGCAGGGTCTTGATCGGTTACAACCACTTTTGGATGCTTTCCAAAAGATTTGGAAAATGATTGTAACAACCATGTGTATGATTTAGTTGTCTCAGATGACAACAATCCTGTCCCAAGTGTGACATTCCGAAAGTGGTTATCAATTCCGGTGAATGGTACAAAAACCATCTTGTACCTGCAAAACACATTAGAATATTTAAAAAAAGTTATGAACATATAATATTTGCATATGAAACTTAAAAATTAAAAACATACTTGTTGGTGTTAAATGTTGCATCAAATGAAATCACATCTCCAAATTCCATATAGTTTCTCTTGCATAAGGCATCAGCCAAAAATAACCCGGTGAGTGCATTATTTTCATCCACAGAATACTCAAAAGAAAAATCTGGCAGGAACTTCTTCTTATCCTAAGCCTAGACACTATCATATCTGCATCATACTCACCAATGAAAGTGTTTAAACCACCTTTAAATTTCTTGCAATCACTAGCAGTTGCACCAACATTCTCAAAACCTCCATACTTAGTCTTCATAATATTAAAAGCTTTGACAGGACCCATATTCAATGAAGACAACTGACATAACATCTCTTCTTGAGCATGTGTCAGCTTCCTATTGGCTGCTAGAAAATGAATGTCACTTTCAAATACAAAAGCATGATTATGACCTTCCACAAAGCCATAAACCTTGAATGTCTTTCCATCCTCAGAAGTTAGCTTTACATGTGCCTGACATCCAGTCCGGATAGACGACCTTTTCCTTGCCTTAACATCTTTATTAGAACTCTCTGCACCTACTTTGAATGGCTTAAAACCCTCCTTATAGCATACAACGTACTTGAGTCTTAAAACACCTCTTCGCACATCTTGGGTACCCTTTCGAATAGAAAATCCACAAGCCTTTGCATATTTGGCATAAAACTCATGTGCATGATCAATACTAGGAAACTCCATGTTTATTACAGGTTTGAGTGAATTAGGTACATCAGGAATGAAAGAGTTAATAGCTTGGTCTTCAACAGGAACATCAGATGCAACACCTTCAAAACAAACGCATTTTATAAACTTCAAACGCATGTTGACAATTGATAATGTGAAAATATTCAAACGCACTCTGATCATCTTAAAACGCACTCTTACATGATCAATAACTATGTTTTAACTATTTAAACACACTTATCATATAATTTAAACGCACTCGTATATATGATATTCAAAAAACAAAATTAAAATACCTTCAACCCTTCTGTATTTGTTGATGAGGTTCAAACTATGAATATCCACATCCTAGTTAGTATCTTCGATCAGGTCTGAATATACACAAAACATTATGTTTACAAATATCAACATTAAAACAAAGATTGAAAAAAATGAGTAAAAAACAGAGCATGATGATCTGTACCATGAAAAACAATATTATCGACATCTGGACTCGAATTCTCAACAGAAACACACTGATCATCAATCGATAAGTTTAAATCTGATAAACAAAATAAAAAATTAAACAAAATTCTATAGAAACTGATTTAATTGACTATGAACATACATACCAAACATGTTGAATTAATCGAATTGACTGTGATTATGATGATCGTATTGTGATTGAATGGTAATGTGATTGAATCGTAATGTGTTTGATCGACTGGTGTTGTGTAATTCAAATTCGAATTTGAAAAAATAGTTCACGTATGTTCTGAAATCGTTTACAAAAAATATAGAACGTGAGTGTAGTAATCAATTACATATAAAAAAAGTCTGAATTGCCCTTGAGTTTAACTGCTATTAAGGTTAATTAGAGTTTAGTTAGGTTAATTGGGGTTTGGTTAAGTTGACAGATGGCATCACGTGGTGGCCTGTTATTCTTTTTATGTTAAGGAACTTTGTACTGTATACCTTCTCTAATATAAATTGAATATTTTGATAAGAAATTGGAAAAGATAAGTATGTTGCATGCATTGTTAAAAAGCAACTGTATATTGTGTTTTGTTGCAGTTTACACCCTTTTACTGAAAAGTTAAAAACGCTACTAGCGAAATAGTCACAGAAGCAAAAATATAGTCATAAAGGGGTTATAATGCATTTAAAACTACCTCTCCAGGATGTTGATGGGTTGGTTAAGAAATGTGCATTAAGATGTTTTAAAGTGAATTTTAAGAGATGAAATGTTGTCGAATGGTAGTGCTGTGATATTATTTTGTTATTTCTGGTTTTGATAACTTGGGAGTGCAAATATGGAGCTTTGGAGCAGCCCGGAAGAGACGTGGGAGCCGAAACAAGCTAGGAAAGTCAAATTCAAGAAAAATGTTGTTGTTGGCATATCCTACGCCATTTTTTGCGTATCCTACGCTAATGGCGTAGGAAAGGTGCAACTGGTCGCGTAGGACAACAGAAAGTGGCTAAGGGAAAAAAAAGGTTGGCGTAGGTCATGCTAAATTCTGACGAGTTCAAATTTCAGCTCTTAATTGCATAAGTTATGACGGGGGTTACTAGGGGAATCAATAAAAATCAATTCTTTTGATCAGAAAAAGGCATCTTCATCATTACCAACCACCTCCAATCATCCCAATCCATCTACCAACCATTCACATCATCCTCTTGAAGATTCAAGACTCAAGATTCAAGAAAAATATTGAAGATTCAAGCTACATGGCCGAGAGTAGCTAATTCCCTTTGTATCACACTTGGGTGTAGACATTTGAAGTTCTAGGGTTATAACATTTGGGTATTTCTTAAACTCCAAATTGTGTTAATTGAGTATTTGAACAATTGTGTTGAATTGTGCTTAATCTTATGTTGAAGTCATTTTAATTTATTGATCTTCTGCCAATTTCTAGTGTCATGAACTTGATTCCTTGCTTTAACACAAACCTAGGGTTTTATGTTATAGTGTAATGAATTATATTATTGTCCATCTTTGATGTTGATGATTCTTGATACCTAAGTCTATTGAACAATCAACCCGTTAATACCAATCACATTAGATTTGTTTGACCCATTTGTGAAAATCTTAGACTTCACTTGTTAAACCCGGGTGTGATATTTTATTACCAATTGCTTACAATTCATTTTGTGACACCCGGCAACTTCCAATCTACACCGACGTGATTTTTATTATTAAAATTAAATATTTATTTTAAATATTGTTAATTATTAAGTTTTGGGAGTTTACTGACCGTTTTTACAATCGGAACTGCGACCGATTTAATTAACGCGATTTAAACGCGTGTTCTGAAAACACGCGTCGGACGTCGAAAATATTTATATTTATGCTCGGTTTTGTATTTCGAACAAAACCGACTACATTTTATAATTAATTACCGGGCCTAGAATCTAAACCGAGACGTTTCGCGAGATACGGGTTCGATACGCGGTACAAGTCACCTACCAACAACCCTAGGTATAAAAACATCTTATCCTTTCTTCTTCTTCATTTTCATGGCAGCCACCAAGAAAACTCTCTCCCTCTCTCTCTAAACCGGTTCTCTCTCTCTCTCTCTCTACACTCTCTTTACCTCCCTCGTCTCTCTCCCTTCCTCCTCTCCTGCCAGCGCCGGCCGACCACCATGGTTATAGGTGGTGGCGGCGGCGGTCCTTTAAGCCCACAGTTGGGCTGGAATGGTGGCCAGCAGTGAGGATTTTGATGGTGGCGTCGTGACAGATGGTGGTGGTGACGAATCGGAGCCGGAGGAGTGGTTTAGGTGAGGTTGGGTTGGATTGGTTGGTGGTTCACGGGCGGCTCGAGGTGTTTGGTGAACGCTGGTCCAGCGAGGAGGGGGCTCGGGTGTAGCAGATCGTTGGCTCGGGTCAGATGGGTTTTCGTGGTGGCGGGTTATGGTGGTCGGGAAGGACGGCGGCGGCGGAGGAGGTGGTGCTCGGCTGGGTTGGCTCCGGCTCGGGTCCGATGGGGCTTGGGTCTGGGTCAGATTATGGTTGTGGTTTGGGTTCGAACAGACCAGGTCTGGTTTGGTCTGGTCTGGTTCGGGCTCGAGTCAGAATAGGGTTCGGGTTCGGGTCTGTTTGGTGAGTTCTTGTTCGGCCCGGTGGAGGTGGTTCGTGGTGGATGCCGGTTTAGTAGGGTGGCGTTTGGTTATGGTTTGGGTGTGTCGGGTCAGATTCGGTTTTGGGTTCGTGTTCGGGTTTGGTCAAACATGGTCAACGGGTCAGATCTGGTTGGTTCGCGTCTGGTCAACACGCGGTCAAAGCTGGTCAAACTTTGGTTCCGGTCTACACGTAGTTCGAGGTGGCTTCGGGTTACGCGCGTACGAATCGGTATACTTTAATTCGTATTTGTATATTTGTTGTGGATATTATATATATACATAAATACATTGATATTCTTAAAATAGTTTTGACTCGCGAACGAACCGAATAATAATAACCGGTAACTATATTAAGTCGGACGATTGGTATTGGATATAAAAGGCGTGACTTATAAAATCGACATCGGACTAAATTGGTTGGACTATAATATACATACATATTGTCGTGTCTTTATACAAATAAGTGTAGTTTATATAGAAGCGTCGAAACGTATAAGTCTCGTTTGATTTGGAATTGCGGATAAACAAAATGTGGACTTGTGTTTGATATTGATTTTTGGGAAAATTGTAGGCGACTTGTGTTGCCTGGTTTGTACAAAAACAGAGGAAACTCTGCCGAAATTTTATAAAAATTTATAAGCGTAAACGAAGGCGATATTCCTTGTATATTTCATTATAAACAACCTTCAAGTATTTTGACAAATGTAGTTTTCTACAATATCGCAAAAAGGTTCTCGACAAGTGATTTCTTGCAACATTTAAAGATCAACGTCGAACAATATTTCCAAAACAAATACATATTATTTACTAAGCGTCAATTGTGTCGATCTTCAAAGATTTTAGTAACTAAAACATTGCCATTTAAATGATTTTGAATTACAAAACGCTCGGCTTATTTGAGAAAGAATTATATAAAAATTTATGTTCGAAACCTTTAAAGACATGGATTTGGAAGAGAAGCGACATTATTACTAATCAGTTTAAATAACTATACTTACATTTTTATCAAAGGGCATTTTTCCTAAAATATAATTATCTAAGATAGATACATTTATACGAATTACAAAATGAGCTACGACTCAAGATAAGTTATACGTTTCATAATATTGGTCCAACGTGGTGTACACACGAATAGTGACAAGTACGCAACTTGGGTACTATGTCGTGTGTTAACGTATAAGTAAGATAAGTCATGATCGGTTCGTCGAGTTAAAGCATATTAGTACTCGAGTTATTACACACGAGTCTAGATAGTTGGATAAACTATCTTTTAGCCGGATAATAGGCTAGGTTTATATGTGTTAGACTTTTAAGGTGTCCTTTGTTGTAATAGGGCACGAGGAAGTCGGTCAAAGCTTCGGGCTTGTTTGCTAGCTTAGCATGGAAATTAAGGTGAGTTCATGACCCCACTTTTTACTGTTTTATAAATGTTTTTTGGGGTGGAAGACATGCTTCTTTTATGAAAACCTGAGGAATTCCAAATGAACAAGTTGTTGAAAAATGAAATGGGTGCGTGTGTGTCACGGCCCTGCTGTTACTGGTTTTACATTCGGGGAAGAAACATGCGTACTACTTACATCGTTTTAAAGATCATGTTATACTATGGGCACTTTATATTACTATACGGCTTTTATGGAAAGTCCCAGGGGGAAACCATGAATGTGCTGGCATGCACAACGAGGGAAATGTGGATAGATCTATTGGGCCTCACAAACCCCACTCGACGGCGGGGCCGGGCGAGTGCATATTGTCTCTACCTATCGGGTTACCGAGGCATCGGTAGCCCAGTCATCTGGGCTGGTTTCATCATTTGGTTCATGTTTAGTAATGGGTTCCCAACCGTAGTAGTAAAAACACTTAACGTCTAGCTAACGTTCTTATGACATAGTATTAACGGGAATGATCTTTTCAGACTTATGGAAACTCTTTTATAAAAACTTGTGGAATTATTTCTGCAAAACTTAACTTATGAACTCACCAGCTTTATGTTGACTTTTTAAGTATGTCTTTCAGGTTTAAACTTTGGTAACGGCACGGTTGGAGTGGGCGACGTATTGGGATCGGGGATCCTAGAGGGTTAGCAATGGCGTTCAGGAAATAAGAGTCTTAGATGCAACTTTCCGCTGCGCTGGCAAAGGCACCAAACGTCGCAACCGACGAGGGAAAAGTCGGGGTGTGACACATTTTGATTACATTACATGTTAATTTCAAGTTTTCTAAATAAACATACTCTTCTCAAATCAAAAGTCTTAAATGAACACGAATATACAAGCTTCATAATTAACTAACTACATAAAGTGACATCTTTTTAATCAACTAAAACCTATTTCACCGACCACAAACTCTTCGTGGTTCGACACCCTTTGTTGCTACTACTACATTAGTTGAGGTAATATAGGACTTATAAATACTTTATTTGACTGGACCACGACATCCAATCAAATGTATAAATTTATAATAGTTTTAAACTTCTTTACATAAGGTGATCGGGCTTCTTCATTGAACTACAGTGATCGGGCTTCTTCATTTAACTACAGAAAACACAAAATTGTTATTAGAACAAAATCAGACAGGAGGTACTACTTTTAAACAACTTTTAGGCTCCCCGGTGATATATGTTCTGCTGCTGCTACCCTAGGTTTAACAATTACACAAAGCCTCATTAAAAAAAATCACATACACACAGTCACACGTGCATAAAGCCAAGAATCATCCTACACTTGTTTTGGAGGTGAAACAGAGTGTAGGTGAGGAAGAGAATAGCATGGATATGAGAAAGAGGTGAACAGGGACGGTTTTGGCAATTAACTAAGGTTTAACATAGATGGACAATTTTGACCCTGACTTAACGAGGTTGAGTTAACCCCGTTAAGTAATTGGACTGTTTTGGCCTATTTCATCAAAAGTCAAGGATTGTTCAAACAATTTTTAAAGTTTTGGGTTGGACTGGCATATTAGCCCAAACCACAGGGATGGTTTTGTTAATTAACTAAAAGTTATAAATCAGTAAAAATAATGCATTTCATAACATAACAACGAACATTACATAAAAATAGCGGGTAGACGGGAAACAAGCTGCGCCACCATCCCTTTCTAGATAGCGAACTAAGTGTACAAAAACAATAGCCAGTTTTATGTTAATTCATTTTTTTTGTTAATTCAGTTTTCGATTGCTAATGGTTTAGTTCTTCTGTTTTTTGGTTCGGTTTCGGTTAAATGTTCAATTATTCCTCACCCCTAGATATCTATACTATATATAATATATTTGATAGGGGCAATTTAAGATACTCAAAAGTTAAGAGTTAACTTTTGTTTATTTAAATAACAGTTATACATTTTCCCCTTATTTTAAGCCAATTGACAATTACCCCTACGAAATGTAAACAAGCTAATACGCTAATACTTTAAAAAAAAAACTATATCATAAAAAGCGAACATTTTATTGTTTATAACTTGAGTATAGCGTAACAATTATTTTAATTAAAAAATATTGATATATTATATGATTAATAATATCTAGAGGTGAAAAATAACTAACCTTTTAACCGAAATTGTCCAAAAATTAATATGTTATGTAATTAACAATATCTAGGGGTGAAAATTAACTAAACCTTTAAACGAAATTGACTAAATATTTATATGTTATGTGATTAACAGTATCCGAAATTGACCATATTGTGAGTATAATTTGCTATATATTTTTAATTAAAAAAATGACTTTTTACGTGATTAACAATATCTAGGGGTGTACAATAATTAACCATCAACCGAAATCGAACAAAAAATATACAAAACCGAACCAAAAATTAACCAAAAACCGAGTTAACCTAAAATCGGTTTTTTGTACCCTAAGTTAAGGAAATCTAACAAACCAAAACTGAACCATTCATATATTTATATATTTTATACATCCATTTCATGTATTTATATCTCCATTTTATGTATCGCTACTAGAAAACTGGGCTATTGTCACCAAAAGTTGCTACCTAGAAAAATGGTAGCAAATTTAGCAACCGATTTTATACCAAAATATATATTATAACATAAGGTAACTAATCTATTGCAAATTTTAACACCGTTTATTTTTTGTGGTAAATTCGTGAGAAAAATAATAAGAAATAATTAAATAATAATAATTTATAAAAAAACAAAAAACCTATTGTTTTGTGACCACCTTAGCGGTAGCAAATTTTGGGACCTATTTTTTAAAGCGAAATTCATACATATATAGTAGCTAATCAGTGATAAATTTTAAGACTAAATTGCTACCATATTAGCCAAGATACTTAACACTATGCCAAAATAGGCATACAACCACACTTTTTCTAAAACTGCCCTGCTACACTTTCAATTAAATGTGTGGCTAAAGGTCATTAATCACATTTCCAAACCCTCTAGACTACCTTTAGCCACACATTTTATTTATTCATGTGAATGTACACCAGTTCAAAACTTTTAGCCACACTTTAAGAAACAAATGTGATGTTTTGTAGCCACACTAGAAAAGTGTAGCCAAATTTGATCTATGGGCACAATATTTGTTCTATTTTTTATTCATGTTACCAAAAACACATCTTTTGGAAACCGTTAGCCACACTTTACGAAATAAAATGTGTCATTTAGTTGCCACACTTAATGAAAGAAACAAAACTAGTAACTGCAAATATTTTATCGTCAATTAGATCCAATGATGGTCAACTGGATTCAATCATTGTCACTTAGACCCAATGAAGTTGACTTAGACCCAATGATAGTCCATTAGACCGAATGATGGTCAATTAGGCCTGTTGATGGTCAATTAGAACCAATGCTCATCAATTAGATCTAATGATGGTTAATTACACTATTGGTGGTCAGTTGGATCCAATGATGGTCTGCTAGGCCCAATGATGGTCAGTTAAATCCAATGAAGGTTAATTAGAATCAATGATCCCCATTTAGATCCATTGATGGTCAATTAGATCCAATGATGGTTAATTACACCAATGATGGTTAGTTGGATCCACTAATAGTCACCAAAACACATTTTCTAAACTTTGTTATTCTATGTTTATAATAATTAAATTTGTAACACAAATTAAATAATAAATGTAAATTTTTCATTAATAAAAAAATTAAAAACACATACAATAATAAAAAAATAAATTACTTAAAAGAAATAAACTACTCTTCCTCGTCGATGGGGTGTTCTTGTTCCATCTCTAATTCCTTCACGAGACGCGCTTGTTCTAGTTCAAGTATCTTTTGACGAGGCATTGGTATGTTGCTAAAGTCTCTCGCTAAAAAGTCCATGTCCCTCATTCGAACTTTATGAACTTTAGCTTTGGCCGTCATCTCCATTGTCGTCCTTATTTTGGTTATTTTCCCCGAGAACTCCGCATCGGCTTCGTTAACAGGTTGTTTAGCCTTTGTTTTGTCCCTTCCAACGGGTCGACCAAGGGGAGACGGGGGAAGACCCTCATCATTGAGGTCAACCCCCACGTGAGCATCTGAGCTCGTAGAGGAGATGTACCTACCCGATGAAGACGTCTTGGCTCGCTTTGATGATGAGGCGACGCCGCCTTCGCTCATGTCTTCAACAGAAATTAGCTCCACCCATTTGGAGCAATTACGTAGGATTCTCCACAAATAGTCCTCATCCCACGTCTTGTTGGTCTTGTACTTGCGCAAGACCTCCTCTTTCCATTCGTTACAAGTAAATTGATACACGTCAAGATCACTTGACACGCTCACTCTGTTGGATCAGTGTTGCTCTTGATGTATTGCTTGGTAGTGAACACTTATGTGTTTAGCAATCTCAATCAGATTTGCAAAGCAGAATGATTAAGTAAAGCTACACTATCAACATGAGTTATTATTCCCCTGGATGTTTGAAATCTAAAGACAAGTTTTAATGAGAATCTAAGTATTGAATGTGAATGATAATAAATACTCAAACAGATTCTCAATAAATGAAATGGAAATAAGAACAATAATAAGCTTTGAAGGATTTCTGTATTAATCAAAATCAATGTCTAAAACAGAGGGATGAACCCATCTATTTATAGACTTTACATATGCATGAACCTTGCCAAAAAGCAAGTCAAAAACAAGTTGCAACAAGTTGCATTCTTGGAACTTGTACAAAAAGATAAAGTAATACTAAACTAATAAACTACTGAAACATAAGTCGGTGAAAAAGATTCTTTACAAGAGCTGATGAATGACAAACTACTGATGAGTAGTTTGTCTTCAGTAGTTCTTCAGTGAATTGTCTGGTTAGACTTCAGAACTTCTGATACTTCTTCTTCAGTACTTGTTGAATCCTTTTTCAGTACTTTAGTCTTCTTTCTTTAGTAGTTCTATACTTAGGATATTTTGCAGAAGTGAATTAGACTAAGGTTTACAAAAGTGGTTTCACCAATCCTTTTTGTCCTAACAATCTCTCCCTGGATTGATGAAGCCAAAACCTTTTCTAATTCTTTATTGTCTTCTTCTGTCATTCACAATCTTCCATATCTCCTTGAACATGGAATTCTTCAATTGATTAAGCTGTTCATTAGTGAGAGATCCCCTTTGACGTTCCAGATGTTGAATTGTAAGCAAGTCCTGAGTTGATAATTTCTTCAGTTCATTCATTGACTTGTAGGCCTTGCTTGTAAGATCTCTTCTTGTCACCAATACTGAGTTGTCATCAGTAAAGGACCATCTGATGATCAACACTTTAGACTTGTCAAAGTCTGAAGTATAGGGAACCATGCTGGATCCCTAGGATGTTCTTGAGTGTTGGATATTTTCTATTTCTGTGACTCTCAGGTGGGATTCACTTCTATCTTCTTCTTGTACTACATCAGGTAATTTAAAGGTTGGTAAATGATGTTCAGTAACTACCTTTGTGTGCTGTCTGTCAGTGATAGTCTTCTGAATTTGGTAAGCAAATGTTGAAGGATCCCTAAATTGAGTTATCAGAGGCTTCTCTTCAATATCAAAGTCTCCTTGCACAACTGTGTTGCCTTCCAACAACACCATCTTGAAGTTAGTCTTTGTATTGTCCTCTGGTTTCTTCTTGGTAGCTGGTCTTTTAACACCAGAAGTTCTAACTACCGAAGTTGATACTTCAGAAGTTTTGAACTTCTCTGGATTAGCAGCCTTGTACTTCTTGTATGTGTCCAGTAGTCTATCTTCTTTCAATCTTGACACAGAGGCTTTTGAACCATAGTCATTTGCTACCAGTTCTTCAATCATCTCAGCTCCCTTGGCTTTTCCATCTTTGTGTGTTGCAAGTTTGTCAGCAACAAGCTAGCTCTTCTAGTCAGCTCATCCATTGAGAGCCCTTTGAGTGAATAGGCTTTTGTTTTGCTGTTCTTTGTTATAAAAGACACCAGTTGTTGTCTTTTGTCTTCTTCAGCAACTCTCTCTGTTTCAGCTTGCCTATTCAACTCTGCTTCATAAGCTTGAAGCTTTTCATTTAAGCTTAGATCTTCCCTTGCCTCCAAGTTATTCCAGATCTCTTCTTCCTTAGCCTTTCTTTGAGCTGCAATCAAACTCTTCTCAAGTAGTTCTTTGGACATTGATAGTGGAGAAAGGTTCAGCACAGTCATTATTGTATTTGTTGTAGGCCTTGGAATAGGAGTTGGTTGTTGTTGGTCAGTTATTTTGGAAGGCTCTTCAGTTGTTTGTATGTTGGAAGTGTAAATTGCTGAAGTGTTGACAGAATTGTCAACTACTGAAGGATTGTCTTCAGTACTTTCTAAGTCATCAGAGGTTTCATCAGCAGTTTCTTCATTATGGCCTTGGGAAGGTTCAGCTTCAACTTCAGTTCCAGAAACAAGCCTTTGTTGATCTTCTTTTTGTTTTTGGGCTTTCTCTAGAAGTTGTTGTTGTTGTAGAGACACTCTTGCCTTTATCCTGGCTTCCAGTGACTCCTTAGGTTCCTTAATCTTCTCCCCCTTTTTGGCTTCATCCACTATCGGAAGCCTGCTAGGTTTGGAAGTTCTACCAGTGAGTTCAGCAAGCTGTCTTGAGTTGTTGTCTATTTTGTTGGACGAGCTCACCAAGTTTTTTGTTGATCACCTCAAACTGAGCTTTGGTTGACAACTCCAAAGTAGTTGTGAAAGTTTTGAGGTGATTGGTAATTAGGGTGTTCATCAACTGGTATAGGGGACCATCTGGGCTGCATAGTTGGTTCAAGTCTATGCTGGATGACCCAGGGAATTGGGTAGGCATTTTCAGTGAGGGGTGTGTTTTTGGGTGATCTTCATGTTGTACAGAAGATGCCACTTTAGGGGAATCAGGGATCAAGTGGACTTTAACCTGATCTGGTGTGACCAGCTCTTTGAGCTTAGAGACACCAGGTGCAGGACCTTCACTAGCAGCCGTCAATTCAATTTTGGTGGAGTGTGAATCATCATCCAAATCAATGGAATCATCTGAATCCCTGCTTACTTCCTCAATGAGGACAGTATCAGTTACATCATTAGCTCGGCCCAACCCAGTTGTCTCATGTACCTCTTGTTCTTGGTTCAGAGGATTTCCTACCTCAGGCATTAAGCCTTCATCAATGGTTGCCACAAGTGAGGTCTTAGCAATGTTACTTCTATCCTCAGATTCAACACTGGGTAGTATATGAGTAGTAGCAACCTCAAATGTACCTAGAGTTTCTATGTTTGGGCTTAGAGACCCTGGTTCATCCTCATCTCTTGGGTTAGGGCTATGGACATCCACATCCATGTCAAGTTCTGAAGGTATGTCCCCTGTTTGATGTGGTTGTTGGGGACTGACATGTTCTGATGGGATGTTCTCTTTTAGCCTAGAGAGAAGTTTGGCAATTTCAAGGGCTTCAGGTTCAGAAAGTTGTGGTGCTGGTTCAGTAGTTTGGTCTATGGGTTCAGCAGTTTCAAAAGAAGAGTCTATGAGGATTGTTTTCTTAAATTTCTTTCTTTTGAATAATATGGTGATTGGTGCTCTAGTGGGGGTTTTAGATGGATGAGACTGAGAGGATGTTTTAGTCACATCTTTTTCAAGTGCAGATTGCACATTAGGAAGTTCAGGCATCTCAACCTCCTGAACTGGCTTTCTTTTCAGGCTGGTGGGTTTTTGTTTTTGCTGTTTTGGTTTCTTGGCCTTTTTGGGTGAAGGTTTGGAAGATGAGGGTTCCTTGGGGACTGTTGTGTGTTCCCCTTGGTCATCTTCTGGCCAGGTGGCCGGTTTATTGTGCCTAGAGTATGCTTGTGAGGTTAAAGGGTTTAAAACAGTTGTTTGACCCACAAGCACCTCTTCTCCAAGTTCCTTTATTATGCATTACATAATAAATCTTGGATACAACAAAAACTTCTTTTTAGAATTGAGATGATGTAACACCAACTCATTAAAGAAAAGTGCCGATGCCCTGAATTTTGTGTCATTCACAATGGAATGAAAAATAGGTTGAAAAGTGGAGGGCATCTGATCATATGATCCAGTTTTTGGACTCAAACACATTATTATATAGTGAAACAAAAGTTTGTACTTAGGTTCAAAATATTTCTTAAAAATAGTAGCATGTGAGTGAGTACCTTGGTAACCACACTCTGTCATGGTTAGATGAATTTCAGAGTTTGGAAATTGATCTGGGGCACCAACATCATCTCCCTTCGACCATTCATATCTACATTCGACCATCCGTAAGTGACAAAACAAAATAGTATTCGGAATTCAATAGCATTAGGCGCACTTCGTGTATCTACAAACTCCCCTCGACTATTGCTTGAATTGCTTCAGCCTTCTCTCTTCATCCAATCTCTTGTTCATTAACTTGATGTGCAGTAACTTCTTTTGCTCTTTTGTCATAACTGGTTCATGAGTTTGCTTCGGTTTCTTCTTTTCAGTATTTTGAACTTGAACAAACATCCCCAACTTCTTATCATAATCGCATTCCGCGTTGACATCCCATGCAAAACATAAAAATACCACACGTTGGTATTTAGCAGCTTGTTCACTATCTTTCTCTTCACAGTAAATTGGATTATAGTATAGCATGATAATGTCCTCATGAGAGCAGTTAATCAACCACATCGGGTCAAAGATATGTATCTTCTTGAAGTCATTCTACCCATCCTTCAAAACAATAATAGCCTCTGCCGTCTTCCAATCATAATACCACCACATAAAGTCTTTAGAGAAATGTTGTGGAATAGGCATCAAAGGTATATGCTTCAGAACAGTCGGTGGTTTATATTTCAAAGTAACCTTGCTCAACCCCGTTATCTGATCTTTCTCCTTCTTGTGAACTATCCCTTTAGGATACTGTGGGGTGAACACATCCCATTTAGTTCTACTCTCTCTCTCGCCATGCGATTTGCAAAGTAACCAACAACATCGTTGTTTACTGTAGCACCTGACATCGTGTGTCTGCATATATCACGTACAACCCAATAAGGTAGTGTCTTTATGTCATGGAATCTGTTGAAGTACAGAATTCCTTTTTCCCACTTCACAGCGACACACCTCAGCTGTCTCAAATATTTCCATCCGAGAGCTTTACCTTTGAACAGTTCGTTATGGAACTTGTAGAAACTACCCGGAACTTCAGTCTTAGGTTGGTTAGCTTCTTTCTTTTTCAGCTTCCTTAACAAGTCTTTCAAATCGTCAGATTGTTCAACAATCGGCTTCTGACAATCTGAGTTCTTGAACACTTCATCAACGAACTTCTTGCTTTTCTCACGAGCAAGTTTCTCAGCTTGGCTCAACAACTCTTTCGAGAATTCAGGAAATCCAGAATCTTTATCATTTTTGAAGTATTCTGGATATTCCTCACTTGTAATATCCTCAATTTCAACTTCTTCAAATACTAGAACATCTCTATCATCAGAGTGATTTCCTGCTTCTTTCTCAGGAATGTTCGGTATTTGATTCTCACTCATCAACTCTTCAAGAGATTTACCAACCTGTTTAGCCAGACCTTCTAGTATCTCTTTAGACACAGCTGCAGAAACTTCTCCATCTTCCAGATCAGGATCATTATACTCAAGCTCAAATCTCATGTCATCTGACTCAAATATCTCTGGAAATCAACCTGTCATCTCAATCGTCCAGACTCTATCAGTCAACATCTGACGATATAACTTCTTGTCTTCCACAGATAAAGATCCGATCTTCTCGTTCCAGAATATATCATCATCGTCAGTATTACCACCAGGAGCTTTCGAACTAGACTCTCCTGCATCTTTTCCTGATTCTCTCTTTTCACACTTATATTGATCAGTGTTATCATCATCAGCAGAGCTATTGCCATCACCAGAATTATCACCTGAATCATCTTTATCATCATCATCCTTCTTCTCAGGAGCATCACTGGCATCCTGATCAAGTTCTTCATCTTCTTCATCAGACTCAGATGATTCGAAATCAACAAGCTCTTCCTCTCTTTCTTTATCCTCTTCTCCTTGTTTCAATTGCGGAGCTCTCGAATATAAATCATCTATGATATTTTTCATGCTCTTGTTGTTCGCTCTCAACTTCTTGTTTTCAAGCCTCATAGTGATATACCTTCGAGTATTTCTCTGCTCATGCAATAACAACTTCTGATTTTCATCCTGAAGTTGTTTAATCTTTGCCTCTAATTCTTCCTGGCACTCCTGTGAAGATACAACTACATCCAACATCTTCTTATCATTCTTCTTCAACTGTTCAATCTCTGCTTGTTGCTGATTGATAGTTTTCATCATATCTGCAAGGTTCTGGTTCACTGCATTCATCACATCGCTTGATACAGTAACCTGTGGTGTTGAAGCCTCAGCAACTGGAGTCTTTTTCTAAAACTTATTCAAAACTCTATCCAACGCAGCATTAAAATCATCTGTTGGAATGTTTTGCTCAGCAGCAAATGTTTTCTGTTTCTTGGCTGCTGGGGATGTCACGGGAGACTTAGAACTAGACATAACCGGAACTTTCTTTCCTGCAATTAAGCTTTCAATATCTTTAGCTCTTCTTTTCATCGGCTTTTCAATTTCAACTGCCTTAGCTTTCTTTTTGTATGATGGATTCTTTTGTTTTTCTCCAGTCTTTGGCGATCCACCAAAATCATCAGATCCCAAACCAAGACTCTCATCTATATCGTCCATCAAAATCGGACTTTTCAATCTCTGTTCATCCAAAGTTTGATTCAGACTTTCAGATTCACCAGCCACAGTGGCCTTGGGCGTGGTGATCTTGACAGTCTCATCAGCAGAATCCCATCTCTCTTCCTCCTGAGTCTCTTCAGAATCCATAGACTCTTCATCCACCAAGTGTATACCTTTCTTAGCAACACTCTTCTTCCTCCGAGAAATTTTCTTAGGTGGTTCTGCTTCAGTTTCTTTTTCCTTACCCTTTCCTTTTCCACTCTTCACACAAACATTCACAACTTGCCTCTTTCTTTTAGCTTCAGGATCAACAGGACATAACGGATTATCTTCATCAGAATCACTGTTAGCATTCCTGGCTTTATCAACACCTGGATCTTCATAACCTGGATTGATCAGGTGACCAAACAAGTTCTTCAAAGGTGGTCTTTCATTTGCCGGTACACCTTTATATCCTTTCATCCTTACCAAAGTGTTTAAACTCATGTGATCCTGTACCACAATCTGAGTAGGATCTTTCCTTAACTTCTTGTACTTCTGATCGAAGATCAGTTGCAGGAATCTAGGATACAGTAGAAACTTCTTACTCTTCAATCTCTCAATGGTTCTAGCATGTGGTCAAGTATCATTCTAGATACATTAAATGGTTTGTTCAGAATCAGGGCAACCATTAAAGAGCTAATACTCTTCCTCATCACGTCGTATCCTCCACTCACAGACCCGAAGACATGTAACATTACGTGAGCTAGGTATTTAAACTGTGGGCACAGTTTACCTTTATGTAAGGATCTGTCTGTGATCGGTCCATTGTACTTCAGCCTCATAAAACATTTCCTTTGTTCAATCCAAGATAAGACTCTTAGATCAGTCTTCTTATCAGTCAACTTCAATGCTTTTCTGATGTCATCTTCTAATACAATAACCAGCTCCCCCTGAATCTTACTAACAATAGCAGATTCATTGTCCCAAAAGTCAAGTCTTGCATTCGTCCAAAACTCCTTTTGATGATCTTTGTAGATGATAGCAGGAGTGGGAATAGCATCAACGACTCTACTCCTCTTTAGAAAATCAACAATACCGGTGAATTCGGTATGTTTCTTTAGATCACCAAGATAAGCGCAGCAATTATGTGCCTCTTCGAATGGTAATTCTTCTTCCGGCTTTTTCCCGGCTGCCTTCTCCGATGAACCTGCGGGAATATCAGAACTTTGGGGTTCATGTAACACCCCAACCGATGGCGGAAACATCGAGGTGTCACGTAAGAATGAGTATACAGTAGCTCATGGTAAATAATAATTCTCATTATATGATTTAGATAAATTACATACAAATTGAATAAAACTATGCACACATCTTCAAGCATTAATTCAAATCCTCAAGCAAGTTGAACCTGAAACATGTTAAGTTGAAAATATTTTGGGTCAACAAAAGTTGGTGAGAATTACATAGGTTTTGATAATCGAATAAAATTGTTGTGCAATTCATGTGTCATGGCAATCTAGTCCATATGTGAAAACATACTAGAAGTAAATCGAGTGCATAATCAACCATTGTGACTGTTGTATTGTGGTACATCCCATACGCTCATGGTTCACTCGTTTATATTGCAGTAACAAACACCCACGCAACCTTTGTAGGAGGCACGTATCCGGGTGGGATTGTCAGTCCAATAGATCTATCAATGTATACCGTTTGGCTGATGAATGTTTATGCTAGAATTGTGCTTACCCTAGTCATGTTCAAGACATAATGCAACATAGAAATACACATAGACACATTGATGATTGAATTGCATAAATAATGTTGTAACATGTTTCACCCCAAAAATGGTGATAAATAGAAAAGGGGCTATGTAAAACTCACCTTAGCAAAATGTTATGTCTCGTAAAAAAAATAGAATAATGTGTTGTGAATGTATGCGAGGCGAATCCCAAAGACTCAACAACGTAGCTAGTCCAAATTGAAGAAAACGAAAAAGAAAGAATATCAAGCTTCCAATTCGCCAATTACAAGAGCTTATAATCAAAGCTTCAATTGTAGAAGTAATAGACTATAGAAGAAAGGTATGAGGGAAAGTTCAATCGGATTGAAACAATCGATTTAGAGGTGCAAAGTATAATGGGTCATAGGTGGGTTTTTATACTAGTTTTGGAGTCAATTAGCCATTAAAATTGGTCAACACCATAAAGTAAGGTTTTATGATGAATTGACTATTTGACTAAGAATTTGACTGTTTGACTAAGACTTTGACTAGGACTTTGACTATTTGACTCAAGGATTTATTTAAAAAAAAAAATCTTGTATGTGAAAAAAAAAAGAATTTAGAATCATATTATTATTATTATTATTATTATTTATATACATTTATGTATGTATATAAGTTGTGAGTTAGGATAAATAAAGACTTAGGCACATTTGTATAATATTAATGATAAAGGTGTAATAAATAAAAAAAAAAATATATATATAAGGGCTTTTTATGTATTAAAATTTTGGGGAAAATTTTGCGATGTTACAGTTCATACATGATTAATTTGCAAAACAAAACACGGAAAACACATTAAAAACAGACAAAATATACAAAATTTGAAATTTTTGATTTTGATATTCCACATTCGACCGAACGTGGGTTCGAATGTGGAATAGGGTTCGAATGTGAAAAATCAGTTTTAAAAAAAAATATACATTCGACCGTTTTGTCCACTTTCGACCATTTGAAAAAGCTACATTCGACCAAAAAGTCACATTCGACCCTTTTGAAATGGTCGAATATCGCTGTTCATCTTCAAAATTATCAGATTTTGATTTTGAATGTTTTAACATGCCATTTTGATTTGAAAAGCTTCTAACATGTCTTATTAACCTTTTCCATCAATCAATTGTTATTATTGTTCAATATTTAACTGTTTTACCCTAAAATCTAGGGTTCAAAGGTTTTAATAATCAATTCAATGATCTGTTGTGTAATAACCCTTAATTTGGTTATCCTCTCCCCCTAAAACACTTAAACATTGAATCCCTATCATCAATTGCATCTATTACAGTCCAGAATCCAAGTTCTGCTTCATTAATAAGTTCGATCGAAGAATCACTGATTCTGTTATGATTACTGGATGGATACCTGCAAATGTATGCTTAAAATGATCAGCATAGTACGAGGATCACAATAATAAGATTTTAAACACACGAACAACAAGGGGTGGTAATCACATAATTTGAAATTTTTTTTAAAATGAGGAGTCGAAGGTGCAAATAGGTACATATAGGCTCCACATTCGACCCTTTTAGTTGGGCGAATGTGAAAAATTTTCCACTTTCGACCCTATTGAAAGGTTCGAAGAAAGAAAAATGGTTCGAATGTGCAATCAGACATAAGAACACTCACATTCAACCGTTTGGAAGGTTCGAATGTAAAAGCAAAATTCCACATTCGACCCATCGAAGGGGCGAATGAAGATTGTAATTTTTGAACTTTTTACCAAATCTCAAAATCGAGTCTCGTTCAATATTTTTCTCAACTTTTAAGCATCCGACATTCATTATTTCTCATTTAAAGATGACAAGACTCAAATGGTCCATTAAATTTCAGAAAATCACCATCAACCACCATCGGTTATCAAAAAGAATATGGAAATGGAAAATCTTTTGGATTTTTTGAAATTTTTTGTTAAAACACACCTAAAATCTTTTTGAGTTTTGTATTTTTGACGAGAAATGTAAAATGCAGAAATGTAAACATAAAGCAATAAATGTTTTGTGATTTCCGGTAAGAGGATTATATCAGTTATTGAGAAATCTGCTCACACCGTTGATCTTTTAATTTATATTATCTTTAATGACAATGTGTGATCTGGCAACTGCTGGTATTGTTGTCCACTTAAGCTCACATGCAAACTGTTGTGCAGTGCTTTAGACTGATACGGATAGTTATAGTATAAACTCAATTGTCTGTGGTTCCCACGCACACGACATACTCCCGTATCAAGGAATTTATGCACAAAGACTCATTGTAACGCGTGATTATGCTTTCGTCATCTGTAATTTAAAAGGTATGAGGCACAGAGGTGTACAGGTCAGCAACTCAATGCTACAAAGTAACTTGTGCACTCTACCAGGTTGAGGGCTGATATCAATCATGATTTGCATCTATGATTGGATACGATGCATTAGATAATCTTTGATTATCGTCATACATTGAAAGTTCCTCAATTCGGTAACTTTAGGATTTGGCATTAAAGCTCTTTTATAAAGATACCCTGTCTGATCTAGGTCTGTAATGACTTACAGCAGAAGATCAGAGAGGCTATCCCCAGATAACTAATAACATAATGACCCGAAACCTCCGAATTTTGTAGAAATACCCTATCAAACGAAATTACGGTACTAAGACCATATGCCCATGAGGAGTTCATCCACACATCAATTCGTTTGATATGTATGTATCAGACACGCAGTAATAGGTCTACGAAGCATATCAATACATCACACAGACTCAAACACACGCCTTTTATTGAATTTCACTTCTTTAGCATGTGTCAGATCCTCACTGATGCACTATCATTTCCTCTTTTTCTCCTGGAAATCATTTTGGGTTTTTCTTATTTTTATGGCTTTTTGACTTTTTCAATGTTTTTGGTTTTTCTAAAAATAAACTCCCCCTAAAATGAAAAACATATTTTTGTTTTTTTTTTTTTTGAAAAACAGTAAAAACTAAAACTAAAAAGGGATAAACCGAGGTGATGATTAGTCTTGTTTTTCTTTTATACCATTAGCTTTTAAAAGATATTCAAATCTCGATTTATCAAAAGCTTTGGTAAAAAGATCTGCACATTGATAGTCAGTGTGGATTTTGACCATGTCGATCAACTCTTTTGCATAACAATCACGGATAAAATGATATTTGATCCAGATATGCTTAGCTTTCGAGTGATTGACTAAGTCTTTAGTTAATGAAATGGCGGCCTCATTATCACAGTAAATAGGGGTTTTAAGAAATTGCAAACCGTAGTCCACCATCTGTTTTTGTATCCACAGAACTTGAGAGAAGCAGCTTGAAGCTGAGACATATTCTGCTTCACATGTTGATAAGGCGACTGCAGTTTGTTTCTTGCATTGCTAGGTCACGAGCCTGCTCCCCAAAAACTGACATCCAGCCGTTGTGGATTTGTTGTCGTTATCACAGCCTCCCCGATCTGCATCACTAAAAGCAATTAGGTCAAAATTATCATCATTAGGGTACCATAGTCCTCTCGACGGATAACCCTTCAGATATATAAGGTTCCCTTTGACAGCTGCTAAATGACTTTGTTTCGGCTTCGATTGATAACGTGCACAAAGACATGTGGCGAACATTATGTCTAGTCTGGATACGGTGAGGTACATCAAAGATCCGACGATTGCTCTATATGTAAAAGGATCAGTCATCTCCCCCTTAGCGTCAACTCCAATCCCGTGATTAGGTTGTATCGGGGTATCCATCGGATTTGAATCATCCTACTGGAATCGGCTCAAGACTTCAGAAACATATTTGGTTTGATGAATAAAGATCCCCATTGGTCTTTGGTCCACCTGCAAGCCTAGGAAAAACTACATCTCTCCCATCGCACTCATTTTGATCTTTTCCTGCATAACTTTTTCGAATTCTCTGCATAAAAGTTCATTAGTAGATCCAAAAATAATGTCATCAACATAAATCTGCACTAGAAGCAAGTCATCTCCTATTCGTTTAGTGAACAGTGTGCAATCTACCAAACCTCGTTTGAATCATTTGGATAGAAGATACGTGCTCAGCTCCTCATACCATTGCCGTGGAGCCTGGTGCAACCCATAAAGAAACGCGCTTTTAACGTCCATTTGATACACCTTGAATTTCTTGTATGATGCAAATGCTAGAAACATGCGGATAGCTTCTA
The DNA here is from genome assembly GCA_030844895.1 of Ambrosia x helenae. Taxonomy (NCBI): domain Eukaryota; kingdom Viridiplantae; phylum Streptophyta; class Magnoliopsida; order Asterales; family Asteraceae; genus Ambrosia; species Ambrosia x helenae. The sequence continues at coordinate 94,850,532 of CM061229.1, forward strand.
AGCGTGCAACCGGTGCATAAATCTCGTTATAATCGATTCCTTCCACTTGATGAAATCCTTGTACGACCAATCGAGCTTTGTTTCTAACAATCACTCCTTGTTAGGATCTGAGTTTGATTGTTTTGATTTGTTTAGAGTAGAATGAGAAATGAATGAAGTGAATATATATGGAAAGTGCAGCGGAATGATAAACTATAATCAAAACAAAAGGAATAAATGTTTTCTTAATCGAAAGCTTTCATTATATTGAAAGATTACAATCAATTACAAGTACTCCCCCTCAGCCTGATCACTCTGTGATTGTTTGTCTGAGAGAATGTTGTGAGTGACCAATAGAATAGTACAAGCACTATTCTATTTATAAACAAATCTAAACCACTGGTGACCTAGGCTGACGTCACCTAAGATAGTGACCTCTAACAGAATAACAACATAAAACATCTGTCCTATACAAACTACTGTTATATTACAAAACACTGTAAGGTAAACTACTGTTGAGGAAAACTCTGATGGTCTTGTATCATATGTTGGAGCCTAAGTGCTGTTGGCTCCAACAGACCTTTAGTCTTCAGTACTTGATCAGCAGTTGTTCTTCATCAGACCTTTGGTCAGCAGTTGTTATCCAACAGTCCTTTGTAGCAGCAGTTGTCATAGCAGTTGTTTGGGTGGAACAGTTGTTAGGGTCAACAGTCTTTTGGGAAGAGTATGTTGTAAAGACTGTTTATTTATGTGGATCAACTGTTAGTATATTTTGGCTTTTCAATCATCTGTTCTTCTTCAGGTCAGCAGACCCAACAATCTCCCCCTAGAACAGATGATGCCAAAACTAGTCTTTATTCTTGATCTTTATTCCTCATCAGACTTTCCCTGATTTGACCTTTGAATTGTAACTCAAAGTTCAAAGAGTAGAGGTCTTCTGCATCTCTTTCAAGCTCAAGGTTCAGCAGCGTTTGGAGGTCATCTGCGCACAGGCTATATGCATCATCCATGCTTAGGTTTTGAGCTTCTCCATCTGACATGAGCAAAGTCAATTCATGGGTGTCTTTGTTGACCTTCCATTTTAGAATTTTTGAGTCAGAGGATTTGCTGAGATGCACCTTTATTCTTGATGAGTTTGGTGATGGAGGTCTCCGAATGAGTTCTCTGAGCTTTTCAGTAATGGGATCTGAGAAAAAGTGTACTTGATTGAAGAGGCCCTCCTTTATATAAGTATCAGCAAACTTCTTCTGATCCTCTTCAGACATTTCTTTCTTTTTCTTGAATTGTCTTCTAGCAGTAGCTGATAGATCAGAAGTATCAAGTAGGCTGTCTAATGTAAAAGCCCGTTGAGGTCTCTTCATCAGTGGTTCATCAGAGTAGACAGGTTTTCTGGGCAGGTTAGGGGTCTTTCTTCCTGTTTTCTTCCAGTTTCTTGTATGTTTCAACCAACCTCAGCTCAGACCACCTTGCAACAGACCTCATCTCCCCATAGTCAGCATCCACAATTTCTTGTCTCATTCTTTTGAATTTCAAGGCTCTGACTGGATCTCTGCCTTTACTAAAATCAGGGGCAAAGACCTTAGCTGGGGGATTTTTGGCCATCTCTTCAATTCTTAAGAGTTCTTCTCTGAGAGCATGAGTGGTCCAGCCTGCAAACTGTTTCTTGTTTGCTTTATAAGGCATGGTTGCCAAGATCTGTTCAAGAAGTGATTCCCTAACCTCCCTTTCCATGTCACTGCTGAGAGGCATGGTAGACATGGAGTTGCTCAGGGTCTTAGCAAAATCTTCAATCCTTCTCAATTTGCTAAGCTCTGCTGAATGGATGCCCTGAGCAGTCCTGTCATCTTTCCCTTTGCATTTCTCTTTTATGATGGCATCTGCCTGTTCAGCCTTGTATTTTAGATATGTGTTTATGTTTAAGGGAATAGGAAAATGTGGAAGAGAAGGTAAAGATCTTTCAGATGGTTGAACAGTATTATAGAAGGATTGCATTTCCCCTTGAGTAGATCAAGTTCAAGGGGATACTGAACAGCCAATGGTGTGATGGTTGGTGGTGGTCTATGGGAAGTGAATTGTGATGTGTGTGGTGAGAATGATGAAAGTGGAATGGGAGATATGGGTGTAGATTGTGTAGTTGAAGTAGTAGGTGGTGAAGTGTGAATGTTTTCATCCTGTACAACAAAAGTAGATTTCCTCTTCCTTTTGTACAAGATTTTTGGTGATGGTGGTGTAGAGGCAGTGGTGGTGTTAACATCTGTTGGCACTTTTGTTGGACCAGCAGATGTTTAGGATTTAGGTGGTGATGTGGTTGTAGGTTCCGATGTTTGTTTGGTGGTAGTGGTGACAGGTTCAGATGTTGGTTTGGTGGTAGTGGTGACAGGTTCAGATGTTGGTTTGGTGGTAGTGGTGACAGGTTCAGATGTTGGTTTGGTGGTAGTGGTGACAGGTTCAGATGTTGTGGTGGTATCAGTGGTTTGGGTGGCAGCAGTGGTTTTGATAGCAGTGGTTTTAACAGCCAGTTTAGATGGTGGTTTTCTGATATGTTTGGCAAGCATTTTCTTCCTCTTAGAGGAACCCACATCTTCAACTTCCTGCTGTTGTTCCCTTTTCTTTTGTATCAAAGCCTCTGCCTTGACTTCCAAAGTGTCAGCCCACTTTTGCTTATCTTCAGTAGCTTTTTTAGCTTCTTCATTAGTAGAGTTGTCCACTTTTTTAGCTTTGCTGGTTTGTTGTTGTTGTGGTGCTGTTTGGGTAGACTCTGGTTTGTTGGCAGTTTTTGATTGACCTTTTTGTGAAGGTGGACAACCAAAGGGATCTAGCTTTGGCAAACTCTCCCCCTTTTTGGCATCATCAGCTGTGAGTTCATCATCATCTTCATCTCTGAGAATAGTGGTAGGGGCAGAGCCAGTGGTCTTCAGCAGATGGTCTTTATTGGCCTGAATGTCTGCATAGGTATCTTTGTACCTAGCATCTACCATATTTCTGATTTCAGCCATGTAGGTTTCATGAGTCTGGTCTGCTAGTTTTCTTTGAGCTATGATGTGGGAGAAACAGATTTCCATAGCTCACTAGCAATATCAGCTGTGGATGGTTGACTCTTGGTGAGAGTAGCCAATGATTCCAATATTGACTTGACATCAGATTTGATATCAGCAACAGAGGTTTCAATGGACTGGACTCTGGCCGTCAATTCTTGGTATTTTAACTCATCACCTAAGTTAATAGGATCATCTGAATTCCTACCAGTGGTAGTTGTAACTGGTTCAGTCCTAGGAGGTGAGTCCAAAGGATGAGAACCAAATGCCCCTTTTTCTTGGTTCTGGGGACTTCCAACTGATTTTAGGGACACTGTAGTGGCCTCATCAGTTGTTGCCTTCAAGGGAGTCTTAGTTATGTAACCACTGTCCTATTGTGAGACAATGGTCTCTACATCAGTAGTGGCTGCTCCACTTGAAAACTCACCTAGAGTTTCATTGAACTCTAGGGGTGTAACCTCCTCTTCTGCTTGTGGGATGGCTGATTGAATTTCCTCAGTCCCAGTCACTTGTGGAGGTATACTCTCATTAATGGGTGAAAGAGAGGAACTGGGATTTTCCTGAGTTTTCTCAATAGCCTCAAACAGAGGTTGCATGGTTTGTGTAACATGTGTTGGTGAAGGTGGAGGAGTAAAAAGAGAATTAGCCCTGGGAGAGGGGCTTGTGAACATATGGCCAAGTGACTCAAATGTATCATGATGTGTTTCCCCTTGGCTTACAACATGATCCTTTTGTAAGGATACATGAGGAGTTTGGTCAGGTTAAGATATTACCAACTGTTGTGAGGAAGTAATAGCAGTGGTTCTTGTTGCTTTTGTGTTACAACAAGGTTATCTTATGGTATCTCATCTTCCAGAAGTCCCCTTTTTGGTTGAGTGGTGGTTTTTGTGGATGGACGTTTTCTTTTGAAAGTGGTTGGTGTGGGTTTCACAGCACTGGATGTAGTGCCATGATCACCAGGAGCAGTGGGCTCAACAACATAGGTTTGGACAACAGTTGTTGTCTTAGTCCTCTTTGTTTGTGTTTTGGAAACTTTTGACACTTTTGATACCTTTTCTTGGGTGGTTGAACCCAGCATTCTTGTGAAAGTTTTTATCAGTCAGAATCTTCATTTGAATAGACTCACCCTTTTTAAAATCTTTTTCAAGTAAAACCTTTTGAAGGATTACACTCAAAATTCTTAGGTAAATCAAAAAAGCATTATTAGACCCAGACTTTATGGCTTTCACATTTGACACTAAGTCCATAAACAGTCCCTGGGATAAATTGAAACTTCAGAATCTGACAACATAGCATAGCCCAAGTACTGAATCCTCAATGGGATTTCATTAAAGGAAGTGGACTTAGCAGAGACACAGAGAAGGAGGGTATGAAAGAAAAATTTCATGACTGGTGGGAAAAACTTTTTGAAAAGTGTTGACTTAGTCATCTGTGCATCATAACCTCTTTCCTGAAATTCTGTGTGAAGCTCTGCCTTAGGGAAAGTGTCTTTACCTGACAGGTCATTGAGTGAGAAGGTCGTGGATATGAGTTCAGGGGTAATGAAGATATTTGTCTCTCCAACTTTTGAGATAATGGAAGTAGGCTTTTTGTCTTGAAGAAGAAACTCAGCATTCAACCAGAATTCTTGGAGGGTATCAAGATGGATAGGGGGTCAGCGGTTAGGATTGTCAGGTATTTGGATTGTAAAATGATGTCGATGGTGGAATGGAATGGAGTGTTGTCATCTATTTTTACAAGATATGAGAGGTAATTGTGGGTGGCTTTAGCTTGAAGATCCATTGTAATGAATTCCGAGTGTGAGAGTGAGTGGAATTAGAGTATGGGTTTGAGAATGAAAAAGGCGTATTCAGTATTTTGAATACAATGAGACAGTGTAACGACTGTTGTGATAAAACAGGGTTTTTATAGGCTCTGATGAAACCGCTGATGTGGCCAAAACTCTGCTTGTAGGAGCAGACGTGGCAAACATCTGATGGTTAAACATCTGGTGGTGTACAGCTGTTTTGGCAAGCATCTGATGTAAACAGCTGTTGCTTTACCAAAGTGCTGATACTAACAGCACTTGATATATTTTTTTTCTAATTTTTTTTAATCTAGATAGATATATGTATATATGTATAGATATATATATATATATATATAGATAATAAAACAGTTGTTTTATCTGATCATAGGTTTGAAACAGATTTTTCAACTAAGCAGTGGTTGTTTTATCTGATCAGGTGTTTGAAACAGATTTTTCAACTTAATAGTGGATAGAATGGGTGAAACAGTGGTTGTTTTATCCTTAACATATTTTTCAACCAAAAGGCTATTTTTAAGGATGGATTTTGATTTTCTGAAACATTTTAATGCGTTTATTAAAAACATTTTGTGTTGTTTAATCCATGTTTAGCATACCAATTCTAGAAAGCAGATTTGTAAAGGTAGATGTGTCTAAAGCTTTTGTCAACACATCTGCCAACTGATCCTCTGTCGGAACATGGTGCGGAGAAATCAAACCTTTTTCATAGCTATCCCTGACAAAATGATGTCTGATGTCTATGTGCTTGGTGGTTGAGTGAGAAACTGGATTCTTGATGATATTTTCAGCAGCTTGACTGTCCAACATGAGTGGAGTCTTTAGTGCAGTTATCCCAAAATCCAGCAATTGATTTTGAAGCCACATGAGTTGGGCTGTACAGCTTGCAGCAACAATGTATTCAGCCTCAGCTGTTGAGGTTGAAACAGCTGCTTGCTTTTGCTTTGCCAAGAGACTAAGGCATTCCCTAGAAACTGGCACCCTCCAAATGTAGACTTCCTTGTGGTGTGGCAGCCAGCAAAATCACTATCTGAATAACCTGAAAGCTCAATGTTACCATTAGCAGGATACCAGATCCCAAGTGTGGGAGCACCTTTTAGGTATCTGAATATCCTTTTTACAGCAATAAGGTTTGACTTTCTGGGTGAAGCCTGGGATCTTGCACAAACACAAATGGCAAACATAATGTCTGGCCTAGATGCTGTTAAGTATAATAAAGACCCAATCATGCATCTGTAATGTGTTTGGTCAACCAGTTCATCCTTGTCATCAGTAGTGAGTAGCTTGACTGTACTCATGGGTGTACTACATGGCTTATAATTATTCATCTCAAATCTAGTTAACAAATTTTTCACATATTTATTTTGATGAATGAATGTGCCATTTTGCAGCTGCTTCACTTGGAGACCAAGGAAACACTGAAGTTCACCCATAGCACTCATTTCAAACTCTGCTGTCATGAGTTCCCTAAACTCTTCATACATTGTGTTACATGTGGATCCAAAAATGATGTCATCCACATATATTTGAACAATCATTAAATATTTCCCTCTCCATTTCAAAAATAAGGTTTTATCAATTTTACCTCTTGTGAAACCAATGGATAAGAGAAAGGTGGAAAGAGTTTCATACCAGGCCCTATGTGCTTGCTTGAGTCCATACAAAGCTTTATTAAGCTTGTAGACATGATCAGGATGGAATGTGTCTTCAAAACCAGGTGGTTGACATACATAGACCTCCTCCTGAATTTTGCCATATAGGAAGGCACATTTGATATCCATCTGATACACCTTGATGTTGTGGTTGACAGCAAAGGCTAGAAAGAGTCTGATAGCTTCTAACCTTGCTACAGGAGCAAAGGTTTCATCATAGTCTATTCCTTCTTCTTGTTAGAAGCCTTGAACAACAAGCCTGGCTTTATTCTTGACAACTATACCCCTTTCATTAGTTTTGTTTTTGAAGACCCACTTTGTACCTATTGGACAAACATCCTTAGGTAGTGGTACAAGTTGTAACACCCCAACCGATGGCGGAAACATCGAGGTGTCACGTAAGAATGAGTATACAGTAGCTCATGGTATTCAAGTTTTAATTGAAATTTAATTAAAGTGCAAATATCCAAGATTTAAAATACATAATAAGTCTTGAATGAAATTCTAATACATCAAATAACCAAATAAAGCATAAACTTCAATTTGTCTCCTCATGCTAACTCTCTAGACTTCAAGCATCATTATTTCCCGTTGAGTTGTAAAAATGGGGGGGTCAACTAGAAGTTGGTGAGAATACATAAGCCATGTCAAGCAAATAAGTTTAAGTATAAAAGTTTAGCAATTCATATGCCTATCGTAAGTTTAAGTCTACATGAATAAACATGAAATGTTGAATCGACATAATCAAACCTCCGACTAGTTTAGGTCCATCCCGTCATCCACGGTTCACCTTAATAATATGTTGGAACGATAACAATCACCCGCGCTCCCCATAAAAGATGGTCAACGAATCTAGGTGGGATTGTCAATCCAATAGATCTATTATTGAGTATCGCCGGCTTGGCCATAGCTAATGATTATGCATTGTTGAAACTTGTTGAAACTGTTGTTTTTGTCTAAATCATGAGGCATTAAAGTTTACAACTAGACATGTATGTAGAATTGCTTAAGTATAATGTTGCAAGTATGAAGAATTGTATAAACATGGTTACGTAAACTCACCTTAGCAAAGTATTAAGTCTCGAGAAAAATATATGTGTAGCCCCAAAGTTGCCAATTACAAGAGCTTATAATAAACGCTTCAATTGTAGAAGTAATAGACTATAGAAGAAAAGTATGAGGGAAAGTTTAATCGGATTGAAACAATCGATTTAGAGGTGGCAAGTGTAATGGTTCATAGGTGGGTTTTTATACTAGTTTTGGATTTAATTAGCCATTAAAATTGGTCAACACCATAAAGTAAGGTTTTATGATGAATTGACTATTTGACTAGGACTTTGACTGTTTGACTAAGACTTTGACTAGGACTTTGACCAGGACTTTGACTATTTGACTCAAGGCTTTATTTAAGAAAAAAAATAAAAAAAAATCATTAGTTTGAATTAGAAAATAAAAAAAACACCGTCTTATAAAATGACGATTTTATAAATAGAATTAGGATAGGACATATGTCATGATTGAAGATTTTTTTTTTCAAGTACAATGATAAAAGGAACTTAGAAAAATATAGTGCACGGATAAAGATAAGAATACTTAGAAATAAATTAGACTTTATATCATGGATTGGGAAATACTTTAATGCAAAATAAATGGGCAAATTCGTGAGGTTACAGTCTCCCCTCCTTTTGGAAACTTAGTCCCGAAGTTATAAAAAAAACACCAGGTTGACAGTGATTGGGTAGAAATTAGGGCAACTGTTGTTTGGAAAATTTGTGTTAAGACATGACATGAATTTATAGGTAACAGAATAAACTATTTCGAATAATTTGGTAAGAGGTTTGATAGGTGTGGGTTTTAAGGGTTGGATTAGGTTCGTCTAAAATAGCAAGGAGAATAAGAATCTAGCAAAACACTAAACTTTAAGTTTTAGGAATCTTAAAAAGAAATGCATGAGTTAATTGACTATAGAAATACTAAACAGGTAACTAGAGTTTATAATTGGTTATCTACCAAAAACCTTGATAGAATTCCACACTACCTTAACGTACCTGTAAATTCATGATCGTGTTCCGGACCGTAATCATCAATTTACCTTACATTAGGGTTTTGGTGTCCTTCTATGACTCTAAACACACATGTAAGTAATGCAAAATAACCTTGTGATTGAATCGTATACAATGTATCCAAAAATGAGTCCAACTGTTGAGCAGGAAAAAGACTTCTACCAGTCAGTGAATAAGAACCTCTACCGATTGTTGAGCAGGTGCGATAGCCTCTACCAGTCGTTGAGCAGGTTGTAGGGCCTCTACCGACTGTTGAGCAGGCATGATGACCTCTACCAATCGTTGAGTAGCTTATTTGGTACTCTACTAACTGTTGAGCAAGTACTTCATCCTCTATCAGTTGTTTGATTAAGTGTACCAATTATTACACACATGAATTGCAAATTGATAATATGTACATGTAAGCAATCAAGTATCAAGTATAGCATACGAGTTGTAATAGAGTTGCCCTAGACAAGGTTAATCACTCTAGGTGTGTCTATAGCAAATAGTTTATATTCCATGAATTCTAGTTTCAAATGTTCAAATATGGTAGATAGTCGAATCCTCATGTATAACTAAGGATTATGTTTGATGCAACACACAATCAAGTTTCAATAGTTTGGTTATCATGGGTAACTAGCTCATGTGTGAGAAGGTGAAGGATATGAATTTAGTTCTTGAGAGGATGATGAAAAATATTGAAGCAGAATCAAGGTTGTGAGAGATAGTGAATGTGAAGATAGTTGATAAAGAGTTTATTTTATAGTAAGGAGATTATGTAACAGTGTAAATTTTGGGTTTGGATCAAAGTTATAATCAAGTGTATAAGAAAACATGATTGTGGTATATGCCAAATATTGTAAAAATTTGAACAAGTTGAAAGTGAGTGATTGTCGATGGAGAATTTAGAGACTAGATATTATTCCTATGGATAAAAAAAAATCTTATTTTCAAAATTGGTTTTATACATAAAGCAAAAGTTGTTAAATAGTACAAGCTAAGTGGGCTTTGATAAAATATTCACGTTAGTTGGAGATTTCAAACATGACATTAGGTTTTGAAGATCAAGGTTCTATTAAGTGATTTTTAATAGTTTAAAGCATTATATAGAAAATTGTTTGTTACGTCAATAAATAAACAATTGAATTTAAGTTCGAGGACATCTGTTGACAAAAAATATGTACTTTGTAAAGTTACTAGGTAATGAAAATACAACAGGATTTAGAAATCTTTAGTTTGTGCTAAGGTATGAGGTTATAGTTTTTAAAAATAAGTAACATGTGGAGAAATGAAATAATATGATTTGGGTAGGGTGTTGAATATTTAAAAAGTGGCTAAGATGGTAAGGTGAAGTGTGATTGTGAAATCCATAGATGGTTATGAAATGAGATTGATTTAAGCTATAAAATTTTGAGATTTTAGAGCTTAGTTTAAGGAAAGTGAGTGTAATCATTTATTCATTAATTAAAACGAATAAACAAAAACGTTGACTTATCAAAACTTCTAGATTCTAATAACATAGTGAAGACATGCTTTAGCCTATAAGTGAACACTCATCCCGAGAATTCCCAGGTAGGCATCCGGGTCCCTCGTCTGATTGGGATTTATGCGCAATGCCAGTCCTAGACAGAAAACTCAGAATACAGGCGTTCACCCTTCCAGATTGCACGTGTTCGTTATTAAAATCTAGAACTTCGACGAGATCTTCAAGGTGGTTCAGGCTAAACCTGAGGGTTTGTCCTATTAGTCTAAGAGTGTATCTTGTGATGGAGAACAATCTTCTTGTAGGGACTAAAGTAGGGATAAGAAGTAGGAGGGAGATAGAGAATAGAAACAAGTAGGGTTGCAAGTAAAATGAGCAAGTACTGATTATAATCCTATGGTTATAGACTAGATTATTTTTCTAATAACCTAATTCCCTATAACCATGGCTCTGATACCAATCTGTAACACCCCAACCGATGGCGGAAACATCGAGGTGTCACGTAAGAATGAGTATACAGTAGCACATGGTATTCAAGTTTTAATTGAAATTTAATTAAAGTGCAAATATCCAAAATTTAAAATACATAATAAGTCTTGAATGAAATTCTAATACATCAAATAACCAAATAAAGCATAAACTTCAATTTGTCTCCTCATGCTAACTCTCTAGACTTCAAGCATCATTATTTCCTGTTGAGTTGTAAAAATGGGGGGGGGGGGGTCAACTAGAAGTTGGTGAGAATACATAAGCCATGTCAAGCAAATAAGTCTAAGTATAAAAGTTTAGCAATTCATTTGCCTATCGTAAGTTTAAGTCTACATGAATAAACATGAAATGTTGAATCGACATAATCAAACCTCCGACTAGTTTAGGTCCATCCCGTCATCCACGGTTCACCTTAATAATATGTTGGAACGATAACAATCACCCGCGCTCCCCATAAAAGATGGTTAACGAATCTAGGTGGGATTGTCAATCCAATAGATCTATTATTGAGTATCGCCGGCTTGGCCATAGCTAATGATTATGTATTGTTGAAACTTGTTGAAACTGTTGTTGTTGTCTAAATCATGAGGCATTAAAGTTTACAACTAGACATGTATGTAGAATTGCTTAAGTATAATGTTGCAAGTATGAAGAATTGCATAAACATGGTTACGTAAACTCACCTTAGCAAAGTATTAAGTCTCGAGAAAAATATATGTGTAGCCCCAAAGTTGCCAATTACAAGAGCTTATAATCAAAGCTTCAATTGTAGAAGTAATAGACTATAGAAGAAAAGTATGAGGGAAAGTTTAATCGGATTGAAACAATCGATTTAGAGGTGGCAAGTGTAATGGTTCATAGGTGGGTTTTTATACTAGTTTTGGATTCAATTAGCCATTAAAATTGGTCAACACCATAAAGTAAGGTTTTATGATGAATTGACTATTTGACTAGGAATTTGACTGTTTGACTAAGACTTTGACTAGGACTTTGACCAGGACTTTGACTATTTGACTCAAGGCTTTATTTAAGAAAAAAAATAAAAAAAAAATCATTAGTTTGAATTAGAAAATAAAAAAAAAACACCGTCTTATAAAATGACGATTTTATAAATAGAATTAGGATAGGACATATGTCATGATTGAAGATTTTTTTTTTCAAGTACAATGATAAAAGGAACTTAGAAAAATAGAGTGCACGGATAAAGATAAGAATACTTAGAAATAAATTAGACTTTATATCATGGATCGGGAAATACTTTAATGCAAAATAAATGGGAAAATTCGTGAGGTTACACAAGTTCCCATACTTGTTGTCTTTTAAACTAAAGGAGCTCTTCTTGCATAGCTTCTACCCAACTGTTGTCTTTTAGTGCCTCTTGGTACTTGACAGGTTGTGTGAGATATAGAAACCCTGCAAAAAGACAGATATTGGAGGATTGGCTTCTTGTTAGTACACCCTCTCTGATGTTGCCAATGATTTGATCTGGTGGATGAGCTCTTTGGTAGATTAGATCTCCCTGATATGGTATGATGGCATTTTGTGGTGAAGGACAGAGGTTTGGTGACTCTGTTGATGTAACATCTGTTTGCACTTCTGTAATGCCATCAGATGTTTGAAATGGAAGTGGGGGAATGGGTCCAAGTGGTGTAAAACTGGACTGACTTTTGTCAACAGATGTTTGACTTTTGTCAACAGATGATTGTGCAGTGGTTGTGAGAGGTGAAGCAATGGTTAAAGGGTAAGACTGGCCAACAGTGGCTGACTTAGCTGTGACAGAGTTTTGACAGTTGTTTTGAACAGCTGCTTCCTCTGATGCAGAATAGATTTTATAGTGACTTGGGATCACAACATCTGTTCTGTAATCTTGTTGTGGAGATTGTGGAGTACCTGCATTGTTAGTTTTAACAGTGATATCTTCAAATTTGAATTTATCTAAATCAAACAACTCAGTAGGATTTGCTGGGATTTTTAGGGATGAAAGTTCATTGAACTTTACATTCCGAGTTTCTTCTATTGTCCTGGTCCTTGTGTTAAATACTTTATAGGCCTTGGCAGTAGAAGAATATCCCATAAAATATCCACAATGTACTTTGGCTGCAAATTTTGAAATGGAATCTTTGAGATTTAAAATGAAACATGGGCAGCCAAAGATTTTGAAAAATGAGATTAATGGTTTGATTTTGAACAAAATTTCATAAGCAGTCTTTTGATGTCTTGGGTTGATCAAAACTCTGTTTTGAACATAGCAAGCAGTGTTTACAGCTTCTGCCCAGAAGGACAGTGGCAAACCAGAATCTGCTAGCATGGTTCATGCAGCTTCAATAAGAGTTCTATTTTTCCTCTCAACCACCCCATTTTGCTCTGGTGTTCTTGGGAAGATGTACTGCCTCACAATCCCTTTTGACACACAGAAGTCATCCAACTCCTTATTTTTAAACTCTGTTCCATTGTCACTTCTAAAGACTTTTACTGGCAAGTCATATTGTTTTTCAACTTTGGTGACAAATTCCTTCAAGATACCTGCAGTCTCACCCTTAGAGTGTAAAAAGTAAGTCCATGTAAACCTAGAAAAATTATCAACTATGACAAGACAAAATCTTTTTCTTCTTAGACTCGTGATTTTAACTGGGCCAAACAAGTCCATGTGCAACAATTGTAGACATTGACTTGTTTTGGACTCATCAATGGATTTGTAAGAGCTTTTATGTTGTTTTCCTTTTAAACAGGAAACACAATGCTCATCACATTTGAATTCTTTTGATGGTAAACCTCTGACAAGGCTTTGTTTGGAGAGTGAGTTGATAGTTTGAAGGTTGGTATGACCCAGTCTCCTATGCCACAATTCTGTTTCCTTTTTGGAGGCAGCAGAAAACAAACAGACATTTGCCATAGGATTGTCCTTCAACATATCAACTACATACACATTGCCACTCCTATGAGCAACAAGTTGTGCTTTGCTCTCAGCAATGATGGTATCAATCTTTTTCACCACTTCTGTCCCAATAATCTTACAAGTTTTCTTAGTGAAGAATGAGCCATAACCTTTGTCACTCATCTGTGAAACACTAAGAAGATTAAATTTAAGATTATCAATAAGATTGACATTTTCAAACTTGAGTCTCCCAGCCTGAACAGTCCCTGAACCCAACACCTTACCTTTTGAATCATTACCAAAGGATATATCACCCACTCCATGAGCTAAGAAGTCCAGAAGAAGGGCTCTACATCCTGTCATGTGCCTGGAGCCTCCACTATCTACATACCAAAGACTATCTAAACAAGCAGAAGCTCCCTGCACAGCAGTAATGAATTAGTTTTGGTGAGTGTCCAAAGCCAAGTTGGCTTTGGATTGGTCCTCAGTGGTTTGAACTAATTTTTGAATCAAGTTCAACAACTCTTGCTAACCATTTGCAAGTGCTTGAATGTCAACACTTGGGGCAACAATTGTTTGATCACTTCCAGACAGATGATAATACCCATAGGGATTTCTGTTCACTCTTGGTTTAGAAAGTCTTTTTGGTTCCTCATAAACATGTGACAGATTATGACATGGTGGTTGTCCATATCCTCTTTGGTACTTGCTTGTGGGTGGAGCATCTGTTACTTAGACATCCCTGGGAGTAGATGTTTCAAGACTTTTGGTAACAGATGTTTGGACTGGTGTAGAAGTCTGTTTGGGCTTTCCTTTTGAAGTACTCACCACCTGACTTGCAAGAGTTTTAGCCTTGTACTCTTGTATTTTGACATCAAAATTTTTGAGATACAGACACTCTTTGGTTTTGTGATTCTTTTTCCCACATATTGAACATGTGGCTTTGGAATCACATGCACTTGTTCCTTTGTTAATATCATATGCTTTTAGAAGAAAACAATTTTTAGTAACATGATTCTTCTTTTCACAGAAATCACAAAACAAGTGGACATACTTTTCTTTTTTTTCCCTTTTTCAACCTTCTTTTCAACAGATGTTTGAGCATCTGCTGGAAGGTTTTTAAAGGGAATGATCTTTGCCTGTGGTGCTGTCTTTCCCTCAGGAGTTTTGAAATCAACAGGTTTAAAGTTCTCAAGAGTACCACACTCATCAGACCAAGTAGGTTTAATCTCTTAACCCTTCAAATTTGTTGGTACTACCTCAACTAACTTTTGATCCCTTTTGTCGGTGTTTTCAAAAGCTAGAGCAATGGTTTCAAAACCAAAGCCAAACTTCACATGACTTTTGGTTTGTTTGTTGAGTAGCATTTCAAAACCTCTACATGATTCCACCCATTTCTAACATTCAACTTGGGTGGACTCAAGCTCACTTTTGCAACTCTGATATTTAGTTATCATAGTTTGGAGCTGGTCTTTGGTTATGGTTGCTTCATGTTTTAAGCTGCTTATTTCAGATTCTTTTTCAGTTAAATTTGTTTTTAACTCTTTTGAAAGTTTCTCAAATTTAGCTTCATCATCTAAAATTTTCTTTCTAAGGTTTTCATTCACCTCTTTGATGTTAGCAAATGCTATTACACATTTGTCATAACATAAATCTTTAAGAATTTGAGGAGATACCTTAGCAGCAGCCATCAATGCACAATCACACTTGCAGTCACAGTCATCAGATGCACCCCAGGGATCTGAGAGATTCACAACCTCTTCTTCATGTTTTTCACCCGCAACTACTTCATTAACAACATCATCAGTCACAACTATAGATTCAGTCACCACCTCCTCAGATTCAACTTCTTCTACCATAGCCATGAAACAAAAATTTTATGGTTTATTTTCAGCTTTGGCAACTAATGCAAAATTTTCATCTGTCAACTCATCTGGTAGACTGCTCCAATCAACAAAGCCTTGTGTGAAGAAACTCTGTTGACTGGTCTCTGCAGGAGCAGAGGATGAAGCAGCAGTCATTGGCACAGGTGCCTGAGCAACAGGTTTTTGCACATAGTGGATCTGAGGAACAGTGGTTTGGACAAACTGGACAAGAACAGTGTTTGAGGACTGTGCAAAATGAGCAGTGTTTTGCACATTGGGTTCAGGGGTATTATAGGAATTTTGATAAGTGTTGGTCTGAGGCCTTTGATTTGGATAGGTAATTATAGGTGTACCATGTTGACTCCTACATTCCCTAGCAAAATGACCAAGTCTATGACATTTATAACACTTTATCTTTGATTTATCCAACCCCACCTTTGATCTGCCAGTTAACCCTGGAAACCTTCTCCCAGTTTTCTTGTAAAAATTGTTAGTTCTTACACTGAGAAGGGCCAATTGGTGCATAATGTCCATTTCTTCCAAATCATCAGGGTCAAAGTATTTTAGGTCATCATACTCAAAGGATATGTTATCAGATGCCTGGATATCACCACCACTTGCTGTAAAAGCATAGTTTGGTGAATAAGAATCAGAGTTAAAACCTGAAGTTATGTCAATGAAATGATCATAACTCTGATCCTTAGTATTTCCAGGCACCTCATCATGACCCAAAAGTGCTGTATTACCAAATACGTAATCATCAGACACTTTTCCAGAGTCTTGGAGCTTCTTTTTCTGGTTAAGCTCCCTCTCTCATAGGTCAAGAGCTTACCTTGAAGCTGGGTCAGTGATAAGTCCTTGAATCCAATTGAGTTTCTCATAACTAAAGCAATAGTGTCCCATTTATCTGGTAATGATCTTAAAAACCTATGGTTCAAAGTTGAATGAGGGTAAGTTAGACCATCCAGTTTTAGTTCACTAATGAGACAGTTAAACCTCTCAAATTGTTGAGTTAATGACTCTCCCTTAACATGACTAAATGTTTCATATTGTTGGTTAAGTATTTCACGATTGTTTTCTATAACCTCTTCAGTCCCACCAAATTGTTCTTTCATTGCATCCCACAACTCCTTTGCACTGTTACAGTGTAACAGCCCAGCATATATATCATTGGGTAGAGCCATGGCCACAATACTGAAGGCCTTAGCATCTAACTCAATTTTCTGAAAATCCTGGTCGGAGTAGTTTTCAAGTTTCTTAGGCTCCTGAACCTTGGGATCCTCGGTACTCGGCACCCTCGGAACATGTGGTCCGAAGATAACCGACTTCCAACACCCAGTGTTCTGTTGAGCTAGAACATGGCTCATCCGACGTTGCCAGATATTGTATTCAGATCTGACAAGCATCGGTGGCTTGTTGTTCGTGCCAGTGTTGTGTGGATCGTGATTGATTGAAGCCATTCTCTGATTTTTCAAAAACAAAGTCTGTTTATAACCGGTTGAATCGAAAATAAACTATTACTCTATTTTCAATCCGACAAACAAACGATTTCAATAATTGTGAGCTGATCTGTTTATATTAAATTGATTTATTAGATCGAATTTAATTGACCAAGCTCTGATACCAATTGTTAGGATCTGAGTTTGATTGTTTTGATTTGTTTAGAGTAGAATGAGAAATGAATGAAGTGAATATATATGGAAAGTGCAGCGGAATGATAAACTATAATCAAAACAAAAGGAATAAATGTTTTCTTAATCGAAAGCTTTCATTATATTGAAATATTACAATCAATTACAAGTACTCCCCCTCAGCCTAATCACTCTGTGATTGTTTGTCTGAGAGAATGTTGTGAGTGACCAATAGAACAGTACAAGCACTGTTCTATTTATAGACAAATCTAAACCACTGGTGACCTAGGCTGACGTCACCTAAGATAGTGACCTCTAACAGAATAACAACATAAAACATCTGCCCTATACAAACTACTGTTATATTACAAAACACTGTAAGGTAAACTATTGTTGAGGAAAACTCTGATGGTCTTGTATCATCTGTTGGAGCCTAAGCGCTGTTGGCTCCAACAGACCTTTAGTCTTCAGTACTTGATCAGCAGTTGTTCTTCATCAGACCTTTGGTCAGCAGTTGTTCTCTATCAGTTGTTATCCAGCAGTCCTTTGTAGCAGCAATTGTCATAGCAGTTGTTTGGGTGGAACAGTTGTTAGGGTCAACAGTCTTTTGGGAAGAGTATGTTGTAAAGACTGTTTAATTATGTGGATCACCTGTTAGTATATTTTGGCTTTTCAATCATCTGTTCTTCTTTAGGTCAGCAAACCCAACACTCCTCTATCATCCTTTTTGCACTTAAACACCCATTTGGTTCCTATCTTTTTCCGTCCTTGAGGTAAATCTGTCAATGTCCACACTCCAAGTTTCTGAAATAGTAATAACTCCTCTTGCATTGCCTCTACCCAAGCGTCATCCAAAAGAGCATCCTTGTATGTCCGCGGCTCAACCAGCGAAACATTTCAAGCAAAAGACCAGTCATTCTGACAACCTGATTTTTGAATTTTAGCATATAAGGCTAGAGCGCCAAGATTTTCTTGTGAGTTTGCATTCCTCAGTTGTCCTCTCGTCATAACACTGCTTCCAGGATCACCAATAACCTGCTCGAGCGGGTGAATACGATGTATCAGAGATTCCGGATAATCAGGTACTTGCACTCCCGTTTGAGTAGTCAAATTCTCTGTAGAATCCAGATCATTACCCAAGTTGGATGATGAAACACCATTTGGATTTGGGTTCACTGGAGGTGTCTCTGTAGCAATATCTGGAACAGCTTCACTTGTGACATCATCATCATCATCTTCCGATTCTAATGAATTGAGAATTGTGGAAGCTTCCTGGAACACTTCTTCTTCAGCTGCAAGAGCATTGGCATCATTAGAAGTTGTTTGAGGAGTTACGGTGATCGGACGCACCAATGGTGATGTCACTGCGTTTTCACACTCGTAGTATAATCTTAATACAGCCTCTTCAACCAAGATATCTAGATTGAATGATTCAAAGAAATCTTTGTAATCAAACATCCAATCTGGACCGCTACCCTGTACATTCTGAGTATACCGCTGAACTTCAACGTTAGCCCACTCCTCTACTTGACGAGTTCGTTTGTTGAATACCCGTTTGAGTGGGGTTGCATATCCAACAATGAATCCTTCTTCAGCTTTCGGTGTGAACTTCTCAGATGGATTAAGCATTGTACACGGTGCTCCAAACGGTTCTAGATACTCTAAGTTCGGCTTCCGTCTGTTCAACAGCTCATAAGAAGTTTTACCAAACTTCTTCACTGTTAACACATGATTGAGAGTATAACAAGCTGCGTAGATAGCTTCATTCCAGAACATTACTGGAAGGTTGGAATCCGCAAGCATTGTTCTAACCGCTTCAATTAGAGTCATGTTTTTACGTTCTGCGACACCGTTCTGTTGAGGGGTATACGGAGCACTATATTCATGATGAATTCCTTTGTCTTCACAAAGAGCATCCATCTGTGCGTTCTTGAACTCCGTCCCATTATCACTCCTAATTCTCTTGATCCTCAGACCATAGACATTTTCTAATCGAGTGAACAGAACCTTCAGATTGTTAAACGTGTCGCTCTTATGATGCAAGCACATAACCCATGAGAATCTGGAATAGTCATCGGTAACCATAAGACAATACAATTCACCAGCATGACTTTTACGCTTGACCGGTCCAAATAGGTCCATGTGCAAACGCTCAAGTGGTAATTCAACTTAATTGACTTTCTTTGGTTTGTGGGACTGCTTGTGCTGCTTTCCTTTCTTGCAACTCACACACTTGTCGTTCAAATGGAAATGTTTAACATTTACGCCTTCGACAAGTTCATTCTTCACTAGATGGTTCATTTTTCTAAGGTGAATGTGTCCCATCCTCCTATGCCACATGAAAGATTCTTTTTCCGTAGCCTTGGAGAGGAAACACGTTACTTGACCTTGGGTTGTCATGGCTTTTGACATGTCGATAATGTACAGATTGTTCACTCTCGGAGCTTTCAGCATTACCCACTCTTTCGGAAGTACAAAACCTGGCTTGAGAATGTAGCAAGATTTGTCATCAAAGAATATGTCACACCCTCAAATTTCCACTGCGGGGTTTATGCCGCGAGGCGCGTGACAAACCAGGATCCCATAGCCATAAGTCACATGCATGACTCTAAATGCCCAAACCATTTAGTTCGTTATTGAAAAACCAAGTTTAAAAGTTTTAACCAAACCAAATTAAGTATAGCGGAAGCGAATGACAAAATAATTAAATAAAAGTCTGCACAAAACACCGCGCCCAAAACCATCAGTAAATAATTAAATATCAAAAGCAGTTTAAATGTTTATAATCCCATGACATAACATGATGCATGTCCTAGTCGTGCTCCATACCTAGTTACCTGCAAAAGCATGCTAGCGTGTGTCAACATAAAGTTGGTGAGTTCACAAAGTAAAGTGAATGAATATGTAAATGCGTTGGTTTCCAAAACCACGTAAACAAGTAAAAGCGTAAGTAATTGCGTTGGTTCCAAAAACCGTGTAAACACTAGTTCATCGCATGTCAAGGGTAGCTAATCCATTCATGGTAACTAACACCGATATACCGAACTGCTGATGTACGTGTAGTCACAAATGTGAGCTGCATGCCTTACATCATTGCCTATCAACAATGATAAATCTGTTAAGTTATAGTTCACTCCCGCACTCCTCCGCGCTGGTGTGAGGTTTGTCAGACCTAATAGCGCCATTAACTAATAACCCGCTTGCCATAACCCGGCAACTCATTCGGTATGTGAAGGACTTACAGTGATAGAGTTGGTTTAGTTCATCAAGGACACAATTTGCGAACTAGTAAAACCCGACCCACACAAGGAGTCAAAAACCCGACCCACACAAGGAATCATATCATCCCAACCCGGGATGTGTAAGTAGTCCCAAACCGGACTAGAAAAAGTTAAGTACGTTGTCTCAAACCCGAGACGCATGCTTTTGAGAAAAGAGTAGTGAAACTCACCTTAGGTTGCACGTGAATAATCCAAATTCCTCAAATAGAAATGAGCTACCGACTCCCTATTACAAATGTCACTAGGTGAGTATATGTGCATATAAGACTCCAAATAGTCACATAAACACATAATACACAATCTGCATTTTTAATACAGATTGTGCGCCACGAAAACTAATTTATTTAAAATACTTAATCAATGAACTAAACTCCCAAATTTTTAATGAATATTCTTTGGGATTCATTTAATAACCTATATTTTTGTTTTGTTTCAAAACCAAACACAAAAATTATTAAAATTCGTACAACACAGCTATGTCCAGAAAATTTCCACAACATGTCAGTTTAGTAGAAAAATTCCCAAAAATTTTGTATTCACCCAAAAGAGGTGAATCCATTTGGAAAATCCAAGTTTCTCCAATATTGACCTTCTGTCCAAATTTCATAATTTATTTTTTTGTAAAACTCGAGTTATACCTGTTTAAAGTTGACCCAATTTATAACTCCGAAAATCTGATATGACCTTTAATCAAATAAAATTCCAAAAACTATTCAAACGATGTCCAAATATGAGGTTTTGCCCATTATGAAAATCTAAGATCATGTGTAATACAATTATGCAAAGAAATCATCAAAACAATAAATTTAACATCAAGATATAGACCCTACAAAACACCCTAATGAATCTGCCAGAAACTGAAACTTGCATCCCAAGTTATTCATAAACCCTAGTTATGCATAAAAATCTCTAACACATGCATAATCCATATTATCATGATCAAACACATATATTATCATATAAAAACCCTAATTATGATTACTAACAACCATCATCATCATCAAACCACTATGAACATTCAAGAACTCCCACTAACATGTGTTATGCGATTTCTATATGTATGCATGCCTTATGATTTTTAAGCTTTTCAAGCATTATTAATCATCATAAAACATGTAAAGATTATACATTTCAATGCAAGAGTCCTTAAAGCCTAGCGATTGCACCCAAACTAGCTTGAAGAGATGAATAGGATTGATGTTTGTTGAAAATCAAGAGAGAGGGGGTGGGGGTTGGTTCACGGTGCAAACAAGGGTAGGGGATTAGGGTTTTTTTTTTGTCTCCTAATTATAAGAGGGCTTGGCTTGTTGCCCAAGCAATTATGTTTTAGGGCCCTTTTAGTCCACTAATTGGACCCAATAATCATATTTTAGCCCAATACTGGACCCAATAATATTAATCATCCTATCTTGCATAAAACTCATTGTTTTTGTCATCTCATAACACATTGATCATAAGGTGCACGCAATTTACATGGTTTACATATTAACTTTCAGTCAAGCGGTAATTCACATAAGCATGTACTCCACATAAACATGTAACATCACGTTCATTATAATTCAATTGTACCTATTATTATATTTGCCAGATAAATCACCCACGTTCGGGATACAGGACTCGTGTGTATGACAAAACAAGGGTTTTCCTACTTATAACATATGTTAATATCATCTAACATATGTTAGGCCATCTTAACTAACCCTAGTTAAGTATTTAACCACGTATGAATATGTAAGTTAACTAGAGTTCAGTAAAAAGTGTTAACCTGAAAATGCGGGGTATCACATCATCCCCAAGTTGAAAAGAATTTCGTCCCGAAATTCAGCAAGTAAACAATAAAGCCAGCTAGAAAAATGTGGGCTTGGTTCCCGGATGACACAGAATACAGAGAACTGTTTATCACGGATTTGACTGACACTGAGCAGATTATAGTCTATTTGCTTCACATACGATATTTTCTCAAAACTCACGATACCATTACTCACACTTCCCTCCATAGTAATGTATCCACCTTTGTTCCCAGCAAATTCTACGTATCCGCCATTGATATTTCTTATGTCGAACAGCAGCGATAAATCCCCTATCATGTGACCAGAAGCTCCACCGTCAACAATCCAAAGACTGCTCACAGGGCCAGCTGAAGCTCCCTGCACATATCAAGTAAAAAGATTAGATTCTTTGTGGGACCCAAGCCTGCTTGGTCTTAGGTCTTTGAACATTTTGTTTCAAAGAATCTTTATCACAAACAGTTGAATTTGAATTGATCTTTTTCTGATCAACTAAATCCTTTTCATTCTTAGATTTCTCATTCACTTTTGAAGTCGAAGCACCTTGAGATCCCACTGGTGACCAGAATTGTTCCGAACGTTTCAAGATTCGGATCTGAGATTTTGGGGTCTCAGTCGGTTTCTTTACTTAATTCTTGAAGGAAACTTTCTTGGTTACCTTCTCTGATTTAACAGAGACAGGTCCAACTGTTGGTTTCACTGCAGGTTTTAATGGTACATTTTGCTTCTCAACAGTTGTGTTCACCACTAGCTTCTTAAAAGGCTTTTCCGCTGCGATCCGGTTACGACGATCATATGTCATCTGACGATTATCCCTCTTTTGATAATAACGACTTTGTTTGTAAAATGGTGTTGGTTGAGGGACAAATCGTCTTTGTGGATAACAATGATTATCGACTGGACTTTGATACTTTTGCTTCACTTCAACCTCGTGCCTCTTGTGTCTAACGTACGGGCAGTGAGCAAGTAAATGCCCTCTCTCCCCGCACTTAAAACATGCACGGTATTCTTCAAAGTTTTTATTGGCGTTCGACTTTGCATAAGTAGTGATAGGATATTGATCATCCACACACCTTCTTCTTAAACTCTCAGGAGCTGGGTCCTTTGAGTAAGTCGGCTCAAGAAAACTATTAGCCTTCTCCTTTGGCTTAATAAACTCGGTGACATGAACCTTTGGTTCATTTGGAATATCCAAATAAATTTTCTTCAAAACCTCTTGAGGTACATCATTTATTCTCTCATGTTTTGGGAACCAAATGGTACTCTCCTGCCAAATTTTCTCAATCTTGGAGTAATTGGCAAACTTAATTGGATATTCCTCGTCAGAAATTATCTTATCGGATCCTTCCATCAGATAAAACACTTTGATAAGATACCTGATTTTGTGATTGACGGTTCTGGTAATTAGTGTGGAAAGGATTCCTGTTTCCCTGTTGTGCTTGCTGTGTGCATTCTCTTTTCAAGTGACCTTTCCCACCATAGTTAAAACATGTGACTTTGGCTTTGTTGAAGCCATATGTGGTATTGGGAGATGTAGAAAGATCAGTTCTGCCCGTCTTCTCTATAAACTCAGTCGCTCGCCTCATGACACTAGCAAACGCCCACTGGATGTCAATGAGCTCCATCTCCTCCTTGTCAATTTGAGCGTAGTCTTCACTGGTTAAGTTGTTGTTACCAATTTGACTAGCTACTAACCCATTATACGAAGCGACCTTAGCAGACACCAAAGCTACATGTTGCTGTGCAACTTCAATGGTGACGTTGTTCAAGTTTGATGTCTCCAACACAATTGGGCTTTGGTTTGGTTGACTTAGGTTCATTTGAGTTGGGTTTATTTGAGGAATGTAGGATTGTTGTTGAGGTTGGTTCAAACTAGCTGAATAGCATGCAGCTTGTTGCATAGGTGAAAATGGTGGGATGTAAGTAGTAGGATAGGATGGTGGTGTATAAAATGAAGTTTGAGCAAGATAGTTTATGGGTGTTTTGGTTGGTTCAACAATGTTTGAAACATAGGCTATGTGTGGAGCAACAGAACTACTAGAACTTGAACTAGTCAGAGATGAAGATGTACCACCATGATATAACTCTAGATTCTGAGGAACTTGTGCTCTTTTCGCTTTCCTCTTCTCCTCCATCTCTTTATTCTCAAGCTTCTGAATGAATTCATTGATGGTCCAGTACTGGTATGCATCTTTCTCCTTAAAGGACCTCAATGTGTTGATTCTAGTATGGTTGCAGTGCATCAGCGAACTTATCCACCAACTCAGACATAGGTATGTTAATCTCATAACTCGAAAGTTCAATCAACAAATGGCAATACCTCGAAATCAACTCCTTCAGTGTCTCATTTCCCATATAACTAAAGTTCTCGAACTCTTTTCTCAACTCCTCCATTCTAAGCTTCCTTGTCTTCTCATTCCCATCGTGAAGATTCCTTAACATATCCCATAGTTGCTTCGAAGTGGTGCACGAACCGAACTGATGTAAAAGATCAGTGTTAATGGCCTGGGATAGTTGAGAAAACGCCTTCTTTTCCACCGCAAACTTTTTGTTCTCATCCTCAGCTAGACTCTCTAATGGAATCGGCTCACCAGTGTTCTCCAAAACCAGAGCTACATACCCCTTTTGCAATCATTTTCCAACTTCAGTGCCTTCCATTCCCATTCCCTCCAGATGAATCCTGAACTTGGTCTTCCATTGGTTATAACCCACCATTTCCATCAACTTTGGTGGACGGCTCCCACTACCCGAAGATAAGTCATGAATTAGTGTCGAAATCGCATTGGTAGTTTGAGAGTGTACCGCCGCTGCTGCAACTCCCCAGTAATCAGCCATGGGTTGTTATGGTGGTTGTGCAACTTGTTGTGGCATCGAACTAGTCATCGCCAAATAATTGATTGGTTGAGATGATTGACTAGTCGTCTTCTGAGCAGCTACCGACCAAGGATCCATTGTCACTTGCTGTTGTGGTGTTGTATTAGGTCGTGGTGTTGTTGGAAAGTTCCACATATCGTCTGCAAAGTATAAAACACGAAACGATTAGAAAAATTTTCAAACAGTTTCTACTTTCGACCCTTTACAGGTAATCGTGGGGGCGAATGTGGAATTTAGTCCAGGTTCGACCCTTTCTGAAGACTCGAAGGTAGAATATAACAGACTGTTCTCACTTTCGACCAGATAAGTCCTCTTTCGACCTCGCGATTGGTCGAATGAACAACAACACACTAAAAATATCTAGGTTCGACCGAAATACACTCCACGTTCGACCTAAAAATTCCTGGTTCGACCTAAAAACCACACTCTCCACCGTTTCTCCCTAGGTTCGACCCTTTCATTTTGAAAAAAAAACGGTTATTCTTTGAAAATCAGTTATTTTGATTCAAAATTTTCAAATGTTGATGAAATTTGATGATCTTTTGCAGGTTTTGCTTTGGATTGGATTTAGAACAAGTTTAACAAAGAGTATTTTAGATTTTATCCATGAAAACTAGTTTAAATCATTCAATATTCATCAATTTTAATTGTTCTTCGAAAACAGAAAAGTTTTGATCAAAATTGGGTCCAAATCAGCTCTGATATTATCAATTCGTAGTTGTTTGATCCTTATGGCTCTGATACCACTTTGTATGTGAAGGATCGGATTGTCAAACAAAGACTATGATCAAACAACTCTATCAATTCAGGTGCGGAATCCCTGAATCGATTACGAAATGATAATATAATCAGCAAAACACACAAATCTCATTCAAAGTTTTCATTTCATTGATAATCAACTTGATAATTGTTACAAAATGATGTTTACAATGATAGATAACAATATCAAACTCAAAGACAACCTAAGGAGAGAACACACTCAAAGAGGGAAACAAAATGACCAAAAGTTAAAGTTAAAAACTGATTCAGCCTTAATATAGACCTGCACATTCGACCAATCGAATGGGCGAATGTGCAGGTTCGACCAAACTAACTGGGCGAATCAACACAATACAAATATAAAAACTTCCTTCGACCTCTTGAGTTCTCCCTTCGACCATTCATATCTACATTCGACCATCCGTAAGTGACAAAACAAAATAGTATTCCCAATTCAATAGCATTAGTCGCACTTTGTGTATCTACAAACTTCGATTTCGTTCGTTGTAACATCATACTCTTCATCAAAAAAATCCATTTCGGGTGATAGCAATTTTGCTATTCCGAGTCCATTTTTTGTTTGCGTGATTTTTGAAGTGTAGCTTGATTAAATATTGTATTTGATTTGTTTGGTGAATAAAAATTAGTTTTTTTATTTAAATAGGACAACTAGCCGTTGGCTAACGGCTAGTTGACTGCAAACGGCTAGTTGACCTCGCTAACACACGCGAGCCCACTAACGGCTAGTAGTTCACGCCAGCTCTCGCTCAAGCATGTTATGGATCCAGCTAGCCACGTGGAATGTTTTGTGGCTCGCGACTAAGCGGTCGCGGGCCACAACGGATAGTCTAAGCTAATTGATGGGTTTAGGTATGATTGTATTACTGAGGTTTGTTGTTTATTATTTGATGTTTTGGGTTGTTACGACGTGATTCAAAACTTTTTTATATTTTGGGTTACTTGGCTTTGGACGGGTTTGGGATTAATTAATATATCTCACTTTTGCTATTTGTTTTTAAGATTTGGAACATCATAACATCCGTCACAGAAGAGGAAATCGGCAAGTTGGTCCAAAACATCATGAAGTGATTTTTTGTTTAACTATTTAATTAGTGATTTTAGTTTTCTTTAGTATCGTATTTGAACAGGTTTTGTAAACAGGTTTATGATTTCTTTGAACATGTTTTGTAAACAGGTTTATGATTACTTTGTTTATGGTTGGATATATGGCTTGGTTTGATTGTATATGTAGGCCGGATATATACTGGTTTATATTGCAAGTGCCAATTAATAAAATGACCTGTGAGCTGTTATGGAATTTCTAAGCTGGATATATATTAGTTTTGTTATTATGGGCGGGTGAGATTGTTTTATTTTCTGAGCGGCTAGGATATCGAATTTCTAGGCTTTGTGTTGTTTTCTGGGAAGGCCAATAACGCATAGAATCATAATAAAATTCAATAGTTTCTAATTTTCTTTTGGGCGTTATAAGTTTTATTTTGGCCGGGTATTTCACCGCCCAGAATAACAAAACTACCATTCCGTGCTATGTTTGTTTGAGCGGTCCTGAAACCGCCTATAACCTTAGTTCCACCGCACAAAATCAATCATTTTTGTAGTAGTGTATATAAAGATGTATAATAGAGATGGATGGATTGTGGTAGGGATGTGGATATTTCATTATTTTTATTTACTTTATGTTTCATTTGCGTTATAATGCAAAATATAAATTTTTTTAAGATAAAAATTTAGGTGTGATATTATTCTAGAAATGAAAATAGAACTAATGGATTGAAAATGACAAAAGAAACTTATTGAAATACAAAAAGGTTAATGCTTGCTAAGAGACGGGTATAATGATCTCTACCACACAAAGAAAGTCACCGTTCAAAAAAAAGTTCCTTTATTTAGAAACCATGTGGATAAAAACATAATTTATATACGTATTTGAATTTATTATAAAAATATTATTATTTTTTCTTCGTGTATAGTTTTTTTGTTTTTTGTTTTTTTAAACGGTAAATTTTATTAGACCTTAATTTCACCTCACCTTGCACTTGCAAGAATTTAAACCCACAACCTTACATTTGTAAGGGGGACTCCAATCCACTAGACCAAGAGATCATAGGTTTTTCTTCGTGTATAATATTTGTCATTTTATCGTGCATTGGTGAGCTTTCAATTTAATTCATCATTATTTCCTCAGTTTAATTATATTTTCTTTTCTTTTAATTTGTATTTAGTTATTGAGAAAGTATACTGTACAAAGTTCTTTAACTTACAAAGTGTAGGAAGCCACCACATATTGACACATGTAAACCATGTAAACCATGGTTAACTCTACCTAACTCAAACCCAGTGGCTCATAATTCATGAAAGATCGAAAGAATAACCCATTCAATTAATTTCTGTATCATATATCACAAATCCAAATCCCAATTAGAACCTCATTGAAACCCTAGATCTGATCGAGAAAGCAAAAACAAGAGCACAATTGAAATTACCTTTGATGCTTGAACCCTAATTAATTCAGCTTGAAGATCTGACCAATATTATCATCATCATCATCCTCATCCTCATCATCATCATCGTCGTTGTCGTCATCATCATCATCACCACCACCACCACCACCACTTACCGCCGATACACCCACCACCACCACCACAATTAACAACACCTGACTTAAGAGTCACTTATTCACAATAATATTCCATCTCTGTCTTTGCATCCATGCGCTTCAATAATTACCCATCAAAGATGTTTTTCACGAAGGTTCTGTATGCCTACATTTCATAGTTTGAGATTGATAATGACTGGTTAATTTGGAGTAATTATGTTGTCACTCACTATTGATAAATGAAGCTACAAACAAAGAAACAATGGAATAGCAGTAGGTTTGATTATGTTAGGTTAAGGTACCTAGTCAGTAAATTCATACGTGGGTATTTTGGTAAAGGTGAAGTGGGCAAAAAGGTGCATTTGATTTTTGTAAAGGTTCGTTTGATAACATCCCAACTTAAATTGGGTAAACTTAATGGTGCGTCCAAAAAATTTAAGGGTGTGTCCAAAATTGTTAAGGGTGCGTCCAAACTTAAATTGGGTAAACTTAATGGCATCTGACTTCCAATGTTGGCTGTTCATATCAAAGGTGCGTCCAAAATTAATGAGTGCTTCCAAACTTATTAATGAGTGCTTCTAAATTTTCAATGAGTGCTTCCAAATTTTTTCAATGAGTGCTTCTAAATTTTCAATGAGTGCTTCCAAACTTTTTAATGAGTGCTTCTAAATTTTCAATGAATGCTTCTAAACTTTTTAATGAGTGCGTCCAAATTTTCAATGAGTGCTTCCAAATTTTCAATGAGTGTTTCCAAAATTTTCAATGAGTGCTTCTAAATTTTCAATGACTGCTTCCAAACTTTTAAATGAGTGCTTCTAAATTTTCAATGAGTGCTTCCAAACTTTTTAATGAGTGCGTTTAAAAAGCTCTTTTTTTCACCAGCTTCATCTTCTTCGTCTGCAACTTTTTTTTAACCTAATTTTTATGTTTAATCATACTTGTTTATTGAAAAAAATCGAAAGTATTTAACAACTATTACGGGCGTTTATTCATAATTGTATGTTTTTCGTATGATTAAATCATCCTAGTGTAAATCTTTGTTTTTATAATCTTTTTCGTTTTCGTTCATTTGTA
Source organism: Ambrosia x helenae (assembly GCA_030844895.1). Classification (NCBI taxonomy): domain Eukaryota; kingdom Viridiplantae; phylum Streptophyta; class Magnoliopsida; order Asterales; family Asteraceae; genus Ambrosia; species Ambrosia x helenae. The sequence goes on from CM061229.1 coordinate 94,879,782, forward strand.
ATCGAATGTTTTTTGTTATTTTGATTGTGTAATCATTCAGATTGGTTTAATCAGTTTCAGTTGTTGAAAATTTTTGTTTTCTATTGATTGTGTTGTTATGATTTGAAAAAAAAATAGACGGTTTTTCATAATTTATCATTGGTTAGTTTGAGCCAAGTATGATTTGGGTTTTTAATCTGCATCCAACCATCTTGTTAATCTAATGGCTGATATTGCTTGTTACGCTGTTTACGTTAAGATGCTTTATACGTTATCTCTACCTTTTAGTTATTTATCATCCACTGAAAATCCATTTTCTTATATTGTATAAAAAAACCTATCTTTATAAGCATAACTAGTTATCAATCTCTCGTAACAAGATGAAATTTCTGATTAATAAAATACTTTTCGAACAAAAATTATATCGTTATTTATTGTCTTGATTCTATTGAATATCTAAGATTCTAGGTTGTTGAATCATAATATTCATGTTACAATAGTTTTCGAACATATAAAAAATAGTTAACAGACATTTCCATTCCTAAGATTTGGGTAATTATACAAAATAAGTTTTTGTTCTTTTTCCTTTTTTTTTACGTCTTGACCTTTCAGTAAAAATGCATTGTTAAACGAGGAGCTTTTTAGACATTTTGCTTGCGAAACTGAGAGGCATTTTACGCATTTCATACTTTATTTATTTTATTAATTTTATTTCTCCTTTTTTTACCCCACCTCACTCACAACTCAACCCGTCTCTCTCTCTCTCTCTCTCCCTCTCTCTAAATTCTGCATCTCTCTTCAAACCACCACTACATCAACCCCACATCACCGAACTACCATCGTGACAACCACCACTGCCACGTTACCTGCACCCTACATCCATCGTCGCTGAACCACCTCATCCTTAAACCCACCATCAATAATAATCATTGGTTATTTAAAGGGTGTTCCATCCCAAGAACACACTACATTTACACTCTTCCACACTCTTCATCTCTCTCTCTCTACAAAAACCATCCATCTCCCCTCTTCTTCCCCTCTCCCCAACCTAAAATACCATCACCACCACCTATTTTCTTAGTTTGAATCATGTTATCACCTTGAGAAGCATGATTACATGAAGATTTAGGCATCTTTGGTTATTTAGAGGTTAAAAGATTCAAGAACTAAAAGTTTAGAAGGAAAAACTCACAAGTTGATACTAAGGTGAGTATGAAACTAAAACTATTTCATTATTTATTTTGGTATTTATAAAAATATTCACCAAATAAACAAAGGTTTTTCAATCTAAAACTAATGGGGAAATTAAAGGAGAATATGTATGTATGTATAGTATGTATGCATGTGTATGTATGTGTGTGTGTGTGTGACCGTTTGTGTGTGCGTGTGTGTGTGTGAGTGTGTTTAGGGTAATAATCTTGATGTTTTGATGGTTAAAATGTTAAGATCCTTCATATTTAGACACATTCAAGAGGATTAAAAGGGTGATAAGTAATCTTAAAATAACCAAACATTAGAGAAATTACTAACTTAGATAAATGAGTTCTTGAATGAACTAAATTAAACATGACTTATGGACCCTTATGGACTTGAAATGGACTTTGATAAGACATAAGTTTGGATGATTTTAAGTATAAACTCAGATCTGATTATAATAAAGTTTTAATGGATTTTATGAACTAAAACTAGGGCAAAACAAGCTTGGATAGGATCTACATGATTGGAAAACCTTGCATGTACGATCAGAACCCATTTCTCAGCTTAAAATGCCAAAAACTAAGCTTTAAAAGATGATTTTCTAAAACTAATTTAGAACAGATTTTTATAACTTATTTTGGTGATAAATAAGGTATTATAAGGTTAACATGAAAGACTTAAGGTTAAAAGTTAAGAATAATGGCTAAGGACGCGTAAAAACACATAATATCGATAAATTTGTGCACTAGAAACGCATGCATGTAGATCTGATGTTGTAGGATCGACTATCGTGTCACCCGACAATCACGAGGGCTATATTCAAGGTGCGGAATCCCTTGAATATGTCTCAATAACAGAAACAAAGATGAAAAAATGATAAACGAGTAATCACAACACACACACGGGTCAAAAGATTATAGATTAATCACTAAAACAGAGCTCGAGTGTTTACAGAGATCAAATCAGACCTTACAGACCATGGGAGTGTGTTTGGAGAGTGTGTGAGGCAAGAACTAATGATTAGGGCAATGATTGGGACTATTTATACCTCCCATACTCGTACAGACCCCTTTAGGCGAGTAGGAAGCTATCACACATCAAGAACTAGCGAGTAGGGCCTATCTCACTAGTATCTTCAGGCGAGTAGGGCTATCACACATCAAGACTGATGTGGTATAGGCTGTAAATGCCTAAAGCCACACCGTACTCGCTTGAAGTGTCCCAAACGTCTCGAAACGCGTATCAACATCTCCAAACACCCGGTAACACGTCCAATCAACATATATACTAGCCTAGGGACATCATGCACTTACAGACTCCCCCTTGAACCAGGCTAGTATACGTACAAAAATTACATAAGATATCGTTTATAGCAACTACTAGCAACTTTACAGACTCAAAATTGAAAACATACACAGCAAACATAACATAAACAAAACATGCAGCATCTTCAGTCTTCATCAAATCGACATTGTCTCGATCCTGGAAAGTCTTGACCAGTCGCATCCCGCATGAACTTTGTTGGCGTGACAAAAACGAATCACCCGTTGAAACTTCAATGCTTGATCGGCTTCGGCCTTCAGATGTTGTATTGGATATAAGAACAATGTCTCCACGTCTTTCTCCGAGCAGTTAATCAGCCACATTGGATCCCATATTCTAATCTTCCTGCACGGTTTTGGCGAGTTGCTCAAGACTATTACGGCTTCTGTTGTCTCTGCGTCATAGTGCCAGTAATACAACTTAGAAGAGAAGTCTTGCTCAATCGGAACTAATGGAATCTTCGACGCGGTTTCGGGTGGTTTGATGATGTGCTTCCAAATAGGATTCTTTGTGATGGGATGAATCTTGTTTGTCACAACGGATTTTGGGTACTGTGGTTGGAACGGGTCCCATCCCTCAACACTTTCTCTTCTCATGATGTTGTAGAACCCTTGAAGTTCATAACGAGACTCATGATACAAAGGAGGCTGCAATCTAACCAAATCACGAATATGCCAGAAGGGCAGACTGAGGACTTTCGTGTACGATTGAAAGTAGAGAAGACCATCCTGCCACTTTACTCCCAACATCTTAGCATGCTTTATGTAAGCCCAGCTGATCACGCTTCCTGACATCTTTACCAACTGTTTCTTGAATATTGAAGCTTGTACAGGTTCCTTTTTCTTCTCAGACTCGCCTCCAGATGGAAACCACTCAGGATACTTTTGTCTGATCTTGTCATGTCGTTCTTTCACTTTGTCTGGAACAGGTGTAGGATCAGACTTTAGCTTTTCTTCAGACTGATTAAGCATCTCCTCAGAGATCTTAGGTATCCCGCTGCTCGACTCATCAACCACATACTCAGGTGTAGTGATATTGGTTCCATCCTCCATCTCCACTTCATGATTGTCTGGATGCAATTCTGGAGCAAAGTGGCCAGCACTGGAAGATTCTCCAGGTGCCAAGCCAAAAATCTTTTCCAGGTCCTCAGGTGTAACCTCAGGAGGTATTTCACCTTCTTCCAGATCATAATCAGAGGACACAGGGGGCACGTACAGGTTGCCATCATCATCATAGTCGAAATAACTGTTTAGAGGCTCGACATTTTCCATAGGAACTATAGCTCGCTTTAGTCTGTCTTTGAGTTGCTGAATCTTGCTCTTTCTTTGATCAGACTCCCCCTGAGCAGAAGAACCTGCTGCAGGATCCTTGCCTGATTTGTCGTGACTCTTCTTTGTTCGCTGAGCTCCAGATCCAGTTGATGATCCGCCACCACCTGTGGCTCCAGGATCACCACCACCACCCTTTCCAACATCATCATCACCATCTGATTCATCATCATCGTCATCCTCATCATCATCTTCTTCATCATCATTATCTTCATCATCATCATCACCAGCCTCTGAACTAGGACCACCAATGAGTCTAGGTTGAGTTCCAGTCAACTCATTTATCCTAGCCCTTAGCTCGGCATTTTCTTTTTCAGTCTTCGTGATCCTTCGCTCATTGTTCACATTGATCAGGCGAAGTTCGCTATTTGAGGCCTCTACACCTGCAAGTCTCTCCAAAGTACTTTGGTTCGACTGTATCAGCTGCTGATGAGATTCCATCATTAGCCTATTCGACTCTATGACCTGCTGGTTAGATAATGTGAGCGCATCTACCGTTGTTCTCAACTCTGTGTTAGACTGGATAGATTCTTCGATCAGCTCAAGCATTGCGTTCTCATTTTCTTCTATGCTTGCATTCTTCGTTCTCAATTCTGCTATATAACGTGCTTGCGCAGCTACTATGGCAGTTAGCTCGCTAATTTTTCTTTGAAGTTGTTCATTTGTAGCAGAAGCAGACGAAGAGGTCTAATCGGATGACCCGGAAGCTGTGGGTCGAACTTTCTGTCTAATACTTCGGATCCTGTCACCAATAGTATTAGGAACAATCTGCGAGCTTGTCGCTGCCTCGGTAACTGAGACTGGCTCAGTGAAGATTACCGAAGCAGGCATTGACATAGTGACACTGGCAGGCATCGCTGCGCTAACTGAAATAGGAGCCGAAGATGTCATTGCTGCTGTTGTTGTTGCTGTTGTTGTTGTTGCTGTTGTTGTAGTTGTTGTTGTTGCCACTTGAGAGGATTGAGTGACTGGATCCCCAAAAGCTTCAGGAAGGGTGAATCGTCTTCTTCTTGAGGTTTTCACCGTTTGAGGTTTAACAGACATCATCTTCTTACCTCGAACCCTGTCCTTCTTGGCAGTTGTCTTTTGTCTCTTTGCAGGAGGCGAAGAGGTAAGCTCTGCATCGATATCTGCAACAAGATCACCACTACCTGGAGTGAAAGTGGGATCTCTTGCAAGGTCTCTCGCCTCGGCTGTGAGAGCTCTATCCTCTTCTAGAGAGAGTACATCGGGTGAATCATCTTCTGTAGCTTCTGAGTCGTCATCCGCATCAGTTATGTCAACTGGTGCGTCTTCATCAACATGTGCCTTACCTCTATCAGACTGAGAGGTATAAGGTTCTTGTGCAGCTCCCGAATGTTCAGAGAAATCCATAACATTCGGATCAAACTCCTCGTCATCACCTTCAGCCGTGTCAGAAATCCTGCCTGGGGCGTTTTCTCCCAACTCATCTGTTTTACGCCCTATATTGTCCCCCTCTTTAAACACTAACCTGTGGATACGAAAATCATCCTCTGAATCACTGTCTTCGTGTCTCCACCTGTTGCCTGGTGGTGACGCATAGTCTTCTCGCTTCAAGTGCCCATACAGTCGTCTATTCGGAGGATATTCAGATTTCGGTCGCCCTTTGTAACTTCTCATCCTGTTCATTTCTACCTCAGTAATATCATCAGTCCCTATATATTCAGCAAGATGCTTCACCAAATCAGGTACTTGATTATCGATGATCAACTGTAAGAACCGGTGATAGACAATGAAGGTCTTCTTTGTTGGCGGCAATAATATGATCTCCTTTAAGTGGTGCAGAATCATCTTGGAGAAGTTAAATGGCTTGTTGAGTGTCAGAGCGACAATCGCAGAGGCCAATGTATCTCTTATCGCATCAAAAGCACCTTTTCTCGGACCAAGGCACTTCAAAACCACGTGAGTAAGATATTTAAACTCCGGCGGAAGTAATCCTTTCTTCAGCATCGTCTGTTTGTCAATTCTACCCAAATACTTCATCCTAAGAAAGCCGCCACGTATCAGAATAGCGTCAAACACTATAGGATCAGCATCCGAATCTCCAAACTGTAGCACTTCTCGAATTATCTGTTCGGTGATAATAACAACTTTTCCTTGAACCGAACTAGTAATCACGATCGGATCAGCCTTGGGATCAACCTTGGCATTACGATAGAATTCTAGCAAGATATCCTTGTAAGCAGCGTGCTGCTTGGATATCGCATAGTGTATTCTTGATCGTTTTAAGAAGTCGATGACGCCTTGAAAAACTCTGCCTTTATCCAACGTAATCGGTCCGAGAAAAGCACAACAGTTGTGCTTTGGCGATGTCTTCCAATTCTCCATCCTGTACACCAAAACGCGTAATGAGTATCATACGTTGATATATATTCATAAACAAGCATAAACGGACTAAAACGGACAAAAACGGACAAAATTTGACAAAATTTGATGTTCAGCTTGTATCAAGCGATTACAGGTTGTAATTGCATACAAGACATGCGAATAGGCCTGTTTATAACGCGATTAGGCATGATTATACGCGAGTAGACATGTTTATACGCGAGTAGGCATGAGACAGACCATTACACGCGAGTACAAAGCTGTATACGCGAGTAGGGCTACACTCGCTTACTCTATACGCGATTATAAGCAGAAATCATCCTATTCGCTACCTGTTCATGAGAGTAGAATTATACTCGCATGAACAGTGTTCTTGAACACCAAAATTGTCGAATACTCGTGGCGTCTTGCTTCAAGTCCGGAATTCATCCCATTGAAGTCTAATACAACCCAACATCAAAACCCCTATGATAATTATCATTTTCAAAACTAAACACGGGTTCAATTGGGCATTTCAAAAATTAGGGTTCATAAGGGTTCAAAATTGGGGCTTTTTGAATCTGGACATTTTTGTTTGAAATTTTTGCCAAAACAGATTCTAAGGGGCCGATTAACAAACCCTCATCAACATTTTGGGTCAACAACCTTGCATTAATACCCAACGATCACAAGAAAAACGACCTAGGGTTTCGGCTCTTATAACACAGATTCAGCCCTTTAAATCAACACGATAGAAGGTGAATATTTGATATATTCTTACCTTTGATATGTAGAACAGGTTTAGAAGAACAAGAATTCACAGGCAAAACAATGGCTTATTATCGGGTTTGGAGGGACAAGAGAAAACAGTGGGGCATTTGAAATAATGAAGAAAAGTCTAACAGTTTGTTTTATATTCTGTTCTACTCGTGTGAGATTAAAGCGAGTAGACACGATTTTCTTCAATGGCCCACGAGTCAGACCTATTCGCGTGAAGAGATTAAGCGAGTGGGGTGTGTAACACACGAGTACCAGTCTAATCGCTCTAAGGACTAGCGAATAGAGCTTTATACTCGTCTACAGTTTCTTAGGTATGATAAGAGACAAATAGCCCTACTAGCCTATACACTCTCACGAGTACGATGTAATCGCCAATACTACACACAATTATAATTGTAATCGTCTAAAAACACGCGAGTAGAAATGTACTCGTGTAAATATTAGCGATTAGGATGTTAAATGTGTCCAATTTTCACAGAAATTACCAAAATGCCCCTGCAGCACCAATTCTCGCATTTTTGACCCGTTAAGGTTCAAAACATGCGTTTTTCACCTCGTTTTAACACACGACACAGATAACGACTCATGACTTTGAAAAACTTTCATTTTCGACCCTTGTACTTGATAAAACATACGGTTTTGACCCGGCAAAAACACAATCAAGAATGATTAATTAAGAAGTAAGATTACAATGGATTAGGATTCCATCATCGGCAATCAAGAATGATTAATTAAGCTAAACTAAGCATAAATAAAACACAACGAGAGATCAACTAACTGTACACTATCATATTTTTGCGAGTTTCAACGGTTAGGGAATCATATCAGTGTATGGACTTTACTAGATCCCTTATATTTTCAGTTTTCGCTTAAATTACCAATAAGCATCCTACAACAACTGCCGATATTGTTGTCCACCTAAACTCAAAATCAAGTTTTATCGCTAGGCACTTTAGATACGTTTAAGGTAATATTAAGGCTGAGATACAAGGTGTTCCCCACCACGCGACACATTCCCGTATCAAGTCATGCACAAAGCTTCCTCGTAACCGGTGAGAAAGCTGTTGTCATCCGTATTTTACAAGGAGTGGACTCAGTGGTGATCAGGTCTGCAGAAACGCTGCAACAGAGAGACCAGTGAGATCCAAACCAGGGTACAAGTCAAATACCGTATATTTGATTTTTCACGGTACGATGCTTTAGGTATATGATTTGATACCTTAGAGCGAATTCTCATTGAGAATAGGGTTTTGGCATATATGAATCTTTTTGCTCTTTTAGGATTCCCGGACGTCCCCTGATCAGAATTTATTCTATTTTTTTTGTTTTTGTTTTTTTTTTCAGGAAATGACATAGGGGTGTCTCAGTCGTAGGCTGCGACCCCAACGTACGGCATGCTATCAAACGAGATTTCGGTACCAAGACCATATGCCAACGCACGTTGATCCACACATGATTCAGATGATTTAGGTTTATATCACCGTGCCGAACTTAGAAATGATTTTGAGCCTACCGACACATCATTGTAGCGGCTACCTATCAGTTCCAATATTTTTAAGATGATAAGGGTCCAGACAGTCCGACTGATTGGTTAATATCATCTTCCCATTTTCACCAAAGAAACTCATTTTTGCATTTTTCAATTTTTTTTTTGATTTTGGGATTTTCTCATTTTTTTTGTTTTTTTGAATTTTTGCATTTTCTGAATGTTTTTGTATTTTTCTGAAATTTTCTCCCCCTAAAAATCTAAAAATTTGCGAAAGGACAATATTTTTGGATTTTTCTGATTTTTTAAAGAAAAATATTTACAAAAACGATTACCGATGAGGATCTAATCCTGCTTAACTTTAATGCCGTTTAAGATTAACAAGTACTCAAAACGAGGACCGTCAAAAGCTTTGATGAATAAATCGGCACGTTGGTAGTCTGTGTGGATTTTTACCATATCGATAAGTTTCTTTTCATAGCAATCGCGTATGAAATGATACTTAACCAAGATATGTTTCGCCTTGGAATGGTTAACTGAGTCTTTAGCAAGAGCTATAGCGGACTCATTATCACAATGAATGGGAGTATTAAGAAATTTCAAACCGTAGTCTCTCATTTGTTGCTGTATCCAAAGAACCTGGGAGCAGCAGCTCGATGCTGCTACATATTCCGACTCGCAGGTGGATAAGGCGACTGAGGCTTGCTTCTTGCACTGCCACGAGACTAGTCTTGGTCCCAAAAACTGGCATCCAGCCGATGTGGATTTTAAGTCTGTCTTGCATCCGCCATAGTCAGCATCACTAAATGCGATGAGGTCAAACTTATCGTCATTAGGGTACCAAAGACCTTTGGTCGGACAACCCTTTAGATAACGTAAGATCCTCTTCACAGCAACCAGGTGGGACTGTTTCGGCCTTGACTGGTATCTTGATAGTAAGCATGTCGCGAACATTATATCAGGTCTTGATGCAGTGAGGTACATGAGTGAGCCTATCATAGCTCGATAGAGAAAAGGATCAACGGTTTGTCCTTTCTTGTCAGGCCGAATCCCGTGATTGGTCTGAATCGGTGTGCCTACTGGAGTAGAGTCTTCCATCTGGAACCGGCTCAAGATGTCAGCAACGTATTTTTTCTGGTGGATGAAGATCCCCGACTCTTGTTGTTCTACTTGTAGACCGAGGAAGAATTGCATCTCCCCCATCGAGCTCATCTCAAATTTATCCTGCATAAGCTTTTCGAATTCCCTGCACATGACATCATTAGTAGACCCAAAAATAATATCATCAACATAAACCTGTACCAGAAGACGATCACCACCCTTTTCCTTGGTGAATAAGGTGCAGTCCACGAGTCCACGTTTGAACCCGTTGGATATCAGATAGTTGCTAAGCATTTGGTACCATTCACGCGGTGCCTGATGGAGTCCGTACAACGCTTTGTTCAATTTGTAGACTTTTTCGCGATGAAGCGGATCCTCAAAACCCGGTGGCTGAGCAACATACACCTCTTCCTTCACGACACCATACAGAAAAGCACTTTTCACGTCCATTTGATACACCTTAAACCGTTTGTACGAAGCGTAAGCTAAGAACATCCGGATAGCTTCAAGGCGCGCAACTGGAGCGTATACTTCGTTGTAATCTATTCCTTCGATTTGACGGAAGCCGAGGACAACTAATCGAGCCTTGTTTCTTATAATCACCCCGCGGTCATCCCGTTTACATTTGTAGACCCACTTTGTTCCAATCTTTTTCGAGCCTGGAGGTAAGTCAACTAAGTCCCACACTCCTAGCTTTTGGAACTGCTGAAGTTCGGCTTGCATTGCTTCAATCCATGGTTCTTCCCTCAGTGCCTCTTGCACAGTTCTTGGTTCAGTTTGAGAAACATACAAGGCGAAGGACCAATCGTTCTGATGACCTGCTTTTCTGATTTCCGAGTAGAGTGCCAGAGTACCTGTATTGTCACTTGGACTAGCATTTCTGAGCTGACTGCGCGTCATGACTCTGCTAGCCGGATTACCAATCACATTTTGCATCGGATGAGTGTCGTGAATCCGAGATTCCGGATGTGCCGGCACTGGATCATCCGAATGCAGATTAAGGTTCTCCAAACCTTGAGATAGATTTGTCTCAGCGGCGCTTGAACTAGAGGGAGCAGCGGGTTGCATATTAAAACCGGAGAGATCGATCCGAAGACCTATCCCTGGAGCTGCTGAAGAAGAAGGACCAGCTTGATTGTTTCCTGTCGGATTAACTGGAGCTGTAGTGGTAGATTCACCATTTCCAGCTTGTTCCTCAGTGAGAGTTTCATGAGACTCTGCAAAATCGTCGTCGGAAGATGAAGATTCGAGAACCTCTGCTGACGCTTCCTGAAAAACTTCCTCAACTTCTGCTGCTGCGGTTTTATCAGGGGGACCCGTGGATGCAGAGGCATCAGATGGAGCAGGCGCAGGTGCATTAACCACGATCGGACGCATTAGCGGAGAGCTAGCTGCGTTTTCACATTCGTAATACATTTGCGCTACAACATCATCCACCAAATTCTCCACGTTGAAGGAATCAAATAGACTCTTATAATCGAACAACCAATCAGGTCCAACACCAGGTGCATTGGCAGTATAACGCTGAACATCGACATTAAGCCAATCTTCAACGTTGTTGGTTCTTTTGTTGTACACTCTTTTGTTGGGAGTGCTGTAACCAACAAAGAAACCTTCTTCTGCCTTTGCACCAAACTTCCCATCGGGATGTATCATGGTGCATGGAGCTCCGAAAGGTTCCAGAAACTCTAAGTTCGGTTTCCTTTGGTTCAGAAGCTCGTAAGAGGTTTTTCCAAGCTTCTTTACCGTTAGAACCCTATTCAGAGTATAACACGAGCATAGTTCTGGCTGCCTCAATAAGAGTCCGATTCTTTCTTTCTGCAACCCCGTTTTGCTGAGGAGTGTATGGCGCTGTGAATTCATGATGAATGCCCTTTTCTGCACATAACGCCTCCATAGCGTGATTCTTGAACTCTGTACCGTTATCGCTTCTGATCCTACGGATCTTTAGCTGATATATATTTTCCAGTTTAGTAAACAGATTCTTCAAGTAATCAAAAGTTTCACTCTTGTGCTTCATGCACACAACCCAAGAAAACCTAGAATAATCATCCGTAATCACTAAGCAGTATGAGTCACCGTTCTTGCTCTTCCGATTGACTGGGCCAAACAGGTCCATGTGCAGTCGTTCGAGTGGTAGACTAACTGAGTTTGTCTTCTTAGGCTTGTGAGACTTTCTTTTCTGCTTCCCTTTTTTACATGAGACACAGACGTCGTTTAAATGAAAATTCTTAACAGAAACACCTTCCACCAGTTGATTCTGAACCAGATGGTTCATTTTCCTCAAGTGGATGTGTCCCATTCGTCTGTGCCACATTATCGATTCCTTCTCTGTCGCCTTTGACAGAAAACAAGTGACTTGACCTTTCGCGGTCATTGCTCGGCTCATGTCCAGGACGTATAAGTTGTTGACCCTGGGAGCTGAGATCATGACCCACTCTTTCGGTATTTTGAATCCAGGCTTCAGAATGAAACATGCGTTGTCATCAAAGAACACAGTGAACTTCTTGTCACATATCTGCGAAACGCTCAGCAAGTTGTGGTCTATCTGTTTAACAAAGCTTATCCTTTCAAAGCTTACAATACCGTTGCTCATACTTCCTTCTTTTGTAATATAACCCCCTTTATTACCAGCAAAGGCAACATACCCCCCGTTGATATTCTTTATGTCAAAAAGCAGGGATAGATCGCCTGTCATGTGCCCTGAAGCTCCACTATCAACAATCCATAGGCTGCTGATAAGGCCCTGTGGAACTCCCTACACAAACATTCAAAGTTCAGTGGTTAAGGGGGACCCAAGCCTTCACGGTCTTGGGTCTACCATCTTCATCTAACATCGGAAAGTCAACCCATCTTCCATTTGGTGTTGGCGTTGTTTCCGATGGTACAGCAGTGCTTTCTCCAGCAGATGATTCTCCTCCTTTGGTTGGTGACTTGGGTCTCCAAATCTGTTCAGGTTTCTTTGGCTTGGGCTTCTTCTTCGCCTGTGGGCTAGAAGGTCCAGCCTTGGATTCCTTTGGAGGAACAGATTTTGGATCCATTTCAGAATTAACTGTACGTGGAGCAGCTTTAGGGTTGCCCTGCGGTTTAGCTGCAGCCTTTGCTGGTGGCTTAGGCGCTGCTTCAACCTTTGGAGGAACAGTGCTCCCCCTCAGCTGTGGACCCCTGCCATCAACTAGCTTTTGGTTCATAGCAATCTTGTTGCGGTTATCATAAATGACCTGCTTTCCCTTTTGTTTCTCTGAGAGTTTAGGGGAAACAGGTTGCTTGGATTTGCTAGAACTAGGAGAATCATCCACCTTGATCCTTTCTCGTCTCAATTCAGGGCACGCAGCAACTAAATGCCCACGTTCCCCGCACTTGTGACAGGATCTATATTCTTCAAATCTAGGAGATTCGGGTTTGGTCTCCTTTTTGTTCCTTTTGTTAGATGGGCCGGCAAATGAGTTTTTGTGTTTTAGATCCTCAAGACATCTTCTTTGCTGATCGACTTGAGGATCGTCGTTTCTTTCATTGCCGCTCGATCTAATGAACTCAGTTACATGCTTCTTCGGACTTTTTCTTTGAGCTTGATTTTGAGGATTAACGGTGTTCGACTTTTGATTTTTCTTGTTATTTTCATTAGGCTGATTACCCTGATCCTTTCTACCCTTACCCTTCTTTTTATTCCAGGTTTCCTTTTCTACGGTAATGACAGATTCTTGCCAAATTTTGGCAACAAGACCAGGGGCGATACATCTGAGAGGGACTTCCTCATCAGCATTAATCCTCCTTACCCTTTTTCAGACCCTTTTAGTTTATAAAACACCTTAATCCTCCTACCATCCTCGGTTTGCACTTTCGGTTCCAGTTCACTCAAGGTTTCAGTGGTAATGATATGATTCTCAAGAGGAACATCTTTAGTTTTGACCGGTGCATACCTAGGAGGTTCATCGAGCTCATCATCCGAAGAGTCAGTGTCATATACACTGATATCATCAGCTTTCTCACACAGATTGACAGCTTTAGCAGGAGTAGCAGCCTTAGTGACCTCAGCAGGTTTAGCTGCTTCAGTAACCTTGGCCGCCTCTGCAGCTTTTGCTGCCTCAGCTGCCACGTCCACTAGTTCCTCCTTCGGCAAGACATCAAAATTATGATTTTCGAATCTCACCGGAGGTGGACATTGAGAGTATTTGGGACTGGTGGAGAAGCCTTCCTTGTCAGAGTGTTCTACTATGTGATCAAGGACATACTTGCAGTTTAAATAACTCTCAAGCTTCTTCCTGATCTTTTCATAGTCACAGTTAACAATGGCCAATTGTTTCTTAGTGTCTTCGACCTCATTGATGTAATTATTTATAGCAATTTGTTTGTTAGCCAAGGTTTTTGACAGTTCAGAAACATCCTTTTTATAATTTTCAATTGTACTAAGAAAATTTTTCTCCTTTTGTCTCAAGGAATCAATTGACCTTTGCAACGGACCAACATCAGCTTTTAAATTCAGATTTTCTTCAGTTAATTCTTTAATTCTGAATTTGAACTGATTACACTCTACACAATCTAATTTAGAATCAGAAGAAGAACTTACCTTGTTCGACGATTCAGTAATGGCCATCAATGCATAATGAGCTGCTGTCTTCTGAGCTCCAAAGAATTCGCCGTAGTTCTTCTCTGTGCAGTCAGCATCCACAAGAAACGATCTTTTACCAATCAGCGCATCTGCTTCAGCTAACAGATCCTCCAAATCTTCTCCCCTATCAGAATCGCACTCCGAGTCACAGTCAGACGCTTCGGTTTCAGAAGTGATGATGTCAGACTGACTCGAAGTTTCTTCAACTTCGGCTGGTGCTTCAGACGCTTGTTGAGCAAAACAGGCTGCACCACCTTGAGGAGCTTCTTCTCCAATGATCAGATGGTTCCAGTTATAGCCTTCATCAGCTTGAATAACCATGGCTTGACCTTGATTGTTGTTTGCAGGCGGCCTCTGGTTCTGATTCTGGTTGTTGACTGGGACAATAGCACGCTCAGTATTAGGTTGTGCCTGAGTTTGCTGTCTCTGATTCTGATTCGCTCTGTTGTTGTTGAAGGGATTCTGATGTCCTTGCTGCTTAGGTCGGTCACATTCCCTTGCAAAATGCCCTTTTGTGCCACAGTTGTAGCATGTGACCTTTGTTTTGTCGAACCCAAACTTGGTGTTGTTATTGATCAAGACATCTCTCCTTCCCGTCCTGTCCATGTATTCCTTTGCCCTTCTCACCACGCTTGCGAAGTGCCATTGTATGTCTATCAGATCCATGTCGTCCTTATCAATCTGCGAGTAATCCTCCTGTGTAAGATGAGGATTCCCGATCTGTCCAGCAACCAGTCCACTATAGGAGTTTACCAAGGTCGACAGTAGAGCCATATGTTCTTGAGCTAGCTCTACAGTCACCTTTTCTAAACCCGCGGTGTTCAGCTGCTCTGGGACTGTATTGGTCCGATAGCCACCTTGATTAGAAGTAGAAGCACCTCCATATCCACCATAACTTGTAGTTGGAGCCCCGCCAAAACCTGAAGAAGAAGGTCCACTAAAGTTTGCAGTTGCCTGCGCTGGTGCTGCAAGATGAGAAAAGGGGTTAACACCAAACTGGTTAGTATTAAAATTCAAAGGATACGGGTTTGGTCCAAAAGGATATGTAGGAGGAGGAACATCAGCTGGGGGACCATAATTGTCGAAAGCATAAACTGGGTCCGGGTTAACCACAAAAGCAGTTTGTGGTTTGGTACCACCCACACTGGTGTCCTGAAGAGGATTCCCATAATAGATGTGGGATTCTGTGGAATGAGCGCCTTGTTTGCTCTCCTGATTTCCTCTATCTCCTTGTTCTCCAGCTCGGTAATGAACTCGTTGATGGAGAGAGTCTGATATGCATTGCTTGACTTTAGAATATCCAACCATTGATGCCAGTGAGGAGGTAGCGCCTCAGCAAATCTTTCTACAAGGTCCGCAGATGAATATAAGACCCCGTACTGATACATTTCAGACATCAGATGGTAGTATCTAGCAGTCAAGTCCCTCAGAGATTCGTTCCCAATAGCATTGAAGTTCTCGAACTCCTTCTTGAGTTGATCCATTTTAACCTTTCGCGTCTTCAGATTACCCTCATTTCGCTCAGCCAGTGCTAACCAAAGCATCTGTGATGTTGTGCACTGAGCGAATTGATGAAGAATATCCTTGGGAAGAGCTTGCTTCAATGCCGCCATCGCCTTCTTCTCATAATTATACTTCTTCCTCTGATCTTCATTCATGTCTTCAATTGAGATCGGAGTTGTGGAGTTCTCAACCATAGGCCTACTATACCCAGTCTCTATCGCTGACCACACGAGACCATCAATACCCTCAACATACGTTTGAAATCGCCTTTCCAACCATGGTAGTCGGACATGTATTGCAGTTTCGGCGCCCTATTCGAACTACCCGTCTCTAAGTCACTCATGAGAACGGAAGACAGATGATTCGTCTGTGAGTTTGCAGCAGCCGCGAGTGCCCAAGGATTCGCGTTCATCGCTTGTTGTTGACCCGCTAGCGCCCACGGATTGATTCCGGCAACATTCGCTTGCATCTGCGCTTGTTGCATCCGTTGCGCGTTTCGCTCGGCTGAGTATTGCCAAGGGTTTGTGGGTACGTTCGCTTGATTGTTCAATTGTTGGTTATTATGTTGCCTTGGTTGGTTTAGATGACCCCACGGGTTTGCCATATGTTAATATTTGTCAAAAGTCCGATACTTAGTCAAATTTTTCAGTTTCAGGTCCTTTCAGGCGAATAGGAACTCTATTTGTGTGATTATAGGCGATTAGGGTGTAAATGCTAGTGTTTGGGGACCTTTCACGCGAGTAGGAGCTATACCACACCTGATTTAGGCGAGTAGCCCTCTATTCGCTAGTAATATAGGCGATTAGGGCTTAAATGTGTGGAGCATCCTTGTAATCGCCTAAGGGATAGGCGATTAGGAGTCTTGATGTGTGATAGGGCTGTAATCGCCTAATATATAGGCGAATAGAGGCTAAATGCTCAAACTTTCTTGTAATCGCCTGAAGATAGGCGATTAGGGTTTCCTAAGTGCTAGAATGTCTGCGTAATCGCTAGATCTGATCTGTAACCCCACTTTTGCTCAAAAACAGCCGTTTTTGCCTCAAAATCTTAACCAAAACAATGTGTTTATACCCCAAATGATTGGAAAAGTTTCCAAAACACTTTTAGAACAAAACCTAATCAAAAACACACGTTTTAATCCATAAACACACACCAAGAATTTGAAAATAAGGGTTTTTATCAAAAACTCAAAGTTTCAAACTTCAAAACAGGTTTTTGCTTAAAAATCACAACTTTCCCATAAAAACCTACCTGTTTTTGCTCGTTTTTGCTATCAAAACACTCGTGATAAGAGCCTCGGCTTTGATACCACTTGTAGGATCGACTATCGTGTCACCCGACAATCACGAGGGCTATATTCAAGGTGCGGAATCCCTTGAATATGTCTCAATAACAGAAACAAAGATGAAACAATGATAAACACAAACACAACACACACACGGGTCAAAAGATTATAGATTAATCACTAAAACAGAGCTCGAGTGTTTACAGAGATCAAATCAGACCTTACAGACCATGGGAGGGTGTTTGGAGAGTGTGTGAGGCAAGAACTAATGATTAGGGCAATGATTGGGACTATTTATACCTCCCATACTCGTACAGACCCCTTTAGGCGAGTAGGAAGCTATCACACATCAAGAACTAGCGAGTAGGGCCTATCTCACTAGTATCTTCAGGCGAGTAGGGTTATCACACATCAAGACTGATGTGGTATAGGCTGTAAATGCCTAAAGCTAATGTGGTATAGGCCGTAAATGCCTAAAGCCACACCGTACTCGCTTGAAGTGTCCCAAACGTCCCGAAACGCGTATCAACATCTCCAAACACCCCGTAACACGTCCAATCAACATATATACTAGCCTAGGGACATCATGCACTTACAGATGTAAAATGATTACATAGGTGAAAATGTAGTATATTAAGCGCTAATCAAGGTATATTAGGTGTTTACCTTGATAAGGGGCGCTTACAGTGCGAAACTATGCCCTGAAAGTGACCCGAAACATAGTTATAAGGCATAAAATGTTAACGTAATGTAGCAAGACTTGAGTAACAAATATAAGGTTGTTACATGGATTGGATATTTGTCTTATGACTTATATAGAAGCTATATAAGAATCATGAGGTGATATGGAATATGCGTAGGCAAGTGATACGAAACTTGTGTAAGTAACCTCTAGTATGTAAATCAGTGCTTAGGACTGAATTGCATGTTGAGGAATAGTTGTTAAAAACAATATGTGAATGCCTGAAATGTTAGATAAACTATACGATGGTTAGACTTAGTGTTGTATCAGTATGCTCTTTAACAGTTTACTTGCTTATGAACATTTATGTGTTTTGCAAGTTTTAATCAGTTTTGCACAGCGGAATAAGTTATAAAGTTTCACTATCAACAGGAGTTATTACTCCCCCTGGATGTTTGCAAACTAAAGACAAGTTTAATGAGAATCTAAGTTTTGAATGTAAATGACAATAAATAAGCAGATAGATTCTCAGTTAATGAAACGGAATAACAAGTAAGAGTTTTGAAGGATTTCAGTTTTCAATTAAAATCAATGTCTAAAATAGTGGTATGAACCCATCTATTTATAGACCAGCAGATACATACAACTTGTTCAAAACTTTACACAAAAACAATACTACAACAGGCTGTAATCTTGGAACTTGTACAAAATGAAAAAGTAATAATAAACTATTAAACTACTGAAACATAAGGCGGTGGAAGGATTCTATTACAAGTGCTAATGAATGACAAACTACTGATGAGTAGTTTGTCTTCAGTAGTTCTCCAGTAGACTTGTCTGGTTTGACTTCAGAACTTCTGATCTTTCTTCTTCAGTACTTGTTGAATCCTTCTTCAGTACTTGTGTCTTCTTTCTTCAGTAGTTCTATACTTAGAATAATTTGGCAGAAGTATGAATTAGACTAAGGTTTGCAAAAGTGGTTTCTTCAATCCTTTCTGTCCTTACACTTAGCCTCTTGTCACGTGTCACCAATGCGGTTAATAGGGTAAGAGATAACTAAAATCCGGGATTTATTGGTTTATTAAGTCGGGATAATTTGATGAATAACTTAATTAGACTTAGTATGGTTACTAAATCGACCTACGATATGGGAGGTGATTTAGGTGAAGGATTGTGATCGGAATTGGAAATTTCACAGGATTATTAAGGTGAGTTCACGGCCCCATTTCTTTTTAAATGTTTTTGAACGATTTACAAAGCTGGGATTAACATGCTTATATAATGCGATAGACTATAAATATAGAATATTTGATGCCCTTAGGTTTGTGTACCGGTGGGTACGTTGTTATAGCGTGACACCAGTGTCAACCGGCAGGTTGCCACTCACTCTCCCATCACATCTTAATCATTAGCCTTTGAAAAAGGCCGTTGTTTATGTTGTAGTACTATTGGGTTGACGCCCCCGTTTTCATGATTTAACTCGGTTGAAATCTGCTTGAAAAATGAACATAACCTCCAAAAAGTACCTCTCGCGGAAAGGCCACCACGGGAACCAAGTTATGGATTGATTAAGAGCCTTAGGATACATCATACTTGTGGACTTTCGCGACTCTACTTGATTCTATTATAGTACTGATCGATCATATGTTATTACTAAACTTGAAAGTTGACTATTACTCATAAACATGTGAACTCGCCAACATATTGTTGATGTTTTTAAGCATGTTTGTCAGGTACTGATGCATAGGTTAAATGAGAGTGGTTTGGCTAGGGCACTACGGTGGACATGATGTTGGGACCTAATAATAATGATAACTCTATCTAAAACTATGTTTTTATTTGTGTTTTGTAATACAATATTAACTTAAATTTTCGCTTCATCTTGGTAAAACTTGTTTTTCTTGTTTTTAACAATGTTCGTTTATTACGAAAATAAAACAATGTTTCACTAGAGGGTGTTAGCAAGATGTCCACACGTAATTTTATGTGATTCGCTAAACCTTATAGTAACGACTTCTGTTACCTCATGACTTGCTTTCCGTTATGCGCTGTCGGGGTGTGACACCATCAATGCACTACCCTCCTCCTTAAACCAACTACGGGTGAACCAATATCCCGTTTCACCACCACTTAACTCCGGTTACCAAAGTGTGAGTCCACCTAATCTGCCACCACCTCTGAAATCACAAATAAAGAGTTGCCGAAGACAACAACCCTCACTGTAAGCTACCCACTACCCCCACGATAAAATCCTCAATTTAACAAAAAATTTGACAAAAATTAACAAAACCTTAGTCTGCCCTGAGAACATCGTTTCAACTTATTTCGATCTTTGTCGGTTATGGTGGCAACCAAAGAAGGTGAGTTTGTTGTGGTCATGGGTCGTCAACGAATGGGGTGTGTTTGATGGTCGTCGGCCGGTGGTTTTGCGTTTGTGTGTGTGTGTGGTGGTGATGATGTAGTGTTAGATAGAGAGGTGGGTGTGTGTATATATGGGTTTTATATTTTTTTAGAGAGAGTAGATATATGTTGAAATATAAAATATTTAAATATACAATATTTAAATATTTGGTCTATGATCGATAAGATCCGGATTCAAGAAAAATATTTATTATCTTTTGCAGGGACAGCTTGGAGATGGTTTCGATATTAGCTTCTGGATGGATTTGTGGTATGGTTCGACAATTTTAAAGGACCGGTGGCCTCAGTTATTCTGGCTAGAAAAATACAAAAGATGCGCGGTTAAGGAGCGGCTTCAATTGATTCAGAAGGGGGCTGTCTCTTTTCAGCCGTGTTGGATGCAGCAGCCAAGTACAGTGGTCGAAATTTCTGAGATGCAAGATGTAGTATATATGCAGCACCAGATTTCTATAAAAGATGTTAGAGACTCTTGTAAATGGTTTGGAGATATTTCGGGTTCGTTATATGTTGCTTTAGTCAAATCTCAGCTGCGTCATGACAGAGAGATTCTCCTCGTATGCAGATTATGAAATGGGAATCCTGGATTCCCTTAAAAGTTAATCTATTGGTTTGGCGTTTGGAGATGGATCGTCTCCCGACCCGTGTAGCTTTGAGCAGAAGAAGGATACGAATTGAGGATACTTCCTACGCTTTATGTGGTGTATTAGAAGAAACATCAGCTCATGTTTTCAGTGGGTGCGGCTTCTCATTCGATGTGTGGAGATCGATTTTGTCTTGGTGTAAGTTATCTTCATTTATTTTCATTGATAATACCAACTTGATGCTGCTCCATGGAAATACTTCAGGGCGAAAGTGGGCTAGGAAGATTATTCGAGGTATCGCTATGGTCACATTTTGGGCTATTTAGAAGGAACGCAACAACAAGATTTTCAACAACAAAGAAGGTTTTCTGAAGGTGCTTGACGTGGTGTCTAATGTTAAAAATAGGTCTTATTTATGGTTAAGAAGTCGGTCGAGGTTTAAGTCCCTTCTTTGGAAGGAATGGGTGAATTATCCTTTGTATTTGTTGTAATGTTTTTTTGGTGGTCCTTACTTTGAGGGCGCGTCGTTTTAATGAAATTCACTATTCAAATATATATATATATATATATATATATATATATATATATATATATATATATAATATTTAAAATATTTTAAGATTTGGATCAAAAGGTTTAAGATGAAACTACGATATTATTGGATTCAACTTAACAACGAGTCTTCAAAGTACTCAAGACTAAACATTATAAAATAAGCAATTCAAACCCAGCATACTAAACTTATATTTATAAAACATATTTTAATTTGTTTTAGCAATCCATGCATGGAGATTCAAGTGTTGACGTTTTGATCCTTGTAGAAATTTTTGCTTGGAAAGGGTTCTTCATAACCACAGTGAACTTGACCTTTTCTTTAAGATCAACATGATAACCATCAGGAACGCTCCAATCCAAATACCAAATCAAATTCGCAACAAAATACTCTAAATGAAGCAAAGCTAAATCAGCACCAGGACATATCCTTCTTCCTGCACCAAAAGGCATCATCTTGATTCCTTTGCTTCCCCCTATATCAAACACACAACCGCTACCTCCATTCAACAAGAACCTCTCAGGCTTGAACTTCATGGGATCATCCCACACCTCGGGTCCCAGCCCATCTCAGCTATCATGAAGTTGATGGTTGCACCCTTTGGAATCATGTAGCCTTGCAACTCTACTTTGTTGTTGACCATATGAGGTAGTGCAATATGCCCTGGTGGATGTCTCCTCAGTCCTTCTAAAACCACTGCTTTCAAGTATGGCATTTTCTGTAGCATCTCTTCGCTTATAACTGATTCGAGCTCCGGCCCTTGCCGGGGTGGTGGCCCCACCACTGCAACAATTTCATCATAGAGCTTCTGTTGAATACTAGGATGCTTCACGAGATTGGCCATAATCCATTGTAGTGCACTAGAGGCAGTCTCCGAGGAAACCACAAGGAACTCGCTGCACAATGTCACCATCTCCTTTTGGGTGAGCTTTCCACCCATTCTGTGTGTGCCTTCCTCCCCTGGAACCTGTTTGTTGGAAAAATGAATGATATTATTCTTCCACCAACTTTAAATGCTAATAAAAGTAGAGCAACGTCTAAGTATGTTGAGAAGCATGCTAAAGTCTGTAAAGATAATCAACATGTTATTGTCCCCTCACTTGGCTTTTGACACCTTTGACTCTCTGGCACCGGAAGCTGTTCGGTTCCAGGTGCCAGAGTTAAAAAGGTTGTGTTCACATAAATATTTCGACCACCCACCAGCAAGAGTTTGTTTCAGTAGTTTAATTTGTATGTAACGAAATATTTTTATTCATAAATAAGTAAATAAATGTTTTTTTATTTATTTATATTATTTTACGAACTGCTTGCTTGCTACACCTGTAGTTTCACAAGTGTGTCAATGTATGCCACCATTTTTTCTCCTTCTGCTTCTCTATCTCCTCCAATACGAGATTCAATAAGCGAAATGAGCAACTCCTTTTGATCAGTCCGCAATCGATTGAAACTCTTCCAGTAATTTCTAAGCAACGTTTTCGACAACCATCGCGACACAAGGAACACATTAAACTTCCAGGAGCCGGCTAATGAGAGCAAACCATCTAGTACACTAGCAATATCTTTTAAATGGCTTTCATCAACCTTCTCCCCAAAGCACATAAGTAATGACAAACGTAACATGGCTAAATCAATATGATCAACCACCTTAACTATCCCTACACCCTCCTGTTGCTCTAGGAGCCTATTAACCATGATACCAAGGACCCATTTGCGAGCCCAAGCGTAGGACTTGACGTTAGAAGGGTGCAGGAAGTTGGACCCAAGATTGTGACGGTATGCCCTCCAAATAGGGCCATACGGGGCCGAAGAGATGCCACCTATACGCCAATTTTTAGGGCGGTCAGAGAAGGTGGTTCCTTTCTGGATGAGGAGTTGGTGGGACAAAGAATGGCTGCCGACAAAGACCAAAAGGTGAGAACCGATGGTAAGAGTAATAATGGGTCCATATTTGGCTTTGAGACCTCTAATGATGAATTGAAAGTTGGCGAGGGAGTTGGTTAGGACGAGGAGATTGGAGAAAAAGAAGGACGGTCCCGGAGGCAGCTTCGGCTTGCCGTCTCTCCGACAAAACAGGAAGCATGTGATGATGGTGGTTGTGAGGCTAATGGAAGCTAGAAGAAGGAACCAGGTCTCCATAACTCACAATGTTTATGATTCGTAGAACATATATATATATACACACACACTAGGTTATATCCTAGATAAATCCAATTCTAAGGCAAAATACATTTTACGATGTAGCATAGAAATTAATTTACTATAATATGAGAAGACGACAATTCTAGTCATGTGAATAAAAATAAAAATGTATATTAAAAAGGGAATGCATGTTTGAATGAGGTGCAAAGACAGAAGCAGCCATTGCAGGACGTGATTGAGGCAGTGGTTTTGAAGGTATAGCTTTTTTTAATCAATAAATATTAAAAAAAGTTTAAAATGGTTTTTAATAAGCGAAAATATAAAAATAATTAGTTAAAATAATAAATATTAAATAAATAAGAGATCAATGGTATAAATTAAAATTAAATAATATTATTTCATATTAGAGAAAAATAAGATAATCACAAGATTTTATTTATTATATAATAAAATAATAAATATAATTGGGTTATATATGATAAAACGACAATTTTAGTCATATGAATAAAAAAAAAACGTATATTAAAGAGGGAATGCATGTTTGAATGAAATGCAAGGGCAGAAGCAACCATTGCATGATGTGATTGAGGTCGTGGTCTTGAAGGTGTAGCTTTTTTTATCAATAAATATTAAATAGTTTTAATAAGTGAAAATATAAAAAGAACTAGATTTAGTGTAGGAACAAAACCCCACAAAAAATAGTCGTTTTTTTTCTCCGTTTTATATAGCATTATGGTACTCGTTGGAAAGATAATAAAACGCTCGTTAATTTAGTGTAATTTTTTTTCTTTAAAAAATCTCATATATAAAATATATTAGCGTATAAAAACTATGGGATGAAACATGAGAGAAAAAAAATCTACTTTTATTTTTAAATTCCATTTTTTCCTAAAATAACTAAATGCCACATGACATCCTATATGACACTCTCTCAAATGGGAGAATGCATGTATATATTAGTGTCATGTAGGATTAACTCTTTTCAAATATATAGATTAGTTAAAATAATAAATATTAAATAAATAAGAGATAAATGGTAAATTATGATTAAATAATATTATTTCATATTAAAGAAAAATAAAATAATCATAAGATTTTTATTTATTATATAATAAAATTATAATAAATATAAAGATAAAGATAAAAGATATATAAATTAATAAATATAATTGGGTTATATATAACCTAATTTTTTTTTACGAGAATTTAAGAGTGGGGATGGCCTCACCAAATTAACATCATGTGTCCCCACCCTAATCGTTATATTATATAACAGATTTATACCTTGGGAGCGTCACGAGGTTGAGAAATCTAATATGCCATAGCAATTTTACTTACGAAAAAAGACTGATGCATTTTGCAGTTACATACAGGAAAACTTCGAGTAGCACCTAACCTAAAACAATTAACAATGTATCTCCAATGATAACGACTAACCTTAAACAATGTGTTTTTTTCCTATACATATATAATATCTGAACACTTTGTGTTTTTTCTTTTCTTGTATAACAAAAACCCACAAAAAATAGTCGTTTTTTTCTCCGTTTTTTATATAGCACTATGGTACTCATTGGAAAGGTAATAAAACGCTCGTTAATTTGGTGTAATTTTTTTCTTTAAAAAAATATCAAATATAAAAGATATTAAAATTTAAAAATTGTGGGAGGAAACATGAGAGAGAAAAATCCATTTTTTTTAAATTCTTGTTTTTCTAAAATCCCTCAATGTCACATGACATCCTACATGACACTCTCAAAGGGTAGGGATGGCAAAAAAATTCGAACCCAACGGGTAAACCCGAAACATGAAATATTAGGGTCGGGTATAACCCGAACCCACCGGTTCAGGTTTGGTTTTAAAAAGTCAAAAAATTTCGGGTTCGGGTATTGTATATAGCAATACCCGCCCCAATTACCCGATAAGTACATACCCAATTACCCGCATAATATACCCGATTACCCACTATATAAATCAATTTGTAAGGTTTGAAAACTTTAGATTATTTGGCTCAGTATCCCAAGCCATTTCCAGGCGCTACTATTTTGGCTGAGTAACTCAAGCCAGGCCTCTATTATAGAGGATATTTTGCATTATTGATTATTATTCCATAGCCATAAACCTCGCACCCTTTAAGTTTTGATTTTTGAAAAATTACAACTTGTATCAACCAACAAAGTTACAACCCATGTTTATTTTTCTTTCCTTTTTTTTTAAGAAGTATTGTGACTGCCACAACAGGAATTATATGTTTTGATAAAATAACGGGTATACCCAATAACCGTGGATATTTTCTACTACAAATCCCAACAGGTATTTTTTAACAACATAACGGGTATACCCGATACCCGTGGGTATACCCTATACCCGACGGGTATCGGGTCGGGTTTGTATACGGTTTTATAAACGGGCTTAGGTTTGGTATTACTAATACCCGACCCATTGCCATCCCTAGAAGGGGGAGAATGGCTATATGAGTGTCATGTAAGATTTAGCCATTTGAAATATATATTGACTAGGTGAAAACCAGTGTACTCCACGGGTTGGACAACTTAATTTACATATGTATATAAATAAAAATGGTATAATTCATAAACCTAAAAATACTTCTCTAAGACTAAAATTGACTATTACTTATGAAATCATAATTGTATAAGTGGTTCAACCATTTCAAATGTGGTTGCTACTCGCCCTTTTAATTTAACTAGTGGGGTGCCTGCGTGATGCGGCGAGAACACAACACTTAAAGGTTGAGTCGAGCTAAGGTTAGCTTGAGCTTGACTTGCACTTCATACCGAGTTTGCTTGGGTTGACTCTAATTTAAAATCAAGCTTGAATCTTAAACTCGAGCTCAGCTTGATCAAAAATCGAGTTGGCTTGCTTAACTTGATTTGGTCAGACTTTGCAACTAATTTATAATGAGGGTCAAACATATAAATTATTCTTGCCAAAAGGCTCAAATTACAATTTTACTTAATTAGCCAAAGGACCATGTATGTATATTACACAATTTATTAACTATTGTTAGGGCTTATGCCAACGGACTCTTTCATAGGAAACCGATACCCACCTTTTAATCTTTAATGTTTTGTTTCAAACATAAGTTGATAATTATGTCAAAAACAAATAATGAACTCCGATGTCTGCATTTTTGTTTAATGAAGAAGAAGTTGAGCCAATTTGGTTGAATGCCTGTTTATGTTTACCTGAGATCTAGGCCGATGTTTAAATTGTCCCACCCATGTCGTATGTTGACCCAACGTGGGTTGGGTTACCTCTTGGGCTATCAGCTACAATGCAACGACTACCTATGCTTATCATAATATATCTAACCAAGTATTATAGTTTATGAGTTGTAAAAAATGATGAAGATTATTAAACAGTTATAAGTTGTAAGAATTAATAATTTATGAAAAAATGTAAAATAATTAGAGGGTTATAGTTGCTTTAAACTACGTTAATAAGATATATTAATATTATATACAATAAAACTTGTGGACTTTCTAAGCATTTCTTTATATAAATAAGGTAAAATATTAATTTTATTTGGTAATCTAAACCTAGATACGCAATGTGTATAGCATTTACATAGAGTTAGTATTGTCGTGTATTTATTATTGTTGTTTTATTAACCTAATAACCTGTTCACTTCAATATAATTAATCTTGCTTTTTTTTTTGTTCTCTGTACATGACATGACGAAGAGAGCGTTGTAGGGAATTATAGAAACTTTTACTCGTAATAAATGTAATGAATACAAGGAAAGTTAATGCATTTGGTTTTGTAACAATAACATGGAAGCCATCCGTGTTGTGACGTTCTAATTCGAATGGATGTGAATTAGATTCGAGATTCAAATTACAACATCAAACTACCACAAAGTGTCCTAGATGCTAGAGTCCATTTTCACCAACATACATGCGAAATCAAACAAACAACGAGCTTAATCATATTACAAAACGAGAGTGTTATTATTTGTGTTAAGTCATTGACATGTGTCATGATGCACGAATTTTCCATCGTTGTCCACAATTTCCCTTGTTAATACACTCTACTTCACGTCCTGCGTGTTTCTCATTTAAGCTATATCTCAATGAGGAACATGAGTTGTTAAAGTTTATCGCAACATGCTACCATTTCATGTATTCTCAATGGTTATTCCTAGCAACCACTATACAAAGTATGTAAACATAAGAACAAAGATTATAAAGAGAAAGATAAGATGATAAATGAGAGAGCTCTTTATCAATGAGTTATACCAAATACAATAAGCCTATATTTATATAGATACAACATTAATACAAACTTAATGGTATATGGGAGTTAGAATATAAATAGTCACCATAATATATATGTTTATTACAAAGAAAGATTAATTATATCACAACTATTTATACTATTTTTTAAATCAATGAGTTATACTAAATACAATAAGCCTCTATTTATAGAGACATAACATTAATATACAAACTTAATAGTATATGAGAGTTAGAATATGTATAGTCACCATAATATATTTGTTTATAACAAAGAAATATTAATTATATAAACTAAATCTTCTTAGCGGTATCAAAAAATGCCTCCTTTACTCAAGGTTAGTAATAATCTTTACTCCAAGCGAAGATTTAGGAACAAGTGGTAGGTACGAGCATAGAAAGTTTCATCCCACACACTTGTCTGGTTGGGATAAATAATGAGTGCTAAAATCCCTAAGGATAATCTTGAACTATACCTAGATAACACACAACTCTTTTTACTAATTTAGAAAGAATGTAACTACCTTAGATAATATAGATTAATGTTTTTTATATATTCTTAGAACTTAATGTTTAATGTAAAAACTACATTTGATTTTAATATTTTCTTTTGAACGGCCAACAAATCAATCCCGAACACTCTCAAAATACCCATTGGACAAAGGAGTACTCCAAGAGTAACTCGGGTCCACCAGTAATTTCACACAGGTTCCTGGTTATAAAAATTGGTAGTTAAAACAAAAATCACCTCTGCTTTTGAAAATCTTTATAAGAGTATAAGGAGATGATGACGAGACCTTTCGCGTTATCCCCAGTTATCTCGAATCCATCTTTTGCCATTTAGAGACTATTAATCCCACCTGTCAATTATCATCAATCATCATAAATCCACAAACTCATTTTTTTCCATTAACAAGGTTTTATGGTTAAAACAACTATATGACCAACTAAATCAAGATTCCTAAAAAAAAAATACTAATTAACATCACAATGTTTACGTATCAAGCTTCATTGGAAATAATGTTTGCGTATCAAGCTTCAATAAAATGCCATAGAGAAAAAAAAAAGAAAACAATAGATAAAATGAAAGATACGGATAGGAAATAATGTTTGCATATCATGCTTTAATGAAATACCATAGTGAAAAAAAAATAAAATGATAAATAAAATGAACGATACGATAAGGAACCTGTGATGATAGAATGGTTTTGAGGCGAGAAGCCAAAGAATTAGGTTTGGTGATTTATGTGGTGATTCTTGTTGTTGTTGACCCCACATAGATAATATATAGATGTATAAGAGGAAGAGGTTACTAATAAATTGATGATAATGATGATGAAAGGTTGATGATTATGAGAGGTTGATGATTATAAGAGGTTCAAAGGTCTCACATTTAAAATGCATATAGGTTGTATTTTGTGTTCTAAAAGTTGGACATGAGGGTAGAATTGGGATAAGATTTTATGATGTGAGGTATTGGATTATGTTAAATTTACCATTCTACCGTTCTAAGTGTCTTAATTTAACACCCCAACCGATGGCGGAATCATTGAGGTGCCACGTAGTGACGATTGTTCAAAAGCTCATGGTACTAAAATGTAAATATATGGTTATTGAATATTGTTTTACAACATGTGAAATTAAATACAAGACAACAAAAATAAAGATAATTGATTGATTTAATCTAAGTCCAAAGTCCTATGTGAAGCGTCATGCAGCTTATCCTGAAACATGCACGAAAATAATTTTGTCAACATATGATGTTGGTGAGTACTAATTAGTTTTGTACATATAGTATAAGTTTGAAAAGTAGTACAATTCATGTGTCTAGCATCACCAAGGCATTATGTAAACACGCAAGTAACCAAACAAGACAAAGATCAAATGTAAAGTTTGTACAATGAAATTGATAATGAGCACCTCAACACGTGTGAGTCTAAAAGAGCACCATAACATAAGTTATGTCTAAATGAGCACCGTAACATAAGTTACGTCTAAATGAGCACCGTAACATAAGTTACGTCTGAGTGTAAAGAGCACCATAACATAAGTTATGTCTAAATGTATGATTTTGTATGTAAGCTACGTTAATGTTCAAGCATAAGCACAAAGATAAACAAGACACGTATATGAATTGTAAATGAATAAAATGTATGTGTAAATGAATACGAAAGTTTTGTATACTTGTGCATGAATCACCCCAAAAGTTGTAAAAGCGGAAAAAAGGGATAAGTAATACTCACCTTAGCACGGTGGTAAGTCTTGGAATTGAATAAGTGTAAACCAACGTTTGTCAAGTATCACCCTATGTATAAGATAACAAATAAGTCTAAGTCTATCTAGTCTATAAGTATTTTCTAGGGCTTCGAATTGGGGATAAGTATTTATTTGATTAATAATCAAATTGTTTATTAAATATAAGAAATTTAATAAATAAATGAAAAAAAAGTCTTTTTGTAAATTTCAAATTGAAGATGGTCACAATATAAAGGTTTAAGTGTGAAAATAATTTTTATAAAATTATTTTCTTGAAAATAGAATATTTAATCTATTTATTTCAATTTGTCAAAATATAACTTTAATATCTAAAAATATTAAAATTAAAGAATTTTTAAATTAAAAATTGTATTTCTGTTCTAAATGAATAGAAATAATTTATGTAAAATTTTGGTACAAAAATATTGAAAAATGAATTTATTATGATTTATTTATGATTAAAACTAACAAAAATTAATTAAAAATACAAAACGAACGGTTTTTCAGAAATAAAATTTATTTCTGAAATGTTTATTGTTATAAAAGTTTAGGATAATTTTTGTGGAATTTTATAAACTCGTTTAAATATTTTTATTGATTTTTACAATTATAAATGAATAAACTTGTAATATTTATAATATATATTAAATAAATTATTTTTGAAAAACTAAAAATTGTATGATGAAGTTTACCATTTGAATGACATAAAATAAATTTTATAGAATTTATAATGCACTTTTAGTATTTTAAAGGGTTTAAAAAAAATGTTGTTGATGCTAAGGCTTGAACCCACGTCTGACCCGGGTTAAAGGCTTTAAATCACAAGTTCAGACCAACTGGTCTGAACCCTGAGAACGATTAAATCTAGATTGAAATCAATTATAAAGGTTCCTTAATGAAATTCATAATTTGAAAAAAATAAATGATGAAAACAGGACTCGAACCTTGGTCTCATACCGGTTCTTATGTTTTAGAAAGGAGGGGTATTACCAACTGAATAGCAGTTAGTTGGTGATGGGTTTCCTGTTTATATTAAACTTAAGTGATAACAGTTTCGAGCCTAATCCCCATATCGAACACCAAGAACCCTAGCCATTCAATCGCGTTAATTATCAATCAATAGCCCCTGTAATGTTGGGGCTATTGCTTGTATGTGTGCGACTAACATAACCCACAAAAAGAATCGGACTTACAATGAAGAATTCGTGATAATTGAGCGGTCAACCAAGAAAGTCAAACGCGAAGGAGGAGCAGATTACAAGGAGGTTTTAGGATAATTTGAGGATGGGGGTTTGTTGTTCGGCACTCTTAACTTGTCAAGGAGAGTCCAATTTATAGGGTGAAGCTCGGGTGAACGTTTTGGTAAGGTTTGACCCGTCTTTAAAACTCACGCGTATATTTGGCTATAATTGGGTCGAATTGATGATGATTATCTGTGTAATTGACGCGTAATAGCCATCACTCAGTCAAACATGTCGTATATAGATCAATCAAGTGTGCAATTGCTTGGATTGTGGGTTTCGATCACCACAGTTGACTTTCCAAGTCAACTGTGGGTTTATTAACACATAATAAGAATAAAGCGTGCAGAGATTTGTCAAATGTGTTTGTATAGATCAGTTGGTTCGTGTGGGTGTGGTTGTTGGCGTGTGGGTGACCCGGCTTCTGCCCGGGTTCGAGTCCCGGCAGAGGCAGAACCCTTTTTTTTTTTAAACAAGGAGGAGGGGTTAGTGGGCTCATTTGTATTGGGCTGGACACAATTCTGGACATAAATCTGGGCTCAAATATAAATAGGGAAGGTTGGGTTGGTCTTGGGTTTAAGAGTGGTTAGACTATTATTACTTATTATTATTATTATTATTATTATTATTATTATTATTATTATTATTATTATTATTATTATTATTATTATTATATATATATATATATATAAAAATAAAAGGAAAAGTGACGGATGTCACACTTAAATGTCCATAAAGTTCCAATTATACCCTCATTATATAAGCATAATTCAATTGTACATATTGCTTTAATAGTTGGATGCTTGACAAAATTACAATCTTGGTCATCACTTCCCCTTAATAAGACTAGCAGGAACCCGCGCGTTGCGGCGGGGCTGCACCCGTAAACTTTTTTTACATATATAATAATTTTAAACTAAAAGTCATAAGGTATTTATTGACGATTCATTATGGTGATACTAAGTATGTAGAAGCAACAACCTAATATTTAGTTATAAATTATTTAGTATTCATGAGTTCTTGAGTAAGTTTGTAAAACTACCGTTGGATACCTTATATAACTGTGTGATATTTCGACATTTATAAAACTATGTTGTATATAAACAAAGCTTTATAACATAGATTTTTAAAATGTAATACAGAATTAAAAATGATGCAGTCAAAAAATTCACCTCCTAGTAAGTTCTATAGTTTTTTTCATTGTATGTAGTTTATTTAACAAGTATTGTGTTTGTTATTTTCTACCGGTTGGTTGTTTCCGCAAACTGAAATTAATTATGTTAATAAGTTGAATTAAATTGATAAGAATTGGGACCACCAATATTAAACTGACCCGAGTCCATTTAGACTAAACCCTACCTAAAAATTTTGTGTTGGATTGATGGCGTGTTAATTCACACCCCTAGATCCATGTCCTGAACATATAGTTATGATTTAAAACAAAACAAAAAAATGAGCCTATGTGCCAAATCCAATTGTTAAAAAGGTTTGCACATGTAACAACTTATAGAAAGTTATTTGAAAATTACTATATAGCTAGATTGAAGCCATACTTGGTGGTTAGGAGGAATAAGATAATTAAATCAAATATCTAGTATCAATAAAAAAAGATATAAAACCCCAAAAGCTACATGATAAGATTAGCGAGTCTTAGGGCAAAGATAACATTATATACAACACGAATGTCCTGTATCAATTAAGTTGATGCGTCTGTTTTAAAACACATTCTCTTTAAATCTCTCATTGTTTTAATTTCCTACATAGAAATTTTTACTTAACAATAATAGAAGACCGAAACTCGAGCAAAAAAAAATAGCAGGCCATTAGATTGGATAAATAATGCCATACCATATTGTTCAACCATCTCTAGTCCCTGACTTGGCTATCTCCTTTGGGTCCTACAAAAGATCATCAACAAAGAAACTTCATGATAATTAATTTAAATCTCAAATATTTTATAATTTATCAAATGAAGTTACTGAGCCAATACAAAGTAAAAGCGTATGCCAAAGTTCAATATTTTATTTTGAAAAAAATAATGCAATACATACCGTTTTAGGCCGATGACCCAGGCAGAAAGCTTTCGTCTTTGTCTCCTTTTTCACAAATCATAAATCATTCCATTTCACGCTCGATATGCTTGCGCGCATCCATTAAAGTCTGCTAGTAGGAGGCACTAACCTATGTCCACATGCTTGGTCCTCCCTTTTCAAAGATAAATTAGAAGATTATTCTATTTCTCTATGGTTGGAGATGAGAAGAATGGGAAGCATGTAATTTTTAAGACATGAGAAGGTGAGGATACATATACACTTCATGGACACCCAAAGGTCTTAATATTAAGCATTCAATTAAGATTTATTGTGTTTTATAAGGGTGAGTTACATCTTGAGATGGATATAAAGTATGTATTAGATACATATACAATTGGCATCGAATGTTGTACAAGAGGGCATAAAAGGAAGAAATTGGACAAAAATTATAGATTTATACTAAGACTCTTGATATGCCATCTTAAAAAAGATGTAAATTTACCTTTTTAGCCATCAAGCACCCATTATATAATAGTATAGATATAGATAATATAGATTATGACATAAAATTAATAGACTTACATCAAAATCAGTTAAGTTCAATAAGACAACCAAAATAAAAAATAAAAATATCTTCTTTTCTGCATTAGAACAATTGAGTCGTTGAAAATATCAAGTTAAGTTTTTTCCCTCAACCTACAAAACTTTAAGTTTCCCATTCCTATGTAGCCTAAACTTCTACACCAAATCACAAATCAAAACACACTATACAATCGATTTGGCATATACGAGAGTAGCCCATCTATTTCTAGACGGGTCATGATTCTTAGGCTGAATCATATGGTAAGGCACAATTCCTATAAGAATCAAAAGAGAAGAAAGAACAATTACGAACCCTATTGGTGGTATCGTTGCAGGTTAAGTTATGATAACCACTTTCAATACATCCCCAAACTTGTTGAAGTAATTCCGACCACGACTATCCTTGGTAGCAAAAATTAAACCTCTGTAAAATTACCGTTTTAGGATGAAATTAAAAAAACAAATACAACCGATGACTTTATATATAAGTATAGTCATTACATTGCTAAAAAAATAATTATACCTGCATCTTCAATAGATTTGTCGGTCCGATAAACACCTACAGGACAAGAATAAATATTCATTCCATAAACAAATAATTAATTAATTGGATTTTTTACATATTTCCTCCTGTTAAGCCTCTTAATTACATATTTACCCAACCCTAAAAATCAATTACATATTTCCCCCTGGGAGGGGAAAATATGTAATTGACTTGCTACTTGTGTATGCCTTAGGAGGGGTAAATATGTAATTGACTTTTTAAGTTGGGTAAATATGTAATAAATGATCTTAGCAGGGGGAAATATGTAAATGACCCTAATTAATTTAGGCCTGAACCATTTTAACAAAAAAAAACAAACTGATAGTTTGTTTTTAAACGACCCACTTTGCTTTAGATCATATGAAAGAAGTTGTTCTGGATCGTATGAAGACATACAAAGGACAAGCAATTGATCAATGTCCGAAGAACATACAGTTATTTGGGCATCTAATGACGCCAAATTAAATTCCAACACTCCGAATGAAAACAAATGGTGTAACAAGAACAGTGATTCAGAAGATGACTTATTTGTTCAAACAAGACCTTTCAAAGAAGGAGATGATATTGGACGTGATCCTGATGAAGCTGAAACAACACATGATGATATGTTTGATACAGAGATTGTTGATGTCCAAACTGAAATTGTTGCCACATCAGAGCTTGGTTCATCATATGCTGAAAAAGGTAAAGCCCGTGTACTAGAGATGGAAACAGGTGATGTATTTGTCGAAGATGTGATAGAAAAGGGTAATGAAGGCAATGGTGAAGAGGATGAGAATACAGACACTGAAGGTGACTCTCCTTACACCAAAGCGAGGAAACGAGCTGCTAAGAAAGCGAAGAAAGCACTGGCAAGGGCTTTAAGATAAGATCCTTATTTTGTAGTCTTAGGTGACACGTTACTTGAAGATATAGATGCTGGTTTGAGTTCTCCCCCCTTCGGGCAAGTATGTTAAAGGTGGAATATTAAAAAGGAAATCTGAGCCAGCAAGGCTAAAGTCTAAGAAGAGACAGAAGTTGGGTTATTTGTATGATGTGCTTTCCATAGAAACACCTTCAACAACAACAACAACCACAACTACAACAGCAGCAACAACAACAACTAGATCAGCTATGGCTGCTAGTGTGCCTCGGTCAATGCCTAGTTCAGTAATCTTCCCTGAGTCAATCTCGGTTACTAAAGCAGCGACCACAAGATTACCGTCACAAGCTCTTACGTTTGGATCTGCTAGTGACATTATAAAGAATCTTCTAGTAGAATTGAACAGACTAGCCTCAGCTTCACAACCAGGCTCTACAACTGGGCCTGCTACTCCAAGCTTTCAGTTTCAAAGTTAGATGAATGAGATTGTTGCATTCATGCATGCCTAAGATCAAGAGAACGCAAATTTGAGAAGCAAAATGGCTGCGATCGAAGAGAATGAAAGGCAAATTTTAGAGATGTTGGCTCAAACAATTCAGGTCAACAAGAAACTGTAATATCAAACCAACAACTTCCTGATCAATCAAATCAAGAAACTATAGGAGAATGACAGATGTTGAAACAATAAATCAAAAAGTGCAGCTTGCCAACACTAACAATGAAAAGAAGCTTGTGGAATATAGAGAAGAGAACCAACAACTCAAAGAACGGTTTAAATCTCTCTTTTACTTTCTTTTTAGTATTTAAAACCTTTTTAGTAAGTTTTAGGAAGCTGAGTAGTAAAAATCGTGTCCTTGGATTCGATACTCGGTACTTGCTCATTTCTATACTACGCTCTATAGGTACACTTGCCTATTGTGTGGGGGTTTAGAATGTTAAGCAACTATCGTTTTTTTAAAGGCCAACAAAGTCATCACGGGCTCCCGTGGGAATCCCTTTATGACGAATTCAGGATACCCACGGGGCACCCGTTCCTCTAGGTCCACCAAGCCAGGGAAAACCCGACCACCCACCCGCCCGAATGCACGACAGTGAATAATCGGTAAAACCTGGTATCCTTCAAGGCTCGAACTTGTGACCATTAGGCCTCAAGTCACCTATCATTAAGCCTTCATACCATTTCACCAGAAGGTGAGTGGTAACTTGAAGTGTCACACACCAAAGTTCATAGCTTAAAACCGATTCACATCAAGTTTTTAGCATCGTTGCCTGGGACTCGATACTTTTAAGGAAAAGTTTTAAGTCACTAAAACCCATCACATCAATATTACTGGTACGATATTCAGCTAAAGTTCTACGATCCACAGTGTCAACTTGTACGAACAGTGGAACATCTTGTAGGTTAGGAAGAAAAAATTTGATAATCAAAGTAAGAAACCTTGGATACAAAAAGAAACACTGCTTCCCATATTCTCGTAATTACCTCTCCAGCAAATACATAATCATCTAAGAAAAACCGAAGCGGACTGAATGTTGGATCATATAGCAACTCATCCTGCTTTCCGAGCTGAAAAGTATACAATCATGACATGCATTAGGAGTCTCCATTTCCCTAATGCGTAACTCTTAACAAACTGATCACTCTTAATGTTCCCAGAGTATTCCATTCTAATAAAAGCACCCATCCCCATTGTTACTAGAAACTCTGTCGGTCCATTTTCTTCAGCAAGTCTCCCTAATTTTAGTGCTCGTCTGATAGTATCCACAGTGAACTCTATCACTTGACCATTCACCATTTCCCTCATCACGGGTGGCTCAGGTCTATAGTCATACTCAGTTGTCTCCCAAAACTGTCGAATGTAAGTAAAAAAGATAGTAGGTGAAGATGTCAAGGCATAGTTAATACAACATCTTTGAAGAAACTGCAAAATGTCATCAAAATATTTTGTGTTGGCCTCGTCGAGTGTTATCCTGAAGGTACGGTTATGGACATTGAAAAACTGACGTTGTTCTTGAGCCATGACCAGCACACAAAACGAGCCAACATTAACTATGCACTTTGAAAATCAGACGATACACTGTTAGCAAACACTTAAGTCCAAACAATAGTTAAGATAGTGAAGATGGTTGTTGAGTGAAGAAGCTCAGCGGAGAATTTAGACGAATAGCAAAGATGCATCTTCGCTAATCTCATATCTTCGCATGATAAACAATGTAAATAATCATATTATTATTTTGGCATTCTGAACATGATTCGACTATTGCAAAACACTCTAAATTGTCCGATTAAGCCATAATAGGCAAGAAATTTAAGTTTAAAACTTGTTTGAATGGTTTATTGTTCGGTTCTTAGGCCGAACCCGAAACCCAATCAAAATCAAAGATTTAAGGGACCAACTCATGTGTTTTAGCGCTCATTGGATTCAGAATTTGATATGGAATCATAAAGTATAAAAAGATTGATGATCCATACAAGATTTGATGTTCAAAATTGATAAAAATCAAAAGTTTTTGTGTGTGGGTTCTCAAGTTCGCTGAAGGGGCAATTGTAAGGGTTTTGAAAAAGTGAAGTGTTTGACCAAGTAACCCTATATATACCCCTTTTAACTAGCACAGATGCGTTATTAGCCCATCTTCTTTATTTCTCAAAATCGTTAAGGCTGGCCAAAAATCGTTTATAGGCACATATTCTTAGACAAAAACAATGTAAATTGACTTTGTTACTTTTGAGCTTTTATAAAATTAAAAGAAACAAAAATACTTAAAAATTGTAATAAAATAAAAACACATGACAAACAATCTATTTTTGTTGAGAGGTCACCGGTGAAAGGATCATATCAGCTAGAACAAGCTTGCACACATGACAAACATTCAGGTACGTTCGAGATCTGGCACGACTTCACCCTTTTTTATTATGAGAAATGTGCAGGTTTTGAGTCGTTCGTGAACATCTTGAAGAGAGAGAGAGCAACAATTAGTGGAAAACCTTCAAGCCTCGGTATCTATCATCTTACAAGAATAAGGAGCTGCATCCCGTCACCAAGCATCCGATCGCTCATTTGGAACAGGACTTCACACCGAAGTTCTGGTTCTCGCACTATGAATCGATCACGACAGAATCAGTGATCGTACTCGACAATGCACTAAAGCTTTGCAGGAAGATAAGAATATGGGATCTCATGTGGCTGATCAACCTTTCTGAAACTGATGTTGAGACTTTGTTTTTGTATCCGGTCCAACACCTTCAGTTAGCAGCCGATCAAGCAATCAAGTTTCAGCGCGTGATTCGGTTATGCCATGCTTACAAGATACATGCTGGATGCGACTGGTCAAAGCTCACCAGGATACGGACTACGAAGAGTTAGTCTCCGATACATCCATGTCAGTCCCCAATGGTTATGGAGGACTAATTTTGCTAGTCCTGAGTCAGTCGGAGATACCTAGTCCTAGATAGTTGTTTTAGTAACTGAACATCAGTCCTCATTGCATCACACCAGTAGGAACTAAAAGTCAGTCTTAAATACATTTATATTCAGTTCTAAATGTGTCTACGATACAACATCGTTTCAATCCCGAATACAGTTGTTAGTGGCTGAAAATCAGTCTTCGCTGCTACAATTGTTCAGTCCCCAATGCATTCCTTTAAGGATTGATAATTAGTTCTCTAAAGCATGTCATATGTCCCTAATACGTTTTATTAGATTCATGATTTGATGTCTATTCAGTCTCTAATAAGATGTCTTAGAGACT
Source organism: Ambrosia x helenae (assembly GCA_030844895.1). Lineage (NCBI taxonomy): Eukaryota > Viridiplantae > Streptophyta > Magnoliopsida > Asterales > Asteraceae > Ambrosia > Ambrosia x helenae. Next base: position 94,918,595 of record CM061229.1, read on the forward strand.
AGGATATAGTCTTTGATGCCACGTTATTTCCATGATTAATATGTTTCTTTTAGGGCAGAAAGATAATCTCAAATATCAAATCATTGTTGTCTTGCGTACGTTTTAATGACTGAAAATCACTAGATAAGGTAATTACAAAAAAACATACATATATATATATACGTATATATAGAGAGAGAGACAAAATAACCCAATGTTTTATACAGATTCGTTATCAAAATCAAAAAAATTACAAAATCTCCTTAAATATATACAAACACATCCATAAGGAAGCATTCCGAGCACTAATGTAGAATAACCCAAACGAGCCTTTTATGTGCTTTTCCACCTACATAAAAGATAGAAAAGAAATATGATTATTGATTAGCAAAACTAAAGAACCTAATACTACATACTTCATAAAAGCACGGGCACTAAACTACAAAACGTGTCAAGTTATTAACTAAATCATTATGAAGCCCAAGAAAGAAATGCATTAGGTCTTGAACATGGTCCTTCAAATATATAGCTGCTACTACTACCACTTTTAAAAACCAGGAGCATAATGTATCATAGGTGCTCCCAACTGTTTTCGGCTGAATGCACATATGGATTTACACGTTTCACTTAGATTCCCATTATACTAATATCGAAACATTTAAGAGTTCCAGTATTCAAAGCATATCCCGTGACCACATTTAAGACACCTTATGTAGAGAACACACATGAAATTAGAAGTGATGTGCTAGACGATATATATATATATATATATATATATATATATATATATATATATATATTGGAAAAATGAGAAATGTAACAGAACCATTGCCAGCAACGCCGCCGCCCCATGCGGTTTGATATGCTTTTGCCTTGCTCGGTTACTTTTTGCCAAGAAGCAAACTTTCCTTTCCATGTCAATTTGACATGGCAACCTGAGAGTGGATGAGGCTTGGTAACATTGCCGAGTGCACCCCAACCACCCTAATACCTAACCCAATAGCAGATATAGAAAGTTAGAAACCATTTGGCCAAACAGCTAAACAATTATATAATTAAAACATAGGGTTAGGATCAAATACACAGTGAAAGAAAAATAGGAAGTCGTAGGAAGGATATCAAATGGACTCCGATTGAACTCATTCAAGCGGCATTGGAATCGTCTTATCGAACCCTACATCGTTAGTTTTTAGGTCTTCGTTTTTTGGGGGTTTTAGCTTGTAGTTTTTAGAATATGCGTTATATCATTGTGTCTTTTATGTACCATTGTGTTTTTTTCTTATTTTCATCGTTGTGTCATTTTTTCAATTCATTGTGTCTTTTTTCTTCAGCATTGTGTTATATTTTTTGACACTGTGTTATATTTTGTGGCTCATTGTGTCATATTTGATGATCTATTGTGTTTTTTGTATCCTTCTCACCCTTCTCATTTTTTGTAGCCTTTGTAGAATAACTTAACCCATGTAATGCGGCTTCAAACTTCATAAACATTTAATCATAAACATACAATTGACAGTCCTTAGTCCAAGGTACATTGTTGAAGTCCGAGTGTACCCTCTTTGCCTCTTGACCTGTAACTTAAAAAAAACATGATCTCAAGAAGCTACAGTATCTCACTAATCAAAGTTTAAAAGAACGGAAACGAGCCTCCAGGCGTTTTCCCTTCGCCTCATGAGGCATAAGTCTAGAGGCGAACCGAGGCATAAGCTCGAGGTGCAATCAAAAAATAGATATAAAAATTGTGTCTATAAAAAATAAAACACTTGACCTAGAAAAGTCTAAAACATAAAAAACACACATCAAAAATAAAATAATTGACCCAAAAAGTCTAAAACACAAAAAAACAAAAAAAAAAAAAAAAAAAAAAAAAAAAAAAAAAAAAACCACAACAAAAACACCTTAACCACCTGAGGCGCACCCGAGGCGCACCCGAGGCGCACATTTTCTTAGCGCCTAAGCCCTTAGAGGCGCATCTACAATCTAAACCCCATGAGTGCGCCTCAGACTCGTTTTCTTAGAGTTTCGCCTTGAAAGTGAACAAATTTAGCATCAAACCCCAAATCTAAACCATTTGATTGCTTCCAACATCAATGAAAGTGAACAAATTTACCAAAGAATAAAAAAACCCCTCCCAAAACCTAACCTCGGTCAAAAGAGTACAACAACGATCCGTAAACAAACTGTTTAAAATATAAAAATCAAATCAAAGATTAACAAAAGAAACAGTTGATTTCTCTACATTGAACTTGGAATATTTTACCTTCTATTTTTTTTATTAAACTTGAAACCCATATGCGGCTACGATTGCTTACCATTTTTGTTCGTCACCGGGGAACTCTTAAGCGGTTAGGGTTGGCGGTCATATATCGTGGGATAGTTGACATCGATTTCGTTATCTCTAAGGTTTAGGAAATAATCAGCGATCTAAACTCTGAAGTGCGAAGACGAGAACAAGTATAGAGGTGGGATTTGGGAGAAGGGGCGAGAATTAAAGGGGGAATGAAAATTTGGGTAATAAAGCAGCGTGGAATTAGAATGTATTAACAATTTAAATTTATGTTTATAATAGATTTGGAATTAAATAATCCTAATTTTTTTCGAGTTGTAATACAATAATTCTAACTTAACTTGTCTTGGTTTTATTTCAAATTGATATTATTATCTTTTAACCCGACAAAATTGAAATTATTTAATATCAATTTCCCTTCATAATAAAAGTAACTATTACGAAAGAGCAATGGCATTCACACACCATCCAAATTATATCCACACACTTTTATACGACGTTTATAACATTATATTTGACACATATGAGTTGCACCAACTCTCAAACGTTGTTAATGTCTATCAGTCTCAGACCTATACGTCATGTATAGATCTATATAGAGACTACAGGTTCGATTTTTTTTAGAATACCTATATGGAGCGTATAGGTTTATATGTAACGTATACGTCTAGTTTTTTTTTTCAATACCTATACGTGGCATTTATGTCTACTCTTATTTTTTTCAATTTTTTTTACAATAACTCTATGAGGCATATAGGCCTATGGATGTAGGATATGCCTCTTATAAGTGTTAAAGTCCCCTATACCTCGTATAGTCTTATATGTGACACATAGAAGCAAGGGGTGTATAGATATCTTTGGTGTGTGGGGTTAGGGATGGGGGTTGTGAATAACCAAAGCCTTACGAAATGGGACATAATAAGTATGATCTAGTAGTACTTTGTCACTATTTTCAGAAGAAAAAAAATGTGGTTTGAGTATCGTTCGTCACAAAATATTATGCACATTCGAGAGTTTTACCACATTGGCCTTTTCGACTGGTGGGTTTCCCTTTGAATTGGTGACAGACCGAGTGATCAACACTATCTGCAATCCCGAACAAGGTGGCCTTTGGTCTATGGTTGTACCCGCGTGATCGGGGTTTGTGGACGTTACGTATTATTATAATTATTATTATTGAAATAATAATAATAATATAAGAAACAAGAACAAGTCAAATTACATCATAAGTGTCACAATGGGCCAAAAGATTTACAATTAAAATCTAATTATTTTATAAACATTCGTTTTTAGTTAAATATAAGTTTTAATATATTAATTTGTGAAACAAATAATAAAAATTGGGTTGAACGGGTCTTGTTAGTGTTAACGCTCAAATTTTCGGGTCGTGTTTGGGTTTATATGTATAACACGATTTTTAGATTTGGGTCGGATCCGGGATAGTGTAAAATTTTCGAGTTTTGGTTGGGTTGGACTCGCCAACCCGCAGACACGACCCGTTTAGCACCCCTACCTTTAATACACTAGTCACTTATACCTGCCTACTTTGTCATTAATAGTTGAATTGATGATGACATATTGGAAACTGAAATCAGTATTTAATCATTTCTAATACAAAAGACAGACTAACTATTAGTCCCGAATACAGTCATTAATTAGTGTATTTCCTAAAAAAATGGTAGATTGTGGATCAGCTTTTGAAGAGTGAATATTAGTCCCATATTCTTTCATCTACAAGACCATTTGACTATCCTGATCATGTGGTCTAGTGGTAAAAGGGTCAGTTCTCTCTTTGGGAGAGTCGGGTTCGATTCCCACGGGAGGCATGTGATGGATACCCCCACCCTTGTGGTGGGGTAGGTGGTTGGGAAGTGATGGAGAGACCCTTGACCCTTGTGGTCATGGGTTCGACTCCTGATCCCTCCAGGTTTTACCGGTTCACTACCGTCGTGCCTTCGGGCGGGTTTGTGGGCCGGGTTTTCCCTGGAACAGGAAACGGGTGGGCCGAAGGGCTCTGTCCGTACGGACTAGAGGCCGTCTGGGGCCCCTTTCGGCCATTGGGGGCCACGTACAGAGTACCCGGCAATACTTTAGTTGATCGTTCAAAAAAAAAACAAGACCATTCGACTGAATATCAGTTATGAATAAGGTCCATTACTAGACTTTTAAGACTGACTTTTGAGTCTCTCATACTTTCTTTAACGTAGTATAATTTAAAGCCAAATAAATGGAGACCGAAAATCATATCCTTTCATACACAAAAGACTTTCAAGATAGAATATAGGTCCCTAATTCGATTCGTTCTGGAAATATTATGAACTATGTTTTTGTCTTTAAAACGTTTCCCCTATATCTGGGACTGAAAATCAGCCGCCTACATATTTATATCATTTTTCATGACAAATGAAACATATTTGGGACTAAATTTCAGTTGCAAATAAGTTTCCCTCAAAACATTAATATTGCCCAAACATATTTGTGACTGAAAATCAGTCGACTATATATTTGTATCATTTTTCATAACAAATGAAACATATTTGGTACTAAATTTCAGTTGCAAATAAGTTTCCCTCTGTCACACCCCAACCGATGGCGGAAACATAGAGGTGAGACTTGTGATAGATTGTTCAAAGACTTCATAACATTAAATTGTGATAATAGATTAAAATAAATTTCATTTGTATCTAAGATTCAACAAGTATACAATTTGTTCATGAGAAAAATACATTAACTTAAACATGAAGTAAAATAAAGATTGTTTCGTTTGTTTCTAAGGCCGAATCCTAAGTGATGTTTCTTGTATCGTCTCATCAAGCTTTTCCTGCAACATGTATAAAATATCCGTCAACACATAAAGTATTGGTGAGCATACTAGTTTTGGTTTACATACATAGTATTTTAGAATGGTTTACTCGAATCTCATACTATAGCATTGCACATACATACCATACAAAGAACATAACTCAAACCCGCGAGTACCACTGCATATACCTAACATATTCATGCTAGGTCCGTTTCTTTCTTAACAATGACCCATAAAGGGGGCGGGGTGCTACTCCTATAGCGCTATACATGTTAAGTGGGCTAATAATAGTTAATGAATTATGTTTAAGTATCAAGAATCGTAAGCATGGCAAATAGCATATAAGTATGTTTAATAGATTGAGCATGATAGTTTAAGAGTATGAAATCGTTTAAGTTTTGATAGTGATACATGTTGAGCCCCAAAGAATAAAGAATAAAAAGGGGGACAAGTATGAACTCACCTGGAGTGTATTATGAAAGAATAACAAACAATGTCTGAAGCAGGATTGACTGGATCTCTTGTGTCTATTACAAGTAAAGGATGTCTTAATTTCTAATGCAAATGAGCTTATTTTGTTTCTCGGTTTTAAAGATAGTTTATTCGACTACCTAGACTCGTATTGTAGACAATACGTGTCTTATTGTGTATGACTTAACGAACCGATAGTAACTTGGTTTGGCTTCACAAGATATATTCGTATGTATAGTTATTCGAAGTAAATAATTTAACATATTATGTCTTGACTTGAAGTTACTGTTAAAAACACATTTTGGATAAAGAATTAATATTTGTGTAGCTTGAGTCGAACGTTAACTCGCTTCGTAGTTGGATAGTATGTGTGTACATATATTATGATTTATGATGAAATAATGTTTGGATAGAATATATTAGTAAAATGTAGCTTTATTTATACGGAACTATGTAAGCGTCAGATATGTTTCTTATATTTTATAAAAATTTGGGCAGAGTCTCCTCTGTTTTTGTAATAAACCAGACAACTCAAGTTGTCTATATTTTCCCAAAACAACAATAGATCAAACAAAACGCAATACAATTTATCAAGTCTTTATACACGACAAAAGGTTTAAGTCATCGAAATTATAATAGAAGAGAACTATATGTTTTGAATAAGTAATATGTATAAATATATATATATGTGATCGTCATCAAGATAATTTATGTAAGTATAGCTTAGTTATTGGTTAATGTTTCAAAAAAAATAGTAAAACGACTAGCTAATAATAAGCATTTAAAGGTATGCTTCGCCAAATAATATATTTGTTTCGTAGTAATAGTTTCAACGTTTCCATAGTTCGCAATATGACTACACAAGCGTAGATACATAGATGTTAATCATTTTCTTTTGTCGACTCAATAGAAAGTGTTTTATAAAAGCAAGTTAGTTCGGTTAGTTACAGATTTAGAGTATATATTTATATATATAAATAATAAAACACAAGATAATAAAACGAAAACACTAGTGCACGTTATACCTTCCGGAGTCGCGTATTAGCCTCGTAACTCGTGTCGACAGGTTGACCAATGTTTGACCGATGTTGACCGCGTTTGTTTATGTTGACCAAGTCTAAAAAACGAACTCATTGATGACCAGTCAACCAAACGCCAACCCAGCTAAGACCCGACACAAGACCAGATCTGATTGTCGAGGAAGGTTGACCGATGTTGACCTGAACAGAAAACGAACAGACCTGGCCCTGCACCATACGAAGCTCGGTACCACCTTTGACTGAACTAACTAAACCTGACCATGACCAGCTCTGGTCACGACCATCCGAACTCGAACAAAGCAAAAAGGAAGGGCTTCATTGTTGTGCGCCGCCAGAAACATGACCACCACAGCCATGAGACCACCACAGCTCCAACTATTCACCCGAAGCCATACCCGCACCAGAACCACCGAACCCAAACCACACTAAATCAGACCGTCGATAATCCCCCTTCTATCCTAAACCTTTACGCCGCCACCACCCAGCAAGGTGGTGGTCGGCCGCTACTTAGAGAGAGAAGAAGGAAGAGAGACTGAGATGAGAGAGTGCGGGAGAGGAGAGAGAGGCTTGTGTAGTAGAGAGGGAGATAAAGAAGTTACCGGGCGCTGCCGCGAACCACCAGAGCGTGGCGGCTGCCGATGATTGTGAAAGGAAGGAGGAGGTTCGGGTGGTGTCTTTTGTGTTTGTTGTTGCTCTTATTGTCATCTAGAGAGGGGAAAGAAAGCATTTAGGTGGTGATGGTTACCAAAGATATGAGTTAAAAGGTTAGAGGTGAAGAGGAAAAGATGGAGAGGAGAAAGGGTTTTGGTGAAGGGGATGAGAGGGAAGATGGAGATTGAGATGTTATATAGTTAGGGTTTGTTAGGTGGAAGTTATTGCTTAACGAACTAGTTACTAGCTCGGGTCTCGTTTATGAACCGAACTCGTTTAATCAATAGAATAATTATTTCATATAATTTATTTGTATAACTTCATTCAAACGAGTATTTGGAATGTATAAAATATTTAAATTCGTTAGATTTAGAATCGACTAGTCCTTTAATATCCGGTGTATTCTCATCGCGTCAGTATATGGCGTAATTAAATATTTTAACTTGTTAGTGAATTTGTTAATGAGATAATATTGTTAATGAATTTAAAAAAAAAAACGTTTTATGAATAAATAAATAAATAAAATTATTATTATGTTATTGGGAAAAGCGGGGCGTTACACCCTCTAAACATGTATATTGCGCAAACTTATTTGTGACTAAAATTTAGTCTTCGATAAAGTGCAAAAGTATCGGCAACTGATTTTTAGTAGCTAATATAAGTCACATAAAAATCAGTCCCTAATAGTATTGGCAACTGATAAATCAGTCCCTGATATTATGCATTCGAGACTGATATATCAGTCCTTGATAGTTTAGTCTCTGATAGTTACTTTTTTGTAGTGATAGGTGTTGTTTTGATGTTATTATACGTGCTTGAATGTGTTTCGGATGATTTTGGGCAGATTTCTCATCGACTAGCAACTAGGTCCATTGGGGGCGACTAGCTTAGCTAGTAACCTGGGTCCACCAGTTCCCGGGGAAAACCCGCCGCCCGAAGGCCCGCTGCGGCAAAACACGGCCCACCAGCAACATTTTGGTGCCGGTAGGACTCGAACTCCCGACCTTCCATAAGGAAAGTAAGGAGGGTGCCACTCCATCATGAGGAAATTGACGTTAGGCTTTTTTCCTGCTAGCCAATTATTGAATAATTATATTGTTGGCTGTTAAAAAAAAAATTTAAAACTCTTTTAAGTTTTCATTTCATGTGATAACCTATTTGGTATAAGCTTATACCGAAGGAAGGTTCTAAATTTAAATTTAGGCAATTGCGTATTTGATATAAAAATATTGCAAAAAAATTGTACTTTTTTGTGTTACAGTCTAAGTAGGGAGAATGCAAAAAACACTCTATAAAATAGGGAATTTGATTTTAATAACCTGAACTATTTGAAATTGACTACTGGCACCCCAAACTAAACAAATTGTCATATATAGCCTGAACTATTGACTTATTGGAATCTAGCACCCACTAATGGTTAAATCACTAACGGCGTTAATAGGTTGGCTGATGTGGCACAAGTTGCTAACCTGACGTGCTGATGTGTCAATCCACGTGTGCATTCCATTAAAAAAACAGATCTGAACTTAACCCACTGAACTTATAACCCTAAACACCCAATTTCAATCCTCATTTGAAAACCTAAAACCTTCAACATGCAACCTACTTCATATTCAAAATAAGAACATCATGAACCAATACATCATCATCATCATAAACCCAACAAATTAGGGTTCCATCGTTCTTTTTTTGAACATCCAATCCACGTACAAGTGCACCCTCTCCTTCATTACAAACTCAAACCAATATCCAATTCCCCTAAAACAACCACCCCCATCCCCTAATCTGCTTACAAAAACTCTGGAGAGAGAGAGACTCGGTAGAGAAAGAACAAAAAAGAAGAGAAAAAGATACGAGAGAGAGGGAGAGATGTAGAGGAGAGAGAGACTCGGGTTCGAAAAGGAATCATGGAGGTGGATGTTTACGTTTGAAAAGGAACCAGGGGCGTGGTTGGGTTCGATGTTTGGGTTCGACCTGTGATTTATGATGCTGGAGATGATGTTTGGATTTGTGGGGAAGATGATAAACATATATGACGATGAAGATGATGTTTGGGTTTGTGGGAAGATGATGACATATATCAGATCTGTTTCATTATCTTTCTTTTTTCTTTTTTTTTTAAATGAAATGCACATGTGGATAATGATGATGATGATGAGGTGGATTTTTTTTTATGAAATGCACACGTGGATTGACACATCAGCCCGCCACGTCAGCAACTTGTGCCGCGTCAGCCATCCCACTAACGCCGTTAGTGATTTAACCGTTAGTGGGTGCTAGATTCCAATAAGTCAATAGTTCAGGCTATATATGGCCAATTTTTTAGTTTGGAGTGCCAGTGGCCAATTTTAAATAGTTCAGGTTATTAAAATCCAATTCCCCCTATAAATTATATCTATTATAATAATTGAAAGAAATAAATCTCACATGGAATTTAAAGAGTGCATCCTCCCCTTGAGAGTGTCATGTGGCATGCCATGTGACATTAAGTGATTTTAAGAAAAAAAAATAAAAAAAAATTGGATTTTTCTCTCATGTTTCCTCTCATAACTTTTAAACGTTAATATCTTTTATATACGAGATTTTTAAAAAAAAAATTGCACCAAATTAACGAGCGTTTTATTATCTTTCCGACGAGTACTATAGTGCTATATAAAAAATAGAGAACAAACGACTATTTTTTTGTGGGGTTTTGTTATACAAGAAAAAAAATACAAAGTGTTCAGTTAATTTATCAATCATGTATAGTCAAGTCACTAATTATGTTAAAATCAGTAAATATTAATTCTATTTTTAACATGTGTTTGCATTGAAGTTATACATTATTTTAGGTTATGTATTAATATTAGAGTTATACATTGTTACATTGTTCAAGGTTAGGCGTTAACAGTGGAGATACCATATATGTTAATTGTTTTAGGTTTGGTGCTACCCGAAGCATTCCTGCATGTAACTGTAAAACGCATCATTCTCTTTCATATGTAAAATTGATATATCATATTAGATTTCTCAACCCGAGACGTTCCCGGGATATAATCTAGTAGAACATAAAGCAAAGCAAAACAAAACATTTGAGATCAATAATCGGAATTATTTCTAAAACATTTCTAAATCAAATTCTAGAACGTGTCATTGATGCAAATTGTGAATTTTGGTTAACGGATACATAATCCATAACCTCTTCATCGAATAATCTCATATGTTCTTCTTCAAGACTCACCACAGCTTCAACTCCATATCCTTCTGGTGTATCATACAATACGAATGTGTTCTTAACCAACACATCCGCAATGGTGCACCATTTCGGATTTCCCCATCCAAAATTCATCCGATAAAACGATCCGCGAACATGACTGCACCTATAAACTTCAAGATTATCAAACAACTCTTTTACACTGTTTGCAGACTCTCTTACACTCACCAACCAATCATCTAATTGACTAACTCCGAGTTCTTTGATCCCTTTCTTTAGTTGAGTCACCAAATTTCCCAAACTTGTTTCACTTGGATCGCGGTTTGATGTTGTGAAGTACCAAGTGAAGTTTCCAATAGCGTTAGCGGGCAATGAAGGTTCCACTCGGGGCCTCATGTTTACTAGCTGAATTAAAGTAGAGCTTTTGAAAGAACCGGTTTTTGTAGTTGATGCATTGATCGCGCATTTGTAAAGAAGTGCAGTTACAAGCTCGATTTTTGTAGGGTTTTCCACTAGCCCGGTTACTGACTGTTTTAACCAGGCTAGGTTTTGTGCATTAAGTACATATCTTTTTGTGACAAGGGTTTCACTCATCTCAAGCTCAATCTCGGGCATTGTGTATGAAAGATCTAAACAAGGGGTGGATGTAGCAAGAATCATTGGTGGTGGTTTCACTTCCCCACAGGCCATTGCGGCCCAATCGCTAAGAAAAATTCCTAGTGTGGGCGCGTCCGCAACCTTGTGGGACAAAGATATAGTTAATGCCATTCCTCCACACTCGAAGTACGTTACTTGCGCTGCAAGAAAGGTATACCCTACACATGACCCCTTCCACAAGTAACCTCCGGGAAAAAGTAGCATTTGTGTTTCGTAATTAGGGTTTTGAATAAAATCCGAAAGTCTACAACCAATGATCCTCGCTTCCACGAAAACGACCCCTTCGTCGTTGCAATCTACTGTGATCCCGTCTTCTTTTAGCCTACCCGCAAACGGGTAGTATTTTGTTAGGGTTTCGGATAACGATGTTTTTAAAACATCACCGCAAGTGACGGTTTTGGACTCGTATGTCAAAATAATCGGAGCATATGTATGCAAGGTGAGCTGGTCGAGCAACGAGAGCTTAAAGGTTTTGAGGTGATTGGGTGTTGGGGATGAAGGTTTGATGATATGTTCAGAGATTATCTCCATTTCGATGGTTATTTTGCAACATAAAGATCGTTGATTATATAAGCCCAAATGGATCACGTTGCCTTTTTTTTGTTTTTCTTGTGATTTGTTTTGTTTTAGAGTAAGTTAATATTAGTTTTAGTAGTTTCCGATTTGGACATTCCAATGTCTTTCATTCTATTTTTATTTGATACATATATTATCATCTTTTGGATATAAAATTTAAATGTTTTGTATGTTATGTTGCCGTCCCAATGAAATCCGAACTTATCGAGTGTGACTCAAAAAGTGCTAAAAAACATCTAAGCTAAGATGAGTACAGGCGAGCATAAAAATATAAGTTTGTTTAGTAAATAAGCACTATTAAACAATTTTCAAACAGGCAACAAACGGTTCACTAAATATTTCGTTAGTTGACAATCATATCTTACCTTATAAATAATGGTATAGTATTACCAAATTTGGGTATCTTTGTCTTTCCTGGCCAGTTAGGTATTTGACAGCTAGCCTCGAGGTATGTTATTTACACAATAACAAAAAGTAAGTTAGACTCGTATAGTTTTTGGCGATTCTTTTGAATCGCCAAAACTAATATAGTTTTGGCGATTCTTTTGAAACGCCAAAACTAATATAGTTTTGGCGATTCTTTTGAAACGCCAAAACTATATTAGTTTTGGCGTTTCTTTTGAATCGCCAAAAACTATATAGTTTTGGCGATTCTTTTGAAACGCCAAAACTATATTAGTTTTGGCGTTTCTTTTGAATCGCCAAAAACTATATAGTTTTTGGCGATTCTTTTGAATCGCCAAAACTAATATAGTTTTGGCGATTCTTTTGAAACGCCAAAACTAATATAGTTTTGGCGATTCTTTTGAAACGCCAAAACTATATTAGTTTTGGCGTTTCTTTTGAATCGCCAAAAACTATATAGTTTTGGCGATTCTTTTGAAACGCCAAAACTATATTAGTTTTGGCGTTTCTTTTGAATCGCCAAAAACTATATAGTTTTTGGTGATTCTTTTGAATCGCCAAAACTATATTAGTTTTGGCGATTCTTTTGAAACGCCAAAACTAATATAGTTTTGGCGATTCTTTTGAAACTCCTTAATTATAGAAACGCCCTAACTAACTATAAATTCTTTGATTTTGCAGTTATGGCAGATTTTGTAGACGAGCAGTACATGAACGAGGAGGAGGAGGAGCAGCAGCAGCAGGAGGATGAGCCCGTGGTCCAGGTGGGGGCTGCCATGGCAGGGGGTGACTTGTCAGGCTATGAGCCTTGCACTTTTCGGCGATTCGATTACCCGAATCCCAGATTTTAGAGGTTGAAGAAGAAGAAGATTGAAAAGGCGCGTGGGATTTCTTGGGACGCGCTTCGGGACACTAGGGGGGGTGCTGAGGCGATTGCCCGAGAGTGGATCCCGGAAGGGAGCCCACTGGACAGGTTTTTCGACGACTTTTGCGCGTCGTCCCATCGGCCGTTGGTGATAGAGTTTCTATCCACCTTTCGGTTTCGGCCGCCCACCGCCGGATCGTCGGACTCCGGATCGTCGGGCCGCCCACCGAAGGATATTGAGTTTTCCATACTCGGCGTTGAGTATGGTTATTCTCTAGATGAGTGGGCTACGCACACCCAGTGGTACACTCGCGACGACCTTGTAGAGGTATTAATATTATTTTTATTTTTATTCTTATTATTTTTGTTTTTGTTCTTATTCGAAATGTTAATGTTAATGTTAATGATAATGTTCAGGATGTCTACACTAGGGGTGTGACTACTGTCGCTGATGACGTTATCTATGCGTGGTGGCCCACCATTGGCGGTCCAGAGTTCGGCAACCCGACAGAGAAGTATTATTATTATTATTATCATCATCATTATTATTATTATTTTTTCAATATCTTTGTTCTAATTATTATTACTATTATTATGCTGTGCAGGGAGAGGTGTGACAGGGCATCTAACATTCGTCACCCCGTAGTTCGTTACATTCACCGTTGCATTACTTATTCCCTAACGGCACGGGGGAATAGTAACGAGCGGGTGACGAAGACGGACCTGATGTACCTGTATTGCATACTCACCGGCACGCCGATTGCCTTGCATCGGGTCATGGCCGAGTACTTTGCCTCCTTCCCCCATAAGCCGTTGAAGGGAGACATCTCATGCGGGGGGATCATCAGCAAGATTGCCGAGCGCTGCGATGCCCAGAAGTATTACGGTTATGTTAACCGTAATCGGTTTCCGTCACTACCGCCCTTGTATTGTTCTTCTTCTTCTTCTTCTTATTATTATTATTATTATTATTATTATTATTATTATTATTATTATTATTATTATTAATGTTAATGTTAATGTTTATGAGTTTGTTTCAGCCCAATAGGTCTACCCACGATGAGAGCTATGGCTTGTGCGGCGAAGAAGGCGAAGACGCCGAATCATGAAGCCTTCCACTATCTGATTGGTCCCGGTGGCGTGGAGTTTGTGCATGAGCCGTTGGTACATCAGGGCCTTAGAGGTATTATTATTATTATTATTATTATTATTATTATTATTATTATTATTATTATTATTATTATTATTATTATACTTATTATTATTATTATTATTTGGGAAACTTGTAGACAACTTGTGTTGTCTGGTTTGCCTAAAAACAGGGGAAACTCTGCCCAATTTTTTTATAAAATCCTGGAATATTATTATTATTATTTATTAACTATTTATTGTTATCCATTGCAGGTGATGCTGTGGAGGTCGGGTTGCAGTTTGTGCATGAGCAGGAGGGGGCGGTCTTAGGGACGTCGAGATGCCTCAGCAGCAGCCTGAGGACGTGCAGATACCGGCGCGCATTTATCACTCTCTCAGGTTGCCTGCTGATGTTAGGGCAGACGTACGTGCGGCTGCCGAGGAGGCTGTCGAGATGCGTGCGTGGCGTCAGCAGCAGGACATCTGGCGTGTGCAGCAGGACATCTGGCATCAGCAGCAGGAGGTAGAGATGCGTCAGTGGCGTGATCGGCAGGATGAGGCGATGCGCTGGATGATTGCTGGCCAGCAGGATATCTATCGCCAGCTGGGCATGCAGACTCGTCTCCCACCGACTTTAGGGCCCATCACGCAGCAGACCCGACATGAGTCCGGTACCTCCTCGCAGCAGCCCGGGACCTCGCAGCCGCAGCCGCAGCCATCGCCGACGCCTGATGACAGTTCTTTTGACTTATGATTTTCTGATTTGTAAATGTTTTAAACAATTTTTATTTGAACGCTTGTGTAAATGTTTTAACGTTTAGTTTTATCGTTTGGTTATATAAACGTTTGTGTTTATGTTTTACACGCTTATCGAGACGACATTAAAAAACTAAAAAATTAAACAAATAAAATTTATTTTATAAATTTGTATTAATGTTTTACATGCTTGTGTTAATGTATTACACGCTCGGGATTAATTATTACATAATTAAAATGATTTAAAAAAAAAAAAAAACCTCTCTACGGGTCGTATAGGCCTCTACGGGCTGTAGAGGGTGCCTAAGACTGGTTTATGTTATATTAAAACTTTCCAACTAAGAAACCAGCGAACTGGTAGCCCAGATTGTCCCCATATACGAAATAAGACTTTGTGTGTGTGTTTGTGTGATAATGTGCCTAAGATCGAACCTCGTCCCAAACGTTTTTTGTTTTTTTTTTTTTGTCTACGACCCGTAGAGGGCTCTACGGGCCGTAGGCATCATCAAACATCCATCTCTTCCTTCTTCATTCTCAAAAATTAATAAGACTTCTTCTACGAGCCGTAGAGGCCTCTACGGCTCGTAGAAGGAGTAAAAAATGGGCTCTACGACCCGTAAAGGGCTCTACGACCCGTAGAGAGTTGTGTGAATAAAATTTAACCTTGTGCAAATAGTGGGAGCCAAATAACATGGGCTGGCTGTTTTGAAGCCTCTAGAGTCTAGCCTTCTATTATATGGCCCTTTTGAAAGCTTCTCTCCTTTGTTTTTTTTTTATTCAAGAATATTTTTAAATACATTAAATAAATTAAACAAGTGGCCACATGACCATAACACAAACACATAAATTCAATCCAAAGTAAACGTTTATGCTTACTTCTATAAAATCAATATTACTTAAACTAGTAATTAAGAGTAATCCATTCACAACAAAGTCAAACTTCTCCACTTGAGCTTCTTTCACAACACACCAATCGAGTAAATAGTTTTTATTTCTTTTGTGGCATATGCACATTTTTATGTCTTTTACTCTTACTCCGCTTGACTTCCTAAATTTGAAATCTTGATTGGAAATATTTATTGATTTTGAAAGAAACTCATATCATCTTCTTCAAGACTCACCATTGCTTCAATCCCATCTCCATCTTGTGTATCAAACAACACAAATGTGTTCTTTACCAACACATCTGCCATTGTAACCCATTTTGGACAACCCCATCCAAAATTAATTTGGTAAAAAGGTCTTTTAGACATGCTACTACACCTATAAACATCAAGATCATCAAATAACTTCTTTACACTTCTTGAAGACTCCCCAACTTCCTTCAGCCAAGTATCCAAATCAAGATTATCACTACCATTGCAAAGTTCTTTGATCCCTTTCTTCAACTCAACTACCAAATTGCTTAAACTCTTTTGTCTCTCATTGTTTGATACGGTGAAGTACCAAGTGAAGTTTCCAACCGAATTTTCTGGTAAAGGTTTCTTCATTCGCGGCCGCATGTTCACAAGCTGAATCCATAATGATTTTCTTAAAGAACCAATTTTTCCGATTGAAGCAGTGATTGCACATTTGTAAAGATGTGCAGTTACAACTTCAACCTTTGTAGGGTTTTCGTTTTCGAGTAAACCTGTTACAGAATGCTTCAGTCTAGCTATTTTCTTGGCATCAAAAACATACCTTTTTGTTACACAAGTCTTGCTTTGCTCCATCACAATTTCAGGAACTTTAACTTCAAGATCCAATGAAGGGACAAAATTTGCAAGAATCATAGGTGTTGGTCTCTCTTCACCACGAGCCATGGCCGCCCAATCGCTTAAAAAAAGTGGCAATTGTACACCCATCCGCAACCTTATGAGATATGGAAACCGTAACCGCCATTCCACCACCTTCAAAAGATGTTACTTGAGCTGCAAGGAAGCTTGAATCTATGCATGACTCCTTCCACAAGAAACCTTCTGGAAACATTAGCTTTTGCATCTCATACTTTGGATTTTGAATAAAATCGGATACTCCACAGCCTGTAATCTTTGCATTCACAAAAACTACTCCTTGATCACCACAATCAACAATTATTTCATCTTCTTGAAGCCTGCCTGCAAAAGGGTAGTACTTTGTTAGGGTTTCAGATAAAGATCTCTTCAAGAGATCCATACTAGTTTGGTTTTCGGACTCGTATAAAAGCAAGATTGGAGTATATGAATGTAAGGTGAGTTGATCAAGCAATGAAAGTTTAAAACTTTTGAGATGAGTAGGAGTTGGAGAAGAAGGTTTGATGATCTCTTTGGATATTATTTCCATCATCTTTACCTTTGTGTCCTAGAAGAAGAAAATCATCCACAAGTAGTATATATGCATTTAAACTGAACATAAAATAAGTAATCAACTTGAAATGTTTAAGATTCTGTCAGTGGCATCACATGATGCCATACCATTTTTCCTTGTCTTACTTGGCTTATATTTCTTCTATAAATAGAAAATTGAGTTATTCAACTTGTATTAGTTAAGAATTATGAAATAAATGGGAGGTGATCATTAATTAATTAACAACTGGGAATTAAGTATCCATTTTCACTGAAAAATTGAGTTATTCACGCCCCATTCTCTTTCTCTAAGTTTCAACTAAAAAAATTTGGGGTTTTATTTATCCAATTATAGTTATTAATATGTTAATTTGATTAAAATAGGATTTTAATCTCCTTAATGTTGTTTCAGAAGAGGAATGTAACCAACTGGTAGTCATATTATCAAACATTTGCAAAGCAGGAGTTTATGGATCTTTGTTAAACGTAAATGTTTTTTAACGAGTTAACGTTAGGCCGCGCGTTACGGTGTAATGTTGATTATGAGTGTTTTAGTATCAAGATATATGAAATGCAGAAATTTCCTAAGTTCCTGGAAAACATTATTTTCTTTTTGCTTGACTCGTCTACAAACAATAAGAATTTTAGTTCAAAAGATAGAAGTGTAATAATCAATTGTTTCATTTTAATGCAATTTTAATTGTTTTGTTGTGTTTCATTTAAATATAACTAGTGTGTTTCATAGGCCCGCGCTGCGTGCCATGTTATTTTGTTGGTGCAAGATGCAGGACGCTAAACTGGATAAAATGGTTTGTGTGACATTTAGAGTTGGTTTTCAACGTCATGGGAGTGCGACACTGGTACCACTTCACAAAAAACAACTATTAATACATAAAACAAAACTGTAGAATTGATGAAACAAAAGCGTTTGCTCCCCAATTTGCTCAACCAAGCACACCACCATCTCTCTCTCTATATATATATACACACATTTTAGGCTTTTAATCCCTGAATTTGCTTTTGGGCATCATTAATGAGCCTTGATGATGTTGAAGTTGACCAAAAAACCCAGAATCGATGGGTTACTTGTCTTGAAAGGTTGGTCATTTGAAGGCATCAACTTGTTTAGTAACTTCTGAAATTGAACTTTAGTAACCTCTTGACATGCAATCTTTAGTGGATTCTCTGTTGCTTTCGCTTCATCTTCATCGTCATTTCTCGACTTTTATGGCTTCTAAATCAAGTATGGTGTTCAAAAACCGCCGGTTAATTTCATCAACATTCTGCAATATCAAAAACCAAATTAGTCAGATCAATTATCATGTTAAAAAAAAATCAATTTTCATGATCAAATGATAATCAGTGAGTAATGGGACCACTATACCACCTAGAGGTAATGTCATTTTAATTGTGACTATTAGCAGAGTTACACCAAAAATTCAAAATCTTGAAAACCAATTATAAATCCATTTTTTTAACAGATGCCCATTGCAAAATGCAAGTGACTGAATAATTAGTTAACCCCAGATAATAAAAGCGCATTTTGTGCTCAATATGAAATTACAAAAGCAATCAACAATGGATGGAAAAGCATTCTTTATTGCCTAAAATCCACAGGGGAAAGTTTTCAAGAATTCAACCTAAAAATCCGAAATCAGACGATTTAGCGAACATCATTGCTAAGAAAAAAGCGATTAACAACTTAAAAATACAGTATAATCTAAAAAAGATTGAATAAAAAAAACCTGCAAGTGGGAGTAAAAGCAACCTTAGGATGCAAACTCAGAAGAGGTAGAGTCAATGGAAACGTTAACCATTGTAGGTGACGGAGCCAACCTACAACCACAACAGAGACAAATTCCCTATTAATAATTATGTTCATCTCGTGTACCAAAAATATAAATTTGCTAGTCTACCACAATATTTGAATCAAAGCAATTCGTAACAATCCAAATACACAAATAGAAAACAACATGTAACAATGAAGACACAAATCAACTTTCAATAATACTACCTTACCCAACAGTAATTAACTTTTTGGTTATTGCTTCGTGGCTGAAAAAATAAGGTCAACTAAATGCTTGCTAAATCAAACTTTCACTAAAAGAGTCATGTGTATTGTCTCCTAACCTTCACGATTAGGGAAAACAATGTTGTGACACTATGTCGAACGGAATCGTCACTTTTCAAATCATCACACTGTTGTGGCATAGTAGGATCGTCTCCAACTTTCAAAACACATGGTAACTTTTAATGCAAAATCAAGAAATATTATTAAGATGTATTTAATTTAGACTGAATTACAAGTTTTGTCCTTTAAGTTTATACCATTTTTCAACGACTGTCCTTTAACTTTAAAATTGATTGGTTTTGTCCTTTATCTTTTAAAATCTTGCACGTTACGTCCTTTGACACTAACCCAGTTAAAATTTTCTGTCAAATCTAGTCATGTGCCTTGCACATGAGGACATTTTTGTCATTTCACCTATTGAGGGACTATTATGTAAATACACATACCCACACTTCACAGTTCTCCCACTCCCAAACCCTTCAATGGCTTTACTCCTCTTTTCCCTCATCTTCTTCCTTACCACCACCGAATCAATCTCCACATCCACAGATCCAACCCTCAAAACCTACATTATCCGAGTAGACTCTCAATCCAAACCGTCCATTTTCCCTACTCAATCCTAGATCGCCGTCGAGAACTTCACACCACTCGCTCACCTCAATTCGTCAGCTTAAGAAACCAAAGAGGCTTAAGAAACCAAAGAGGCTTCATTCAACACCACCACCACACGTTCATCCAACATCACAAATCCAACTAACAGATGGAACAATCCGGTCAATAGTGAAGGAGCAATTGAAGGAAATTGGCTTGTTGAGAGAGAAGCGACGAGAATAATATATGGTGGTTGTTTAAGGAAGACGGAGTTAAGGCAGAGGATGGCAATCCCAAGGGCCATGTTGATTCCTGCAGACGCTAATAAGCTTTCTGGCGACGGAGTGAAGGCAGAGGAAGGAAGACGACTACGCGACGACGGAGAAGGGGACGGATTGAGTTGTAGATCTAGAAGATGGTATTATTATTATTATTATTATTATTATTATTATTATTATTATTATTATTATTATGTGTTTGTTGTTTTCATTTTATTTGTAGGAAGTTTGATTATTATTTCATGAACTGACTAATTGACTCCTTTTGTTTTGATTTTTTTTTTGTTCTCGTGTTGGGAGGGATGATTAATGGCATATGGTCCTACGCAGCTTTTCCTATTATTAAAACTTGATTAATTTTAATCTAAGAACAGATTAAAAAAATAGGTGGACTATTTTAGTTTTAAGGGAACACAATCAAGTTATTGTGTTAAAATTATTATTCAACGGTGGAAGAGATGGTTTGGTGGTGGGTTTGCAGTGGGCGGTGGCAGGTGGTGTTGGGTGGAGGCAGGTGACAGTCGGAGAGAGGAAGAGAGAGAAGGGTAGAGAGAAGGGGTGTCTGATAGTGGTGGAGGGTGGTGCTTGGGGGTGTCTGATAGTGGCGGAGGGTGGTGCTTGGTTGCTTCTGTGTTGCTGTGATCACACAAGGTTTTGTGGGGTGGTGGTCGGGCAGGTGGTGGTGGTGGTCGGCGGCAGGTGGTGGTAGGTTGTGGTGGTGGCAGGTATTAAGAGAGAGAGGGAGGGGGTTTTATATTAATTTTAAATTTTACATTTTGTACAAAACTTTAACTTAATTACCAAAATAGGCCCTAGAATAGTAAAAAGACGATTTTACCCTTGTATTAGTGTTAAAATCTAACTGGGTTAGTGTCAAAGGACGTAACGTGCAAGATTTTAAAAGATAAAGGACAAAACCAATCAATTTTAAAGTTAAAGGACAGTCGTTGAAAAATGGTATAAACTTAAAGGACAAAACTTGTAATTCAGTCTTTAATTTAATAATGAAAACCTAGGTAAGAAGAGGTTGGGATAAGATGTCAATTGGTAGATGAAATTGAATGGGGTCAATGGTTACGCATCAGTTACCATTGATGAGTCGTAGGAGCTAGATACGACACAGCAGTGTCCTCTCAATCACGTTTCCTGCTAAGAATCGAAGGAGTTAATAATTAATCATCGACAACAGATTTTACACATTTTGTATATAACAATGACATACTTCTTATTATTAACAACATAAATCAAGCAATCAATAATTGAAGAATACTCTCCTCTCATTTACCTAAGTCAAGATTATTGACTAAGTCAAGTCAAGTCAAGATCATTGACCCCATGATACTTGCCCATGACTCATGCCCATGATTCATGCCTTTGTATTTACTTTGTAGCTTTTCATTCAACTTGTATTCCCTATATATTGTAATGTAAATCATTGTACACAATACACAATTTCAATACAAAAAACCACTTTGTTCATATCTTCATATGGTATCAAGAGCCTAAAAGCTCCCTTGAGCCATCTTCGATCCCAACCTACTTGACAGACACATTCTGTCCGCATTCTGCTTCTTTTTTTTCTCCTTTCGATTCACCATGGCCAAACAAACACCTCAAACTACAAATACCAACACTCGCCCGACTCACAACAATAACAGCTATTGCTACTATTGTAACATTCCCGGACATGACACTAAAGATTGCCACAAACTTAGTCGCTTCCTACGAGAACACAATGTCTCATCTCAAAATACCAACACCCCGGTGGTTAACTACACCACTCCTCACCCAACGGCTACAACTCCATCTTGGATGTGGGACACCGGTGCGTCCAACAACACCGCGAACAACAACCAACAATTTCCCGTTCTTTCCGAATACGGAGGACCCGATAAGATCGTGCTAGGTGATGGTAAAACTCTCCCTATAACTCATATTGCTCAAACAACTATTCCAACAAAATCTCGTCCACTTCTTTTAAATAACATTTTAATTGTTCCTAATCTTCGAAATAATCTTATTTCCGTTGCCAAAGTTTGTCGTACTAATCGTGTTTCCGTTGAATTTTTTCCCTATCATTTTTTTGTTAAGGATCTATGCACGGGGGCGCGCCTCATGCGAGAAGTGAACATCAATGATGTCTACTATGGACCAATCTCATTGTCTCCTCAAGTCAACAACACCGAAACAAACTCTCTTCTCATGTGGCACCACATACTTGGACATCCATCGCTTCAAGTGTTCAAGTCTTTAATTTCTAAATTGGGACTTCGTTTTAATAAGGTGACCCATGAGTCTTTTCATTGTACTTCATGTTCCCTAAATAAAAGCCACAAACTACCTTTTGGCAAAAACTCTTTTGTTGCCAATCAACCTCTACAACTTCTCTATTCCGACGTATGGGGTCCCGTAAAAACGCCAATCGATGGCTTTAAATACTATGTCATTTTTGTTGACTATTTTTCCAAATACATTTGGTTATACCCAATCAAACAAAAATCCGATGTTAAAATTCTTTTTCCACAATTTAAATCTCTTGTTGAAAACTTTTTCAAAACCAACATTGTTGCGTTGTTCACTGATAATGGGGGTGAATATGTGGGTCTTACACCTTATCTTGCCTCTCAAGGTATCTCCCATTACACAACACCACCTCACACACCGGAACAAAACGGTATTGCCGAACGACGTCACCGACACGTCGTGGAAACCGGCCTCGCATTACTCCACTACTCCCACTTACCACAACATTTTTGGTCCCATGCTTTTCAAACCGCAACCCACCTAATCAATCGTTTGCCTACACCCATCCTTAACAACAAATCTCCCTACGATATGTTGTTCAAAACCGCTCCTACTTATTCCAAACTCAAACCGTTTGGTTGTCTTTGCTACCCATGGTTACGACCCTATGCTACTTCCAAACTCCATTCCCGTTCAACGGCATGCATATTTCTTGGGTACTCATCCTCCAAATCGGCATTCAAATGCTATGACCCTACTAGTCACAAACTATACCACTCTCGCCACGTTGAATTTATCCCACATATTTTTCCATCTCAAAACACCAACCCCCAACCCAAACACATGTCATTTGACTCCTTCCTATCCACATACCAATCGGCCCAATCAACCACCTCTTCTAACCAACCCACTCCAAACCCCTATCCCTCCACAAACCCACGGCCCACCTTTTCTACCTCCTACACACAATGCAGGCCCAAACAGCCCAACCTCCTACACAACAGGCCCTACACCCCAGCCCATCGAGACACCCTCACCAACTGGCCCACCAACTCCACCCGATAGCACCACCCCTACCCCCAACCGATTCCCACTCCACCGACCCCACCTCACCAATGTCTTCATCCAACACATCCGATGATCCCACGAACTCACCTCCACATAACCCTCAACCACCTCGTCGACAACCAAAACCCAACTCAAAGTATTACAACCCCAACTTTGTCAACTCTACCACCATTCACCCTCTACCCGTTTCTCTTGAACCATCCACTTATACTCAAGCCTTGAAAGATCCGGATTGGCGCCATGCCATGGACCTTGAGTATAATGCTCTCCTTCATAACAACACTTGGGAACTTGTCCCTCACACAACCCAAACTCCCATTGGTTGCAAATGGGTATTCCGAATCAAACGCAAACCCGACGGCACGATTGACAAGTACAAAGCCTGTCTAGTTGCCAAAGGGTTTCACCAACAATATGGAAAAAACTATCATGAAACATTTAGTCCCATTACTAAACCCGTTACCATTCGCACCGTTCTCTCTATTGCTCTTTCAAAAGGATGGTCTTTACGTCAACTAGACGTTAATAATGCGTTTCTTCATGGGACTCTTCACGAAGATGTCTTTATGGTGCAACCTCCCGAGTTCACCAATACGGAATTCCCACGTCACATTTGCAAACTCAAAAAATCCCTCTATGGGCTTAAGCAAGCACCACGTGCTTGGTACATCGAACTAACCAACTTTCTCACTCGTTTTGGCTTTAAAAAATGCATTTCTGACCCATCTCTCTTTGTATACAATCTCAACAACATCACTTGCTACCTCCTTGTGTACGTTGACGACATTGTCCTCACCAGCAATCACAATCCATTTATGGATTCCTTTGTTCAAGCCCTAAGCAACCAATTATCTATCAAAGACTTAGGCCCTCTCCATCATTTCCTAGGAATCGAAGTCATTCCTACGCCTCATGGTCTATTTCTTTCCCAACATCGCCACATTCAAGATATTCTTACCACCTTTAAAATGGATGGTGCAAAAGAGGTTCTCACTCCTTTAAGCACTTCCGACTCTCTTTCTTCCTTTGACTCCACTCCCCCAGTCGATCCCACTCCCTACCGTCAACTTGTAGGCACTTTGCAGTATCTTGCCTTCACACGTCCCAACATCTCCTTTGCCGTCAATAAATTATCTCAATTCATGCACTCACCTAAACAATCACACTGGCAAGCTCTCAAACGGGTACTCTGCTATTTGAAAGGAACGGTCCATCATGGGTTGTTCTTGAAACGCAATACTAACCTAAACTTGCAGGCTTTTTCGGACTCAGACTGGGGCGGTATTAATGATGGGGGACGGTCAACTACAGTATATCTCATATATCTTGGGTCCAATATCATCTCTTGGAAATCTGCTAGACAAAAAACTGTCCCTAGATCATCTACCGAAGCTGAGTACAAAGCACTCGCTAATGCTGCGGCTGAACTCTCATGGGTTAAAAATTTAATTGATGAGCTCGGGCTCCCAATTAAGAGCACCCCATCGCTTTACTATGACAACACCGGAGCTACTTATGTATGCGCAAATCCTGTTTACCATTCCCGCATGAAACACATCGCTCTGGACTATCACTTTGTGCGGGAACAAGTCAATTCCGGGCAACTCAAAGTTCTTCATGTCAGCTCCAAGGATCAACTCGCGGATGTGCTCACCAAACCGCTTGCACGTGCACCCTTCCTATATTTTCGGTCCAAGATTGGAGTCTCCAACGGATCCTCCATCTTGCGGGGGCGTATTAACAACATATATCAAGCAATCAATAATTGAAGAATACTCTCCTGTCATTTACCTAGTCAAGTCAAGATGATTGACTAAGTCAAGTCAAGTCAAGTCAAGATCATTGACCCCATGATACTTGCCCATGACTCATGCCTATGATTCATGCCTTTGTATTTACTTTGTAGCTTTTCATTCAACTTGTATTCCCTATATATTGTAATGTAAATCATTGTACACAATACACAATTTCAATACAAAAACCACTTTGTTCATATCTTCATACTTATCTGTAAGTATACGTTATACAACTTATATCATAGTATGTTGCTTTTAAAATGCCAAAACTGTAACCACAGGTTTATTCAAAATACGTTATATAGAATTTTTATTTCGCTCAACAAAAGCTTTTAAGTTCAAGCAAAATTAAACTGTACTCGAACAGAAGCAAACTTAACAAAGATTCAGTGTCATCATATAAGCATATATAATAACCCAAAACATCTCAAACAAAATATCAGTAGCAATGAAAAAAAAAAGATTTAACAAATTTATTTCGATTTTTGCTTTCAGTTTATTTTCAACCACATATTATATCAAGTTGTTGATCTAATTTAAATCAATAATCCTGTAACCCTATTACACTACAAACGAAGTCAATAATATCTTTTATAACACTAAATCACGTACCTGATGACCTTTACAATTTAATCGGAGACGATGGTTCGCCAATAAGGGCATAATGCGGCGGTACCTTCAACCACCAAGATGAGTGTTGTCTTCATAGTGAAAGGCGAGTGTTGGTGGTGGTGACGGCGGGTCTAGGAGTTTTGGGGGGTTTTCAAAGTGAAGGACGGTGGGTGTTAGAGCTTTGGAGGTTTTTGCAAAGTGTTGGCTCGGAAAAGTAGATAAGGGTTTGGGGGAAGGATGGTGACTGGTGAGAGAACGAAGGAAGAAGGTGTGGTGGGATAAGTGGGAATAAAATATTATTAAATATACTGTTCAAATCACCTCTCCGTTTAATATATATATATAGAATTGTTCGAACATTATAAGAAACCAAACATAAAAGTTTGCATCAAATTAATTGTTGTCTTGTTGTTTATCTAGTTTCTTTGAGCCCAACCCACTCTACGGGTCCATTGAAAACTTGACCATCTTAAATTGGTCTATAACACATCCTATGTCAGTTTGCCTATCTCTTTTGTTTTCTTTTGAACAGAGTTTGAGAGAATAGGTGCGCAGTGCACATCTCTCAATCCCTTTTCCATTCTGTGGTTGACATCGCGGTCCGATTATTTGATTAATCGCACTATTGTTTCCCCACGTGGATTGACAATAGCTGCTATTGAAACTGACAGAGAACTCATATTTTGTTGCTGGAAATCCACAAATCCGAACCGCATTGACCGTCTATGTCAATATCGATAGCATAGGCCTTATTAGGATTGATTTAGTTTCGGCCTAAGTTTGATGTAAAGATATGCATTATCATTTTAGTCTAGATGGTGGCAATTACCATTGTTACTACCATCGAACCAACACCAATATTAGAAGCATCTTTCGAAAACTATAAATAGCGATATATGTGATTTCTTTGTAAAACTAATGTCAATTTATTGGTTGAACAATTCTTGGTGGGGTGTTGATTAAGAATGTCTTTAATGCCACTATATGAGACGTAAAAATGCTTACTAAAACTCAATAAAATAAAACAAACTATCCGAAGAAGTGTACGACTATATGAGATTTAAAAATGCTTATGCCAAAAATTTAGTCGTACATTTCTTCGGATAGTTTGTTTTATTTTATTGAGTTTTAGTTACAAAGCACAACACCGTCTTCAAAAACAACTTAAAATATTTTATCTTTTAACTTAAATAAATTAAATAATAATAATATGTTAGTTAAACTAATCTTAATATTTAATATTATGTGAACCAATATGATTCTAAACTATCATATTTAGAGAACAATAAGCACAATGTAATTTGTCATTACGTCTGATATTAGAAGAATGATGCGCAATACTTATTATCTTTAATAAATTATTTCTTAGATAAGATATTCAGATTAGATCTTTCATCAATATATATGATTATGGACCACGTTATAAGATATTCATTACATCAAACTGACACCCCGTTACGGATTTCACTGAGCCGTACCAAAAACGTTGGTGTTTTGTGGCTACTGGCCTTATCTGTAACCGTCTAAACTCAGTCCGGTGATAGCATGGTTACAGATTTATGGTGGTGTTCGGGGTTACATAGGGTGTGAAACTGTGTTAAACAACGGGACGTCGGTTTGGTTATCAAGTTGTAAGTCACGTCAGTTGTATTATATGTATATTTCATTTAATGTTTCTGCCGCTTTTTCATGTTATCTGCGGCGTATCGGTTTGGTTATCGTATCGATATTTCATTTTATTGTAAAGTCTGATTGTTTAGCATGTTGCTAATCGTATATATAGAGTCTTGGCAAACTGCCGGTGTCTCCCTTTCATGAAAACGCCGGTGTTTCCGATAAAGGCGGTTTGTATATATAAAACAGTTTCAATTCGCCGGATGATACTCCTTTCTTCTGAATGATATTGTCGATCTCTGTATATGTTGGAAATATAACTGGCACTTTGTTCATTACTAGTGGGTTACCCGCGCTTCGCGGCGGGGCGACTCGATTTTTAACAATCTTGATTGGTTCTTTGTTCCTTTTTTTCACCATTACAAACTTGCTATTGAATAATGATAAATACTACAATATAAAGCCATAAGCTACATATCTTGGACCATTTACAAGTATAAGTATAATTGTGTGCTTGGAAGATATAGACGTTCGCAATGACCAAAAACTAAAATTATATAATCAATACAATTATAAAATGACTATAATATATAAACTTTGCGACAAAATTAGTCACTCTAAGGTGAGAGTTGGAAACCTGCACCTTCTAGTAATCCATCAATCCAACAAATAACCTCATAACTTACATCGATCAACTAATCTTTCCCAAAATTACTTTTAACTTCAATTAAGCTATGTCACATAAGTACAATAATAAAGGAAAAAGAAAACTCATCACATAATGGTACACCATAATTAAGTGACTGTCAAAATAAAATTACCGAACTTGATTGTAGAGCATGAATAATGGATTACAGATCTTGACGATCCTTCTCCAGGCTAGATATTTTTCTCCTGAATGTATATCAAGATGCAGACCCTACTTGAAAAATAAGAATACTAAACTAACAATGATTGAGTGGTACTTTAAAGCCATAGGCTAATACCATACTTCTGTGAGGAAATTAAAGCTACTAAATTTTCCAATTGTCTACCCAGTTTCACTTCATTAGCCAATTGAATACTACAACAAATATAATCTTTCAAGTAACAAAAATATTTAAGTTTGACCACTTTATACTTAATTATGAATTTGAAACTAATTTGGACTCAAGAGTGAGCAATCGAAACAAATTAGAACTAAACTTTGTACAGTTTTGGATGAAGTCAATTTTGGTACAATGGTTAATGCCGAGTTGAAATTCTGGTTCAAGTTCAGCCTGTTGATCATCTTAGGTTGTGGAATTGATGAAGTGTTTGTTCTTGCACCAAGCTTCATTAAAACATATCAAACACTATTAAATGTTCAATTCCAATTTTAGCTCACCTACCACTACCAGGTATCAACATCTGCCAAAATAAGCAATTCATTATTCGGTTTGAAACCAATTAAACTAAAACCGACCGAGACCGAAACCGAAACCGTTTAAAACCAAGCTGAATTACATATTCGGTTTTAGAACTCCAAATTTTGGTTCGGTTAAAACATTCATTTCATTTCACACTTACAAACTAACACAATCAAAATAGAACAACTCACCAGGATGTGTAGAGTCATTATAAATGGACTCCACCATAGCAGAAACCTCATCTTCCCTGATGGGCCTGAGAGCCTCAAGCCTTTTAGGTGTAAACAACTCAAGCGTACACAACTTCCTACCCTTCACATAATGCGGGACATAATCAGCCCAAATTTAATCATGCCCATCTATACTAAATTTCACAGCTGACCTGCTCCTGTATTGACCAGTTTCATCAACATAACCAAAAAAGTTAGTTCAAAACATTGACCGAGTTGAATATCGCTTAACAGATGCTTCTCTCTGCTATGGAAACAACCTTCCTAAATCCTTAACAATATATTCACATATAACTGTTGGATTCATATTTCTCAAACCCCCTCTCCAGTCCTTCATTGATGGCCCATCAACAGTCTTTTGGGTAGCTGTAACGGTTTACAAAGAAATTATATAAATTATATAATTCTCAACTCCTTGTATAATAACTAAGTGATTAAATTAAGCAGCTGAAAGGCCACATTACCAGTCATGGCATGGACTGTTGTCATAAGACCCTCAACAATACCAAACCTCTCATTAATCACCTGAAAATCGTATACTTACTGCTGGTCATTTCTGTCAGCTTGCATTCACATGTAAAATACATTATTTCCATACACAAATTGACTTTTCAAGGTCAAACCGACAGTCAATGAAATCTAGTATTTTATTAATTTTGACTCATATGAGGCCATGAAATCAAAATATTATTATTATCCTAAATTTAGAGCATTTAATCACCTAAAGTCCTTGAGAGTAAGGCGCATCATCGAAGACAGTCAAGACGCATCACCTAAAAATTGTTCAGTCGTTACTATAAAAGTAGGCGGTCACTTTGGCTGGTTTAGTGCAGATTATCTACCTGATCCACCTACTTATTTAAGATTAAAATAGTTGTTAACAAAAAAAAGTTACAAAAAGGAATTAAAATTAACCTGCACCTACAGCATCACCTACTGCCTAACCTCCCATCACAATACCAGCTGTAACATGCAATCATGTCCTGTACAAAGTCGTTTCATAAGAAGCTTTCTTCATCAAACTTGGCGATAATTTATATTTTATCCTATTATGAATGTGGAAGACTTACCAATTTGATTCTAAGTGATACAAATCTAGAAAATCGAATGTTTTGATTAATTTAGGGAATAACAATAACAATACCTATATACTTTTACCCATTTTAATTCATTGCCGTAAGTGAAACAAAAACCCAATATGTATGTAATAAAAAAATTATGAATGAAAGTTGGCGATAATTTATATTTCATCCTAAAATGAATGTTGGAGACTTACCAATTTGATTCTAAGTGATACAAATCCTAAAAAAATTGAAGCCTGATGCAAGGTGAATTGAAGGTGAAGAAAGGGGCGTGCTTCGAGTGTATAGCAAATGAAACTGGACAAATAATCTCCTTCTTATAGACAAAAGGAAACGAACTGAAACGTCGGGTGAGGTAGGTTAAGAAATGTTAAAACTGACGCTAGCTTCACTCACCCATCAATAAATCACAGAGGATGCTTTACGGGGTAACTGACGTCTTAAAGCATAGAATTGAAATCGAAACTTTCATATGACAAATATTGATGATGATGATGATAATGATGATCTGTAAGACTGTAACTGACGATCATCAATGCTTCAGCGTCTTAATGGAAATCAAAGGGACGCGTCTTACGAGTCTGATGCAGTGATGGTTGTACATGTGGGTTCAAAACTTGTATTATTGGTAAATTACCATTCTACCCACAAGAGATCTATTTATATATAGTATATATATATATATATATATAGATTATTGCTTTTAAAGAAAGTAAAACGGTTAATGTTAATGGGCAACGTTTTTACGCCGTTAGTGGGCATTGGGCAGCAAAGGCTTTAACTGTTAACACCGTTAGTAAACTCGTTAAGTTGCTAATTATATATATATATATATATATATAGGGGAAAGTTAATTTGAGAACACCTATATTTCGTGCGAACCGTGAGAACGGCATCTAAAATCATTCAAATTCAAAATTTCTTTTTACACTTATCTTTATTACTAAAATACAATCTCAAAAACACAATTTACGCGTAAAAATTCAAACGTATATGAAAATAAATTGTTTTTACACATGTGTAAATTTACTGTTTATGCATGTGTAAACTGTTTCATTTACACATGTGTAAAAAGTTAATTTAAAAGTGTTTTTGTAAGAAAAGATGAATTATTTGGAAAGAAAATTCATTTATTAAGGGTATTAGTGTAAATATACATTGAAATATTTATCTTTTTTTTTATAATTATAATTGATAATCATGGCAGTTACATGGTTTCCTTAAATACCTCATTCACATTATCTCTAATTCAATTTAGATAATTAACACACGATCTCAATCACATAATTAACACACGATCAATTCGTCAGGCACATCAAATATCGAAATCAACATATTCGATTTAAACAAATTTCGATTTCCAGGCCACCATATTCGAATTAATGTGTAATTTTATATTATAATATTTCTCTTTTTGTTTTCTTTTTATTCCAAATTCGTATATAACAATTGCTTGAAGTTTGTAACTTATTTCCTACAAACATTCTTCACTTCAATTTTGAATTAATAGAGTACGTCAGTTACAAAGGTGGATACTTTTTGTCTTTTCATAACATCTACAAAGAAAAAGATTTTTGAAAGTGCAAAAGGAGATACACAAATCTTTTATATTGTTATACGACAATGAATATTAGCGTATGTTCACCAGTGTATATTATATAATATACATATATTTACTTAAAGTAGATACTAGACAGTATACATTACTGCATATCCCCTATATGCATCTATGTATATTATGTAATAAATATTCCTCTATTTTTACAGTTGACAAATTCTACATTATACGTTAATGTATATTGTTATACGGTAATGAATATTAACGTATGTTCACCAATGTATATTATATAATATACATATATTTGATAATCTTGATATTGGAGTGTTAGCATACGTAGTATACACCAGTGTATTTATACCTAAATAGTATGATATTGTTTAAATCAATACACAGATGCATGTATACACCAATGTATTTATAACTAAGTAGTATGTGTCATTCATCACTCATGTAATATACGTAGTATACACCAGTGTATTTATAACTAAATAGTATATGTCATATTCACCACTCATGAAATATACGTAGTACATCAATGTATACTACTCAAAGCATCTTGCTAAACCTTTTATTAAGGTGAAAACATATTAATCTAGACATACACTGGTGTATATTGTTCAAAACATATTACTCTAGACAATATTAGATATAAAAATGTATACAACAGTGTATTATAACTAAATATTACTCTAGATATACACTGGTATATATTATTCAAGAAAATCTTCGTTTAAACACTTATACACCGTTCATAATACACCAGTGTATAATGCATCAACAAGTCCCCAATACGTAACTTAATTAGTCCGTATGTGTATAATGCATCAACAATTCCCCAATACGTAATTTAATTAAAAGCTATGATACATGAATTGTTATCTTCTGCGATTTTGAATTCAAATTCATGACTACCAATGTATTAACATATTAAAAAATCAAGTTATACATCGAACTGAATATGTTAAAATCGAATTAAATATGTTTCTTTTATTGAACCACGTATCAAGATCTGCAAAATCGAGGAAAATGATATGTAACTAAATATGCGAAATTAGGATGAAACGAGAAAATGTTTACGCACAGAGGAAAAAAAACATATACACACATGTATATTTCTATATATACATGTATACACATGTGAACATTTTAATTAGAGTAGAAAATCATTTTTATTGATTTACGACTTTATCATTTAATTTGCCTGCAAATGTGGGAAATTATATATAATAATGCCTATAAATTAGGATGAAGCGAGAAAATGATAAGAAACTAAATATGCGAAAAATTTGAGGTCTTGTAAATTAAAAAAAGGAAACATATTAATTCTTAGTTAATAGAATCAGATAGCAAAATTACCATATTGGCCCTAATTTAAAATAAACAATTAAAACAACTTGCATTTATTTACCATCTTGCCATTCAAAATCAATGGCCACAAATGGTTCTTATGGTTCCTAAACAACTCATGGTTCTTATTTGAATCATACCCTATATATATATATAGATAAGGGTTCCCATACAAAAACCATATTTTGTGAGAAATGTGAGAAAGAACCTAATAATGACATGTGGCACCAAGGGATGGACAAACTAGTAATTTTACCCAAATAATTATATATCAAATTTTAATTATTTTTTTTAATTAGGAGTAATTATAGGAAATTTCAAAAATTTCGGTCAAAGGTATTTGAAGTCTACGATTTTTTTTTAAGTATTTCAAAAATTTCGGTCAAAGGGACTTGAAGTCTACGATTTTTTTTAAGTTTATTATGGAATGATTTGTATATATTTTTGTTATGATTTTATCAACCAAAAATTCTATCCTTTCTAGCATTTTTTATTAATTCAAAACAAGAGATAAGTCATATTGTTTTACCCCCATCTTCGATCATTATGAACAATAACATGTCAGAAGATTTTGAAGGTTAGTGTTTTTTTTGTGTTATACGTGATGTTTTGTGTTATACGTGATGTTTTCATTTTTTGTGTTTTAATTGTTTTGCGTTTTTTTTTTATGTATGTGTACGTGTTTTTTACTAGGTATTCCTTTTTTGATTATTTGTTTTATATTGAAGCAAAAGGTTAAGCCTATAATTTTTTGCGAGGTATGCCTTTTGATCGTCGTTATGTGTTTAAAATATAACTAATATGAACTTTGATCTAGTTCAAGTATGTTAAGAATGTTGAAAAAATGGGCAAAAAAATGGGCCAAAACATCATTGTTATGTGTTTTAAATATAACTAATATTTTGCGAATTGTTGAATTATAAGATATTTGATATGAATTCGATTGAGAATACGGTCACCATATGTGTGTTCTTTATATATATGTTATGTTTAGTATTTGATGTGTTAGTTTTTATGTTTATACAAGTTTCACATACACATATGTACCCGTACGATTTATTGAATGCAACATCTAATAACACGTGCAACATAATAGTCTTTATAAGCCATTCATAGTCTTTATAAACCATTCATATTCATCTGTGTATTATTTGTAGCATTTAAGGTGTTAGCTTAGATGTTTCAAAAAGGTTAGCATAAACAACATACACATGTGTACTGCAAAGTTTATTTGTCTATATGAACTTTTGCTCCACCTCAAGTATGTTAAGAATGTTCTACGTGTTATCTTCGTAGTACATGAAAATCGTTTCTAGGTTTATTTTTTTTGTACAATGAAAGTGACAATGGAAGGAAAGATTAGAAAACGTTGTGTAAGTCCTTTTATATAATCGTTCATGTGTTTTTTACATAATCCCCGAAGTGTATTTTTTTTTTTACTATATTCCTTTTTCATCGTTTTTGTTTTTTGTTTTTTTTTTATGACAGATGGACCATCATACATGCCAGTTGGTGTTTTAACTGTTTCCCCTAATTCCGGGAAAAAGTCGTATTCACCAATTGTAGATTTCTCGAAGAAACCACAGGTTGGAATGTTGTTTAGGACGTATGAGGATGCATTCAAATTCTACAAAAAATATGCCACTGATGGAGGTTTTACTGTTAGGAAAAGTACTACCTACACAGATAAGGGTTTGATTAAGAGCAAGTATTTTGTATGCTCAAAACAGGGTTTCAAACAATTTAAGGTTTTTGACAGCACAAATGAAGAATCGAGTAGCAAGCAATTCAAAAATGTACCTTCTATAAGGACCGGATGTTTGGCTCGTATGTGCATAAAGTTAAACCAAGACAATCTTTATGAAGTTTATCAGTTCAAAGAAGAGCACAATCATTCCTTTGTTGACGAGAGTGATAGATACTTATTGCCTTCAGCCCGAGGGTTAACATATGTTCAAGAACAGGCGGTGAATGCGTTGTCAGCAATAAATGTTGGACCTGTTAGAGCTTTTAACATAATGAGGACATTGTATGGTGGTTTCGACAAAGTTGGTGCGACGAAATCTGATTTTAAAAATTTCAAGAAAGACTTGAATACTTATGTTGGAGAGCATGACGCTGACATGTTGATTAAACGTTTTAAGAGGAAGAAAGAGTACATGCCAAATTTTACTTTTGAGTTTTTAACTTCTGATGAAGGTGTTTTACAGGCTATTTTTTGGGCTGATGAACAAGCCAAGAGAAATTATTATACATTCGGTGATGTCGTATCATTTGACGCTACATACAGGCGAAACAAGTTAGCCCTACATATCCTTTGCTGGTTTTTATTAATACATTTATTTTTTTTATCACTTTTTTGTTAACAATTTCTTATTTTTTTTAGATACAATATGATGTTTGTTCCATTTACCGGGATCGACAACCACAATAGGAATGTCACGCTGGGCGCTGCAATTATTGGGAATGAAACAGCAGAAACCTATAAGTGGTTACTTGGTGTGTTTGAAAAATCTTTCGGTCATGCACCTCCGGTTATTGTTACAGACCAGGATCCCGCTATGAAGAGGGCAATTGAAGATGCGTGGCCTCACACTAGACACCGCCTTTGTATGTGGCACATCATGGACAAGCTAACCGGAAAGGTATATATCAATTTAAATATTAAACGTTTATATATGTGTTTTATTTAATTATTCCAGTTTTGTTTAGCTGACGTGTTTTATAAATCCCTCTTTCAGGTTGGGGCTGTGTTGTGTAATACTACGGAGTTTAAACAAAAGTTATGCTTCATTGTTTGGACTGATACACTTATGCCGGAAGAGTTTGAGGATCAATGGTCTGCCATTATGAATGAATTTAATTTGACAGATCATGAGTGGCTCACTTCTATTTATGAAATAAGGCACTCATGGATCCCAGCATATTACCGAGAAGAAAGAATGTCTGGTTTAATGCGCACGTCTTCTCGCTCAGAGAGTGAGAACCATTTTTTCGGCAAGTTTTGCAACCCGAAGTGCAATTTGGTTGAGTTTGTGTCTCATTTTGATTCAGCAATTGAGGCACAGAGGCATGAACATAGGAAGAATGACCATGATACTAGAAACACACAACCCGACATATGGACTGATTTTGTTATGGAGAAGCAAGCTGCGGCGATTTACACGCGTACCATTTTTTTCGACGCTCAGTTGGAAATACATGCTTCATATCACAGTTGCCAAAGTGTTAAATTAGAGGAAATCAACGATTTCGTCAAGTTTTATATCAAGGATTGGGAGCAATTAGCCACATCATTATATGAGGTTTGTTATGTTATTTTGTATATATTTTTTTACCAGTAAGCTATATCTTGTTTGTTTTTTTTTAACATTAATTATTATATCAAATAATAATATCCCTATTTTTTTTTTTTTTTTTGTAATTTCATTCGTATTTGAAATAAGGTTATGATTCGGAAGGAAGATGTTACCGTGTTTTGTAGCTGCAAAAGGTATGAGCAATTTGGGTTGTTATGTAGCCACATTTTTTGGGTTCTCAGGTTTGTCGATATTAGAGAGTTTCCCAAGCAGTACATATTACGTCGTTGGACAAGGGAGGCTGTGCCAAACGGTGAACCCGGTGCTATTATCAGATATGAAGGAGATTCTGAACAGAGTATAGATGTAAAACGTGTTGCTAGGGAGATTTCATATGGTTGTGAGTCGATTGTAAACAAGTTGGTTACTAACTTTGAAGCGTTGTGTTCCTTTAGAGATTATGTTAACCAGTTCCACACAAAGGCCGATGAAGCGCAGATTAATGCACCACGAAAGAGTCGTAGGGATCGTTTGGCTGAACTTACCGGTAATTGTCAATCACGTAATATTACAGTTCGCGTACCAGTTGCTACAAGATTCAAAGGAATGGGTAAACCTAAGCGTATGTTGTCAAAGAGGGAACAAGCCATTAGCCAAGCCGGGAAAAAACAAAGACAATGCCAGAATTGTATGGAGTATGGTCACAACATTCGCACATGTAAGAAACCTAAAAAGGTTGTTAATGATGATGATAGCCATGAATCCGAAGCATATGAGGATGACGAGGAGGAGGAATCTGCGGAAGAGGAGGAACTTGAGGAGAATGAGGAGTAGGGATGTTTTTTGTTTTGTATGTGTTTTTTTTTTTTTTTTTTTTTTTTTTGCCTAGTGTGTTTTTAAGGCTAAACTTTGTTTTATGTTTGTTGGATGTTTTTTTATTTTGCCTAGTGTGTTTTTAAGGAAGAACTTTGAGGAGAATAAGGTGTTCTATTTAATTAACGGTTTTCATTTTTTTCATTTTACTAGCAATGTTTTACAAATTTCGTTAATAAAATAAAAAAAATAAAATAAAATAAAAAAATATCTGATACACGTGCGAAGTTGAGAAGCATTTTGATCCTATCATAATTGTCCTTTTCGTTCATGAAACAATAATATTCAACATAGAATTTTGCATTCAACACATAAAAGATACGACAATCTAACACTAATGATTCAGTTTGTACATAATTCCTTTGGTTTAACTGTTTTGAGCAGGCTGCTATGAGTACCATAAAGTACCTGCCTTCCCTTTCGTCAAACAAACAAAAAACAAACGAAGCATAATGTGTTTTAACTCAAACAACAATACCAAATGAAGCATAAAATATTATCTTAAAAAAAAAACACCAAATCCATTACGTCAAACAAACAAAAAACAAACGTCACAAGTTTTTTCAAACCATAAAACAAACCTATCAAAAACCAGTTAATAGGTTTCTTAAACTAAAGACTGTTTAAACGCATTAGGATCTTTTTATATGCTCGACCATCCAACTGCCTTCTGTAGTTTTCTCCTAGCTGTAGGTACCTCCTTACTCCAGCTTCCACCACGTGTTTAGACCTGTTTATGTCGCACAATAGGATTTTTGCAATGTATTTTCTTCTTAGATCATCAAGCTCCCGACCTTGCTTACCGGACAACTCCCCCTTGCTGTTGAATTCCGGCGAAAAGCCACATCTCCATTCCTTCAAACTCCCCATGTATGTCTCCATATGCCGCATAAGGAATACTCCACAATCTATTCCATTCAGCGTGGTTTTCCATGGTATGTCCAAGACTGTTGGCTTGCTCGCCAAGATTTTTGCAGCTGCAACAGGTGAAACTGACTTCACATACCATGAAAACGCGTCACGCTGTGAAACACATATCAAAAAGGTTAGTTCCCAAAGGGGTTAAATATATATAATCTAATGCGTATAATACAACGTGTTACCATTTTCTCCGGCCATCCGTGGTATCTGATTTCGAAATCTTCAGTCGAATCGATGTTGTCGATTAGGACGATCTCGAATGTTATCATGTTAAAGCTCAGTAGGTAGAAATGGTCCGAGTAACGCATTGGAATCTGAACAAGCGAAACCCCTTGTATAGACTTTGATTCTGTCATCTCCAAGACCGCGTCCATTTTGATTCAGCAATTGAGGCACAGAGGCATGAACATAGGAAGAATGACCATGATACTAGAAACACACAACCCGACATATGGACTGATTTTGTTATGGAGAAGCAAGCTGCGGCGATTTACACGCGTACCATTTTTTTCGACGCTCAGTTGGAAATACATGCTTCATATCACAGTTGCCAAAGTGTTAAATTAGAGGAAATCAACGATTTCGTCAAGTTTTATATCAAGGATTGGGAGCAATTAGCCACATCATTATATGAGGTTTGTTATGTTATTTTGTATATATTTTTTTACCAGTAAGCTATATCTTGTTTGTTTTTTTTTTAACATTAATTATTATATCAAATAATAATATCCCTATTTTTTTTTTTTTTTTTGTAATTTCATTCGTATTTGAAATAAGGTTATGATTCGGAAGGAAGATGTTACCGTGTTTTGTAGCTGCAAAAGGTATGAGCAATTTGGGTTGTTATGTAGCCACATTTTTTGGGTTCTCAGGTTTGTCGATATTAGAGAGTTTCCCAAGCAGTACATATTACGTCGTTGGACAAGGGAGGCTGTGCCAAACGGTGAACCCGGTGCTATTATCAGATATGAAGGAGATTCTGAACAGAGTATAGATGTAAAACGTGTTGCTAGGGAGATTTCATATGGTTGTGAGTCGATTGTAAACAAGTTGGTTACTAACTTTGAAGCGTTGTGTTCCTTTAGAGATTATGTTAACCAGTTCCACACAAAGGCCGATGAAGCGCAGATTAATGCACCACGAAAGAGTCGTAGGGATCGTTTGGCTGAGCTTACCGGTAATTGTCAATCACGTAATATTACAGTTCGCGTACCAGTTGCTACAAGATTCAAAGGAATGGGTAAACCTAAGCGTATGTTGTCAAAGAGGGAACAAGCCATTAGCCAAGCCGGGAAAAAACAAAGACAATGCCAGAATTGTATGGAGTATGGTCACAACATTCGCACATGTAAGAAACCTAAAAAGGTTGTTAATGATGATGATAGCCATGAATCCGAAGCATATGAGGATGACGAGGAGGAGGAATCTGCGGAAGAGGAGGAACTTGAGGAGAATGAGGAGTAGGGATGTTTTTTGTTTTGTGTGTGTGTTTTTTTTTTTTTTTTTTTTTTTTGCCTAGTGTGTTTTTAAGGCTAAACTTTGTTTTATGTTTGTTGGATGTTTTTTTATTTTGCCTAGTGTGTTTTTAAGGAAGAACTTTGAGGAGAATAAGGTGTTCTATTTAATTAACGGTTTTCATTTTTTTCATTTTACTAGCAATGTTTTACAAATTTCGTTAATAAAATAAAAAAAATAAAATAAAATAAAAAAATATCTGATACACGTGCGAAGTTGAGAAGCATTTTGATCCTATCATAATTGTCCTTTTCGTTCATGAAACAATAATATTCAACATAGAATTTTGCATTCAACACATAAAAGATACGACAATCTAACACTAATGATTCAGTTTGTACATAATTCCTTTGGTTTAACTGTTTTGAGCAGGCTGCTATGAGTACCATAAAGTACCTGCCTTCCCTTTCGTCAAACAAACAAAAAACAAACGAAGCATAATGTGTTTTAACTCAAACAACAATACCAAATGAAGCATAAAATATTATCTTAAAAAAAAACACCAAATCCATTACGTCAAACAAACAAAAAACAAACGTCACAAGTTTTTTCAAACCATAAAACAAACCTATCAAAAACCAGTTAATAGGTTTCTTAAACTAAAGACTGTTTAAACGCATTAGGATCTTTTTATATGCTCGACCATCCAACTGCCTTCTGTAGTTTTCTCCTAGCTGTAGGTACCTCCTTACTCCAGCTTCCACCACGTGTTTAGACCTGTTTATGTCGCACAATAGGATTTTTGCAATGTATTTTCTTCTTAGATCATCAAGCTCCCGACCTTGCTTACCGGACAACTCCCCCTTGCTGTTGAATTCCGGCGAAAAGCCACATCTCCATTCCTTCAAACTCCCCATGTATGTCTCCATATGCCGCATAAGGAATACTCCACAATCTATTCCATTCAGCGTGGTTTTCCATGGTATGTCCAAGACTGTTGGCTTGCTCGCCAAGATTTTTGCAGCTGCAACAGGTGAAACTGACTTCACATACCATGAAAACGCGTCACGCTGTGAAACACATATCAAAAAGGTTAGTTCCCAAAGGGGTTAAATATATATAATCTAATGCGTATAATACAACGTGTTACCATTTTCTACGGCCATCCGTGGTATCTGATTTCGAAATCTTCAGTCGAATCGATGTTGTCGATTAGGACGATCTCGAATGTTATCATGTTAAAGCTCAGTAGGTAGAAATGGTCCGAGTAATGCATTGGAATCTGAACAAGCGAAACCCCTTGTATAGACTTTGATTCTGTCATCTCCAAGACCGCGTCCATGTTTTCCTTGAAATGTTTTCGCCGTATCTCCTTTGACGTTTCATAATCATCCTTCCACTATTTTTTATTTTTTTGATCATTAATATTAAACAATTTAGGTTTAAAATCATAAATTGGTAAAACAAACATTAGTGTTTTAGTATAATAATGATATTAAAAAAAATGATGTCTGAAACGTACCAACATCACCGGTGAACAGAAAAGTCTTGGTTTCGTGCCCTTGCGGCGGTACCTTTCTTCATAATTAAGGATGTTTGACCATGCGCTGATCACATGCACATGTATCGCTATCCCTGGTCGCAAAGATTCCATGGGTGATCTCATAACGGTATCACCCGGAACAGCGGCGTACACAACATCCCTAACACAAAACCAATATTTTTAGGTCAGTGACGTATTATATCGAAAAAAAATTAACACACTAAATAAAATACTTTTTTATTTTTTCTTACCATTCACTATCATACCCTGAAAACATGTAACTTGAAACTTCTTCCTCAGCCTTCTCAATCTTTTCATGCAAGCCAACTATGCGCTTCACATACGGCGACCTCATGGCGTCCGGTAGCTGTCTGGCACGTGCTGGCCTAGGTGTTTTAGCTCCCTCCTTTTTATCAACCTTTTCATCAGACCACGCTAGTGGAGCGACATCAAAAACTTTAACTTGCTGTTTTGGGGTTGTATCATATCCTCCACTCTTAAAAACCCTCTCAATACTCGCAGCCAGCGTAGCAGTCATTGGGCTGAGTGGGTGCATTTGTATCGAAGTTTCGGGTGTTTTTTGTACACCCTCATCCCCAAACACCTTTTCCATCTCATCACCTAGGTGTTTCATCTTCAATGCCTTCCACTCTTTTTCCTTCTCAAGTATTCGCGAATGGTTTGGGTACTTCGTCAGCGCATCGTCTAAACTTGTAGTCACTCTACCCATCATATTCTCAAACTCAAAAAAGATGTTGTCCAACAATCTCGCATGCACCTATAAATTTAAAATAATAAACAAAAAATGTTTTTTTAGACGAGACTTGTAATAGTAGGTGTTTTTTTTAAATATTAATTATGTGTACCTCGGCTTCATCTAAAGTACTATCATCATTATCCGCGAGTTCAATCAGTGGTTCTTCCTCGACAGAATCACCGCTCTCATTTTCGGATCCGGAATCTCGGACACTGCCAACACCATCAAACGATTGTCTATTTAACCCTTCTTCAGCCATCTACAACATGTTTTGACAACAATATACGTGTTTTTTAGCATGGTTTAAATCAAAAAAAATATAATATAAAATTATTAAAATAAATAAAACATTAAACAACTTACCTCATGGTCAGATTCATCCAAGTCTATGTGTTCTGTCTGTGTACATTCAAGTGCCAAGACAACCGGGATTATGTACTCTCCATCTTCGCCAACGTACGGTTGTATTGCTGGTGAATTGTCTTGTGATATAAAGTAGTCTTTGCAATGTCGATAGATCCCTAGATGGTCATCATCATCCTCTACAATATTATCCCAAGGTTCATCAATCTTTTCCGCAGTGACATCATCACCTGGACAACAAATTATGTTAAACGCCTTACATTCATTTATTCTGATAGTGTATAAAAAGTAGTAGAAATGTTGGACAGCACAAAACAGATTTGTGTTTTAATTAAGAATGGAGATATCTACTTTATACCTGGAACAGTTTTGCTATCATCTGTTTCATGTATTCCAGTCTCAAATTCTGCAACTTGCTTAGGTTTAAGCACTGTTTGTTTAGCCTTTTTTTTGTCCTTTGCTGCCTTTTTCAAATTTGCTTTTTCTGCAATATTAACTGCTGCACCATCTCTCACAGGGATTTTGAAGGGATCACGATGTACATTCAGCAACCCGTTTTCCCTTTCCAGTTGTTGCTCGAACAATAATGTGTCCAACTTCAATACAAGGTCATCTAATACATCATCAGTCAGCCACTCAATAAGATGTGTATTAGGATGAAGCGACATATCAACAACGCCCTGATCGTGTGCCAAGGCAGCCTGCATGTTCATCAATTATAATATCAAAAAATGTGTTATCTTCTATCATAAATTTTTACAAAAATCAACAATATAAATTATCAAAATAAATTATAAATACTTACCGCTAGCAATGTAAGCGGACCATAGAAATCCTTTTTGTCAGCTAACCATTTTTTGGTTGTTCGGTTTAAACACCTAATCATATACTCGCACCAGTTGAAGTCCCTAATATTCCGCCCTTTTTTATTGAAGGAAGGAAAAACAGATTAACACTATTGTTAAATGTCGTTACACCCATCAACGTGTTGTATGCAACCAGGAAATTTAGAATAAAGACTCTTCCACATGCATCCATTTTTTCCATGTATTCACGCAATGGAACCAGCAAAACCCTACTAACACCACCCTCAAACTGTTCCCTCCACTCTGAAACTACTACATCACTATTGCTCGACCTTTTGTTTTCCTTAACTTCTACTTTACCCAATGGGACGCCGAATATCTCATTCACTAGTTCGTGTGTTATACGAATCTGATGGCTACCAACATTCAAAACACATGTATTTGGGTTGTAGTTTGTAACTAACCAGTACCCCAATTTAGTAGGGATTGACCCCAACTTAAACCCCAATATTGACCCAAACCCAATATCAGCGACTGCCTTTTTTTGTGAACTATTCAAAGAACGCATCAAAATGCTTAAGTTCTGAGGCACACTCCTTATCTTAATTTTTTCACCGGTATAGGATACATACGGTTGGTCACAAACTGGAGTACCTCGCGCACTTTTTGGAGTATTCCTAGTGTGTTTTTTCCCACTTGGTAATTCTGCATCAGTGGCCGGGTGTATTGCAGCAACTGTATGAGTCTGGGCGGGTATCTCAGCAACTTTTGTCACCGGCAGTCGTGCTGCCATTCCTTTAGTGTACCTACGAGCCTGCTTTGGGACTTCCACTTTTTCAAGTTCAAAATTTCCAAATACGGGGTCAACAAAGTCATCATCCGGATCATTGTTTCCTGAAATATTTTTCAACACTGTTTTATAACACCTATTTCACTGAAATACAATATAAAATAAGTCAAACGGTATATCAATACAGTCTTACCTCTTTCTCGTACATCACGATGAATCTTATCCAATGCAATTTTATTATATTCTTTTTTTCTTTTCTTCATATCGTGTTTCTTCGTTTTGGTCACATCTTGTTTTCCTGAAACGTTTTTAATATATTTGGTCAGAATATAATGTTTTCCTGATTTGTTTAAATAATTAAACTTACGTAACATAACATTTTTATTTTTTCTACCTGCGACCGCTACTTCATCACCATTGTCATCCAATATTATTGGAGTCTGACTGTCATTTTTAAACCTGCTAAGAGCCTTCTTCGCTATCCTCCCACTCCTCCTAACTGGTAATAAAATAAACAGCTTTATATAATACATCATGAACAATTAAAATAAACACATTGCCATATGTAAACAGTAATAACAAAATCCATCATATAGTGAAACAATGTAAACACTAAAAGCCTAAACAGTGTGTTATGTGCCCCCTAACCATGCTGCTACCTTGCCCATTGAAGGAATGATTTCTAGTCGTTATTTGACTCTTCGTGCTAGCAAATAAGCCAACAGTAGTTAATTTAGCACTACCTTCTTTTTTATTCCACTAACCTTTAAATGGGCCTAACACTCCATTAAACAAAAGGAACAACGAACAAAAAAACCAATGAACTCAACTACACTCAGAGGGTAATACACCGTTTTCAAATTGACATATTTTTATGTTCGCTTATGTTATTGAGGCGATGAGGTACCTGAGCCAAGTTTATTTGTTTTCTTTGCTGTTGTTCATTAATATTTGCTACCGTGTATAAATCCTTTGTGAATCTTTTCAATGCCACTACTTTCTCTACCTGAGCCAAGTTTATTTATTTTATCTCACATCCTAAAACACAATGCTTAGTGATGCACATCCAAAAACACATCCTGGTTATGCACATCCTAAAAACATAGCTTGTTTCTGCCCATCCTAAAACACAATCATAAAACACATCATAAAACACAATGCGAAGACCATTCACATCCTGAAACACT
This sequence comes from Ambrosia x helenae, assembly GCA_030844895.1. Classification (NCBI taxonomy): domain Eukaryota; kingdom Viridiplantae; phylum Streptophyta; class Magnoliopsida; order Asterales; family Asteraceae; genus Ambrosia; species Ambrosia x helenae. Next base: position 94,963,588 of record CM061229.1, read on the forward strand.
ATCTCATCCTAAAACACTACCACACCATAAAACACATCCTAAAATACAATGCGAAGATAATTCACATCCTAAAACACTATCACATCCTAAAAAACCGAAGCAAAACACTGTTTGTTAAACATAATTAAAAAAAATAAGAATGAAACAAAACACTGTTACCGTAATGTGAAGCGCATATCCTCAAAAAACACCTTTTACATCCAACTTTATTTATAAAAAACAACTATCGTAATTAAAAAAAATAAATAAATAAATAAATAAATAAGAATGAAACACTGTTTGTCTTCCCCAACACACCTTTAATTAACCTTTAAAAATAAAAACCCCTTTTGTGTTCAGATTTTTTTCCCCAAAAAAAACCAATCGCAATTTTCCCCAACCCTAATACAATATTATTTTTTAAAAACACATCGGAATACATACCTAAACCAAATCAAGCCGGCAGAAAAAACACGATTAAGACCTGATTTCATCTTCTTTTTCTCAATTGTTGGTGAACCCTTAATCTTCCCAACCATTATCGATCGTCTTTGAAGTAGGAATAGTGGAAAACACAATGAGGATGAAAGGAAAACACAAAGACTTGAAAATTATATAGGATAGACCTATTAATGTGTGAATCAATTATCATTGATTTGCTTCAGGGATTATAGGGTTTGGTTGTTGCCTTATTGTTGAGAGAGAATGATTGATAATCTGCGAAAATCATGGACAAAAAATACGGTTAACGATTTTAAGCATTAAATGGGTTTTAACTTGTTTAATGTGTGATATTACCCAAATACCCTTTCAGCATTAATTTATAGAATATATTTAAAACACATATTACAAAAATGCCACTCATATCATCTCATCCATCCATCTAATTGATCCAATGGTTAAAACTCCTTCTCACCTTTCTCACAAAACACCCCTTTTGTATGCTATCCCTACCCTATATATATATATATATATATATATATATATATATATACACTAGTGGGGTGCCCGCGCGTTGCGGCGGGAGCACAACATTTACTAAAAAATGAAAAAACAACAAAAATAAATATGTTATGATAAATGCAAACAAGGGTAGGGCACGTGTCATATGGTTTTGTTGCCTATTACATGAGACAAAGAAGGATATCATAGACTCATCATGAAGGCTTGGTACGATGACCAAGCTTCGATATGCGTGTAAGTTTTGATTAACATATAGTAGTATAAGGTTGGACAAAGAGAAGTTTGTCATTTCCTATTATTGTTTTTAAATTTTGTGGGTAACCTTCTTAAATACTTTATTACATAATATAGATATAGATATAGATAAAAGCATTTTAGGAATTCTCTATGTCTAACTCTTATAGTAATGTATGTACAAGTATTTTCCACGTCAATTGAAAAGAAAATGTTAACCATTGTATATTCTACAAGTAAGAAGAAAATTTAAACTATTATATTTTCTACATCTTTAATTAGTTACTACTAAAGAGTTATTGTCTTTATTGTTTTGAATGATATAGTTTTATTATTTAAGTTTAATATTATTCAGCTTAAACTACCGGCTCGATTATTACGAATTTATTTTTGATCTATTTTTTGCATTTTTTATTTTAATTCTTATGTTTATAAAAAATAAACATAGTTCATTCATTGTATTACTCTACAAATATTCCATCATTCCATGCTATGTTTATGTCTCAATTTATAGACATTGTTTTGGTTCAGAATTATTCAACTTAAACTACCGGCTCAATTATTACGAATTTATTTTCATTTTATTTTTTACATTTTTTATTGTAACTCTTATGTTTACAAAACATAAACATAGTTCATTCATTGTTTTACTCTACAAGTACGTTGTAAGTTTCCTTCATTCTACGCCATGTTTATTTCTCATTTTATTATAAAAAGTCAAATGGGATTGCCGGTTTAAATAATTAAAAATATATGACATTGATTAATCGGTCCATATGCAAGTTGTTGCCTACAATATATGATATGTAATGAATGACTGTCTTTTATCAACCAACAACTCAGTTGTGTATACCACTATATAATCGTAAGATGTTATATATTGTATTCAGATCATAAGGATATTTTGTGGTTTCTAATTGCAAAAAAAAAAAAAAAAAAAAAAAAAAAAAAATTATAACAACTCTTAAGAGTTTTCTATACATTAACCTATTAGTAAGATCATAATATGGTCATGTTTCTCATGCATGTCAGACCCAAACATACAAAACCATCTCACTCTACCTTATCTATTATTTTTTCTATTTTACTTATTAATTTTATGAGCGACTATGATAGTTCCATGCATCAATATATTATTCGATTTCTTTTTTATGAACTTCCTAAATATAAAAATACAACCCTAGATATTAACTGTATAAAAGATTATAAAAACAACAAAGTATGGATTGGTTGGGGGCATAAACACATAATGTTTGCAAGAATATTGTTTTAATGGTGAACAAACGGTCACCTTAAGATCGGTACCCTATATTTCACAAAATTTTGAACGACCAAATATAACATAACGGTTATCCGCAATATTCTCGTACACAAAATCCCTTATGAATCTGCAAAAACAAAAGAAAATGGTTCATTAGTTGTTTTCATGGTAGAAGGCAACCATAAGATATCAGTAAGAATAAGGCCTCATAAAGGTACAAATTGAAGAAAGAAACAAGTGACAATGCCTACTAACAAACCAAAGATTATAAGGAGAATAAGGAATGAGAGAGTTGTTCATTGAGATGTATATAATAACAATATAATGGCCACTATTTATAGAGCTCTAATAGAAGGTATATACATAAATGAGAAAAAGGAGTTAGGAACATGGATAGTCACTAATATTATATAAATAAGTTAGAATCATGGATAGTCACTAATAACTTTATCTATACTATATTACTAGTAGGAATGCCCGCGCGTTGCAGCGGGTGCCAGACTGATATCAAATGTAGACATTAGGGTGTCAATCGTTTCGGGTTGATGGGTTGTGTCGGGTTTACGGGTTGCGGGTTGATGGGTTGAAATGTGCAACCCGAACCCGACCCATATTATTATTCGTATCGAAATTTTCAACCCTAACCCGACCCACATCAAATCCGGGTCAACCCAAAGATGACCCGTTTAACTCATAGTTTTTAAATGAGTCATACATGTTCATGAGTTATAAGCGGGTTGTTGGGTTGTAAGCGGGTTATCAATAAAATGTTTATTGGTGAGTATATAAGTGTAACAAATAAATAATATAGTGTGCCAAAAATAACACAATTATAACTAACTATGTAAATATAAATGAAAAAAGAAAAACAAAAATATAATAGATTTTTTTCTAAATCCTTAAACGGGTTAACGGTCAACACATTTTATATATGCGTCAACCCGAACCCGACCCATTTTTAATACAGGTCGATCCGAACCCGACCCGTTTTTTAAACGGGTCGTGTTACTTGACCCAAATCTTTTTTTTCGTGTCGGGTTCGGGTCGGTTTTCTAGTCGTGTCAATAATTGTCGCCCCTAAATGTAGTTATATAAGCAATCTATTTACTGATCTATTATATCATTTTGTTTGCAAACATTAGTCAACTTTGGTCAAATATATTTCTCCATATGTTTCGTGTAATTGCCAACCAATCAGTAGCTAATTTACAGTAGCACTTTATTTTAATACTAACAGCACACAACTACAAATGCCATAGACACTGTAGCTTCAAATTTGTGCTCACATCCTTATTGATTACAATGACTCAAAAAGATCTTGCTAATCACACTAACCATGGTTTTAAAAAAAATGACGGAATAAATAATAATGTTAATCAATAAAACACATAGATATGTATTCTCAATTACATATAAACACCAAACAAACAATTCTAGACCATAATTGAATTTTCATACTAAAAGGATTTTATTTGCCCTTTATTTTTCAATATGCAACTTTATTACCTTTTTAAATATTGATCTTTGTATGTAATAAAGCAATGAATACAATAATTCAATAGTTTGGTCAATTAGACACTTCCTCCATGAGGGCAATATGTTTTAAGTCATCAATTTAAAGATCTTATGGATAATACTGTTATCTCTCCACCCATACTTTTAATACCTGCAATTTCTTAACAACAAAACAACATTATGCTTGGGATTATAAAAGAATTTAACTATTGAATACTACACAAATAGAAGCCTAATTGATTGATCATTAGTTAATTAATTTAACTCTTTAAAATCACACATCAGCTTAGTGAAAATGATTCAAATGTGCTTTTGGTCAAACAATTAAGTCATTTGTTGCCTAAGGTATTGACATCTACACAAAAAAAGTAACATAATCATTTAATTAAAAACAACTCGTATTAATCTTTTTGGGCTATTCAAAGGCTAAAAATTAGTATGCAATGTAAACATAGTAATGAGATAAACCATAAATAGCAATCTCATGATGCGAGTTGTAGTTATCTAAATAATATATCCACACCTTTGCATACAACGACTCGTATAGTTTCTTGTATTTCATTCAAGTGCTGCCCTCTCTTAAAAATACTGATCCACATAAAGACGATTCTCATTCCAAACCAAGATATTTGATAATTAGTGGACAGAAAACACTTCTACTTTATATTGTATATTTATGGTGCAATAATTCGATATAAAATTGTATAAAGTAGTAGGTTACCTTCTTTTCTAAAAGACCATAAATAAAGCTAATGAGAACTTCATCCCCAAATCCAAAAAGTTCAGTCACCATGTGAGCTATCCATGGCTGCATAACATCAATCTTGACTTTCGGCATATCCACCTAAACAAAAGACCGAAATATTATCATAATATTCCTTTACGACTGGAAAAAAAACATAGCTACTAAAGCATTTCAATACGAAATCAGGAGAGTTAGGAAGAAAATTTGGAGAATAAATATGCCATTTTGGAAAATGAAAAGAAGATGTAAGTAGAATTTAAGACATGGAAATGAAAGCTTCATTCAATTCTAGAGAATAAATAGTGTCTCTTAGCTTTCTCTACAATCAATTTTGAAGGTGAAAGGGAAAAGGATAGCAATGGAATGAAATTTTAACTTTTAACTAAAAATCAAAGATAAAATTACATGCATACCCTTTTAAGTGTCTTAATTGTACAAAAAGTTCCAATTATACCCTTACTATATAAGCTTGATTCACTTGTACATGTTGTTGTAATAGTTGGATGGTGTACAAAATTACTATATTGGTCATCACTCCTCCTTTATAATGTATTATAGATAATGCATGAGGTAAGGGTAATTTAAGATACCAAAAAGTTAAGAACTCTATTTTAATAAACAACCATAAAATGAGGGTAAAATAGTCATTCAAACACTTTTACACTTTAATAACTAATCTTAGTTACACTTTAATTCCTTAAACTTTACTCAACTTTGCTTATTTAAATTATAGTTAAACTTCTTTTCCTTGTTTTAAGCAAACTATCCCCCATTATTTTTAAATAGTGTTATTTTTTTTTCATATAATATTTTTACAAAAAAAGTTACATCATAATAATGAGCATTTTATTATCTTTAATTTGAGTATAGTATTGTTAATTTTTTTTAATTTAAAATTTTTTATGTGCTACGTGATTAATAATATCTAGGAATGAACAATAACTAAACCATTCACCGAAGGCAAACAAAAAAATAGAGACAAAACTAAACCAAAATCAATTGAAAATTGAATTAACCAACATCCGATTTAACTTAAAATCGGTTATCATTTCCTTTTTGTACCCTTAATTAACCAAAATCAGTCACACAAAAATGGAACCGTTCACATATTCATAATAGTGTACCAGCGCGATGTAGTAGGGAACAAAGACACTTCTAATGGTGCATGGTTGAGTTCGGTTCAGTTTGATTATTAGCCTCAACCGAAATAAAATTCGACATTATTGGTTTATTAATCTTATTAACCAATTGATTAATTGGTTTAGTCAATTTGGTTAGATTGTTGTTTTTAGTTCATTTTAGTTAATTTTTTTGTTAATCACCAAAACCAAACTTTGTTTAAAATTTTTACTTAGAAGTACATAAAATGGATATATAAATACATAAAAAGGATGTATAAAAGATATAAATATAGACAAAAAAAATTGTAACCAAAGTTTGGTTTTTGTTGTTAACCAAAATTAACTTAACCAGACTAAAAACCGATAATCTAACCATATAAATCGAACCAAATAATCGATTGTTTAATAAGATCGATTAACCGATGATTTTGGTTTTAGTTTCGGTTGACGCTAATAATTGAACTGAATCAAACCATACACACCCTTAGAAGTGTCTGTGTTCCCCGCTGCATCGTGCGGGCACCATACTAGTTATTTCATAATCAACTTAATTGTTAATGTAAAAAGACAACTTCACCCCTTTACCACCTTCATTAAGTTATTGTACCATATGCATTATATGTTGTGATTACTTAAATTTGGTTGGAATCCTCACTCATGCTTTATATTATAGTATAAGTGTACATATATATATATATATATATATATATATATATATATATATATTAATAATAATAATAATAATGCAGCAATCAGATTTCAATCTCTTACACAGCTAAGATTAAATCTTGAATTACTTTAATTACGCGGCTAAGATGATTCTAAAAAAAGGTTAGACTCTACGCTCACCATATAATATATAATTGGGTTTTTTTTTTCTCTTTCTCTCTCCACCGATGAACCCACCATTCTCCACCGTCTAAGCCGGTGCTCCACCTCCGTCGCTCATCCTCGAATTGCTTCACCAAATTCAATGAACAGCTTTGTGCCAGATGTCTTCTTTGACGTATGTACACGCGTGTTTGATTTGAAGTACACATATATACATACACCTACAGAGAGAAAGCTGGCAGAGAAGGCTATGAGAGACGAACGAAAGGGCGACAGCTGGCCATGGCTCATGGTGACGATGCGAATGGTTTTGGGGCAAACAGATTGGGGTTTTGAATCGGAAAGAGCAACGGAGATAACACTCGTCGGTAAAGACTACGACACTTTTATCTATTTTTAATCAAATGTCAAGACAATCTCAAACCCTTATTTTTTTCATTTGGTAATTACATCTTCAGTTTTTGCTTGGTCCTATTATGTTGCCGCAAGATTTTGGTACCAAATGCTTAGAATTTTTTGCTAAGGTAGTTATTTATTTTCTATATATGTGAGTCATGGACGTTTGCAATTTGTTTTGTTCATTTTTTCATGTGTTTGTAGTTTGATTAGCTACCATACAACAACGGCATTTGAATAGCTGCATATTCACATATGACATTATGTATATAAATATGCACGTTATTGACGTTATTGACCAATAGTGGAATGTGTTCTTCACAGTTTCAGAGATAAATATATCATCTCCGTCAGTACAAAAAACAAGGCAACTTTGGCATTGGCAGCATTCTAGGGTACAAACCGGCCGATCAAGCAGCATTGTCATTGCGCAATAGAGGGCAGGTTCAGGGTTGGCCCTACTGGGTTAGCAACCTAGGCTAAAGCCTAGGGCCTCCAAAAACTAAGGGCCCCAAAAGTTTAATTTTTTTGTTTTTGTTTTTTCGTGTATTACATTTGTCTTGGCCCAAGTAAAAAAACAAATAAGTATTGAATGATTGAATCTCTAAAATTTGCGACTTTAATTTTCTATTGCCGATTGTCATTGATAATTTTTTTGGTTATCAAGGATTTAAATCAAGCCCGAAAGAAATACACAGTAAATTGTAGATCCACAAAATGGGTTAAAATTTAAATGGGAAAATGTCTTTAATTTGCAATAATACCTAATGTGAGTAACTAGATAAAATGAAACGGAATATTTTAATTGATTAATAGTTACTAGAAAGGAGATTGTAATGTTCATCTAGTATAAGGTTTTTTTTTTTTTTTTTTTGAGCTATACAAATTTAAAGGGCTCCCGACTTGTAATTTGCTTAGGGCCTCTAAAAACGTTGGATCGGCTCTGGCATGTTGTTTTAACCATTTTTGCGCCCCGCAACGCACGCAGGGTTAAAAACTAGTATCATTGTTTTTAATGACTCAAAAACCAACGAAGTACCAAATTATCAAAGTCCTCTTGTTATATCGTTCTTCAAACACAAAACATAAACATGTAAAGTTAGGAATTCAAATAAGTAAATCCGACACTCAATTGTGATTACAAGAAATTTAACCGATCATAATAATGCAAAAGAATTCAGATACGGGCACCAAAAAAATTCAATAATCTATTAATATATATATAAAAGAATTGAACATTGCTGACGTGGCGTGCAATGGTGCCTTCAACCTCTCCATGAAACTGCCACGTGGCATCATAATTGAAAGATTTTATTGTTTTTGAATTATTTTCTTTTTTAATTAAATTGAGTTATTTTAGGAAAAAATAATTTAAAAATAAATTTAAAATTTTCTCTCTCATATTTCCTCCCATAATTTTTAAACGTTTATATCTTTTATATACGGGATTTTTTAAAGAAAAAAATTACACCAAATTAACGAACGTTTTATTATCTTTCCAACGAGTACCATAGTGCTATATAAAAAACAGAGAAAAAATCGACTATTTTTTGTGGGGTTTCGTTCATACAGGAAAAAAACACACAAATTGTTCATGTTATTCATTAATCATGTTTTTTCTTTTAAACCAGGTTCTTATCTACGATGTTGAAAATCAGCCCAATCGCCATGTTATCATTGGAATTTTACTAGGTATATTTAATCAAGAGAAGCTAGGAGAAAGAATCGCGCAACACCGCAACACATGGTGTCAGCTTATAGCAATGTTATTTTTTTTATTTATTTAATTACAAGAGTAATAATTATTACTATTAATATTAGTATTATTAGAATGGTTATATTTTTCAACCACGGGACGCTCCCGGGAAGAATTGATAGTTGCTGGCGTGACGTTCAATGGTGGCCTCAACCATCTCTTGATTATGCCACGTGGCATAATGAGATGCAATGGTTACAACTTCCAACTTAAGTGTTTGTTTAGTTGATTAAGTTAGGAATTATAGGAGCCATTAGAATGTGAGAAATTAGAGAGATGTGATGAGTTTTTGAATAGTTGCAGCTTACATAAGTGATCCTTTAGATGATTACTGATTAGGTTTTAGATTAGGGAATATGAGTTATTACTGATTAGAATACTATGAACATGCAATGATTGAGAGATTTTGTGGTTAGTTAGCTTGAGCCATTTGCAATAGGTTATCACGTAAAATTAGATTTTTCAACCCCGGGACCTTCCCGGGTAATCAGCTAGTATGGTAAATATAAAATTTATCTTTTCTTTGTTCCTTATCCTTCTGTGTGATGCACAACAATTTTGTTATGGCCGTGTTGCTTAGCCGCCAAACCCAAAATTATTTGTTTTCCTTAAATGCAGCCCATCGAGAACCACTTGGTCAGCCCACTAACAACTATCAGGCCATAATCATTTTATTTCAGCCCGATGGTTTTTATGATGATCAAGTCTTATTTGCTCATGCCGGTTAAAAATAGCCCATGGTCTCTTGATCTAGTGATGCCAAATGCATATTATCCACCATAGTAGTGTGGGCTCAAGTCTTAGTAAATAATCATTGAAAAATTGATTCACATAACATCTATTAAACATCGATATCAGTTAACCCAAAACATTACCACCTATTTTATGGTGGAGTGGTATAGAGGCTCAGTAATAGAGGATCTATAGCTGAAAGGTCACAGATTAGATTCTTGAGAGCGTCAGGTTTTACCGATTATTCCATTGTCGTGCCTTTGGACGGATGGATGGTCAGGTTCACTACTAGAAAAGTGGCTCTTTTGTTACAAAATTTTCCTACGAAAAAAATGTGTCACAAATTTTGACAAAATGCTACTAATTTGTGACGACAACAAATACCCTTATTTTTTAGACAAATTTGTTACACAATAGCGATCAATACTTAGAAAATTGCGTAGGAAATGCATCACTAATTTTCCACACCATATTTTCGTAGGAAATGCATTGAAAATACGTAATAAATGTATAGTAATTGGTTTCTGACGAGGGTTTTTCTACCATGATGGTTTTATTGCAAATGCGTAGCAAATTCATATTTGTGACGCATTTTCAAGAAAACCTTGATGTTAGAAAAACCCTCGTCGGAAACCAATTACTACACATTTACTACGCAATTTTCAACGTATTTCCTACGAAAATCTGGTTTGAGAAATTTACGATGCACTTCTTACGCCATTTCCTACGCAATCTCCTAAGTATTTATCATTGTTGTGTTGCAAGTTTATTTAAAAATTAGAGGTTTTTTGTCGTCACAAATGTGTGGCAACTTTGTCAAAATTTGTGACCCATTTTTTTCCATATGAAACTTATGTAGCAAATGGCCACTTTTCTAATAGTGGTTTTCCCCGGAACTGGTGGCTAGTGGGCCAAGGGCTTCGCCCGTCTGGGTAAAGACCGGCTAGGGCTCCTTTGACCATTGGGAGCCGGGTACGGAATACGCGGCTTCTACTTAGATGTACGTTCAAAAAAAAAATAATTAACCCGAAACATTAGTTTTTGTTTTTGAACAACTATTTTTACACTTAATATCACGTAATATTACACCTGGAGTGATTTAAACCCATACAACTTTATGAGGGTTGGTACCACTATATGGCGCCTTAACAATATATTTATCATACTAGTGAGAATGTCCGCGCGTTGCCGCATGTATTTAAGAGGATTTTGTCAAGGTCTACTGCAAATGATGATGCTATTGGCGTCAAACAAATCAATCAAAGTTAAATCAATGACGATAACTCTAATAGTGCAATTGTTTTGTACCACACCATTCTCCAAAACCTCTTCCATTAACAAGGAGAATATGGATGACCTCTAATTCATCAACCTTTACATCCTGATTAACATAAATAATGTCAAAGGTGTCAGGATATAATCTCTTGACTTTAACATTATCTAGACCAATAAATTGTTGACCCATATGAACCATTTCCTTTTAGCTATTTTTCATTTGACCTATTTGAGGTGATACACAACTTATTGTGACCAATTGATAAGTAAACGGGTTGAAAAATGAGATTGCCACATATATAGTACAACCTATTTAGTTTTAACTCTCATGATGTAATTAGCTAAATATAAAGTAGTCAAATAACTCTCAGATTCCAAAATTTACATATCAGAAATTACAACATCTGAGAAGTAATTAATATATATGCGTAATAATTATAGTAAGCTTTATTTATGATTATGATAACTATGTTATTGTAATAATAATTAAAATAGTTGAGTTTGAGGATTTGGGAGTTTGTATGCATTAAAGGCGTTCGGGCGGGCGAGGCAAGGCACAACCCAGCAAAACCATCTGGAGTGTAACAAGACCCAAAGGCGCATTGAACATGAAAAAAACATGCCTAAACCGACAAAATACCTATCTTGATTAGCCAAAAGTAGACTCAAACGGTCTGAAGCAACCAAAAACAAGTCTAAAACAATTAAAATTGGCATAGACGACATGCACCCTGCTTGTCTCGGGCATGCACTTGATAAGTGACTTGCGCCTAGGCGACTGGTTCACACTTTCTGCCTTAAGTGCGCCTAGAGCCTTAAACTACCTAGATTTATGAATTTTTTATGCTTTGATGGGAGCATTTGTTGAATATAAGTGCCAATCATAATCCATTCTTCAACGATATGGTTGATTTGAGAGAAAAAAAACTAAGAGTTCATAAAATGGTCATATTATGAGTTGCTTTTAATCAAACAAATAAATTTGGTAAATACGATACTTTACTCATTTGACTTTTTTTTTTAAAACTTAAGTTTCATTAAAACAAACGCGGCACCTCAAGACGAGGAGCGCAAAACTACAACATATACAAAGGGTAATTAAAGCAATCCTTCCAAAGAAGGTTCTTGTACATCGATCTACTTTTTAACCATAAATCACACCTGAATCAGACCATTTATAAAAAAAATTGGGTGTAACTACCCGTAGTACATGTATAAACAAAGAGACAAATGTATGTACCTGGATTCCAAGTATTTTATCAGCATATCCTACATTTACTAATAATGCCCGTAGCTTCACCTCAACTACGTTATCACATACCTATTCTGTATTGTTTTTGGGTGCCTCATATGTGTCACAATAACAAGTTAGCTTATATAATTTATAGATGTGACAATAATATAAGGGTAACAAACACATAAAATTGATGAAATAGCGCAATGAAGTTATGACATAAACAAGCCATTCGATGCAGATTCAGCAAATAATCTAATGATTCTATAATAGCTAATACTAACGTTCAATGCTAAAGAAAGCCCTAAAACCAAATAACTGAAATTATCATTTCTTATATCGCAAGAAGGTAAGGTCTTGAAGGATTTAACAAACACCTGCAAGCAAATTTACGACACGCATGAATAATACAATATCGCCTGAAAGAGCATCAAGGTGAAAATAGTTACATTAGTTTCTTCAAGAAGGATAAAAAACAACAGTGATTAACAGTCAAAACAGCTAAAGTCCATGGCATGAGGCGTAAGGGCACATGATGGGTGTATAAATAGAAAGATTTATAAGTATATAAATATAAATGTAATATATATCCCAGCTTTATAAAAATGCAAACAATTAGTGTATACAAGTGTGAAGAACTTTGGTTATAACTATATGAGTTCAAATTATAACTGAAAGCAACAAAATTGGAATTCAAACACAAGAAAGGAATAAACAAACCTCAGCAGATGCCAGAAACTGACCACTTCTATTACCCAGAAACCAAACACTACGTTACAGCATGTACACACTAAAAATTGGAAGAAAAAAAGCATACGGGTGCAATAAATCCATGTTGCTAAATCAGGAAACTAAAGAATCATGTGGTGTCTAAACCTTTTCTATGATCCCATTTAACCTTCACTTGGTCAATGCTTCAGTTTCTGAGATGCTTCACATTTCGGTCTTGAATTTCTACAAGTCGAGCCATATAGCTTAACTTCTCATCGATTTCGATTTCTTCCATGGGTATGTACGCCGCTTGATCCGTCAAGCATTTTCAAAGATATGAAACATGGAATGTATTGTGGATACGATTTAGCTCTTCGGGTAATTCTAAATGGTAGGCGACTTGTCCTAATCGTTCAAGGATATTAAATGGTACAATAAACCTTGGACCCAACTTCCCCCTTTTCCTGAATCGGATTACTCCCTTCCACGGGGAGACCTTTAGCATCACCAAGTCTCCCGGTTGAAATTCAATCGGTCTACGTCTTTTATCCGCATATGATTTATGACGATCTTGAACGACATTTAGATGTGCGCGGATAATATCTATCTTTTCATTCGTGGCCTTGACCACATCTTTGTGAGCGAGCTCACGAGGACCCACCTCCCCGCAATATATCGGGGTTCGGTATTTTCGGCCATAGATGGATTCGAACGGAGGCATACCTATGCTCGTATGATAGCTGTTGTTGTATTAAAACTCTACCAATGGCAGATACATGTCCCAACTACCTCTAAAATCTCGTTCAGAAATGATTGTCATGGGTACCCCTTGACGAGCGATTATTTCATTTAGAAATACATCCGCCATCTTTTCGGATGTGAAAGTTTCGCGTATCGGGATAAAATGTGTGCTTCTTGTTAACCGATCCACCACCATCCATATTGCATCGAAACCCCGAGGCGTCTTAGGTAGCTTGGTTAACAAATCCATCATGATGTTTTCCCATTTCCACTTGGGTATTTCCAAAGGTGGGAGTTTCCCGTGTGGCTTTTGATGTTCTGCCTTGACTTGCATACAAGTCATGCATTTCTCGACATGCTTTGCAACATCATGTTTCATCCCAAGCCACCAATAGTTGGGTTTCAAGTCTTTGTAAATTTTAGTGGCCCTAGGTGAATCGAATAGCATGATTTATGGGCTTCTTCGAGTATCAGGGCCTTAACTCCACTTGGAACACAAATTCTTTCGAATCGGGTCTTTAACCCATTAGAATTATCTACAAAATTATCGATTTGTCCTTAAATTCTTTCTTTCCTCCAATTCTCTTGCTTTAATGCTTTAACTTGGGCTTTCCGGATTCGGTTAAGAAGACCCGAGGTTACTACGAGTTGCATAGATCGCACCCGTATTTAGTCTCGTGGGTTTTCAATTGTCTTGAGGCATAAGCTATGACTTTGCCTCGCTGCATTAATACGCATCCCAACACGAGGCTAGATGCATCCGAATAGACTACCATGTCTTCCGTGCGTTCGGGTAAGGTAAGCACCAGAGCATGGGTCAATCTGTCTTTGAGCGCATTAAACGCCCGATCCTGCTCTTCCTTCCACAAGAACTTTCATCCTGGCGAATTAGTTTGGTTAATGGGGCAGCGATCTTGGAGAAATCCTGAATGAATCTCCGATAGTACCCCGCGAGCCCGAATAAGCTTCGGATTTCAGATGGGTTCTTGGGTGGACTCCATTTAGACACTACTTCTATTTTTGCGGGGTCCACCAACACACCCTTGCTACTAATCACGTGCCCATGGAATTGGATTTCTCGAAGCCAAAACGCGCACTTTGAGAATTTCGCATAGAGTTTCTCTCTCCTCAAAGTGGAGAGTACCTCGTGTAAATGGCGAGCATGATCGGCCTTACTTTTCGAATAAATGAGAATGTCGTCAATGAAAACTATCACTGACTACACATTTGCAACGAAGCCTTGATGTTAGAAAACCCCTCGCCGGAAACCAATTACTACACATTTACTACGCAATTTTCAACGTATTTCTTACGAAAATATGGTGTAGGAAATTTGTGATGCAATTCCTACGCATTTCTTACGCAATTTTCAAAGTATTGGTCGCTATTGTGTAGCAAATTTGTCCAAAAAAATAAGGGTGTTTTTTGTTGTCATAAATTAGTAGCAATTTTGTCAAAATTTGTGACGTATTTTTTCCATAAGAAAAATTTGTAGCAAAAGAGCCACTTTTCTAGTAGTGATAGTGGTGGAGGTGAGGTGGTGTTAGTGGCGAAAACTAAGGTGGTGATGGTGGACATGATGATGGTAGTGACAATGATGAACAAAAATGAAACTTAGCGGGGAAGTTGCGTTGTGGTAGCGGAGAAAACTAAGTTGGTGGAGGACATGGTGGTGGTAGTGGCGACTATGATCAATACCATTTGGATGATTTCTAAATTAGCATGTTTTATAAGGGTAACTTATATTACATGTCTTATGCTAATTAATGTTATTACTTTACACCAATAATCATAAATTATACACCCTTGCTTAGGTTTAAACATGAGACCTCCCCTTTAAAAGACATTTGCCTCTGTCAAATGGGCTACCCGGCATTCACATTGCATCATCATTTGAGGGGAAATTCTCTTTTGGTAAAAAGGATGGGGTGGTGACATATTTATTAATACAAAGAATAGAGAATACAAAACTGTGTGCCAATAGCTCACCGAAGACATTTCCTCAAGAGTCGATGAATCCTCAAAATAGAAACCTATCTTTGTGGCTTAAAAGTGAGTCATATAAAACCCAGGCAACAATATTCTAACTTAGGCTCTATACTGAGTACTGACATCCCGTGTCCCATGTTCTCCGATAGCCCAAATGATCCACAAATGACCAATTCAACATCCAAAACAACACACTTTTCCAAATTAGGCCTAATTGTGGGCCCAACCCTAAGTTAGAGAGAAAGGGGTACATTTAACAACACTCTTATTTAAGTGATTACAATACTATTCATAAAGTAAAACGATTAACTCTCCGGCTTGACCTGCGGATCCGAGCTTCTTTCTTGGTAGCTACATCTCGGTAAGATTCTTTATAAAGTTCACTTCAACACTACTTAAGCTTTGTTAGACTATCCGTTGTGGCTAGAGGTGAGCCATGACTCTATCATCTCATATTGCACAATGTCAGCGCCTAGTTGGCAGAGTGATAAAGTTGTTGGTCGCTCACTTGATGGTGTTGTGGCTAGAGATGAGCAGCAGTTTTATCCAGATTTTTTTAAACATTAATAAAAATATAAAAAACAATTATATGACATAAAATTAAAAATCATAAAAATAATAGGTCATAAAAAACTAATAAAAGACAAAGTATACGAGTTAAAAGAAAAAGTAAAAAAGAATATATCTATGTTTCTATGTTACCTTATTAAGGAAAAAAGATGGTTAAGATGGTCATTTCACCATCATTTTAAGATAGCAATCCAAAAGTCATAAGTATAAATCACTATTTTTTACCATTTTTCTTTCTTTTATGCCCTTGTGTACTACATTTGATGCCAATGATATAAATTTTTGATGCAAAAATCGAGATATAACCCCCATTGGCTTTTAATGCTGATTTCATTAAAACTAATCGGCCTTTCATAATTTTTTTTCAGAAGAGCAAACGTTCAGAAGAGGCAAGAGAAATATAACCCCCAAATTCTTTGAATGTTGGTCTTCAATTCATCCTCACTATGAGTTATCAACCTAGGGTTTATATATAATGAATGCCAATGAACACTCCCAATATCCATAAATTACCCTTCTTTTTTGGATGCTCAAAGACCGACAATATTTTCTATTAAAAGTGATGAGTGTTTCAAGTTAATATGAAATACTTGCTCAACGTTTGTTTCTTGTCGACTCTAATAACTTGTACAGTTGAATGAAGATTCACATGATGATCGGCATGATAATGAGGGGGGTTGCTCTCAAATTCAGAGAAACCAGAAGGTGATGCCAAAGAAGCGGAGCTGGATAAGAGTAAGGTAATATGTATGGAATTAGCACAATGTTTTTCTTTTGGTAAACTACAATGAGCAGAATAAACATTTATATGCTTCTATATATGTTCCACATTTTACATATTTTTATTTGTTAATATTATTTCAGTCTCTCACCTAACGATACTACTGCATGTTGTTGTGGTGTTGTAATGATTCCAGGTCAACTATTGAACAGACTAGGTCATCTGATTTCGTCTATGATTCAATTCCATCAAGAAATAAATACAAGAACGATTTTCTTGATTCGGGTGGTATTGAGAACCAAAGTGTGCAAAAACTGGAGCACTATACTGCATATAAGGCTAAAGAGACTAAAGTGAACAGATCTGAACCAAAATGCATAGGAGTCTGATGGAAATAAAGTTATTCACAACATCATATATGGACCTAGAGGAAAGAAGTACCGATATCGTAAGGTAATTGGTTTAGAGTTGTCTGTTATATACACACACGCACAATGTTTTTAGTTTATATTTTTGTACTCAATTCTTTGATTGATGTGTGATGCTTACATGCCTGTATTTTCCATCTTCATCTTTTGCAGCATATAGCAAAACAACGTCTACCTGGTTTAAGTGATGAGTTGACAAAGAAAGGAAAACATTTTATACTAATTCGCAATCCCCTTGATATATTGGTATTAATTTTTCTTTCTTTAAAGTTCACTTAATTTTCCAACTTCAAATTTTATATTAAATTAATAATTTTGATTTTTACCAGCTATGTTTTTTCAAGGTTGTCTCCTTGTCCTTCCATGAACTAGGTTTAGGAGACCTGGTTTCTTTCTACTATTGATGTTGCTGAAAGCTTGAACCTAGCCGCCCTGGTGGAACCCGTCGAAAGTAAGCATACATATTTTATCGCTTAAAGATATAAGAAAAAGGGTTCCGACAGCACATCATTATATAACTATCTTTCACACATGTTTTTGCATATTTGTAGCTAACATCAGTTTGGTTGGCTATTTCTGAAAGAAGGTAATCCCTTGACTTTTCATTGATTTGTGATGGGTATAAGTAATACACATTATCTCCTATCTATGGTAAGTGATAAATACAATTTAAATACAATTCTAATCATTCTAGAAATACATTATCTATTACACCCCCGCAGTCGAAGCGGGAGGAAGCCGGATGCTGAGACTGGATCTGAAGTCTTCAAATAAAACTCGTGGGAGACCTTTGGTGAAGATGTCCGCGATCTGGTAGCGGGACGGGACATGGAGAATCCGAACATGACCCCGTTGAACCTGTTCTCTGACGAAGTGGATGTCGAGCTCGATATGCTTGGTACGTTGGTGCTGTACCGGGTTACCTGAAAGATAAATGGCGCTGACGTTATCGCAATAAACCATAGTAGCCCGTGAAAGTGGAACTGATAACTCAAGTAGTAGATTCCGAAGCCAACAAATTTCGGCTACAACAATAGCCACACCCCGGTATTCAGCTTCAGCACTGGAACGAGATACTGTCGGTTGACGTTTAGACGACCACGAAATCAGATTGTCACCAAAATAAATGCAATAACCACTGGTGGACCGTCTAGTGTCCGGGCACCCGGCCCAATCGGCGTCCGTGTAAGCTAATAATGTTGTCCCGGCCGTAGGTCCCAAAGATAACCCAAGAGTAGTCGTGCCCTGTATGTAACGGATTATTCTTTTGAGAGCATTCCAGTGATCTTGATGTGGGGCGTGCATGTGCATGCACACTTGTTGTACCGCATAGGTGATCTCTGGCCTGGTAAATGTGAGGTACTGAAGAGCCCCTGCAAAGCTGCGGTATAAGGTGGGGTCGTGAAATAAGTCTCCAGGTGTTGACCCCAGTTTGGTATTAGTGTCAACCGGTGTGGCAACGGGGTTACAAGACTGCATGCCAGCTCGAGCAATGATATCAGTCGCATAGGACTGCTGAGAGAGAAACATAGTGTTACCGTGTCGTGAGACAGAGATGCCCAAGAAGTAGCTAAGTGGCCCGAGATCCTTCATGGCGAATTTGGAAGCAAGACTCGCCAATAAGCGTTGACGAAGATGGTCAGAGGATGTGACAAGAAGAATGTCATCAACATATAGTAGTAGATAGGCCGTGTCCCCACCATGATGAAAAGTTAATAAAGAAGCATCACACCTACTATTGCGAAAACCCAAGTGAAGAACATAGTCAGTAAACCGTTGGTACCATGCACGGGGAGCCTGTTTGAGTCCATATAGAGATTTACGAAGCAGACAAACATGATCTGGGAAATTTTGGTCCCTGAACCCCATCGGCTGATGCATGTAAACAGTTTCTTGTAGGTTCCCGTGTAAAAATGCATTTGTAACGTCTAATTGGTGTACCGCCCACCCCTTTGATAATGCAAGTGAAAGTACCGTACGAATGATAGCCGGTTTAACAACCGTACTGAAAGTCTCTCCACAATCAATACCGACCTGTTGTGAACAACGGTCACAAACAAGGCGGGCTTTATACCGCTCCAAAGACCTATTAGACCTGTATTTATGTTTAAACAACCACATAGACCGGATAATATTCATTGAGGAATCACGAGGAACTAATTCCCATGTGCCATTTCTAATTAGTGCGTTATACTCGGTAGTCATGGCGGATTTCCATTCCGGTATGGCCAAGGCATCGGTGGGGTTTTTAGGGATGGGTAGGATAGATGGAGTAGTGGTGGTGTGGAGACTGAAGGGTTGCTTTGGCTTGAAGATCCCGCTCATCGAACGGGTTTGTATCATGCGGGCGGGTTGTGGGTTGTTTGATGGGGCTGACGGTGTGGGCTGAGATGGTGTGTTGTTTGGGCCGTGAGTGGGAGAGGGTGGTAAGGTGGAATTTGGGCTTGGGTAGGGGCCGTGGGAGTTAGCGGGTGCGAGTGCAGTTTGTGAGTTTGGGTCTGGGCTGTGGGGTGGGATGGGCTGTGAGGTTGGGCCGGACTTAGGGGCGGGCTTGGGTTGGGCAATGTGAGGGCATAAGTGGTGTGGAAAGGTATCAGTGAGGAATTTGTAGGATGGTGTGGGGCCTATGGCTTGAGCGAACGGAAATGTTGTCTCGTCAAAGGCGACATGACGGGATATGAAGATTTGTTTGGATGAGAGGTCGAGGCATCGGTAACCTCGATGAGTGGGAGGATAACCAAGAAAGACACAAGGAACGGAGCGGTGATCAAGTTTGTGTATGGTAGTGGGTGGGGTAAGCGGGTAGCATAGGCATCCGAAGACGCGAAGGTGATCATAAGTGGGTGTAGACATGTATAATAGTTCAGTAGGTGTTTTGTTGTTGGTGGTTTTGGAGGGTAAGATATTTAGTAGGTAGGTGGCATTTTCAAGGGCATAATGCCACAGGTGTGTGGGTAGAGAGGCATGGGCCATTAAGGTGCGAAGCATATTATTGATGGTTCTAATTTTTTTGCTCGGCCTTGCCATTTTGGGAAGAGGTGTATGGGCAGGATAGACGGTATTGGATACCGTTGGTGGTAAAAAAAGGTTTCGAATGATGTGTTAACATACTCGTGTCCGTTGTCACACTGAAATGTTTTAATGGTGGTGTTGAATTGAGTTTTGATGGTGGTGGCAAATTGGGTAAAGGCTTGGTATACTTGGGATTTTTGGGTAAGTGGCATGGTCCATAAAAAATTAGTAAAATCATCAAGAAATAGTACGTAATATTTATGGCCCGATGAACTTATTATAGGTGAGGTCCACACGTCACTATGTATTATATCAAAAGGATGTAAAGTAGAATTATTTGAAGCGAAGAAAGGTAACCGAATGCTTTTACCAAAAAATACAAGACTGGCATACATTATTAGAAATAAAATCAAAGTCTAAAACATTAGAAGTTTTTAATTTATTCAAAGAATCCCGTCCTGGGTGGCCAAGACGGTGATGCCAGACTTGAGACGAAATAGCAGCGAGGGCAGTGGGTTGGTTGGTGGACGACCCGAGCACCAAGGGTTAAAGATCACCGCTCCTGTTGCACCGGAGGAGTGGTGCCTTGGTCTTGTAATCCTTCACAAGAAAACCAAAAGGGTCAAATTCAACGGAAACCTAATTATCCGTGGTAAAACGGCGAACAGAAATTAAGTTTTTGACAAGTCGTGGTGAGTATAAAACATTTTTAAGGATAAAGGGTGGGAAGGGTTTGGGTAGGTATTTTGTGCCTTGACCAAGTACCGGTATAGAGTCACCATTACCTACAATAATATTTCGAGAAACACAAGAATTAGAAAAGGAATGAAAATCACCTGACTCGTGAGACATCGTTGAAGATGCTCCGGTATCCATGTACTGTGTCGGGTCCGGCTGTTGTAGGCTCATGGTGTAGAGGGCTTGTTCTATGTCCGTTGGGCAATAAGTTGTGTGGGCTTGCTGTGGCTTTGGGCCGAGGAGACCAGATGGGTTTGTTGGGCTGTAGGTGGGCCGCGAGTTAGAGGTGGGATATGGACAAGGAGCTGGACTCCACTGTTGGGCTGGAGGGTGTTAAGGGGAGTAAAAAATGGGCTTGAGAAGGGGCCATTGAGGAGCCCAAGGGTAGTAAGGAGATGGAGGCCAACCATACTGAGGGTAAGACCGACCACGACCGAAGCTAGTCCGGCCGCTACGGCCTCCCCGTCTGCTTGAACGGCCACGACCACGGTGGTACGTGGGCTGGTCGTTGGTGTATGGGCGGTCCTGGGTACGGGAGGGTTCGTTGGGTGAGGTGTTTTTGGTGGTGGCGGTGAGGGCGGAGGAGTCAGCTTTGGACGCATGTAATGCGCGTTCAGCTTTGTCCGTTTCAGTTTGTATGAGTTTGGAGCGGGCGTTGTAAAAAGAGGGGAGGGGGTCTTGGTTTCGGATAATGGTGGAGATGCCTTCATATTGCTCGGGCAAGCCCGCGAGCAATTGAAGTACAAGACGGTCATTTTCCACAGGGGCGGCCACATTAGCAAGCTGATCCGCAAGCACCTTTAATGCTTGACAGTAGGCGGACATAGAGGGGAAACCGTCAAATCTAGTGTTCGTAAATTTTTGCATAAGGTAGAGTGCCCGGGTGCTTTTATTATCGTGAAAGAGATCCTCGATTGCTACCCAAGTTTCATGAGCGTTGGAGATATTATTGATTATGGTGTGTAGTAGGTCATTAGAGATCGTACTGTAAATCCATTGCAAGACAATGGCATCAATACGGTCCCAATCATCTACGGCTGGGGTGGAAGATTCGGCTGGGTTTGGTTCAGTGGGTTGGGGGCGGGGTTTAAGGTGGTCTTCAACAAGGAAGGCTTTGCAATGTAGGCGAAAAAGGGTAGCCCATGACGAATATTGGGAGGATTCTATTTCAATGGTGAAGGGTATGAAGTTTTTGATGTTGGAGACGGTTTGTGGCGGGATGTAGTTTAGATTCAACGGTGATAGAGGGGATGATGGTGGAGGATGCGGAGGAGGTGGTAGACATGTTGGAATAGAAGAGAGGTTGATCGGCTGGGAAGATAGGTGAACAAGAAAATAAGTGGCCGGCCGCAAGGATGGCAGTGACGGCAACAGGGATTGCACAGAAATTAGGGTAGAGGCCTGGTCAATGATACCATGAAAGAAGGTAATCCTTTGACTTTTCATTAATTTGTGATGGGTATAAATAATACACATTATCTCTTATCTATGGTAAGTGATAAATACAATTCAAATCATTCTAGAAATACATTTATCTATTAATTTCTATAAAAAAAAATCTAAAAATTACCCAAAATTGCTCATTTGTATGATGATGGTATTACTTTAATTTAAGAGACCTGTGTTTGCTTTAATATAAATAAATCAAAGATCGTTATGCATCTTCGGGAAAGGTAGTAAATTGTTAGATGCTGGATATAAGAATTTTGAAAATTGAAGGAAATAAATCCAGATGTTGATTTGTGGGTTGATAAACTAGTCTGCCTTAGATTGTAATAGCTTCTTGAATATGTAACCAAGAGGAACTTTGCTAAAGATTTTAAGGCTTTCAATATGGTTCAGGAAGCATAGAGGAGTTTGAGGTGAGTTGAGTTTGAGGTTCCTTGAATAATAGTGTTACGCGGTCCTTAAATTTTTACATTCCTTATGCCATAGTTGTCAAAGCGTCTAGGCGCACTCAAGGCGCATAGGCCGAGCCCGGAGCCTAGGCGCAAGGCACATAAAAAACGAGGGCTTTTTATAATTAGGCGCATAGTATAAAATACATTTTTTTGAGAATTTTAGAGATGTTTTAGGCTTATTTAGGGCTACATTAGGATGTTTTGGGGTTATTTATGACTTGTTCATAACTCATTTAGGATGTTTTAGAGGTTAGGCAACTTTTAGCCTGAATTTGGCCGGAAATCAGCCTGAAAACAGCCCTGATAGTGCGCCTTAGTGCCTAGACGCGCGCCTCACAAGGTGTGGTGCACTTGTTGCGCCTAGGTGCGCTTTTGACAACTATGCCTTATGCTCGGTTGAATCACTTTAAAAGTTGACTTATGCTTGTTACATTCTTTTTTAATAATGAAGGGAAGAGCTCACAAGTTCCTTAGTTTTTACTCAAAGAAAATATCGAGCCAATATTATGTACACAACCTAGTAGATTTACTGTGGTAGCATTTGCTAAAATAGTGGCTACAACCTGAAAGTGTATAACAGGGGATGAGGTTGGATATCACATAGGTCACTCCAAGCTTATGTCTTCCAGGTACCCACATTCTTATAAAACTACTTTATCCGTTCATTTTATGCTTCATGTCGTTACCTTCTTGTTTTCATTTAATATTTTTTTTTTGTAGTCTATCAAGTACCCAGTTTGAGAAATTAAGCATAAATACCACTATATCAGTCAACAAGAACATTGGTTTAGAGTTTGCTACTTTGCTATATGTTGCTACAACAAATAACTGCCTAACGTTGGTTCTGAGTCACAGGAAGGGTTCAGGGTTTCAAGGGTTCCGATCTGCCTAACGCAGATCGTGGTGTCCTTCTACGTTGCAAACGTAGAAGGAGGTTCAAGATAATTTTTTAATGTTGCTAATGCTTTTAGCTTCTGGTTTGAGATGTACTCGAAACCAGAAAAAGGCTATGCTCAAGATCCAAGTGAAGAGAAATATTCTCTCCACGTGTGAGGACCAAAGGAATAAGAAGTTTAGAGTGAGAGTGATGTGAGATGGTGTGATCAGATCTTGTGAAGACAAGTCTGATTTATAGAGGGATGGACTCTCTATTAGAGGAAAGCATATTATCTTGGACCTTGTTGCAACAAAAGGACAATCCACTAATAGCCGGCGATGGCTATTGACCTGCGGTCTGTTCAGTGCTGTTACTCCATCAGCAGCTGGCTGTGGTGCACGATGAAAAGGTGATGGGACAAGTCATCTTTTTGACTTAGGATACTCCTGCCTTTTGAACCGATGAAGCTTTCAACCCTTTAAGCGTAGTTCTGTATATTGTTTATTATTTTTGCTTTGGACTACCCACGTCATCACTATAAAATGATTAGCATTAGTAGTTGTTGACCTAGGCTGACTATAGTTTGCTTTTGTAGGTTTTACTTTTCTTGAGCAAGAGTAAAAGCTATATTAACGTGGTTTCTGGACCAATATCTTGTGATAGTTGTTTGTATGTTAAAAAAATATATGTCATGCACTCATGCCTTAATAAACAAATTTGTCAACTCAGTTAATTACTAAACCTTAGTGTTTTCTGAGAGGCCACCAAACTCTTGTCGTATCTGGAAATGAAAATAGACCGAAATTTATGCTGAAAGTTATTTCATATTGTGCAGGGAAAAAACCCCCTCAATCCTCTTCAAGATGATGTGGATGGAAATATTCGGTTACACTCGTGGATGAAAAAGTCGACCTCATGGAAATTAGTATACATCACCCAAAATGTTACAAAAACTATTTATAAGCAAGGTGCTAGCCTGAACATACATCGCCTACATCTATGTACATGATAATTTATCTTTCGTTCGCCTAAGACCATTAAGTAAATGTCGTTACTCCCAAGTAGCTTACCTTTCGTGTGTTTGTTTTGTGCATTATCGTCTCCTTTTCTTCGCCTATTTCTTTTGCTTCTTTTTCTTTCCATGCTTTTACCCAAGGTAAGGGACATGTTAAAGTTTCTATCTTGGATCATGTTATAAGGACATTTGAGTAAAGATTCCTTTAGTTTACCGCAATCATGATTGCAGGGTTCCAATGATTTTGCAGCGAGATGTGGGCTGCATCTGATGGTTTTTAAGATATGTTCAAGTTTCTAGCCATTAACTGTCATGCATCTTATATGTGGTAAAGATGCCCTAATAAATCTGTAGCTTTCGGTAATGAGGCGCAAATGAGTTGTGATACCCACCGCAACGCGCGGGCATTTTTACTAGTAAAATAAAAAAAGTGTGGTCTTCTTCTTCTTTACAACAGCCAAGAACCCTTCCCCATCAAAGTTAAAACCTGCAACAGACAACAGCCGTCTTCTTCTTCGCTTACTCTCACCGGAAATAGACACCCATGTTCATCATCTTCATCCTCCATCCTCTTCAAACACCAAAAATCCAGCAAAAATAAAAAAAAAAACCTGATTTTTTTCCTCGCTAGCCCACGCGAGTGCACTAACGGCTACTCGCTTGCGCCTTGCCTCGCTGAAGGGTGTTATGGTTCGAGTGATCCACGTGGAATGTTTTGTAAGTCACGGCTAGTCGCTCGCGGGTCACAACGGATATTCTTATAAGTGTTCATAAACTGTTAAGTTATGCTCCAAATCAACTATCAGATTTTACCCAAAAAGAACCAATAATATCAATAGAACGCGGCTCCGGATATTTGCACAAGTAGCAATTTTATTCAGACAACCCTATACGGGTCGTAGAGAGCTCTACGGGTCGTAGAGCCAATTTTTTCAGACTTCTACGAGCCGTAGAGGCCTCTACGGCTCGTAGAAGTAGTCTTATTATTTTTGAGAATGAAGAAGGAGAAGATTGATGTTTTATGGTGCCTACGGCCCGTATAGGCCCCTACGGGTCGTAGACAAAAAAAAAAACCAAAAACGTTTGGGATGAGGTTCGATCTTAGGCACATTATCACACACACACACAAAGTCTTATTAAGTATATGGGGACCATCTGGGCTACCAGTTCGCTGGTTTCTTAGTTGGAAAGTTTTAATATAACATAAACCAGTCTTAGGCAGCCTCTACGGCCCGTATAGGTCTATACGACCCGTAAATAGGGTTTTTTTTTAAAATCATTTTAATTATGTAATAATTAATCCCGAGCGTGTAATACATTAACACAAGCATGTAAAACGTGAACACAATTGTTTATAACATAAACCAATATAAACCAACGTCGTCTCGATAAGCGTGTAAAATAAACGTTAACAGAAACGTTCAAAATAAAACTAATCGTTTATATACGCAAAAAAATAAAACTAAACGTTAACAGAAGCGTTCAAAATAAAGATTGTTTAAATACATAAGATGATCAGAAATAAAACATCGTAGAGTCAGTCGGCGGCGCCGTCCCGGGCTGCTGCGAAGACGTCTCGGGCTGCTGGGAGGACGTCACGGGCTCGTGCGTGCTGGTCCCTAAAGTCGGTGGGACACGAGCCTGCATGCCTAGGTGGCGATACATATCCTGCTGGCCAGCAATCAACCAGCGCATCGCGTCGTCCTGCCGATCACGCCACTGATGCGTATCGGTGTCCTGCTGCTGACGCCAGGTGTCCATCTGCTGACGCCACGCACGCATCTCGACAGCCTCCTCGGCAGCCGCACGAACGTCCGCCCTAACATCAGCAGGCAACCTAAGAGAGTGATAAACGCGCGCCGGTATCTGCACGTCCTCGGGCTGCTGCTGAGGCATCTCGACGTCCCTAAGACCGCCCCCCTCCTGCTCATGCACAAACTGCAACCCGACCTCCACAGCATCACCTGCAATGGATAACAATAAATAAATAATAAATAATAATAATATTCCAGGATTTTATAAAAAAATTGGGCAGAGTTTCCCCTGTTTTTAGGCAAACCAGACAACACAAGTTGTTTACAAGTTTCCCAATTAATAATAATAATAATAATAATAATAATAATAATAATAATAATAATAATAATAATAATAATACCTCTAAGGCCCTGATGTACTAACGGCTCATGCACAAACTCCACGCCACCGGGACCAATCAGATAGTGGAACTCATCATGATCCGGCGTCTTCGCCTTCTTCGCCGCACAAAGCATAGCCTTCATCGTGGGTAGACCTATTGGGCTGAAAGAAACTCAAAAACATTAACATTAATAATAATAATAATAATAATAATAATAATAATAACATTAATAACCGAAATACCTGGGCGGTAGTGACGGAAACCGATTACGGTTAACATAACCGTAATACTTCACGGCATCGCAGCGCTCAGCAATCTTGCTGATGAGCCCCCCGCATGGGATGCCTCCCTTCAACGGCTTATGGGGGAAGGAGGCAAAAAACTCGGCCATGACCAGATGCAAGGCAATCGGCGTGCCGGTGAGTATGCAATGCAGGTACATCAGGTCCGTCTTCGTCACCCGCTCGTTACTATTCCCTCGTGCCGTTAGGGAATAAGTAATGCAACGGTGAATGTAACGAACTACGGGGTGACGAATGTTGGATGCCCTGTCACACCTCTCCCTGCACAGCATAATAATAGTAATAATAATCAGAACAAAGATATTGAAAAATAATAATAATGATGATGATAATAATAATAATAATAATACTTCTGTGCTGGGTTGCCGAACTCGGGACCGCCAATGGTGGGCCACCACGCATAGAGGACGTCATCAGCGACAGTAGTCACCGCCCTAGTGTAGACATCCTGAACATTAACATTAACATTAACATTTCGAATAAGAACAAAAACAAAAATAATAAGAATAAAAATAAAAATAATATTAATACCTCTACAAGGTCGTCGCGAGTGTACCACCGGATGTGCATAGCCCACTCATCTACAGAATAACCATACTCAACGCCGAGTATGGAAAACTCAATATCCCTCGGTGGGCGGCCTAACGATCCTGCGCCCGATGATCCGGCGTCCGACGATTCGGCGGTGGGCGGGCGAAACCGAAAGGTGGATAGAAACTCTAACACCAACGGCCGATGGGACGGCGCGCAAAAGTCGTCGAAAAACCTGTCCAGTGGGCTCCCTTCCGGGATCCACTGTCGGGCAATCGCCTCAGCACCCCTACACTCCCGAAGCGCGTCCCAAGAAATCCCACGCGCCTTTCCAATCTTCTTCTTCCTCAACCTATGAAATCTGGCACCCGGGTAATCGACTCGCAGAAAACTGCAATGCTCATAGCCTGACAAGTCACCCCCTGCCATGGCAGCCCTCGCCTGCACCACGGCCTCATCCTCCTCCTGCTGCTGCTCCTCCTCCTCCTCGCCCATGTACTGCTCGTCTAGAAAATCTGCCATAACTGCAAAATCAAAGAATATATAGTTAGTTAGGGCGTTTCTATAATTAAGGTGTTTCAAAAGAATCGCCAAAACTATATAGTTTTGGCGATTCAAAAGAAACGCCAAAACTATATAGTTTTTGGCGATTCAAAAGAATCGCCAAAACTATATAGTTTTTGGCGATTCAAAATAATCGCCAAAACTAATATAGTTTTGGCGATTCAAAAGAAACGCCAAAACTATATAGTTTTTGGCGATTCAAAAGAATCGCCAAAACTATATAGTTTTTGGCGATTCAAAAGAATCGCCAAAACTAATATAGTTTTGGCGATTCAAAAGAAACGCCAAAACTATATAGTTTTTGGCGATTCAAAAGAATCGCCAAAACTATATAGTTTTTGGCGATTCAAAAGAATCGCCAAAACTAATATAGTTTTGGCGATTCAAAAGAAACGCCAAAACTATATAGTTTTTGGCGATTCAAAAGAATCGCCAAAACTATATAGTTTTTGGCGATTCAAAAGAATCGCCAAAACTAATATAGTTTTGGCGATTCAAAAGAAACGCCAAAACTATATAGTTTTTGGCGATTCAAAAGAATCGCCAAAACTAATATAGTTTTGGCGATTCAAAAGAAATCGCCAAAACTATATCCACCACCACAGCCCCACCACCACCACTGCCCCACCACCACCACAGCCCCACCACCACCACCACCACAGACCCACCCAACCACCACAGCCCCACCCACCACCACAGACCCACCCACCACCACCACAGACCCACCCACCCACCACCACTCACCCTACCCAACCACCACAGACCCACCCAACCACCACCACTCACCCTACCCAACCACCACAGCCCCACCACCACTCACCCTACCCAACCACCACCCAACCACCACCACAACAGCCCACCACCACCACCACACACCCACCCCACCCCACACATCATTTAAAGAAAAAAAAAAAGAAAAACAAAAATAAAAAAAAAAAAACCTGTTTCTTCGATCTTTGTTATATATAATCTTCGGTGGATTAGCACCTCGTGGTGGTTGCAGTGGTGGAGAAGGAAGTGGTGGTGGTGGATTAGGGTGGTGATGGTGGTTTTGGTCGAAGGGGCGGTGGGGGGTTAGGGTTGGGTTGATTTTTTTTGAATTGGGGGAAAATGGTCGACTGATCTGTGTATTTGAGTTTTAACTGGTTACCTACGGCTCGTAGAGGTCTCTACGGCCCGTAGGTAAACAAAATCAAAAAAAAATTTTAACTGCTTACCTACGTCCCGTAGAGGTCTCTACGGCCCGTAGGTAAACAAAATTAGAAAAAACGGGGTGGGACAAGGATCGAACCTGGGCACATTATCACACACACATATACAAGAGCATATATACACACATATATAAACCATCTGGGCTACCAGTTCGCTGGAATTATATCCAGAAAATTTAAATATAACATATCACTGAAAACCACAATTTTTTTTAAAAAAAATCCTAGTCTACGGCCCGTAGGGACCCCTACGGGTCGTAGACTCCAATTTTTTTTTAAAAAACTACTGATTAACTTTTTATAAACTTTACAAAGTTTTTAGAAATCAAAAAATTTTGCCTACGGCTCGTAGAGGCCTCTACGGCCCGTAGGCTCAATGGCCTCTACGAGCCATAGATGGTGTCTACGAGCTTGTCCCAGAAGCCTACGGGTCGTAGAGGGCCCTACGACCCGTAGATAAATCTCTTCTACGGCCCATAGAGCCCTCTACGGCCCAATAGAAGTTTTGTTTTTTTTTAAATTTTGTTAGTTTTAATTAGGTGGTATAGGTTTTTTTTATAAAATAACGTTTTCATTTCATATTGTATATGTAAAATAATAATAAAAAATAAAAAAATGTATTTAATAAATCATTATACATTATAAAAACAAATTTACACCGAACTATCAGAAGAATCAGGACAGCCTGTTAGGTCAAACAACTCTGGATCTCTTTGAGATAGCCTACGCCCCTCATCAAGACGATCCCTGTATAGTGCTAACCATGGGTTGTGATTTACATCTACCCAACGCCTCCATGTTCCACTCGGATAAGGCATCGGAGCGTCGTCTGTTAGCTTTAGCATGATGAAGTGGTTGCCGTTCACGAAGGCCATCGAAATGACCCGATGTTCTGGCACGCTTTGAGGATGCTTGTGAATAGGGAAGAATGTGCTCGTTCCAAGAGGACTGAAGAATTGAAGGACCACACCAAATGCCTGAGCAATCACTAATCCAGTCAAAGGCATCTCCATCCACTTTGAATTAGGTGTGTTCCCGACTCCCGTCCAATCTAAGGACGAGTATATGCGGGCGAAACCGTTATCGTCGAATTGGTTCAAAATCTCGTACCAATCCTCATGGTATTGACCCATCATCTCTTCTTTAAGAAGGTGGCGGATCAAATCCCAGTCTTCCTCCTCCATATCCAAAGCCAAAGCTACAGATCGGAACCCACAGTTACCGTCTGGCTGAACATTTTGAATATGCGTGACAAACCGTCGATAAAGGGGATCAATCTGATGCTTAAATTGTCTAAGCACAAATTTATACCTGTCACCGCCAAACATTGGGAAATCATGATTAGGGGATGTGTACATATGTATGTATGTATAAATAGTTATTTATGTACCTGTCCCCTACTAAGAGTGGATACTTTTTGCTACACACTCTCATTTTATCTTTACCCGGGTCTGATGGCCTACGTCTTCTAACAGGCTCGTCTTCCTACAATGGATAATAATAATAATAATAATAATAATAATAATAATAGTAATAATAATAATAATAATACTAACATCTTCTTGCGCATCCTCCTGCTGTTTTTTTTCTTTAATTTTGTAGTTGGGCGCCCGCGAGTATTCTTTTGTACCTCAGGAGGTTGAGTGTCAGTCATACTTGGATTTACCACCGACTTTATTTTTGACAACATATTTCTTTGAACGCGTGGTGATTGAGACATCAGTGTCTCTTTGACTATCTCCCGCTCACTCGCAAGGTCACGTTCCCCCATACTACTTCCGGTTCGTAATTCAGTCGTGTCCAGAAGACGTCTATTTCGGACAGCTGTATTTTTATTCCTGTATTCAATAAACATAAACATAAACATAAACATAAACATAAACATAAACATAAACATAAACATAATAGTTGTAGTAGTAGTAATAATAATAATAATAGTAATAATAATAAAGTAATGGTATTACCTTTATTTATATACGAATCTAATTGACATGCACACGGCAACCCAGAACTCGTGAAAAGCTGGTGACCACAACTCATTTTTCGTTCCTTCAACCTCTCTATATTTGTTATCTCTTTTATCAACTTCTCGATCGCTGCATGGGAAACTTTACCGAGTAGGTCCTCAAAAAGAGGTATGTCATGGTGCACCTTTTTCACAGATAAACTCTCTTCAAATGAGTGGTTTATTGCCCTCTCTTGTGACGTTACAACATCGTCTGCAATCATCACAAGTTTGTGGAGTGAGTTGTTAGCCCCCTTAATGTGCATCTTAAACCTTGCATGCTGGCTCTCAACTCTGTTGGTCGTATACTGACCAAAGTTGTAGTTTGTGTCTGTCCATGCAGAAACAAACCTTTCTTTGTAGTCACGGAGCCAGACCCGGTCTATATATTCAAAAACACCTGTAAAAGATAGAAAAAAGATATTTGTTAATGTGTGTATGTATGCGTTTTAAACTAAATTAATAAAATATGTACCAGCTCGTTCGTCCTGACATAGTCGTTTGTAGAATCGGTCTAACCAGAGACTATAAAATTCCGGAGATGAAGATCTACATAATCGCTTAAAAGATTTCACGAATATTTCCCAATCTGCATTTCCAAAGGCTTGTCTGCAGTGCTTCAATATATTTCGTTGAATGTGATACCTGAATGTATAATAATAATAATAAAAAAAATAATAATAAAAATAATTAATAATAATAATAATAATAATAATAATAATAATAATATGTATACCTGCATAACAACTTCGAAGCTGTTGGAAATACAATGTCGCATGCATTCATCAAGGCTTTCTCACAATCAGTTATTATAGCACGGGGCTCCGTACTATCTTCTAGCAACTCTTTAAGCCTTTGTAGCACCCATAGATAGTTATCCTTTTTTTCACGGGAGATGAATGCATGGGCGACACAAAACGACTTGGATGTTGATGTCATACCCACAACTTGAACAAACGGAAGTTTATACTCGTTCGTTTTGTAGGTCGCATCAATCATCAGCACATGCGGGAACGCACGCCATAACCTATGCGAGGTGGGATGGACAAACAAAATATCCTCGATCGCATTTGTCGAGTCATTCCTCCGGGTGAAGTAAACAAATTTTTTTTCCACCAATGTGGCTTCGAGTACCTGCATAGCAATAATAATAATTAAAAAATAATAATAAAGAAGTAATAATAAATAATAATAAAGAAGTAATAATAATAATAATAATAATAATAATAATACCTGCATTTGAGTCCTGCCGCCGTATAACAAATGCTTAACCTTGGTTATTGTGTTATGTAAGTCTCTTAAGATGCAGGGACTATCCGGGTTTTGTTTTCTAACGGCCGAATGTATGTCTACTGGCGTAAAATTTTGAAAATAAAGTGTATCCACCAATTTTAACTCGGCCGGACCCAGCCTCCTAGCATACGCGTGACCCTCGATGTGTTGGAAAGGTTTGTGATTATGTGTTTGGTTTTGGACCTCCAAAATATAACCAGCGTGGCCGGAGTGGTATCTCCCTATTAGTTGAAACGGGCAATTACATTTTTTACTGCCCGTCTTTCGAACCGTGGCTACACTATGATGTACGCCACTACGGTCACATCGTATCCATGCCGATGTTACCCTCCTATTCGGCCCCCTGCCTTCAGAAACAGTACGTCCGAATACGGTAATGTAACCATTTTCTTTTGCTCTTTGATAAACCCACTCTTTGAGGTTTTTAAGAGACCTGAATACCTGCAAAATTTATATACGACTTCAAATAGCAACTAATATATACGAGTTCAAATCTCACAAACCCTACGAGTTCAAATCTCACAAACCCTACGAGTTCAAATAACAACTAATATATACGAGTTCAAATCTCACAAACCCTACGAGTTCAAATAACAACTAATATATATGAGTTCAAATCTCACAAACCCTACGAGTTCAAATAACAACTAATATATACGAGTTCAAATCTCACAAACCCTAAAACAAATTTAGGTACGGGACTAAATATACGAGTCTAAATATGTACACGGGTCTAAATATCTCACAAACCCTAAATATACGAGTCTAAATATACACGGGTCTAAATTATAAACAAGTGCAAATTCATAAACACACCTGATTCGTTTCGTACGAAACATCCGGGACAGGTTCCTCGCCACCGTTATCACCTCCCTCGTACTGTGGATGACTTGGCGGAGGCAAGTAAAATGACCCCGGTTCTTCTACGTACTCCTGGTTCAAATCGGGCAGCAGGTTCAAATCGGGTAGTGCATTCCCGTCACCATAGCGAACAACGGAGCTAACCTCCTCCTCACCACGTTCCACCACGGCTCCGAAAAGGCTTTCCGAGACGTGAGATAGGCTAAACGAATGCTCCCATTCATCCGAAACATTACCGTAGTGACCCGAAGACATCGTGGTAGCTTGGAATCGATCGGATTTTTGTGCACCGCGTTTTTAAATTTTCTTTCGTTAACTGAAGAAAGAAGACAAGGAAGAAGAATATATCTGGACACTCTACGGCCCGTAGAGGCCTATACGGGCCGTATAGGGTTTAATGCTCCCAACAACCTGGTTTTCTACGGGCCGTATAGCCCTCTACGGCCCGTAGAGGGTTAGCTTTTTCAGACTGACACACTGAATGTCAGACACTTCATTCAATGACCTCGTACCTCGTACTGCCTACGGGCCGTAGAGCCCTCTACGGGCCGTCTAGGGTTTAAATGCACTCGACCAACCCACCTCTACGGCCCGTAGAGGGCTTTACGGGCCGTAGAGGGTTGAGCATTTATTACACTGACCCCCTATACGGCCCGTAGAGCCCTCTACGGGCCGTAGAGGGCTGTGCAAACTTCCTTTTTGTTATTGTGTAAATAACATACCTCTAGAACGCGGCAAGCAATAATTATCAATTTGTTAGAGCAGAATAAAAACCAACAAAGCTTTAAGAAATATGAACAGATGTAGCAAAAAGAAACCCAATATTTAATGTGCGTGCTTTTAATATTTCTGTTCAAAGAACATTTTAAAAATAAAACGCTAGCAAAACGATATTGTTCAAGATCAAATACATTCAACATTCTTATTTTTAATCTGATGTCCTTATGAATGAGAGATGAATATATTTCTATTTTAAATTAATTAAATTAAAAAGTAAAATGCTAAATCCAGCGAGTGAAAATGAAAGCAAACATAAAAGCACTTTACAACATTTTTGTGATTAAACAAGTAGAGGTTTGCTAGCTGCTAGTGGACCAAATCCTACCATTTCAAATTCTTCAACTATTGGCTTCATATAAAGCATAAACCCCACAAACGCTGGCATACATATCATATCATAAGCACACAAATACACAATATATAAGCGTGTATATATGACTCTATAATAGTTGAATAATTAGGTTATGTCGTTCGAGTTTTTTTTTTTTTTTCGAACAGCTATGTCATTAGATTTATAAGTGTTATGATCATCTTTTACCTAGTGTCTACAAAAATTGATTATGCTTCTGAACTTATTGAACAATAACGAACGAAAATTACATTCCAATTCCTACTAAATTCCATTTCATCATTTGAAACAAACACACAGGGGCGGATATAGTTTGAAACAAACACGCAGGGGCAGATTTAGTTCATGGGGAGGGGGTGCGGACGTTGCGGCACAACTTCGCGTGCATAGTGGAAAATTAGTAGAAAATTTGGTTTTTTTTTTACGAAATTTGAAAAACGTTGCTACTAAAATGAAAAAAATGAAAAACGTTACTACTGAAAAATGTTTCTAGATCCGCCACTGCAAACATGTACATAAATTCCAAATCAAATTTCAATTGCTATGCAAATTATAATTCCAATTCCATTACATTTCACGAAACAAACGCTAACTAAAGTTTTTTCCTATTAATATTCCATTTTTAATTTTTTATCGAAATTGGTAAAATAATAATAATAATAATAATAATAATAATAATAATAATAATAATAATAATAATAATAAGGATTTGGTTCAAATGAGAACCTTTCCCCAAATTGAGAACTAGAGAATCATTCTGGGCCACACATTTCTCTAAGGCAATTTTTTTTTTTTTTTTTTTTTTTTTTTTGCAAAAATCGCTGCTTTATATGTAAGGATTTTTTTTTTAATTGCATTATACACATATGTATAATGCAATATACACATATGTATAACTGAAATATACACATATGTATAGCTGAAAAATGCTATATACACATATGTATAATTGACATATACACATATGTATAAATGATTAAAAAATTCAAAAAAAAATAAAAATTTTTTTTTCCTTGCATAAAAATGTGCGATTAAAGCAATTTTTTTTTTTTTTTTTTTGCCTTTATATGAAATGTGTGGCTTAGAATGGTTCTCTCAGTTCTCAAATAGGGTTGGTTTTCTTAGGATCCCTACCCATAATAATAATAATAATTATTATAAATCCAGTTTTACAAATTCTGTCACTATGACACATTTGTTCGAACACATCTAGTGTACTTCCGTGTAGAATCATCATTTTAAATGAAATTCAGGATCATCTTTATTCATATTCTTGTAATAAAAAATAATAGTATTAATTTGTATTGTAATATACAATTGTGTCAAATTTAGTTAATTTCTTGTGGTCCAACTTAAAGTAATGGTTAATTAGGTTCTGTATATATACCAAGTCATAAGCACATAGAGATATAGACCCCAACTCTCTATCTCTTTTACATTTTCTTTCTGCAAAGTGAAGCAATTAGCAAAGAATGGGTGCACTTGATTACCTCTCCAACTTTTGTACGGTCACAAGCACCAGCACAAGAAGCAAAAGAAAACCAATGCAGGCATACAACATTCTCTCTCTCTCTCTCTCTCTCTCTCTCTCTCTCTCTAACACAAATCTGACAACCAAAAGATGGATCTTGGTTTCTTTTCCAGACAGTTGAAATCAAAGTCAAAATGGACTGTGATGGATGTGAAAGAAGAGTCAAGAATTCAGTTAAGCACATTAAAGGTACACACACATGGAATTTTTATGTGGAAATTTAACATGACCAATTCTTTGTCAAAAGAGACATTCACAATCTCATCCCATCATCTTCCGCGAAAATAAGCCCCGTTTTTTTGCCACGGCTAAGATAGCCCCCATTTTTCGCTGCGGCTAAGGCTTAGCTTGTGGTTTTGGGGATTATCCCACGCTTTTAGTGAAAGCACTAGCTAAGCCACCGCTTTTGGATGTCGGCTATGGCTTAGCCAGCACCATCTAGGACAACTAAGAGTCGATGACTTTTTTTGTAAAGTGATTTGTGCTTCTAAGATTATTTATTTATTTATTTATTTTTGAAACAAACTCGGCAAGTTCATTTGGGTGACAAGTAAACTCCATAACGTTTTACCAAACCTAACCGGTTTTTTACAAAACTCCATGGCGTTCTCTTGCCACCCAAGCAAAATTGCCAAGTTCGCTTAAAGGGTAGCGAACTTAATATATGTATAATTAAGAAACACCTGAAAACACCTAATTAAAAGTACCCGTTTTTTCCTTCTTTCTTTGTGTCTGTATTCTAAGGCATTTGTGTTTTCTATGTTTATAAGGTGTAAAGACAGTGGAGGTTATCCGAAAGCAAAGCCGGGTAATAGTTAGCGGATATTGGATCCAAACTACGTGTTAAAAAGAGTAAAGAGTACAGGCAAAAGAGCCGAATTTTGGCCATACATACCTTATAATTTAGTCAGTTATCCTTATGTGACACAAGCATATGACAAACGGGCTCCTGCTGGTTATGTCAAGAATGTTGCTCAAGCCGTCTCAGCTCCAAATACTACTGACGAGCGGATGACATATCTCTTTAGCGACGATAATCCTAACGCTTGTTCGATCATGTGACATGGTATATTTATTAACAACTTATATATGTTGGATACCTTTTTAATTACTCGATTGTTTTTTGTGTGTTATGAGAAGTTTTACTATGATGTGAAGAATTATACTTTTAGATATAGTTGGTCATGTCTAGTAATCAATATATTGTCTTCGGGCACG
Source organism: Ambrosia x helenae (assembly GCA_030844895.1). Taxonomy (NCBI): domain Eukaryota; kingdom Viridiplantae; phylum Streptophyta; class Magnoliopsida; order Asterales; family Asteraceae; genus Ambrosia; species Ambrosia x helenae. The sequence continues at coordinate 95,001,115 of CM061229.1, forward strand.
CACCCGAGGCTTGTGTAACTGAAATAATTATCAATAATACTATGGGTATGTATTTGGTACGTCATTTAGTGTATGATATACTTTTTACAATTTGAGTTTACCAAATTATACTGTTTTGTACTTAATTACATCAAATGACTATACTTTTATAGTTGTATTCCTTTGAACCCTACTATTTTCGGTAAGAGTATTAGCATCTCATCATATTTTTGTGAGAGTATCTTTATGTTTTAAAAAGTGGTTTGAATTGAGAAGAGGAAAAAAATATTGTTCGTCTGTGTTTTTGGGGATACTATTTTACCCTATTTATATATAAAATTATCTAAAAGTGGTTGTGAGTGAAGGAGAGAGAAAATGTAATGATAAATGTATAAAAATATTATTTAATTGAAAATAAAAAAGAAAATATAATGATTTTTAGTGTAATTTGATAAATGAAAATGGATGAAATGTGAATGCCATAATATTGAATGCCCTTAACTTACAAAATTGAAATACTACGTTGGGGAATACAGTAAACCGTATACTTTAACTTTCATCAGCTCCACCTAGGTTCATGTTACCTGCTTTTTTGTATTTTACTCGATGAAAATGGGTTAATCTCATTAACTCGACATCACCCTATTTTTTTTAGTGGTTTTTGGTTTAAAAAGGAAAGAAAAATTAATTTAATCTTTTAATATCTAGTTAACATGTTAACACATAATCTCTTTAATCCATGTTAACACAAGGAGGGAGTGGTATGCAACGCTGGTTAGCGTGTCATGTCACTTTAAACACCCCAGATGTTAGGGTACACCCACAATGCTACCAATCCAAAGCTGAGATTACTGAATGTCTTTAACTAACAAAAATTTAAGTTATAGGATAGCAATCCAAAGCTGAGATTGATATAAAGATATCAGATTGCAAAGAAATAAAAAAGAAACAATTCATGATAAGAATGCATTTGATTACAATTAGGAAAATTATTCTCATCATAGTATGTGTATTATTCCGTTGAGAAACGAAAGAAAAATAACATAAGATTTAACATATTTAAATAGAGGAATGTATGATATACGCAGTTATCGCAAGGAGATTCCTGAAAACGTAAAGGAATGTAGATGACAATGTAGGGAATCTTTTTATTGTCAATTTTTATTCCTTTTTTAAAACATGCAACCTAATCCAATTTAAGGATCCGTATTTAACCTTTTAATACGAGACAAGCTATATTTTTGGCCTCCAAAGGGTAAAAAGTTAGTTCCGTATGGTTTATTTACACGACCAACTAAAGACTGATCACTCGGGTAAACCCAACGGTAAAACGCTACTCACGCCTGTGAATGTGGACAACAATGGTGGCTAGGGATGAGTATTTCGGTATTAAATACCGAAAATAGCCATACCGGTTCATTTACAATACCAATTCGGCAGCAAGTTTTGGTAAAAATCGGTATTTTTGGTTCGGTATCATTTTGGTACCTTAGAATACCGACACCGTACCGCATATTTTCGATATCACTATCGGTACCAAGTTTTGGCAGAAATCGGTATCTACATTGGTTCGGTACCGAGCTCATCCCTAATGGTTGCATGACCTGCCACCGTTCCAGATAAAACCCACTGCCGGAAGCCCCACGGTAGTAAAACCCCTGACTCAACCTATAAATTTTTTTGCTATAGGTGAGATTCCAACACATAACCTCAACATTAATTAGATGGTCATGAGACAGCCAATACATCAAAAGATCTTTCTCAGTTATTTCCTTGTGTGAATCGACAAATCAGTGTTTAAATTTATAAGACGATAGTTAGTGAACTATTTGAGGGTGTATTTGGCTAACGTGTCCCCGTCTTTAGTGGCGAAGCTTGAACGTTTGAATGGTGGGGGTCGAAAGTCAAAAGACCTAATATTTTTTCTTTTTATAAATCGGTGGGGGCCCGACTTAAGAAAAACAAAAGTTTTAAATAAAACAAAAAAAATTACACTATTAGGCGAAAAATCAGTGAGAGCCGGAGGTGATGCCCCTACACGCACTTGCGAAGGGCCACATCGGGGAGACTTGCGCCTACCCATAGAGAGCGTCCGTTGTAAAGAGTGAGTGACCAGGGGCTGGAGTTGGTGGTCAAGATAATTTTTTTATTTCTTTTGTATTAATTTATTCTAGGTGGGTCAATTTTAAGAACTTGTACATCAAGTTAATTTTTTTATTTTGAATTATTCTAAAAATGATAATAATGTAAAATATTAAAATATATGAAAGGTTTATTTTTGAAATCTTTTTACTTAACCATTTTATACTATTTAATTTATATAAAATTATTTAGCAAGAAAACATTTATCTATTATAACACTTTAAATATATTCTTATAAATAATTTTGTTTGGTGCAAATAATAAATTGATTATGCAAACTTACCTAAAAGAGGTGATAATGGGAAATATAAGGTTTTATGTTATGAGACCAGTGTAGTGGATCGTGATTCGGGGCGTTTTTTTGAACTTCGTGCCCCATAACGCCTCCAACACCATTACAGGGGGCGTTATAGAGCAAAAAGGGGCCAAGGCGTTTTAATCTTAGTGCCGGACATCACAAAACCCACCCAATCATTTTTCTACACCTCACTCTCTCTCTTTCCTACTTTCTCATATTCTTATTTTTTTATTATTTTTTTTATTTCAAAAATAGAAACAAAATAACGTCCCTCACTATACCCCATTTTGAATTAAATTCTCATGCTGACTCAGCTGTCATGTGGACCAATCAGAAACGGAGGCGTTATATTTTTCACCCTCCACTACACATGGTCTGATGATGAGAAATGAGAAAAAACAAACAAACAAACAAAAAGCTTGTTGCCACGTAGGCAACGATGATTGCACCTTTCACCAAGGTGTGATATGACAATATGAAATGTGAGCAGGTAAGTGAAGAAACATGAATCCGGGATTACCGTATAGACGCTAATCCTAGTAGTGCCTCTACTGTATTTTATAAAGAGGTGTGTTTATAAAAGATGTGAGGGTCTAAGGACAAGACCAAGGAGTTTAAGAGACTACCGATTAGAAGAACCGAGCCTTTAAAGGTTAGTATAATAAACAAGGGGTTGAAAAAGATACGAGTGAGTTCATAGTCTTTTTGAATGAAAGTCTTAGTGAATATCAGATGCCAACAAAAGGAGAAGGAGCTCCTCCTTTTGTAGTACCTCGACGTCATGTTTTCTTAGCCCATCCTCTACCCTTGATGGGGCCCGGCCCAGGTAGAGATGTCTTTAAGTTTCCGTCCATGTCCCTAAGCCTAATGGTGCAAGTGGGTTTTGGTAAAAAGAGAAAGTAAAGTGCAAGGGGGGATGTTACCGTCGTGCTGATTAATACGCGTGCCGTCCGCCTATTGGTAGACCGAGGGCGGTGGATAATCACCCTCTTTCTTGAAACTCGAGACAGGTTGAGAAAGCTTTGTGTTAAGGAGATATCTTAGCTGGGAGGCTGCCACGTCATCGTCCTTTCTGCGTGTCAAAGTAGGAGCAGTCTTTCATTGGAGGGGAACTCAGACGGGCAGCCTGACATGTCAAGAACAGTTGCCTGGGGCAGGGGTGTGTACCCCGAGGCTGCCCCAGAAGCATCTTCCAGTCGTACTGAAGAAGCTTCATCTAGCTTGCATGGGAAGGTTTGAAGCGTACTGGGCCCGCCACGTAAAATGGGTGGGTGAGCTTGTGTCTGGTGTCGGTTGGACGCCAGATGTATCGCCGGCGTAAAACTGGCGGGCGGACGCTAGACGTTCCGCTGACGTAAAACGGGCGGGGATGCTAGACGTTCCGCTGACGTAAAACGGGCGGATGGACGCTAGACGACCCGCTGACGTAGAATGGGCGAATGGACACCAGATGATGCCTGTTTTGTTTGGGCGATGATATGGTATTTATAATGTTTTGATACTATATCCCTTCAGTAAGCATTAGCAATACCGAAAAGAAATGGTAATGTAGAGCTAAATAATTGGTTTATATATTATTAATTAATTATTAAAATATAAACTTCTCTCGCCCATAGACCCGCTATCTCCTTAACCCTAAGCACCCCAAGCCCTGGCCAGGCAGGGAAATGTCCATGGCCATATTGTCTAACGTGGCTTTGCTCCACATTCCATCTATGCCCCACAATCTATACTTGAAGGTAGATGAAATTGGAATTTAAATTTACATAGAAATTGAAGATTTGAAGTGCCACGGGTTGATAGGTCGCTTAGCGAAGGGCCTGGTCGGGTTGACACGTCACGCGACCCGCTGGGTCAGGTCAAGACTTTGTGGGTCGGCAGCAGGCTAACCCGACCGAAGTGCTGCAAGTCAACTGTGGACCAGTTTAGGTCGAGACATTTTCAGCACAAATGACATGTCAAAGATTCTAATGACTTTACTTGAATTCTTTCAAATCTTGGAAGGATTTCAAATTCCTTTGCTAACCAAACATGATTAACAATGGAATTGAGATTTCAATTCCTTCATTCATTGAAACGAACAACAGAAAAATGAAATCTAAATTCCAATTTTATTCAGATTCCATTCTATAATGTGAAATGAACACTACCTAAGAATTTGTAAGAAAGTTTGCGTGGTTAAATAGAAAATGTGTGGTTTGTACAATGTATAGATGTGTTCGATATCGGTATCGGTACTGAAATTACCAGTACCGATCTTGAAAATCCCCAAAATTGGTACTGGTACCGAAAGTACTAATATCGAAAATGTTAAAAAAGTGGGTACAAATTTGTATCGAAAATATTTCGGTACCGGTATTTTTCAGTAGACGGTACATAGCATTCATCCCTGATAAAATGATTTTAAATCTTATTTGACATTTGTATATAAGGGTGTTAATTTTTAACCTTTTGCGCTCCGGGTGGTCTACAAACTTAGAGCATGTTTGGCTCTCCTTATTTCCACCTCCTTATAACTTTTTACAAAAAGTCATAAGGAGTTTTGAAAAGTTACTCTTCACTTACTTTTCAAAAACTCATTTTTCATGTTATAAAATCTCATAAGTAGAAGTCATAAGTCACCTTTCCCAAACACTTTTTTAACTTATCAACTCTTTGGAAAAGTAATAAGTTATAAGGTGGTGTAAATAAGGAGAGCCAAACATGCTCTTACAAACTTTGAATCTTTTAAAGTCAAAAACGAAATGGATGGTGTACATTGTATATCTTAATGATGTATGCTTGTTCTTCACCCATACCCATTCTTTTAGCTAAAAACATCAAAATTCGGGTCTTACTATTCTTATCAACAAGACACTTTTGGATTCTTTCGAACATTCTACTTTACTTTCTTTCACCATCACACCAGCTTGGATTTGTTCTTTTAGTCATCAAAACCATTCATTGTAAGAATCAAAACTTATTATTGATCGTGTGTTATGTGGTGAATGTTATGTTATTGAAGAGTGACAATAACATGCGTTCATTTAGGTAGGCATCACGTAGTGCTTATCTAATATTCTTTTTAGCAAAAATTTTAGTGCACAAATCGTACGCTTATGTGTCACAAAAATTCGATGAGAATGCCTTTGTAAAATATAAAGGGAAGGAAGGAGGGTGAGTTGGTGAATGCTCCGGTCCCGAGTTTAGTTGATGAGGGAAAAGAACCGAAGGAATGGAAAAGAAATGATACATATCATTTCCTTCCGTTTCTTTCTAAATCGGAAGGAAAACTAAGTGAAACTCAGGAACACAACATGTTTTGTTTTCCTTTATTTTCCTTCCTTATATGAAATTCGGGAACACAAAAGAGTTTTTATTTCCTTCCGACTACTTTCTTTTCACTTGTTAAGTGATTTTTCCCAGCTTAGTTTTTGTTAGGAAGAACTTGATTCTTAGTTGCCACTTTAAGAGTATAAGCCAATTAAGTTGATGGGGAACCTAAAGCAAGATTGTTGTTCCATTAATATCTCGTTAAGTTTTTCTCCTTTTATGGTCCATAGTTTGAGGTAATAACAGGAACTTGATTACAAGATAGAGTACTAAAATATGATTAGGGAACTAACGATATACAATGAGCTATACAATAAAACTCAAAATGATCTACGTTAGAAATAATGAAATTAATACGGTGATGAATGGAAATTTAATTAAAATTTAGTGAAATCATTAAAAAGACTCTTGAATATAGTTTTTTATGTCAGTTTATTAGAGTTTTATAACTCAAATTAAGTTACACTCTTCAACTACTTATTGGTCTTGTAAAAAGTGTAGGCTTTGGGCCTCATTTGATATACAAGAAACACACTAGAAAAATAAAATAAGAGAAACATTGGAGAAAAAGAAAGACTTGACCCATATGTTGGGAACTTATAGAGACTAGTGGGTTTACCCCGCGCGTTGCAGCGGGATTCACAAATGGGTTACAATACAACATTATGATACTTAGGGTTTTTGCCTCAAGTTACGCAAAAAGAATAGAATTGTGCAGACTATGTTTTTAACAAGTATCCGTAGAAAGAAAAGAAAAGAAAAGAAACGTGCACCGCCACTTACAACTGATTGCAGTTCATCATAAAAACCATGTACTCATTATTGAACAAATCTTAATAAACCAAAGGTATGTTATTGTAACAAACCAATATGAACATAAACATCACTCTTGTATAAGTTGTCCGGTCATTGCATATCTACATAACCGTGTCATTGAAGACACTTTGCTAAATGATAAAGTTCATTTAAATGACAAAATCATGTAGTAATAATATGATATTGTATATACTATCATATGAATGTCACTGCCAATATAGAAATTAAAAGTTGTGATTTGTAAGTTTGCAATAGACTTGCCCAACCTGACCCAACAGCTAAAAAATTGCCAAATGTAGCCAGTGAGTCAAACCATCCCATCCACTTTGATGCTGGGTAGACGCATATATATGAAAAGGGTTTATAATATAAGTATTATTATGGCACATGATAGCCAAAAATTCCCAAAACATGAGTATAATGCAAGTGTGCAACCATATCGGGGTGATTGTTTTGAAGGTTGAAAATCGACAATCTTGGCTCTTAAATCCTCAAATATCAACATATTGCTGGACTTAATATCTCTGAATTATTTAAGGATGGACCTTAAACTGCTTCTGTCGGAAAACTGCTACTGTCGGCGTATAACTCTCAGTGAGGTAAGCTTAGCACTTAGGAAGATGGGAAGGAGTAAGGCAGTCGGCCCATACAACATTCCGATTGAAGCGTGGAAGGGTTTAGGAGAGGAAGGAGTCAAATGGTCAACAAACTTCTTCAATCGTATACTCAAGTCTGGAAAAATGCCAGGTCAATGGAGAAGTAGTGTCGTGGTTCCTATATATAAGAACAAAGGAGACGCCCAATGTTGTGGAAGCTATAAAGGAATTAAGTTGCTGAGCCATATTATGAAATTATGGGAAAGAATAATTGAGACTAGGATTAGAAAAGAAACCCATATTTCGCTAAACCAATTGGCTTTATGCCTGGGCGGTCAACTATTGAAGCGAGTCACATTCTAAGGAGATTAATGGAGAAGTATAGGGAGAATAGACGAGACTTACATATGGTGTTCATTGACCTGGAAAAGGCATACGACAGTATCCCGCGCTGGCTGCTTTGGGATACTTTGGAATGTAAGGGGGTGCCAGGGAAGTATATAGATATAATTACGGATATGTATGAAAGGTTTGTCACCAGCGTTCGGGCACCTGTAGGGGACACTAATTCTTTTCCTATGGAGATAGGACTCCATCAAGGGTCTGCTTTGAGCCCATTCCTCTTTGAAATGGTATTGGATGAGTTGTCCAAATCGATTCAAGAGCCAGTGCCGTGGTATATGCTTTTTGCTGATGATATTGTGTTAGTGGCGGAGACCAAACAAAGCCTGAACGTGAGGGTAGAAGAGTGGAGGGCATCTTTAGAGAGCATGGGGTTAAGGATTAGTCCCTCGAAGACATAGTACCTTTACTGTGGTTTTAGTGATGCAGGTGACGTCAGTGACACACAGATCACCATCGATGGCCAAACGGTGCCGAAGACAACAGGTTTCAAATATATAGGATCTTTTGTTCATAATGATGGGGAGATAGATAGAGATGTAGCCCACCGTATCCAGGTCGGCTGGCGTAGATGGAAAGCAGCCTCTGGGGTTTTGTGTGACAGGAGGTTCCTAACTAAACTAAAGGGTAAATTTTATAGAGTTGCAGTCAGACCAGCTATGCTGTATGGGATGGAGTGTTGGGCCATCAAGCAAAGTCAAGCCTGCAAGATGGATGTAGCAGAAATGAGGATGCTTAGGTGGATGTGTGGGTACACAAGGCTAGACCGAATAAGAAATGAGCTTGTTAAGGAAAGGTTAGGTTGGCTAGTATTTTAGAGAAGGTAAAAGAGTGTAAATTGAGATGGTTTGGGCATGTATGGAGGAGGCAGATGTCAGCGCCAGTTAGAGTAGGGAAAGCGTTGACTGTTGAGTGTAGGAGGAGTAGAGGTAGACCCAAGTTGATTTGGGATAAGCGTATTGAATAGGATTTGATAGAGTTGCACCTCTCTGAAGACATGGTCTAGGATAGGAGTTCGTGGAGACGTAAAATTAAGGCTAAGGATTCTTAGGGACTGTATATTTTCACGTTGGACTTGGTTTGTGTTGGTAATCATGACTGCATATATGTTGTGTACCATGTTATATATGTTCCTTTGTCCGTCGTGTTTCCTTTTCACCACTTACTTGATTGTTGTACTTGGCAGTTTTTATTTTATATATATGCAGTTCCTCCTATTTGGAGCCGGGGGTTTCTTATGGAAGCAACCCCTCTATCCCTAGGGATGGGGGTAAGGTTTGCCTACACCCCACCCTCCCCAGACCCTACAAATAGTACTCTATTTGTGGGATTTACTGGGTATGGTTGTTGTTATTGTTATTTAAGGATGGACCTTGTCATGCAAATAATCCAGTCCCTTTGTTACATTAACAAAGATCTTTACCCCGCTGCACCCAATCAAGCACGGGCCCCGGTTGTGCTCGTTGCAGACCCTTCCTACATGCATATATATATATATATATGCATATTATATAGATTTTAAACCCAACACCAATTATATTTCAACTTATATATCCATTAATTTAAACACGAAACAAAAGTGCAAACAAGTGTTCATATAATGCAATATGTCATATAGAGATCTGGTGGTTGAACAATGCTTCATATAAGTCTTGAATTCGATGGTGGTTAGGATCAATAGGGATTGATCTAAGCTTGTCAAGATATTACCGAAAGTTTGCAAGGTATTCCATTAGATTTGGTGATTACAACCGATTATAAAAACCATCCATTATAAACCTTAATCTTTGAACATGGATCAATGAGTTTAGTCAACATAAACCGATTATGAAAGCCCCTCAAAACCGACGGGTCAAACAGTTGGCATTCAAAGACAAAAACCATAATTAATACTCAAGAAGTCTTACTTTATTATCAGGAAACACGCAGCGAAAATAAATGGTTTAAGTTGTTCAAACATGAAATCCCCATAACGGGTCAAAGCACATTTGTGAAACAAAACAAAAGTTTAGAAAAAAGAGTTTTCAAGCAATAAAGTAGACTCTTCTTTATTCGAAAATGTCAACCGCCTTTGAGTAGTCCTGCAGCATGCCAAGGCATCCCTTTTATTCTTCAAATACCTGAAATCAATCTAATATGCACGCAAAGTCAGACAGCTGAGTGAATTCAAGTTTTATGAAGTTCTTAAATAATAAGTAAATTGTCAAAATAAAAGTTAACAAAATACTTTAACCTTAAAGTTACAATAAGCGCAATCCGCCTATATGTTCCCTAAGCAAAATGTAAAGTCTAGAATAAGCGCAATCCGCCTACTTAACATAAGACTTTATTTTAAATCTACAATAAGCGCATTCCGCCTATTTGTCACCAAACTACGACAAGTCTACATAAGCGCAAATCGCCTACTAAGACTGTAACCAAAACTATAAATCAGAGCAGACATACTATATAACCATCATAGCTCAATTTATAATACTAAGTAACCGTCATACACAGTTTATATATATATAAAAATATATAGTAAAGCATTAAACCTATTCAAGTATAAATCAAGGCAAATCCCGATCTAACAAGCAAGGTTTCACATATACTTTCAAGACATGCATATTAGCCCAAAATGTTTGAAACAGTAAAAAGGGCATCATGAATTCACCTTAACGTATCAGCTCGTTTCACCACAAGCTAGAGAAAACAAGTGGTACGAGAAGTCAACGACCTGTAATATTAGGCATAAACATTACAAAGAGAACCGATACTTGGGACGCGGACGCTTAGCCCAATAAATATACTATAACGATGTTTAGAGATCGAAACTACTTTGTTGTCTAGATGGCCCATGTACGAGTTTCTTTGCGCTTCTCTGGACCAACGGATCATCCAACACATCTATAGTTTATTTGACATAAAATTTATCTAAGCTTCCTTAGTACCTTTTTTTTCTTTCTTAAAATCCAAATATATATACACACTCAGGTCATATTGCATGGTGTTTTATATCCACCACATGCATGCATGGCCTCATGGACAATTTGCCATTTAAATTACTTCACATGAAGTTGGATTTAGGTGAAATAATATTATCCCTACCACCAAATCGTTTGCCACCTAAAAATCGAAAGAAGCTGTATTATTATTATTATTTTTTTTTTTGGATCTCAGGCGACCACCACCCCATGTACCCGATTGCTAAATCATATGATATAATTATCCCCAACTTAATATGTTCCTAGACCCGTGGAGAAGACACGAGCTCACAGCCGAACACAAGTCAGGTTTCGAACACACCGTACGTGTGCTCCTCCAATCCCAAACTCCCGTGTCCCGTACATGGAATAATCATCAGCCAACAACCGATCCCTATTCCGCGATTGCTACTATACCCAGACACGAGAAGTTGGAAGATACCTGGGACCGCAACCGTAGGCTCCGTTTAATAGCACGTTTAATCCAGAAGTTACCCTCGTGGAAATTCCTGTTAGCAACATTGCCCGTCATGAATACGCCATCGAGTAACACAAGATTTATATGCAAGAATTAGTAGGTTGGTACCCGGTTCAATCCGGTTGAATGCTAAGACTAAGAATGAGCAAGCCGTAACACGTACGCGACCTATATTCAACCGTTAGAATATTAAACTTTTGATCGCGAAAGAATGACGAAGCCTAATGTTCAAGTGTTACGGGATTTACCTTGGATTGCAAGAGGGAGGTATCAACAGTCAGATCCTCTCCAAAGCTTGTGCACGCCAAAACGGAAGGAAGCGATGAAGCGGCTGGGAGGACGTAGGGTTTTTTTTTGTTTGCTTATAAAGTTGATGATGAGCACAAATTTTATAACTTGATCCTCAATCTATTAACAATATAAGCCCTCCATTTATGGCCAATATGACACAGTTCTCCAAAGGCTGGTTAGGTAATAATCGAGTTGATCAAGACGATATATACAAACTATACAACACTACGAACTGAAAAGTTCGGGGTGTTACAGATTACTAGTGGGCGGGTTATGTTAGGTTTGATTCAATAAACATTTGCTTAACCTGCCAATTGATGCAAGGCCGATAGATTATTAGCCAAGTGGATTAACATGACAATGTGATCACTAGTTAGTTTATAAGTGAAACAATGTGTGTGACATGGATGTGTTCATGGCAGATTTGTTATTGATCAAGGGTCGATGGGTTGGGTGAACATAGTGTAGCCAATGGTTAGGAGCTTTAGATCAAGTAACTTACCTAGTGAGGCTAGTGGTGTTGCAACTCCTAGGGACCTGGAACCTCCCTGTGGCTTGAATACTTATGTCTCTATTGCTTGTTTGTGCTTCGGCTTGGAGTTTTAGAAGCGGCCGAAGGTTTGGAGTGTTATAGTAGAGGTTGTGAGTTTGTATTGCGTGATCTTCCTTTCTCAATGTGTCCTATTTATACACGGTTTGGATACAAGGCCAAGCTATTCATAGTATGCTTATCTTCACAATATGGATCGGCTAAGGTGAATTGCTATCCAAAAGAGTGATTAACCATGACAACACATAGCTACTTGTCCTCATCCTTCCTTGGCCGATTATGATCTTCCCAAAAGGGCAGTGATCTTGCTTTGGGATTTGGTGTATGTATCATTGTCTTCTCTCCATTCGCATATAAGCTTATGTCATGCCAAGTCGTAGTTATGCTTTATTATGGGTCAAACGACACCTTTTCCCCCTTGCATGTTGGCAACAAGTGAACCCATTACCATATGGTGCACACTAAGTACTATTAATTAATGTGTCAATTACAATAAAAGACATTATAGGGTAAACCTCTAGCTATATATCCCAGTACCTTTCAAATGAATGATAATTACTTACAGCTTGAAAGTTACATGCTCGTAGATAACCCTTCAATTATAGGTCAACTTCTAGCTACGTATCTCTAGCCGCCACTACTCCAGCTAAGGCTCTAGTTAGGATGTTTCCACAATTCCACCTAAAAATTTGAACATTTAAGGACCGTTCGGATATGTATTTGCAAAAGTGATAATGTTATATTAAATACCCAAAATCAAATAATCGGATAATAACTTGGAAAAAGCACATCCAAACACCATCATAAAGCTAATAGTGGATTTTTTCGTAGCAAGATTGTATGAACGGGAGATAAGACTTTGGAGACTTTATGCTCATTAGAACTGTTTAGTTAAATAGAAAACATTGATCGTGTATGAATATAATCAATACTTTGTAGTGACAACAATATATATGTTAACAAACCATTAGAAGCTAAATGATTTATTAATTAACTTCTTTGCGCAACCTTTGGCGGTGGACCCTCATGGTAGAAGCTTGGCATTGGGTTTGCCTTAAATAACAAACTCTTTATGAGTTGCTTCAGGTTTGCTTCCTTTTCTTCATTTTTTAACACAAAATATGAACTTTAAACTGAAAATAGATGAAAAAAAAATAACTGATAAAGGTCATAGAGATTTTACCTTGATTCTTGCCTCCCATTGAATTCTCTATTTCCAACGCTTATTGTTTCTCTAATTTGGAATAAAACTGAAGCAAAAACGAACTAATATATATATATATGTGTGTGTATATATATATATACTATATTATAATGCATGAGGAGGGGTAGTTTAAGATACCCAAAAGCTAAAAACTTTATTTTCATTAACAACCCTAAAATGAGGGTAAAATAGTCATTGAAATACTTTTACATTTTACTACCTCATTTTAGTTACCTTAGTTTCCCCATCTTTAGTTAGTAGTTACACTTTTCTCCTCTCATCTACAAAATTATAATTCTTTTATTTAATCCTATCATAACTTTTAGACTATTATGTTTTATAAACATTCAAAAATACCGTGATGACCTGCTCATTTTTGTCAACGTTTTGATGTTTGTCTTAGTCAATATTTACGTGTAGATTGAAATGTACAAGAATGAAATGCGTTATGTACAAGTGACTATTGCATTGCATGTTTAACCGAAAGAATCCAAATTTCACGTACAACGAAATGCTTTTTAAGTAAAAGTTTAAAGATACTAGCAGAACCCGCGCGTTGCGGCGGGACTGCACCCGTAAACTTTTTATTACATATATAATAATTTTAAACTAAAAGTCATCATGTATTCTTGTGTGAGAATTTTTTTGGTGGAAGTCCTTTGATATTGAAAGTACGAACAAAAAAATAAAAATTAATGCAGGAGAATATTGAAAGCTTAAATCAGAAGACAAGATTTCAGTTTCTGAATAAAAAAAAACAATAGCTTAATACTCTAAATGAAGCCATAAAAAATAAAGAATGGCGTGTGGGATGGTTTACCATCCTGTAGTACTAACTGGTCGATTTTGTGGTATATTCCCGAATATGCTCCGAACGTATATACGTCATTTCTCATGTTGGCGTTGTTTAGCTGTTGCATTTGGTTAATCGCCTCACTGTTGTTTTCTGCTTGACTTGGAACGTCGTCCAAATGGCGAGGATAGTAAAGTGACAATCTATATCGTTTGGTTGGAGTACTTAAGTAATAATATGATACGCGCGAGCCCCTATGTGTGTGTCTGGTACAAAATTCTTTATGTGAGTGAGATATTGTATGTGAACCCGTGCGATGCAGCGAAGTCGACATTTTACAATTTACAGTGGTGAGCATAATATAACCCGACATGCCTTAAACATCTATTATAATTGTGTATTATGAAAGCTTAATAACAAAAAACATCGATTATGTAGACATAAAGGCATTCCCTACTTGTTAAATAATCAAAATCATTAACTAATTGTCAATGCAGCCGACAAAATTTAAACAACCAAAATAATTCCAACAAAAGTTAAGCTATGTACAATCCTCTACTTGTTTGTTATTAAAGCATTTTTTATCTTGTTGAGTATCATATGACCTTTGTTGCATCAACATTTAATTTTAAAGCTCTTTTAACAACTCTTATGAATAGCAAAAGCTTCATCACGGGAATGATGTTCTGCTACGCATTTGATATTGTTATCTTGTGAAACCTCAAGTCACCAAATTAAATATAAAAAGATTAGATCTAACACTCGGATTTCTGGAAGATAATCCCTTTCTATTCTAGCCTCTCCAGTAGAAACGTCATAGTACCAACTTCTGAAATTTTGTAGGCATGGAGAGGGTTATTTGGGAATCTTAATTCTTCTCACAACTTTTTCCGGATTAACGTGTAACCCCATATATTTTCTCTTACCAGTTAAGGGTCAAAATTTTGTTTACATCAAACTTCCAGGGACCTATGTTTAAACATCCTAAACTTTGAAAAACATTGTTTTCTAAACAAATTTTGAAGGATTGATCAATTTCAACTTGCTCAAATCACTAATATTCCAGCTAGAAAGAGTTGGTAGACCAATTTTAATTTTGAAATATTGAATACTTCCTTTCTTTTAACCACAAATATTTTCGGTTGAGTGTTGTTTTGTGGTCGGGGTGGCCGTGGGGTTATCTGAAGGTGGTAGTTGTACTACGGCCAAAACAGAGGTGGTTGTAGTTTTGTTATTGTACTTCAGTTTGCAGGAACGTGATTAGAAACAAAGAGAGTCGAGGAAACAAGTTTGGGTCGTGGGGTTTTGGGCCTTTAAATAAATGTGTTCCGATCGATTTCAATTTAAATATTTTTATAATGACTGAATCGCATTAAACGGGTTGAATGAGTAGTTAGTTACAAGCTAACGGTTGGCTGACCAATTCTCTTTTCAACGTCAGTTCCCTTTTCTATGACGATGTGCAAATATATGGTGAGAAGATGAACACATGTTTTTTTTTCTTATTCACATTTTATATTTCTATTATTGTTACTATTATTATTGTTTGTTTATTCATTTGGATAGTAAAATATCATATAAATTCTCATTTTTTTAATCTTTTTGTGCATTTAATTAATTGGATGGTTATTTAATTGTTGTATTAAATTTGTTTTGACAATGTAATAAAATTACAATTTTACCCATATAGATAAATATGAAATGACTCTTTTGCTCGTCCAGAACACATTATATAGTAGTATAGATAACTAATATTGTTATACGGTACATTACATTAATGTAGAGGTAAACATAAAACAGTTAACGCCTTGTTTTAGAAGAAAATATTATAAAGCTTGACATTAAATTAAAAACTAAAAAATGTAAGTGAAATTTGAATTACATATCAACATAATTTAGACGGAATGAAAGAACTTAGGCATGTTTATTGTTAATATGGATGTTGAATCATAACACCATATCATGACTAAGTAAAACTCAAAATCGTAAAATTGAATTTGGTTCTAAATACTGTTCCGTCCAACAATGAAAAATTCACATCAATCAAATGCAACGATTTAAAAAATCAAACAGGGCACTCGAAATCTACAGACCAGCTTTGGTGATTCTTAAAATATGATAACGTTGTCAAACGTTATGGTTAATCCTTCCTTTGAGAGACAGATAATTTGTCACACAGTAACAATACCGCAACAAAAGCCTAGGCTATAAGAATATGTTTTATCACATTTGCTACCGATAACTTCAATTGTAGTACCCTGTTTAAATAATCAACATTAACAGTATGTGCATATGTATGTGGATATGCATGCATATATTAATAGGTGTACACATAAATATAATTAACTTAAAGAAATGTCATTAAACTTTTATTAGCTATATAGGGTATGGATCCTAAGATAACCAACCCCTATTTGAGAACTGAGAGAACCATTGTGGACCACACATTTCATATAAAGCAAAAAAAATTAATTTTTTTTTGCTTTAATCGCACATTTTTATGCAAGATTTTTTTTATTTTTTTTTTAATTTTTTGTTTATACATATGTGTATATAGCATTTTCAGCTATACATATGTGTATATTGAAAAAAAATAAAAAAAAAAATCCTCCATAAAAGAATAAAGCAAAAAAACTTTTTTTTTTTGCCTTAGAGAAATGTGTGGTTCACAATGGTTCTCTCAGTTCTCAATTTGGCCAAAAGTTCTCATTTGAACCAAATCCATATAAAACTTTAAAATAATTAATTTTAAAAATGTAAAGATACATATTAGATGTTAATTGTAGGTAAAGTTCTTTAAAAACCGCGACTGCATAAATTCAGCAGAAAGCACCTAATGCATATTATATATCCATATGATATTAACATCTATGTTAATAACAACAAAACTCCTAATTTGAAGGGTTTTTTTTAACAAGTTTAAAAAATAAAATAAAAGATAAAATCAATGGATTCGATATTTACATAAAGCATAATAATTTTTTTACACTTTAGTTAAAGATAAACAAAATTTTCAAATTTAAAGGGGTAGGAAAATTATGAGTTTTAAAATTTAAACCATATACTAACCTACTAAAGTTTATCCTATAAATACATAGTAATGCATACCTACTTCACTTGCTAAAATACTTAGCCATGGATCTAAATCTTAACTTTAATGTTGAAGCTTCTAAGGTTGATTATTTGTTAGTTTATGGTTATCATTCGTCCCATTTTATTAATTATACCTTTTTATACATATCTTAGTCATGTAAATGTTATTATCTTGGTTTTGCAGATTCATTTAGATGAAAACATACGGAAATGAACAAATCAATAGCTACACAAGTGTCTAAGGTTGTATTTGTTAATGTTTACTTTTTAATATTAACATGATTGTTATTTTATGTAATATAGTGTATGTGTTTTATTCCAGGATAATGGTGAAAATAGTGTTAAGATTATTTGCTATGGTGCAATATTTAGTCCCTACAAATCTGATATTCAATGTGAAGTTAGTGAATAGGTAATATCAGTATTTATTTTATCTTCTATTAACATGTGTATTAAATGTTTTTATTTTTTTAAGGATCGGATGCATGAAATTAATAGGAAGAGATTCAAGAGGCTCTCTGAATGGAAATAGAGTCAAGTTGTTGATCTAGACCGTTCTGATGAAAAAAAACAAAGAAGGCGCATTTGATGTGTCACACCCCGACAGCGCACAACAGAATGCAAGTCATGAGATAACGGAAGTTGTTACCGTAAAGTTTAGTAAATCACTTGTGAGTACGTATGGACATCTTGCAACCACCCTATAGCCCAACACATTTAAGTTTCTGGTTTAAGAAAGTTTAAAAATATGTCTTAGCCAAGATGGAGCGAATGTACATAATCAGTGTTTTACAATTTATTAAAAATAAAAACATAAATTTCATAATTTAAGGTCCCAACATCATGTCCATTCGTAATGCCTGCTAAACCCACTCTCTCTAAATCCCTACGCATCAGTACCTGAAAAACATGCTTAAAAACATCAACAAAAGTTGGTGAGTTCGCAAGTTTCAAAGTAATAAATAAACTTTTAAGTTTAACGAAAACGTATGATAAGTATTACTAAAAGAAAACCAAGTAGACTAGCTAGGTCCAACAAGTATGACGTATCCAAAGGCTCCTAATCAAACCATGACTTTGTTCCCGGGGTGACCTCTAGTCCAAGAGGAGCTTTTTGAATATTATGTTCTTTCCCCGTAAGACATCGTTGATGTCTAGTCAGGAAAAAGGGGCGTCAACCCAATAGATCTACAACATAAACTACGGCTCTAGCCAAGAGCTAATGATTAAGAAGTGCAGGGAAGGTGTCAACCCGAAGGGACTGGTGTTATGTGACACCCGACAAACTCCGGTTAATAACTTTCGTTAAACTAGTAAGTCTACCTTAGCGAGTCATGCATATTACGTACTTAACGGGGTCAGTCGAGTCGGTACGATGATTCTGGGAATCATCGGGAGTCGTTACGATGATCTGCGGGATCATCGGGAGTCGGTCCATAACCATGTGTACAAGGATTGGTGATTCGTGGAATCGCCGGGTTTAACGCACACACAAGTCTCGAGTCCCGGGAATTGGTGAACGGATGTAAACGTGTTAGTTATCGTGCATTATATGTTTGAAATCATTATGTGACTTGTCGGTATGTGAATACGTGTTTATATGTGTTAAAATAGTGTTTAAACGCGCCAAAAACCCGTTCCAGCACCCTATAGGCGATTAGGAGCCTGGGGGCCCCTAATCGCCCCACTTGATGCAAATAGGGGGAGTCTGGGGCGAGTAGGATCCCTACTCGCATGAATAGAGGCGAGTAGGATCCCTACTCGCCTGAACTGATCTGCTACTCGCATGAAGGGCTGTGCACGGGTCAAAACACCTATAAATAGAACCCTTGACTCCCCAAACACCATTTGTGCAACCCTAACTGATCCTAAGCCTCCCACACACCTTGAAACACCTCTGGAACTTGCTTTGCCTCAAAACACACCATCACCAAGCTTATACACCCTTCTTTGATAAAATCCAAGGTGTGTTCTTCATCCTACACCTTTGTAAAGTTGTTGTTTTGGTTCCCCAAAAGTCCAGACCTTGTTTTGCTAAGTTTGTGTCTTTAAAACCCTTTGAAAAGAGTTCTAAAACAAGTCTACACCATAATACTTGCTATATGTGAAGTATTTGTGCATATGATGATTGTTGGTGATTATAACATGAATGTTTCCATGAATTTGTTGTACTTCTGATGTGTAGGTGTTGTTAGGATGATTATCTATGAGTTTAAGCCCTTGTTATGGTGTTTAGGTGCAAGTATGCATTTTGACCCATTTGGGTAATTCTTGAAGAATAGGATGTTATGATATGATTCATTACTTGTTTATGGTTAGAAATTATGCTAGGATGATGATATAACATAGAGATGATGAATTGCAACTTGTAGGAGATGAAATCTGATTGTTTCCATTTAAGGAAAGATAAGGTTAGTTAATGAAACCTAGTATTTTGCCATTTTTGGAAATAATCTCACCGAGCCCGTTAGAGCAGAGATAAATTGGGGTTTTTTGCTTGGAAAGGGTTGGTTAATAGTTTAGTTTTGATATTGGGTGTTTTTACATGTTTCGGATCTGATTTGAAGTGTTCGACGCGCGAAAACGCACTACAGAGGTGCAGAGGCGAGTAGGATCCTACTCGCATGAAGCTTCATGCGAATAGGCTCCTAATCGCCTGAAGTTCATGCAATTACAAATCCTAATCGCCTATATATAGGCGAATAGAGCCCTATTCACCTCAACAACTAGCAAATACAATCCTAAATGTTAGTTTGATTCCTAAATGCTACTTTTACTAGTGATTACAATCCTAAATGCTACTTTTACTAGTGATTACAATCCTAAATGCTAGTTTGATTCCTAATCGCGTATAATGCTGCTGTATGTATATTTTAACATCCCAGAACATGATTTGACGCCTAGGAACATGATAGGAACCCCGGATACACCCAATGACTTAGTAACACGTGTTCGGGCCTGTTTACGCGTTAATCGGACATTATGCTAGACTAGGTGAACTATTGCGCGTACTAAGTGTTTAATTGCATATGTTGCATGATGTCTTGTATTTATCTAACACGTGGAATGTCGGGTCACCAATGGGATGTCGGGTCTTGTCTGGTACGGTCGGTTAACAGTCAAAGTGTTTTCAAACGTTTATGGTCATGGTCTGGACATTCGGGGACTAGTTAACCTACGGGTTATTAGTCCGGTACTTACATACATCTTATGATAGGTCGCCGCTATTTGGGGCTATCATAGCACACTGATTTAACTGTTTTCAAGTAACGCGATGTAAGGTGAGTTCACGGCCCTACACTTTATTGGTTTTGTTTTCGGGGTGAGAAACATGCGTATACATTTTGGATCACACATTTACATGTTATAAGTTATATACAGATGTTTTCATGTTATACTATGGCTCACACCTTATTACTATACGGTTCATCTAAGTCCCTTAGAAACCACTAATACGGGGATGTAGCGGGGAAATGTGGATAGCGCTATTGGGCCTGACAAACCCCACTCGACGGCTGGAGGCCGGGCGGGTGCATGTTGTCTCAATCACACTAGGCTTACCGAAGATGAGGTAGTCTGTAAACAAGGGTATCGCACAGTCAGCAATGGTTTCGCCCGTATGAGTAACACACTTGACGCCTAGCTAGCGTATGAACAAGCATAGTATGAACAGTAACAATAACAGTAACGGTAACGGTAACAATTTTAAAGGATTAAAGAAACGTTTATTGAAAAAGAAAAACCTGTGAACTCACCAGCATTATATGTTGACATTTTTGGCATGTTTTCTCAGGTCGCTAAGGTAGCGGTTAATGGCTAGGCGCGCACGGAGTCTTGCACGGCGTCTAGAAGTCTTGTTGCATATTAAACTATGATTTGAAAAACTGTAATATGTCTTTTGGTTGTAAACAAGAAATGCTTCTGCTGCTGGTTTATGTCTCAAAGCATAATGTTTTGGTTGTTTCATGGAATGTCTTACGTATTTTCTTACATTTAGTTGTCGTTTGTTGTGACCGTTGACTTGGATCCTGGTGTGTCACGCGCCTCGCAGTAAAACCCCGCATGTGGAAATTTGAGGGTGTGACATGTTATGAAAATCGTACCCACCGGGGCACCGACCTAAGGCCATCAAGAGTTCTACAATTCTAGTCTAACTCATCATACAAGCATTTTAATCCCCCGATTTGTAAAAACGTTCAAAAACATTTAAAAGAAAAGGGGCCGTGAAACTCACCTCAATGCAGCAAATCGCAAACTCTTATAATCCAAGTCACACTCTTTGGCCAAACTATGCCCTAAATGATTATAGGGCCGTTAAGCAATCAATGTAAGTCTAAGCAAGTATTTCACCAAACTTTCTCAACCTCGTTTATCAAAAGATTCGTATTCTCATTACCCTTTAACCAATAGACGCAATGGTGATTTTGATGATTGGTTAAGTTTTAGATTTCGCATGCATACATACAACAATAAACCACCCATTCGTGGGTCCTTTCATACACCTCCATCCATAGCTCGTTTCAAGCTACACATCATTCAACATATCACAATTAACCCATCATACTATACTACTCATCCACCGTCATATGAACTCAATAACGCACATTCAAGCAATTCTCATATCAAGCAAACTTTCAATGCCTCATGTTAACCTATGAATATCCTATATGCTCAGTTTAGACCTTAGAATTTACATATTAACCACGAAACAAGTCTAATTTGCTATTCAAAACTAACCATAAAATGTATCTATTCATAGCTCGTTTCAAGCTGCACATCATTCAACATATCACAATTAACCCATCATACTATACTACTCATCCACCGTTATATGAACTCAATAACACACATTCAAGCAATTCTCATATCAAGCAAACTTCCAATGCCTCATGTTAACCTTTGAATATCCTATAAGCTCAGTTTAGACCTTAGAATATACTTATTAACCACGAAAAAAGTCTAATTTGCTATTCAAAACTATCCACAAAATATAACTATTCTATGCCTCAAAATTCGTGTTTCGGCGACTTTGGCGACATAGTTTTGCATTGTAAACGTTTGTTGTTAAGGTAAACATATTATGTACCTTAAATAATGACTTTTATACTCATTTTGGCACTGACCAAGCTGTTTTACATCAGACCTGGAAATGCGTGTCCTAAATGCGTATAAATTGTCAAAAACATACGTTTTTGCGCATCTTTCGCACATATACCTAGGGTTTTAACTTAGGTCATTCATATTCACTTAATCACACTTTGTTTTGCATCAAAATAAACTACAGAAACCTGCTCTAAATCAGTTTTAGAATAGTCGCTTCACAAGCCCGTATTTTACCGATTTAAGCCGAAAAACTCGTTTTGATCGTACATGCAAGGCCTCCCAGCATGTAGATCTTAATAAAAAATTTTGTGCACTATATCAAGCTTATAAAAACCCTTAAAACTTTATCTCAATCAGATCTGAAAATAATTGTAATATCATACGAATCTCAACATGAATCATCACATAAACATGCACCTACCAATCAAACAAGCTACTTTCTACTAGACTCATCCATATACCATTAATTTAAATCATCAAGAACATCCAATCTTCATTTTAATTCAGATTTATAATCTTAAAGAAAACCTCTTTGGATATCATAAAAACCACAAGATCTAAGCATATTTAACCATCCATTGAACAAAACAATCCATTTTACATATGCATACACACACGATTTACACACACACACACACACATATATATATATACATACATATATATATATATATACGATTAACATATACACATATTCACGTCACCATTTTCCATTTCTATCATTCCCCATTGTTTGTTTTATCAAAACCATTTTCAATCTTTGATTGTTTGGTGAAATCTTTAAACAAAACAGAAAATATAAGAATTTTAAGTAATGTTTTTATTTAAGAAATTTACCTCTAAATACTTTTCAAAAACAAGGGTTTCTTGCTCTAAACTCTTGGATTCTTAAGAGATCTTGCTTAAAAACACTTCATAACTTGATGATTCATGCTTGTTTGTGAAAGATTTAATCAAAACAATAATATTAAAACCAGGGGGGTTACGGTTTTGGAGAGAAGGAAAGTGAAGAGTTTTTGGTGTAAAAGTGAGTTGGGTTTGAGTGTGTTGGAGTGTGTATTTATATTGTGAATGTGCAATGATAATAATAAAAATAATAATTATTAAATAAACTTAATGATATTATTGGGGGGGGGGGGGTGGATATTATTTTTTTTTATAAAAACCTATAACATAATACACCCTCTCACAATTCATAAAAACCTCAATATACTAAATAATAAAGGTTTTTACCCATTTGGCCACTCATAGTATTCCCCAATTAAAACATCCGCTTTTAGCTAATTTAGTTATATTAGAGGTTTCCCTACCATACCGGTCTCAGTTTCGCGTTCAACTCTAAACCGCGCAACTACTAGACTTAGACGATTTAAAAACCACTAATGATAACCTCCACTAGTTCTAATAATATTTCCATCCCTAAAATATTCTTTCATGCTAGACCAGGAATTACGGGTCAAAATTAGACCTTCTAAAGTTAACCGGGTAGTTACCAATGTTCAATGTGGGTAACTTATGACTAAACAATACGAAAATTCCTAAGATTCCCAACAAATCTTTAAGTATATTATTACTCCACTAAAACCTTTCTAAAGATATCTAATTATCACCAATTGAATCTAATACACAGTTTCCGATATTATGTTAGTAGTCATTATACTGTACGTATAATATCTGGATTTTTACCGGTTGTCACAGTCTCCCCTCGTTTAAGAAATTTCATCCTCGAAATTTTCACCTAATGCTACTAGCTTTGTTTTAGAAACAATTCACTGGGGTACCTGTGCTCTATTGCTCTATCTACATCCCAAATTACTCTTGATTCGCGCTCGGGACTTCATTCATCTTTGAGTAGCTTAACACCACTTTTCCTCAATCTCCAGACCATCTATGTCGTAACTTCCACGGGTTTCATACTATAGCGACAATCATCCTCACACTTGACTTTACTCCAAGATATCCCAAATATCTCATTAGACGAATCCTTTCGTCATCTCACTGTCGTAAGACATATCATAAACTCCAGATAATTTGATTTTTCTTGTTTATCAAAACCTGACAACATCTTCACACGGCGAACCTCCAAGATAACTTGTTTCCAATCTTGGAAATTCGTAGAATTCCGTTTGCTTGGCAAAAATTCTTCCATCTAATGCCAGACACTCGAATCTATTATTATTCTAAGGCTCCTTGTCTTACAACTTTCTAGACTATTACTGGTCCAGTCAGATGTTTACAACTCAATTCCACCCACGAAGTGGCGAATGGCCTTCTAACTCTACAAGACTTCAAACGGTACAGCGTTGATACTGGAGTGATAACTATTATCTTGGGAGAACTCTTCTATGAAAGATGAGCATCTCGACCTCCTCCAAAGTCGATCGCATTAGTACACATCTGCCTTCAAATGCTTTTCACGACCCTCCTTAGTTTGTGAAAAATTAGTTACATAGTCCTTGAGTACAAAACGATTCCAACCAACTGAAGATTTACCATTCCTACCCATAAGATCCTTAAACATAGCCGGTGCCTACTTTAAATCAAACTCCATTGCTACAATGCCTATCCTTGCACTTGCATTCTAAAACGCAATTTTTGGGACACCTTTTATTGAACTCTTCAATAGCAACTGCTAGATCTAAGGTCAACTTCGGAGTAAGACTAGACCTTTATAGCCGATTAACAAATCACCATTCTTTGATAACGGGTATCAATACCTATTCATAAGTTTGTTCGACTCCCTAAAATCAATACATATCCTAAGAAAATAAAAATTTTTGTCTCTTTCTAAGTGAAAATTATGGTACTCCTCATTCAAACTTACAGAAGATACATTTCGTCTCTGCCAAACTTCTATCCGGTCCTTCTTGCAAATGGCTTGCAAAGTTTCTGGTACTCCCTAAAATGTAAATTGGCTAAAGGCATTAGCAACTAAGTGATTCCATGTACAAGCTCCAATCGGAATCCCAACTGCCTTAAAAGCAACTAACTGGTTAATTCCTTTGGACTCATTTCGAGCCATCCTTCATTCCTATCTTTACTGACGCTAGTCGTAACACTGCGTAATCCTTTCCGCAGAAACTCATGTATCCTCTTTATACCCATTAATTTCAACAACTTCCTCTGCGACCAGCCTAAATTCTATACTCCGATTTTCGAAACACAATCTAAATTTCCAGTTTGTTTCGCAATACTCGGATAACTAATCCAATTTGACTACTGAAATGAACTCCTAGGTTCTATGGTAAATGACTATACTAATTTCTTAGATTAACGGTCAGACAATTATCATTTCTAACTACCTCACAAATCTCCACTAATATACCATAAGCTAGTTCTTATAAAAGGCCTATCACACATTAAATCCTTTCAAATCAATACTCATAACAATTCCGGTCTGAATTAAAATAGATGTAGGTTAATTATTAACAAAGAACGTACCAGTCATCATCATGGGATCTTGGGAAACTACGCCCATGCTCTCCTCCATTTTTTCTTTCTTTGCATTCATCCTATGAAATTCCGGGCAATCCCTCTTGAAATGTCCAACTATACCACACCAAAAACAACCTTGGTTAGTCTAATTCTTGTCACCCTTAGTTGGAATGCGCGCTTTGCATCTTAGGGCTATATGCCCGTATCGACTACATCATGCACAATGTTTAACACGCTTCCACCTTCCTGTCTTGCAGATCTTGTTCCTCTTTTTCCAATACCATCTATACAGACCCTTAACCCTCTTTCTCTTTTTACTCAGCAGTTGTACTCCTGTTCCTATACTCCTTCCTGCCACCATAGTTGGTTTTTCCCTAGCTTTACCCTTATCAACCAATATTCCCATCCTAACCACACCATCGGTTAAGGAATCTGCCAATGACATAGTACTTTGCAGGGTGGTCGGTCTGAGAGACGTTACCATTCCCTTGATTTGAGGTAACAAACCCCTCGTATAGTGCTCAATGATAGCAATCTCCGACGTAAACAGTCTAGGGACCAAACTAACTAATTCACAGAATCTTGCTGAGTAAGTCTTCACCTCTGCTCCTTCCATAGCAAGTGCCCACAATTCGGCTTCAATCTTTCGTATATCATTACGGGGAAAATATTCCTTCACTATCATCTCCTTCAGTTCATTCCATGAAATACCGTATGCCACAATACTTCCTAGTATACGAACTTGCATACTCCACCACGTAGCAGCATCATCTCGGAGAAAACTGACAGCATACCTAATATTCTGAGAAGTGGAACAGTTACTAGTCGTTATGACTATCCCCATTTCCTTGTTCCATTTGATAACGTCCAATGGACCTTCGGCTCCTGAAAACGTACTAGGGTAATAGGAGAGAAATGCTCCATATTCACAATCCTACTCCGGTTCTCCTATGTCGTCAAGACACGCAACAGTCATTCGTTGACATAAAATCAAAGTAACTATTTTGTGAAACATTAGAACCAGTCTCAAACGTTCTTACCTGATGAACCTCCAACATGAAAACCTCCTCCTAGTCCAAGCTCGGTCGTGCCAGGACTCTGTGGACTGCTATCGCCTAGGATACTACTACCTAACATGTTACCAACTCTACTTCCACCAAATTCTATGTTGGTCTCACGTTGATCAAGGGCAATAGTTACTTGTTGAGCTATCATCCTGGCCAACTATTCTGGAAAAATAGGAAGTGAAAAGTCTCCTGTCTCAACGTTTGCTTTCGTTACAAGTGCCATTTTTCCTTTTCAATATATATATATATAAGCCACTTATTTTGGAAACTAATTATGTCGTGTCTAAGTATCACTCCAAATGACATTCATATCAACAGAATAATTCCACAGCTCATGTACCACTAACGATTAGCAACCAAACAAAAGAAAATCAACCATAATCATAACAAACTTAAAGATAAAAATCAAAAGCACTTGTCCATAGAAGATCATCCAACCAAAATACATATTGTCTAGTGCAATTCAAATAAACAAGAAAGAATACGGGGAAAACAACTATCACCAAAACAAGTTTGTCCTACAGGACTCATCAAAACCTAGGGCCTAACATGCCCAAGGTCAACATCATAACAAAACGACTCATGGAATCTTGCGTCCATGAAAAACAATAGCCATGAACATCAACACCACGGTGGCCAGTGCCGTAGCCACACCGTACCTCTCTTCAGCAACCATCATGCGCTGCCCCAATCCAACCATACCAGCCTCAACGTCCTCCAGTTTGTTTTCCTGCTAAGCAATCTTCTTCTTTGTCTCCAACAAATCTCCCTGTATAAGCAACAAATCGGATTCCAGCTTCTCAATCCGGTAACGCATCTGATCGCGAGCATCGATGTGAATCACTGAATCCTCCTCGAGAGTAGTAATCCTACCATCCAAAATATCCACCTTATCATCCAAGGGCCAACCTGATCACCCACTATCTTCACACGACCTTGGACCCACTCAAACTTATCATTCAAACCATCCAACCTATGCTCTGATCCATCCACTCGATGCTGTAAAGAATCTGCCCTCATATCCATTCTTAAATTTATTAGTGTTTACTTTGATCATTATTATTTGATTATTGTTCAGTGTCCTCATTTTATGGTGACTTTGATCATAGTTCTTGGATTTGAGGCGAAATATTCTAATCTAGGTTTTTCTTTAAGCAATTTATTGGTAGTTCTAGGAATCAATCAATTTAACATGTTAAATTTGTTTATTACATCAATCCAGTTTCATACAGATTTGTTAAAACATAACATCAAAATGATTTAATATGTTAAATTGAAATCATTTGTTGTTTGGGTTTGAACATGATTATTTTTGACAATTTTCTATCCCGTCCTTTCAAAAAATGGTCACGCAAGTTAAATTATCTTGTGGATTCAAGAAAAATGAATTTAACATGTTAAATTACTTTATTTCATTTTAATTTGTAAAACATAACATAGTATTAAAAAAAATGTAACATGTTAATTTATTTTATTTTAGCTTGATTTGTAAAATGTAACATGTTATTAAAAAGATTTAACATGTTAAATTAATTTATTAAATGAACCTGTAATTGTCAAACAATTTGAAACTCTTATAAAATGAATAACGTAGTAAATTGGTAACTAAAAAAATCCTTGCATAATATCTTGATTTTTAGTTTGTGTCATTCTAATTCAAGATAGGCATGAATAGTAATGTCATCTGTAATCTACAAAAAATCTTACACATTAAATCTTCAATTTTCACAGATTGAGATACTACTACGACTTTGTGCCACGTAATGTATTCCTTCATGGTTCGGTTTCCCCATTATACTAATGTCATCTGTAATCCCTGCCTTGTCAACTCCAACATCCCCACCCTCCGATAAATAAGACCACTTTGAAGCCACTGTGTTCATAGTCGTTTTCTCCACTTTGTCCTAAAACCCTACCCAGATTCGTAGTATGTCCCTTTGCTTAATGAAGTTTGGTTAGTTGATTCAATTTATGCTAATCTTGTCTTAACAAAGTGTGCATGATAGATTAATTTAAGGTACTTCATTTAACCAGTTGGTGTTGGTTATGTTTCTTGCTGATTCGGGAGTAGGCGGGTGACAAGTCCTAGTGTGCACTCTGCCACGTAAACTTGCTTCAATGTCATTAGCAAGTAGAGTTCAGGAAGAAGCCTATGGAAGTTTAGATGATAACCAAGTCGTATGTACTTAATCCTACGTACACCAACTCGATGCAAAGGTGATATACAGTTTCTATAACAACATTATTCAGTGTCTTTCGTTATTCATCATTAAAAGTGGCATATAGTTCATAGAGTTTGTTATTCGGTTTCTTTAGTTTACTAGTGTTTACTTTGATCAATATTATTCTTTGATTATAGTTCAGTTTCTTCAATTTATGTTAAGTTTAATCATAATTCTTGGAGTTGAGGTGACTTTAAGTTGGATTTGAGGTTAAATATTTCGATCTATGTTTTTCCTTAAGCAGTTCATTGATAGTTCTGGGAATCAATCAATTTAACAAGTTATTTTTTGTATGCGCGTAGGATCGGCTAATCAACAATGATAATGATCAAACAAGTTCAATTCAGGTGCGGAATCCCTGAATTGATCACATAATGATAATAAAACTAGCAAAACACAGAAATCATCATAAACATAATCATTTCATTCAATTAGATAATCAATTACACTTTAAAACGTTGTTTATAATGATTAAACTTGTTTACAGACTCAATAATAACTCTAGGGAGAAACACACACTGGGAGGGAAAACAAATGACCAAAAGTTAACATTCAAAAAATGAGATTGCCTTATATAGACCTGCACATTCGCCTAAATAGCTTGGTCGAATGTGCAGGTTCGACCATTCATATAGGGCGAATCTGGACATTCATAAATACAATTCTTCATTCGACCTCCCAGTTTCTCCTTCGACCGTTTACTTCTACCTTTGACCACTCGACAATCAACAAAACAACTTTAAATTCGCAATTCAATAGCATTAGTCGCAATATGTGCATCTACAAACTCCCCTCGACTATTGCTTGAATTGCTTCAGCCTTCGCTCTTCGTCCATCGTCTTGTTCATTAGTTTGATACGCAATAACGCCTTTTGTTCTTTTGTCATCACTGGTTCATGAGTTTGTTTTGGCTTCTTCTTTTCAACATTTTTTAATCTTAACAAACTTCCCCAGTTTCTTGTCGAAATCACAACTCGCATTCACATCCCACGCAAAGCATAAGAATACCACACGTTGGTATTTGGATGCTTGTTCACTATCTTTCGCTTCACAATAAATCGGATTATAATAAAACATGATGATGTCTTCGTGCGAGCAATTTATGAGCCACATAGGGTCAAAGATGTGAATCTTCTTGAAGTCCTTCAAACCATCTTTCAGAACGATAATAGCTTCTGTCGTCTTTCAATCATAGTACCACCACATGAAATCCTTTGAAAAGTGTTGTGGAATCTGCATCAAAGGAATATGTTTCAACACTTTTGGTGGTTTATACTTCAAAGTCACCTTGGGCAACCCCGTAATATCATCCTTCTCCTTCTTATGGACAATCCTCTTAGGATATTGTGGAGTAAACACATCCCATTTTGACCTGCTCTCTCTAGCCATTCTATCTGCAAAGTAACCAACAAGATGGTTGTTTACTGTAGCACCTGACATTTCATGTCTGCAGATATCTCAAACATCCCAGTACGGTAGTGTCTTTATGTCATGGAATCTGTCGAAGTACAACATTCCTTTTTCCCATTTTACTACGACACATTTCAGCTGTCTCAAGTACTTCCAGCCGAGAGCTTTTCCTTTAAACAAATCATTATGGAATTTGTAAAAGCTACCTTGAACTTCAATCTTTGGACGGTTAGCTTCTTTTTCTTTAAGCTTCCTCAATAATTCTTTCAAAGCATCAGATTGTTCTGTATTTGGCTTTTGACAATCTGGAAACACTTCTTCAACAAACTTCTTACTCTTCTCACGAGCTAGTTTCTCAGCCTGGCTCAATATTTCATCAGAGAATTCAGGAAATCCAGAATCTTTGTCATTCTTAAAGTATTCTGGATATTCCTCGCTAGTAATATCCTCTATCTCAACTTCTTCAAACACCAGAACATTTCTATCATCGGAGTGATTACCTGCTTCTTTCTCAAGTATATTAGGTATCTGATTCTCACTCATCAACTCCTCCAGAGATTTACCAACCTGTTTCGCCAGTCCCTCCAATATCTCTTTCGACATGGCTGCAGAAACTTCTCCGTCTTCTAGATCAGGATCGTTATATTCCAACTCAAAACGCATATCGTTTGACTCAAATATCTCTGGAAACCTACCAGTCATCTCGATCGTCCAGACTCTGTCAGTCAACATCTAGCGATATAATTTCTTATCTTCATCAGATAAGGCTTTTAACTTCTCGTTCCAGAAGATATTATCATCGTCAGTAGTGCCACCAGGAGCTTTAGAACTAGATTCTCCTGTGTCCTTTCCCGATCCTCTCTTCTCACACTTATACTTGTCAGTATCATCATCATCATCATCATCACTATCAGAACTAGCAGAGCTATTACCCTCACCTGAATCATCACCTGAACCATCATCATCACCATCATCTTTCTTCTTATTTTTAGGAGCATCACCGGCATCGTCATTCAACTCATCATCTTCTTGTTCTTCTTCTTCTTCATCAGATGGTTCAAAATCAACTTCCTCCTCGTCACGTTCTTTATCTTCTTCACCAGCTTGTAGTTGTGGAGCTTTAGAGTACAAATCCTTTATCAGATTATTCATACTCTTATTATCTGCTTTTAGCTTCTTGTTCTCCTCTTTCATAGTAATGTACCTTCTAGTGTTTCTCTGTTCAGGCTTTAACAAATTCTTGTTCTCTTTCTGAAGTTGCTTAATCTTTGCTTCCAGAGCTTCTTGATTTTCATGTGACGATTCAACAACATCTAACATCTTTATGTCATTATTTCTCAACTGTTCGATCTCTGCTTGTTGCTGATTGATAATCTTCATCATTTCTGCAAGCTTCTGGTTAACTGCAGTCATCACATCACTATCTACAGTAACCTTAGGTGTTGAAGCTTCAGCAACAGGAATCTTTCCTTTCTTCAGCTTTTTCAGAACTCTATCCAAAGCATCATTAAACGCATCAGTTGGCAGATTAGTATGCTCAGCAGCAGACGATGTCTTGTGTTTCTTTGCTGCTGGGGATGTCATGGGTGATTTAGAACTAGATGCTGCAGGCAATTTCTTTCTAGCAATCAGATTCTCAATGTCTCTAGCTCTTTTCTCCATCGGCTTCACAACCTTTTCTTTCTTCTTGTATAATGGTTTCTTCTGTTTCTCTCCTGTCTTTGGCGATCCTCCAAAATCTTTAGATCCCAATCCCAATCCTTCATCAATCTCATCCAATGCAATAGGACTTTTTGTCCTTTGCTCTTCTACAGACTTGTTAAGACTTTCAGACTCACCAGCCAAAGTGGCCTTGGGCGTGGTGCTCTTAACAGTCTCATTCTCTGAATCCCATCTCTCATCTTCCCGTGTCTCTTCAGAATCAACAGACACTTCATCAACCAAATGTAAACCCTTTTTGGCTACACTCTTCTTTCTTCTAGAAACCTTCTTCTGTGGTGGTTCTACATCATCTTGTTTCTCTTTCCCTTTTCCAGTCTTTGCACCGACATTCACTACTTGCCGCTTTCTCTTAGCCTCAGGATCAATAGGACATAAAGGATTGTCTTCATCAGAATCATTGTTAGCATGTCTAGCTTTATCCTTACCTGGATCTTCATATCCTGGATTAATCAGATGACCAAACAGATTCTTGTGTGGTGGTCTTTCATTCATCGGCACACCTTTATAACCTTTTATTCTAACTAGCATGTTCAGGTTCATGTGATCATGTACAACTATCTGAGTAGGATCTCTTCTCAAGTTCTTATACTTCTCATCAAATATCATCTGCAGGAATCTCGGATATAGCATAAACTTCTTGTTCTTCAAACCTCTGAGTGGTTCCAGCATATGTTCAAGTATCATACCAGATACATTGAAAGGCTTGTTTAGGATAAGGGCAACCATCAAAGAACTATTACTCTTTCTCATAACATCATACCCTCCACTCACTGATCCAAACACATGTACCATGACGTGTGCAAGATACTTAAACTGCGGGCATAGCTTCCCTTTGTATAATGAACCATCAGTTATCAGTCCATTGTACTTTATTCGTAGGAAGCACTTTCTCTGTTCAATCCATGATAGTTCTCTGTGATCTGTCTTCTTATCCTGCAGCTTCAGTGCCTCTCTAATGTCATCTTCCGAAATAATCACGAACTCCCCCTGAATCGTACTTACAACAGCAGATTCATTGTTCCAATAATCCATCTTGGCATTCTTCCAGAATTCTTGTTGATGATCCTTGTATATGATGGCGGGAGCAGCAAGTGCAACAATCACACGGCTTCTCTTCAAGAAGTCAACAATGCCGGTGAATTCTGTGTGTTTCTTCAGATCTCCCATAAACGCACAGTAATTGTGTGCTGCTTCAAATGGTAAAACTTCAATCTGTTCTTTTCCAGCTGCCTTTTCTGAAGATCCGGCGGGAACATCAACACTTTCCTCTTCAGACATGATTAGACTGCAAAACAAATCAAGAAAACACGGTAAAAACAGACAAAAATAACCAAAACTTGAAATTTTTGTTTTTAAATTTCTACATTTGACCATTCGAAGGTACGAATGTGAAAATAGCGGTTCGAATGTGAAAATCAGTGTTTAAAAATTGTACATTCGACCATTTATTCCTCTTTCGACCATTTGAACATCTACATTCGACCAAAAGTCCACGTTCGACCGTTTAGATTTGGGCGAAAGAAGACTGTTCATCTTCTCAAATTGCAGATTTTGATTTGGATGGTTTTAACATGCCATTTTGGTTTGAATACCATCTAATATGGCCGATTAACAATTCCCAATCATCAATTTTATCAATTATTTAGTGTTTATGTGTTTTCATTTAAAATCTAGGGTTCGAAGTATTTAATCAATCAATGGAACAAACTGTAATGTTTAAATCCTTGATTTTTGTTTATTCTCCCCCTAAAACACTTAAACACTAAATCCTTAACAAAAATTTTAACAATTAACAGTTAATAATCATGATTTGATCTCACTTAGGATTCGGTCAAAGAATCAATGACTTTGAATTCGTTTGTGGATGGATACCTACAAATGATATCTTGAAATGATTAGTAAACCACATAGATCACAATGGTATGATTTTTAATTCACGAGCAACAAGATCACTTTATCACAGAAATTTAAATTTTTTTGAATATGGGGTCGAATGTGCAGATCAGGCATATATAGGCTCCACATTCAACCAAACGACTAGGGCGAATGTGAAAATTTGTCCACATTCGACCCTATTTAAAGGTTCGAATGTAGACAAATGGTTCGAATGTGAAAATAACACATGAACACTCACATTCGACCATTTGAAAGGTTCGAATGAGCAGGAAAAATTCCACCTTCGACCCAATGAAGGGGCGAATGAAACTTGGAATTTTTGAAATTTTTACCAAATCTCAAAATCGAGTCCCGTTCAAAAATTTTCTTAACTTTTAAGCATCCGACATTCATTATTTCTCATTTTAAGATGACAAAACTTAAATGGTCCATCAAGCTTTAGAAAATCACCATCAAACACCATCAGCTATCAAAAATAAGATAGAAATGTAAAATCTTTTGGATTTTCAAAACTTTTTGTTAAAACACACCTAAAATCTTTTTGAGTTTTGTATTTTTGACGAGAAATGTAAAATGCAAAAATGTAAAGATAAAGCAGTAAATGTTTTGTGATTTCCGGTAAAGGGATCACATCAGTTATTGAGAAATCTGATCACACCGTTGATCTTTTGATTTATTATCATTAAAGACAATGTGTGATCTGGCAATTGCTGGTATTGTGATCCACATAAACTCACATGCAGACTGTTGTGCAGTGCTTTAGACTGAATACTATTATTTATAGTATAAACTCAATTGTCTGGGGTTCCCACGCACACGACATACTCCCGTATCAAGAAATAAATGCACAAAGATTCATTGTAACGGGTGATTATGCTTTCGTCATCTGTAATTTACAAGGTATAAGGCACAGAGGTATACAGGTCAGCAAATCAATGCAACAAAGTAATTTCTGCACTCTACCAGGTTGAGGGCTGATATCAATCATGATTTGCATCAATGATTGGATACGATGCATTAGATAATCTTTGATTATCGTCATACATTGAAAGTTCCTCAATTCGGTAACTTTAGGATCTGGCTTTACAGCTCTTTTATAAAGACACCCTACCTGATCTAGGTCCGTAATGACTTACAGTAGAAGATCAAAGAGGCTATCCCCAGATAACTAATAACATAACGACCCGAAACCTCCGAATTTTGTACAAATACCCTATCAAACGAAATTACGGTACTAAGACCATATGCCCATGAGGAGTTCATCCGCACAACAATTCGTTTGATATATATGTATCAGGCGCGCAGTAATAGGTCTACGAAGCCTATCAACACATCACACAGACTCAAACACACGCCTTATATTGTATTACACTTCTTTAGCATGTGTCAGATCCCCACTGATGTACTATCATTTCCCCTTTTTCTCCTGGAAATCATTTTGGGTTTTCTAATTTTTATGGGTTTTTGGATTTTTCAATGTTTTTGGTTTTTCCGAAAATAAACTTTACCAAAAAATGTAAAACATATTTTTGGATTTTTGTGTTTTTCTGAAAAACAATAAAAACTAAACTAAAAAGCGATAAACTGAGGTGGTGATCAGTCTTGTTTTTCTTTTATACCGTTAGCTTTTAAGAGATATTCAAATCTTGATTTATCGAAAGCTTTGGTAAAAAGATCTGCATGTTGATAGTCAGTGTGGATTTTGACCATATCGATCAACTCTTTTGCGTAACAATCACGGGTAAAATGATATTTGATCCGGATATGTTTAGCTTTCGAGTGATTTACTAAATCTTTTGTTAATGCAATTGCGGCTTCATTATCACAGTAAATAGGGGTTTTAAGAAATTGCAAACCGTAGTCCACCATCTGTTGTTGTATCCAGAGAACTTGTGAGCAGCAGCGTGATACTGAGACGTATTCTGCTTCACATGTGGATAAGGCGACTGCAGTTTGTTTCTTGCATTGCCAGGTCACGAGCCTACTCCCCATAAACTGGCATCCAGCCGTTGTGGATTTGTTGTCTTTGTCACAGCCTCCCCAATCTGCATCACTAAAAGCGATTAGGTCAAAATTATCATCATTAGGGTACCATAGTCCTCTCGACGGACAACCCTTCAGATATCTAAGGATACGTTTGATAGCTGCAAGATGACTCTGTTTTGGCTTCGATTGAAAACGTGCACAGAGGCATGTGGCAAACATTATATCTGGTCTGGAGGCGGTGAGGTACATCAGAGATCCGACGATTGCTCTGTATGTAAAAGGATCAGTTAGCTCCCCCTTAGCGTCAATACCAATCCCGTGATTAGGTTGTATCGGGGTATCCATTGGCTTCGAATCATCCATTTGAAATCGTCTCAAGACTTCAGAAACATATTTGTTCTGGTGAATAAAGATCCCCGTTGGTCTTTGATCCACCTGCAAGCCTAGGAAAAACTGCATATCTCCCATCGCACTCATTTCGAACTTTTCCTGCATAACACGTTCAAATTCTCTGCACAGAAGTTCGTTAGTAGAACCAAAAATAATGTCATCAACATAAATCTGCACTAGAAGCAAGTCATCTCCTGTTCGTTTTGTGAACAGTGTGCAATCTACCAAACCTCGCTTAAATCCTTTGGACAGAAGATACGTGCTCAACTCCTCATACCATTGCCTTGGAGCCTGGTGCAACCCGTAAAGAGCTTTGTTTAGAACGTAGACCTTATCCCGGTGAATTGGGTCCTCAAAGCCTGGTGGTTGACCTACGTAAACTTCCTCCTTGACCACACCATAAAGAAATGCGCTTTTAACGTCCATTTGATACACCTTGAATTTCCTATAAGATACAAATGCCAGAAACATGCGGATATCTTCTAAGCGTGCAACCGGTGCATAAATCTTGTTGTAATCGATTCCTTCAACTTGATGAAAGCCTTGTACGACCAATCGAGCTCTGATACCACTTTGTATGCGCGTAGGATCGGCTAATCAACAAAGATAATGATCAAACAAGTTCAATTCAGGTGCGGAATCCCTGAATTGATCACAAAATGATAATAAAACTAGCAAAACACAGAAATCATCATAAACATAATCATTTCATTCAATTAGATAATCAATTACACTTCAAAACGTTGTTTATAATGATCAAACTTGTTTACAGACTCAATAATAACCCTAGGGAGAAACACACACTGGGAGGGAAAACAAATGACCAAAAGTTAACATTCAAAAAATGAGATTGCCTTATATAGACCTGCACATTCGCCCAAATAGCTTGGTCGAATGTGCAGGTTCGACCGTTCATATAGGGAGAATCTGGACATTCATATATACAATTCTTCATTCGACCTCCCAGTTTCTCCTTCGACCGTTTACTTCAACCTTTGACCATACTTTTCCACCTTCGACCACTCGACAATCAACAAAACAACTTTAAATTCGCAATTCAATAGCATTAGTCACAATATGTGCATCTACATTTTTTTTAACTTCAATTGTAGCTTCATACAGATTTGTAAAACTTAACATAAAAAATATTTAACATGTTAAATTAAATTTGTTTAACATGTCAAATAGTCTTGTTATTTGAGAGTTAATCGGATTTTCAATTGGATTATGCAAGTGTGCTTGTTTTAAATATGCATGGGCTGTGTGCTTCTTGCTACGGATATTGAGTTTAATGTTTCTAGTAATAATATATCTGGTACGGTTCCTGAAAGATTTAAATCATGTTTGTTGTTGGAAGTGGCTGATTTGTCACGGAACAATATTTCGGGCAAGTTACGGATGGATATGTTTCGGAATTTGAAGGATTCATTATCTCAAATGGTTAAATAATTATGTTAGTGAGTTGAAGGATTCATTATCTCAAATGGTGGGTTTGGAGAGGTTTGATGTGAGTTGCAATCGGATTTAAGGGCGGATCCCTAAAAGGATTTGTGAAGGTAGTCGTGAAACTAGGTTACACGTGTTGTATCTGGAGAATAATATGTTTACTGGTTCTGTTTCTGTTAGCGTTGGCAATTGTTCCTAAATGGTGTCGCTTGTTTTGAGTTATAATCACTTTTGTGTTGTAGCAAATCATATCTATGAACGGCTGGCTAATTTGATGATTTGTGATGGTGCAGAAGCTTGTATTAAGCCGATAATGTTGTGAGCTTTTTGGTTCCTGTAATGCATTGTCTCGAAGAAACAATGATCATCGCCTTGTCATGGAAGAAAGGAAATGGCATTTTGGTAATTTCCCAACCATGACACAACCATTAAAGACCTGGTCGCGGAGAGAACTATTGCATACTTGGTAGCCAATGCAATCCATTATGTCTCTGATCTGTCTCTGATGTAATCTAATATGTATCTAGTGAAAATTTTGTTGTTATTTGTGTTTACTTTGCTTAATCAATGGGAAAACCATCTACGAGGTAATATTGTTTAGTTTTTTCACTTTCGTCGTGTTCACTTTGATCATTATTCTTTGATTATAGTTCAGTTTCTTTCAATTTATATTGATCATAATTCTTTAGATTTTAGGTCGAATATTATGATCTAGGTTTTTCTTTAAGCAGTTCATTGATAGTTCTAGGAATCAATCAATTTAACATGTTAATTTTTTTATTTCAATTCTAGTTTCATCCTGATTTTAAAAACTTATCATTAAAAATATTTAACATGCTAAATTGAAATGTTTGATGTTTGTGTTTGAACATGATTATTTTGACAGTCTTTGATCTTCTCCTTTAAATTATTTTATTTCCGTATGAGTTTCCTACCTTCTTGTAAAACTGAACATTTAAAAGATTTAACATGCTAAGTAAAAAAAATTAACATGTTAGATAGCCTTGATATTAAATAGTTTTCTAGATTTACAATGTGTTTTATAGTAATCTGGCTGAAACATTCCTCACATTATCATTTTCAATTTTTTTTATTGTAAGAATGTAGAAAAACACATATTGATAAAGAGCATGCAAGCGTGCTTGTATTAAACATGTATGGATGGTGCACTTCTTGCTACTGATATTAGGTTTATGAGACCAACTTACTCCATTTGAAACTGCTTGCGTGAAATTTAATTATTGCTTTTCTGTTGCAACAAATCATATTTGTTAACGGATGGCTGATTTGATGATTCCAGGTAGTGCAGAAGCTTGTATTAAGCAGATAATGATGACACAAGTTAAATTATTTTGTGGAGTCAAGAAAAATGATATTAACATGTTAAATTATTTTATTTATGTTTGAGTTTCCTACCTTTTTGTAAAACTAACATTTACAAGATTTAACATGTTAAATAGCCTAATTATTAAAGAGTTTATCACATTTTTAATGTGTTTCATAGTAATTTGCTCATGTCTTTTGTGTCAAAAGCCTAATGTCAAATCCACATTTTTGTGCATAACCAGAATACATTTTTTTTTGCACTTTCTACTGTTGTAAAATCTTGGCCGACAAAAGATTTTTGATCTTTTGGCACTTGCGGTATCCAAACTAAAGAACTTTGAGGTGTAGTACTTGCAAAACTATAATATGAATCAGTCGTTGATTTATCATTCGATGCTGCAAAAAAATTCCAATCAAAATATTTATAATTCATTTTCATAAACCTAAAATAATAATGCAACAAGTATTCAATATAATTTTTAAATAATCTTCCCTTCAAGTTGATTGTTTGTTGTTGGCTGATTATCATTTTCTCCGTCCATGGTTTGATTTTTATATAACACGTTTACCTGGTTTAAAAGGATAATATGATATATGAAAATATCAACAATATGAATATACCTGCAGATGAATAACACCTAACCTTTTACATTCTGTTTAAAACTCATGATGTTTTGTTAAATGATTTAACATGTTAAACCTTTTTAAGTAACATATTATGTTTTGAATCTGTTTGAAACTCAAGCTGTTTAACACAATTGCTAAAATAAAATAATTTAACATGTTAAACTGAATTTTCTTTTGACAAAGCCAAAAATAAAATGTACTTGAACCCATTTTAGACTTTTGTTAAAATAATTTAACATGTTAAACCTTTTAAGCAACATATTATGTTTTTGAATCCATTTGAAACTCAACATGTTTCACAACATTGATAAAAATAAAATTATTTAACATGTTAAACTGAATTTTCTTTTGACAAAACCAACAATAATATGTACTTAAACCCATTCTGCATATTTGCTAAAATAATTTACCATGTGAAACCATTAAAGTAGCAAATTATGTTTTAAATTTGTTTAAAAATAATTTAACATGTTAAACCTTTTAAGCAACATATTTTGTTTTGAAATCTCTTTGAAACTCAAGCTATTTCACAAAGAGTTCTAAAACAAAACTATTTAACATGTTAAACAAAATTTTCTTTTGACAGAATCAGAAATAAAATGTACTTGAATCCATTATGCACTTTTGTTAAAATAATTTAACATGTTAAACCTTTTAACAAGCATATTATGTTTTAAAATTTGTTTGAAACTCAAGTTGTTTCACAAGATTAATAAAATAAAACTATTTAACATGTTAAACTGAATTTTATTTTTGACAAAACTAGCAATAATATGTATTTGAACACATTATGCATATTTGCAAAAATAATTTAACATGTTAAATCTTTTAAGTAGCATATTATGTTTTAAATTTGTTTGAAACTAAAGAAGAAATAAAATAACTTAACATGTTAAACCTTTAAGCAACATATTATGTTTTAAAATCTATTTGAAACTCAAATTGTTTTTTAAAGAGTGTTAAAACCAAACTATTTAACATGTTAAACAGAATTTCTTTTTGACAAAACTAGAAATAAAATGTACTTGAATCTATTATGCACTTCTGTTAAAATAATTTAACATGTTAAAACTTTTAAGCAACATATTATGTCTTAAAATATGTTTGAAACTCAAGCTATTTCACAAGATTGAAAAAATAAAACTATTAAACATCCATGTTAAACTGAATTTCTTTTGACAAAACCAGCAATAATATGTACTTGAAACCATTATGCAAATTAGCTAAAATATTTTAACATGTTAAAGCTGTTAAGTAGCAAATTAAATTATGATTTTAATCTGTTTAAAACTAATGCCGGAATAAAATAATTTAACATGTTAAACAGTTTAAGCAGCATATTATGTTTTAAAATTTGTTTGAAACTCAAACCGGCTCACAAGATTGCTAATACAAAACTATTTACCTTGTTAAATTGAATTTTGTTAAATTGAATTTTCTTTTAACAAAAACAGAAATAAAATGTACTAAATCAATTAATAGGTTTAGAAGATTTTAGAGCAAGTATGTGTTTACTCAATGAAGGAACAAACCCTAGAATCAGATCTGGAATAGAATGATACATAAAAATTACAAGTCGGGGATCAAAACAGAATAGATTGCAACAGACTGTCGGGAACAGTTTAATCATCAAGTAACCAGGAGCATTTCCTCTACTACTATCCCCAAACTAATGAACTGACTCCTTATTCCTTAATAATTCAACAATCATAACCAAACAATAAGAAATGATATTTGATCATTTGACCCCTCGATGATCGTATAATCAAATTACACAAACGCTAAAATTTACTTATCTGCCACTAAAGGGTACACTAGGGCATAGGCTAAATGTGCACATTTTTTCTTAATAATTCATCGTTTTATTAAAGGCATACCATATTATCTTAATTAAGATTCAACGGATTGTAGGACATAAAAGGACTAGAACTCACGGCATCACCATAAGACAATCCATAACAGGGATTCTGCTCATCAGCACTATTATATCCACCATCCTCATAATGCGACAAAGACTTTGCCTCCACCAATGATGCCCTCGGATAACAACCGGCCATGTAGTGGCCTCCTAGAAGAATTACCAAATCTTCTGGAATTCAAACCGCTCGACGACGGCTTCATCGGCAGAGCCGGCGAATACTGACTTCCACCAACATCCAAAACCATACCATCATCCATTTCCAGCACATCCTTAACTTCCTCCTCAATTAACCTTAAAGAAATATTCCCCACGACCTTGTTTTTAATCATCTGATGGCTCTCACCTCAAGTAACATCAAAATCATCACTTATGTCAACTGTTTCCATCCCAAAAACAACATCTTCACATACAATATGTTGTTGTTGTTGTTGTTGTTGTTGTTGTTGTTAAACAAACCATCCTTACAGATCAGACGAGGTTTATTAAAACAGTCTGAAACCTTGTACTACTAATATGTTCCAGATCTAGAGTTATATCAAGAATAGGTACATCAATATCCTTATAAAACACTACGAATAAAAATAAAATATCACAGTTAACTTAACAAACAAAAACCTAACAAAAGGGTTTGATGTTTTTCTCAGATAAAACACTTACGTATTTTTAATGCGTTTGTTGCTTCACTGAAAACGAGT
The DNA here is from genome assembly GCA_030844895.1 of Ambrosia x helenae. Classification (NCBI taxonomy): domain Eukaryota; kingdom Viridiplantae; phylum Streptophyta; class Magnoliopsida; order Asterales; family Asteraceae; genus Ambrosia; species Ambrosia x helenae. Next base: position 95,043,278 of record CM061229.1, read on the forward strand.
CACTATCATTTTCCTCAAATCTTTCTTTTCACATATCTTCTTCTTCTTTCGTGTTTCGTGTTTCTTATTCATAAAAAAAGCTAGCTATACCTCTATTTACGACCCAAAATACTGAAATGGAATAATATGGTATGCCTTTAATAACCGGTATTCTTTCAATAACTAGTATGCTTATCAGTTATAAATAGCTATAAATAATTAGGCTTTTTATAGGTCATAGCTTAAACTTTAAAAGGCTATAAACCACAAAGTCCTATGTAATGCAGCTTATCTGTAGTTAACGGTTAACACTATAAACATAACTAAATGTCAGATGATACACACAAGCTATCAAGCTCTATCACTATTCACTAGCCTACTTGTATCCAAACCCCATACCATCATCAAATTAACAAGTTATACAAAACGAGATAAAATTTAACAGTATTCAACATACACCCTTAGGTAAGCTTTTAACAGTACACACGTACATAATTAAACTGATAATTAAAAGAATTTAACATCTTAAATCACAATTCTTTTTTTTTTTTCAAAAATTAAAATAATTTGTATAAAAATTTATACATATTAACAAGTTAATATTTTCGATAAAATAATTTAACATGTTAAACCTTGTAAGTAGCATGTTGTGTTTTACAAATCTATTTGAAACTAAACCTGATATAAAATAATTTAACATGTTAAATCAATTTTTTAACAAAGCTGAACGTAGTTGAACTAGTAGAGTAACACTTAATCAATAACCCGCCCAGTTAATCACAGCAATATTCAACAAACAACTAGTCTCTCTACATTTAATTTGTTCACATAAAAAATAAACTCCAGCTCCAATTCAATTATTTATGGATCAAACAACAGTTAAACTGGTAGCAATTAACACACTTTAGACTTCTAGGAAAGTCATCGATTTCACATGCTTAAGTCTATGGTAAACTTTCCCAAACGTCACATATTATAACTAGTTAAATATTTTTGATAAAATAGTTTAACATGTTAAAGCTTTTAAGTAGCATGTTTCTGTTTGAAACTAAAGTTGGCACAAAAAAATTAAACATGTTGAATCGAATTTTTGTTTCATGAAACTCCAAATTGTAACAATCTTACTATACATGTTCTTACAAATCAAAACCTAATTACTTATTCAACAATACAATAGATCAACTTAATACGAATCTGAGAAATTCAACTAAATCAAAAATCACAGAAACATTATAATTATTATGTTATGAAAAATCATAAACCAAAGAACAAACAACATAAATCAAAAGATTTTTCGGAACAGAATTAGATATGGAACAAAAACAAATCTGGAATTAATAATAACCAAATTTCATTAGAGAAGTTAGATCATTGAAAATGTTTAGGAGATTCTGTAGCAAGTATGTGTTTACTCACTGGAGGTACAAACTCTAGTATCAGATCAGGAACAAATCTGGAGCTGAAGCAGATCTGGAATAGATTACAATGGTATAGCTTGATGTTGTTTACTAGAATCCCTAGAATCATATCTGGAACAAATCTTAAGCAGATGTTTAACAAAATAAAACAAAATAGATTGCAGTGAAAGACCATCGGATAAGACCACCGGAGAAGATTGTCGGAGAAGGCTGCCGAAGAAGACCATCGGAGAAGAATGCCAGAGAAGACTGTAATGAGAGAAGATGTTTAGAGAGAGAGAGAAGGTGTTTAAAGAGAGAAAGGGTTTGGGAGAGAAAGTGGAAGAAGATGTAATTTGTTTGTGAAGGTTATTTTAGATTTTTAGTATTTGGACAAAAATACCCCTTGTTCCCCAGTTCCCCATTTTTTTGTGGTTCCCCATTGAACCAACCCCTATATATATATATATATATATATATATATATATATATATATATATATATATATATATATATATATATATATATATATATATATAGTAAAGATCAAATACAAAGTGTTTTTCGGTAAGAACTGTGAGAATCAAAGGGGGTAAAAAAAATTTATTTTATTTTTTAGAATTTTTTTCCCATGTGCTTAAACATACTTTCTAGATGAATAATACAAAAAAAGAAATTAAAATTTTTTTAGTGTAATTACGTCATTAAAGTAAATACACTAGTTTACACTAGAGTAATTATGTAATTACTCTACACGTAATTACTCTATACCAATTTTTTTTTTTAGTTTTCAATACTATAATACATGTTTAATAATATGGGAAAAAATTTTTGAAAAAAAAAATAAAAAAAAATACCCTCCTTTGATTCTCACAGTTTTTACCAAAAAACACTTTGTACAGGATCTTTCCCCTATATATATATATATATAATACAAAATTCAGTTTTTTATTAAAAAATACCAGTTTTTTTTGGAACCGGTTCGGTTCGGTTCGGTTTTATCGTAGAGATGAGGAACCGATCCTATAACATCCGGTTCTTGTAGAAACCGGACCGGTTTTTTTATAAACCGGTTCGGTTCAGTTTTCCCGGTCCGGTTACCAAACCGGTTTTTTTTTATCACCTCTAGTTACATTATTAACAAGTTGGAATGACTTAGGAGATTTGAGATATGATAAGTGGCCTACTCTTTGAAATCATGCTCATGCGTATTCATTTAAAGTCGTATGTTTTTTTGGATTGCTTGCAAACTCCAATTTACCACAAAATTTACAACAAATAAAACAAAATGTAGACATTTGTGTTAGAAATATCTTAAATAGCATTTAACCTTCAAACAATTACCGTCCCTATACTTAGGGTATCTAATCTAGAGGTAGGTTCAAATAAGAGTAATTAAATTACACGTATGGTTCTTATGGTTTGCCTAAATTTAAAGTATACTCCCTAACTTTTTAAAATTATATAAAGGGTATCTGTGGTTTGAATTTTATTGCATCGATTGTCCCTGACTTGAATGGAGGTTAAATTTTTCAGTTAAGTCCATGTGAAATTACTAAAATACCCATATATTTAAAAAAGCCAAAATATTATAAACTCTTCATTCTCAACCACTATCATCACAATCTTCCTTCTCAAACATCCATCACCATTGTTGTTCCTTAATCCTAACACCTCACCATCTAGGCCCACCTGATACCCCATTATCATGACAACATCATCTGATCAACCTCATACTTCCTTTACATCAACTCACCATCTAAACAAAAATGACAACAATTCTGTTAATTATGTCACCACAAACCTAGAACACCATACTTGCAAACCCATCTACCACAACCAAAGCCCCGAACAACAACCATCATCGGCCACCACCAATACCACCAAACCCACCACCTACGCCATCACCTACAACAACACAACCACCATCATAGCCAGTGCCTTTTGTCGTTTCCACTTCCAACCAACACAGCGCCGTTGTATCCTCATGGGCGTATATATATCTCACCTTTGTTCGGTTGAGCTGGGCTTCGGTCGCCGAAAAATCACCATAACTTCCGGTATTATAGAAAAAAATCTTTTCAAGGTCAGTGCTTTTCGTTGACCCATATTCAATCTCCATAATAATTTTGTCTTCTTTCTCTGTCTAGAAGATGAAGGTGAAGACTTGGTGTTTGAATTGGTCACAACCATCGTCTTCAACCGTAGCTTCTGCAATTTCTAATTAGCGTGGTTTTACCGAGGTTTTATTTGTTTGTCGGTACATTCACCAATCATTGGGAGGCCGGAGACGGTGACAGGGACGGTTCATATTGGAGGGTAATTCAAAGATTGTAACCGTTGGTTTGTTAGTAGGTTTCATTTGAATAAAGAATTGGTATGGTCAATAGGTCCTGGTCTCTAGGCCAGCTAGTCTGTTTGTTTATCTCCTATTTACTAGGTCAAGTTTGTTAGCTTTTTGAATAAGTTTTTTCTATACGTTGGAGTTTTCCATATATATATGGCCTTTGATCATTCAATAAAGTATGCACTTTCAATCGTAAATTACTCTTGAATATCAATTTGTTCCATCAAATATGTATCAGAGCATCCAGGTTCTGAGATCAATAAACACCTCACTTACGGCTAATTTATTTCATCTTGTACTGTTTTTTGTTACTCTAGTCATGTCGACAAACACGAGTGGTCTTCCAACGACCCCCTTGCCAATCTTCAAAGGTGAAGATTACGAGTTTTGGAAGATACGCATGAAGACAATTCTACTGTCACAAGATCTCTGGGATTTCGTGGGAACGGGCTTTAATGAACAAGATGGTGATCGGAATAAGCTGCGCGAAAATAGAAAGAAGGATGCGAGAGCTCTGTCACTCATACAATCCGGCGTTCATGATGAACTATTTTCTCAAATTGCGGGAGCAACTACGTCTAAGCAAGCATGGACGCTTCTGCAAAACGAGTATGAAGGAGACTCAAAGGTTCAAATGGTCAAGTTGCAGGGACTCAGAGGTGAATTCGAGACAATTCAAATGAAGGATGGAGAGGCAGTTGCAAACTTTCTCTCAAAAGTTATGAAGATTGTTAATCAAAAGCGTGCTTATGGAGAGGTGGTACCAGATCAGACTGTGGTTGAGAAAGTGCTTCGAAGTTTACCGGTCAAATGGGACCATGTAGTGGCTGCAATTGAGGAGTCCAAGGGCCTTAGTAGCCTTACATTTGATCAACTCATGGGATCTTTGCAATCACATGAGGCTAGGGTGAACCGGGGCAGCCAAAATATGACTGAAGAACAAGCCTTTCAGGCTAGAGAAGATGAAAGTACTGGGTCTAGTACTCGAGGTAGAGGCAGAGGGGCCAACCGTAGTCGTGGACGTGGACGAGGTAGAGGTTATGGCAGAGGAAGAGGTAACATTCAGTGTTACAATTGTAAACAATATGGTCATATGAGTCGAGACTGTTGGAATGAACCCCAAGCTAATCCGGCCTTGGGGGAAGATAATCAAGAAGAAGAAGAGGGTCAACTCTTTATCACTATAAGTGATACATGTGTCCAAGAAGTTGATGAAGGAAATGATGATGACAAAAGTTTTATGGCCATTGGTGATTCAAGTAGTGAATCAAAAGGTGTGTGGTTTTTGGATAGTGGTTGTTCAAACCACATGACAAGGGAACGAGAATTGTTTAAAGATATGGATGATTCAATGGAAAACGGATTCAAGTAGAAGGGAAAGGTAATGCTAGAATCGAAGTGGCGGCTGGAAAGCACAAGATTCTTAATGATGTTCAATATGCACCAGAACTCAGTTACAATCTTCTGAGTGTAGGGCAGTTAATGAAGGCTGGTCATAAGTTGGTTTTTGACAACGGCGCATGTACGATTACGAACAAAAAAAATGGTGACATAGTGTGCATGATTCCCATGTCAGGTAACAATACTTTTCCTCTTGATGTTACTGGAACTTATCATGAAGCTGCATTTGCTACAATGGAAGATGAATCAGTGTTGTGGCATTTACGATTTGGACACTTAAATGAGAGAAGTTTGATGTGTCTTAGTGTTAATCGGCTGGTACATGGGTTGCCAAGAATAAGGAAATGGAACGTGTGTGAAAGCTATGTTCAAGGGAAGCAATCAAAGGTACCATTTCCAACTCATCCATTTAGAACTTCACATATTCTAGATCTTGTGCATGCCGATATATGTGGGCCTATGCCTACACAATCGTTGGGAGGTAATACGTATTTTTTGATGTTTACTGATGATTTTAGTCACATGACATGGGTATATTTTTTAAGTGAAAAGTCAGAGGCGTTTACAAAATTTAAGTTGTTCAAAGTAAAAGTCGAAAAAGAGTCGGGTTCTATAATTAAGGCCCTTAGAACTAATAGAGAAGGGGAGTTCTGTTTGAAGGATTTTATGTTTTTTTGTGAGCGGGAAGGAATACGAAGAGATGTTACCGCTCCTTACACTCCAGAGCAAAACGGAGTGTCGGAGAGAAAAAATCGAACTATCGAAGAGATGGCCATAAGCATATTGCATAAAAAAAATTTAGCAAAGTTTTTTGGGGTGAAGCGGTCGCCACAGCTGTATAACTGCGTAATATCTCACCTACAAAAGCTTTAGATGAAGCCACTCCTCGTGAAGTTTGGTACAAACGTATCCCATCTGTGCACCACCTCAAGATTTTCGGGTGCGTTGCTTATGGATTAATACCAAAGCAACAACAAAGGAAGCTGGATAGTAAGGCAATAAAGTGTATCTTTATAGGCTATGCTCCCAATTCCAAAGCCTATAGGTTGTACGATCCAGTCAAGAAAAGTGTAATAACAAGTAGAAATGTTATTTTTGATGAATCTGCTAGGTGGACACCTAATCAAGAAGATAAATATGGGTTACCAAGTGAATTTTTTGATAACACAGAGGATAATAATGGCTTATCCAATGAGTCAAGTGATGGGAGTGATGGTGACTCAATGAATGGATCTATTCAAATTGAAGAAAGTGACAACACTTTAAGTGTGGGGTCAAAAAGTGGAGGTAACAGTGGTATTATGGATGTTGGAGGAAGCAACAATTCTAGTATAAGTCCTTCTCCTACTCAAAGCAAAAGTGGTGACAATACATATTTAAATCAAGGAAGTGGTGCAACTCCCAAAATTCGGTCCATCAAGGATCTTTATAAATCCACTGTACCCATAAAGGACTATCAAGCTTGTCAGTTTGCACTTGTATCTATTGAGCCAACAACTTATAAGGAAGCAACTGTGTATAAAGAATGGGTCCAAGCCATGGAAATTGAACTACAAGCTTTGAAAAAACACAACACTTGGTCCTTGGTTGAGCTTCCGGATGGGAAACGGCCTATCAGTTTAAAATGGGTCTACAAAACTAAAATTGCAGCAGATGGTCAAGTTCAAAAATACAAAGCGAGGCTGGTAGCTAAAGGGTACGCACAAGAATACGGTGTGGATTATGAAGAAACTTTCTCTCCGGTTGCCAGGTTTGAAACTATAAGAGTTATTTTGTCTCTTGCAGCTCAACAAAGTTGGGAGATTTATCAGTTTGATGTGAAATCTGCATTCTTGAATGGCCCGCTTCAAGAAAAAGTTTATGTCACTCAACCTCTGGGTTTGAGATTCAAGGACATGAAGATAAAGTTTACAAGTTGCACAAAGCACTCTATGGGCTGAAACAGGCCCCGAGAGCATGGTATAGCCGAATTGATACATATTTACAACATCATGCGTATACAAGAATAAAGAGTGAGCCTACAGTCTACATGAAAAAGGTTAGTGATTCTGAGTTGATTATTATATGCTTGTATGTTGATGACATAATTTATACAAGCTCTTCACAAACCTTGTTAGACGAGTTTAAATTCAAGATGGTTAATGAGTTTGAAATGACTGATCTTGGGAAGCTAAGTTATTTTCTTGGATTAGAAGTTACACAGAAAAGCGAAGGGATTTTTGTGTCTCAAAAGAAATATGTTATGGATCTGTTAAAATGATTTGGAATGGGACAATGCAAGGCTACTCTAACACCCATGAATTGGGGTGAAAAACTTCAAGCAAGTAATGATACTAGTGAAGTTGATGGGTACAGTTTTAGAAGTTTGGTTGGTGGGTTGCTGTATTTGACTCATACAAGGCCTGAACTAGCTTTCTCGGTGGGATTTATCGCTCGATACATGCAAAATCCCACAGCATGTCACCTTGGTGCAGCAAAGCGTATATTGAGGTATGTGGCAGGAACTATAGACTATGGGTTGTGGTATGAAGCAGGAAACGAAGTCAAGTTAACTGGATACTCGGATAGTGACTGGGCCGGGTCGGTTGATGACGGAAAAAGTATTTCTGGTAATGTGTTTTCAATTGGAACAGGTGCAGTATCTTGGAGTTCTAAGAAGCAAACAGCTGTAGCTCTCTCATCGACTGAAGCTGAATTTGTTGCAGCAAATGAAGGTGCTTCTCAAGCAATTTGGATGAGGCGATTGTTAAGTGAACTGGGTTATGAACAAGAGTCTGCAACACCTATATTCTGTGATAATAACTCAGCTATTTTTTTATCCAAAAATGTTGCTTTACACAAAAAGGTTAAACATGTTGATAATAAGTATCACTACATCAAGGGCTTGGTTGAAACGGGTCAAGTGGAGTTGGTTAAATGTCATATACAAGATCAAGTTGCTGATATTCTCACTAAAGCAATTGGAGGGTAATTCAAAGATTGTAACCGTTGGTTTGTTAGTAGGTTTGAATTATGGGAGGATATTGGAGGGTAATTCAAAGATTGTAACCGTTGGTTTGTTAGTAGGTTTCAATTGAATAAAGAATTGGTAGGGTCAATAGGTCCTGGTCTCTAGGCCAGCTAAGTCTGTTTGTTTATCTCCCATTTACTAGGTCAAGTTTGTTAGCTTTTTGAATAAGTTTTTTCTGTACGTTGGAGTTTGCCATATATATATGGCCTTTGATCATTCAATAAAGTATGCACTTTCAATCGTAAATTACTCTTGAATATCAATTTGTTCCATCAGTTCAGGTAGGGTGGTGGTGATTGGAGGAGATGGTGTTGGTGGTTTGAGAGGGGGGTGTGATGGAGTCGACAGGTGAAAGAAAAAGGAGGTTTTATTTTTTATAGGGTGAGGGTATTTTGGTCATTTTACATGACTTAACTAAGAAAACTTAACAACGTTAGCCAGTAACAACCAAAATGTTATAAAATGTCAACGTTAGGAACCATTAAAAATAGATGGGGCATCTATGCAATTCGTGCAAACCACAGAAACCATCTGTGCAGTTTACTCTTCAAATAATAAGGTTTTCAGGTTTAGCTTTAGGAAACACTGTTTAGGGTTTAGCTAGCCTTAGGGTTTCGTTTTAGGGTTTAGGGTTTGACAAGCCGATTTCAGTATCGGTGAAATGAGTTTAATTGAAGTTCGTTTGAGCCGGGTATTGAGTTTTTTTAAATCCTTGTTATCCTTCTAAGGAAAACAAATGTAACTCAAATCCATAAAAACATATGTAATTCAAATCCATCAAATCCATAAAAACATATGTAATTCAAATCCATCGAAAACATATGCAATTCAAACACATCAAATTGAGCCAAACGAGACTTTTAATAAGATTGATAATCATGACTTCTTCTTCGTTCCCTAACAAGTTTTCTGACCCTTGTTCAATTTACTACATTTGATTGACTTGAGATTTGTATATCTACAATCATATGTAGAAAAAATTTATTCTACAATTCAATCAGACAGTATCAAATTGTATTTTAAACATGTCCCTATTTAATTTGTGAGGTTTATAACTCCAGTCTTTTAAAAAAGATTTATCGAACTAAGGGCGTGTGAAGTTATATCAAGCTCTGTATATAAATGTTACTTAAATATACGAACTAACGATAGTACGTGCATCATACAATATATAAAAGTTTATAGAAATTGAAGTACTGATAATCCATTTTTCCATGCACGTAGAAAGGTAAAATAGTTGGACATGAATTGAAACATATCTAATGATATAATGGTCTTATAATATTAAGTTAGTAACTCGCGATCCACAACATTCTAAAGTATATTAAAAGTTTTTTAATCTGAATTAACTTAATAGTTATCTATACTACATTATAAAGGAGGAAGCATAGATAAATATGTCTAAATTGTTCAAAGTTAAAATGGTATACCAAAGGTTTCTTTACAATTTCCTAAATTTTACCATTTTTCTTCCCTAAATGTTCATGGGTTAACAGAAAGCAACATAATTTTGAATGTTATATATTTCGTCCCTGAGGTAGGTAGGTTTCACTGTTTTGTCCCTACACTATCATGAGTTAATAGCCATTTTCGTCCCTGAGGTTTGGTCCAGTTTGCCACTTCAGTACAAAAGTTTTTTTTTTTTGCAATTCCTTACCTGTGGTTTGGATTTTTTTGCCAAATTCGTCCTTTTCACTAACTGGCTTTATTTTTCCTGTTAACTCAGGGGTATTATAGTCATTTACTTGTTTATTTTTATTTTTAAATTTTTAACCCTCTTTAAAATATAATTTTTTATTTATGAATTTTTTATATGAGGTTTTATCACACTCTAGTCTTCCATTGACCCATAATCACACCAGTCCACTCATCTTTTCACTTCACCTACTTTTTGACTTCTTGTTCACCATCCTCTTTTCTTCTTAAGCTTTTTCATGGCTGCCATATACAAAGTTACAAAGTAGATCTGTTTTGTGCTTACAGCCAAACAATAGTTGATGGAAGAAAATCACACATCTTTCATCAAGGGTTACATATCAATATATCAGATCAAATCTGTCGATCTTTGTAGATCAGATGTCCTTCAACAATGACAACAAAACAAATCTTCTTTCGTCAAATACTGAAACCCGGTCCAACCTTGAACCCCGGCCACCGGTTTAACCGGAAAACCTCGAAAAACCGGCCGGTCAAACAACAAGCGCCGCAAGCATACCAAACCGGACCGGCGGTGAGTGGGTGTAGGGCGGTGGCTGAGGATGATGATGATGGAGGGTGGAGGTGGAAGGCGGCGGTGGCTGACTCAAGATCTAAACAACCAGGACCAAACTGAATCAGCTTCAATCGAACCCATCACCTACAACCGATCGAACCACCACCTTGAACTTCAAACTGATGAGTTCAGATCTGGTCGATTGATGTGGTCGATGTGGTCTGGTTCAGATCTGGTTGTGGATTGAGAGAGAGAGAGGGAGGGAGAGAGAGTTGTGTGTGTGTGAGAGAGAGAGAGAGAGAGATGGGGGTGGGGGTAGGGAAGACTGATGAGTTTTTTATTTTTAATTAAAATAATTATATGGAATCAAATGACAAGATTGTCCTTCATTAAAGTGGCAAAAAGACAACCCTACCCCTGACACTAACGAGATTTTTTAACTGGGTTAGTGAAAAGGACGAATTTGGCAAAAAAATCCAAACCACAGGTAAGAGATTGCAAAAAAAAAAACTTTTGTACTGGAGTGGCAAACTGGACCAAACCTCAGGGACGAAAATGGCTATTAACTCTAATTTTTTTTTATCCTTATGATAGTGTAGGGACAAAACAGTGAAACCTACCTACATGCTTTGAGTTTTGAGTTTTGAATGTTATATATTTTTTAATTTGATTTATTGACATTGTTATATTTAGAGGTTACATTTACAAGTAGCATTTTACGGTTTTACCCAAATGGATTCAAAAGGTAATAACTTGCTCAAATTCCTCATAACATATACATATTTTTACCCAATGTATATTTTTAGTACTCCAAAAAGAAATATTATTCTTGGCAATATTATGTGTTTGTTTACAATTATATAATCTAACTCCTTTAACAATGCATTTGAAGTACACTTTGGTGATCTTTTTGCATTAGCAATATTGCGAGTGAAGAAGGACATGTTGTCTCATCGAATGGCGAAAAGAGGCTCAGTTAAAATACATGCAAAATACTTGTGTCTGATGCATATCATGTTCCTACCGCGTATTGTCGACTCCGCCGCAATGCTCAGGTTACCCACTAGTTTATATTTTGTAATTTGAAAGAAAAACCGACAAAATAAGTCAAGGGTACACTAGAAGTTTTGAAGCTCGAAGATAAAGAGAACAATTTAGGTTAGAGAAAACCAACCACCTTGTTGTGGAGTGGTATGGAGGCTCAATGATTGAAAACCCATGGCTGAAGGGTCATAGATTCGATTCTTGATAGCGCCGGGTTTTACCGATTATTCTATTGTCGTGTTTTCAGGTGGGTGGATAGTCGGGTTTTCCACGGAACTGGTGCACTTGATGAAACCAAAAACTCCCTTACATATCTTGCTATGCCGGGTTGAAGGGGTCCTGATTTGACTGATTAGGGACTTCGAAGGAAGTTCTTAGTGAATTTCGCGTTGGCCGTTAAAAAAAAATAGGTAAGAGAAAATAAAAAAATGGATATTTACTTTCCCATTTTTCGAAAATAGACGTATGAGATGTCTAAATTTGCACGCATCAATGAAAATGATGCAACGAAACGTCTAAATTTAGGGAGCCAATCACAAGTTAACACGTGAGACGGCCAAATTTAAGAGCTTCAAGTTTAGGCGTCTAAATTCAGAGGCTTCAATCCGCAGATGTCTAAAAGCCTTTTCAACTCCCCCATTTTTTACACAACATAACTTTTTATACGATAATATTTTTTTTTAAAGTACACCAAATTAACCATAAAGTTAACACTTGGAACAAGCCAAACTACATAAGATTTCACAAGGTGACGAAAAAGAACCTTGACATTGAATTTTTGTATGTCCGCATATAAGTACGAATAATTAATATGCTAACTATTATGTGAAAAAAACCGTTGCATAAAACTTCTAGGATGTTTTGTGATTTTAAATGCATCTTGGTAAAGTTCCTATCAAGATATATATAGACATAGATATAGATAAACACCCATGTTTTTCTTTTCTTTTTTCAAATCCAACGGTTTTGTTTAAAATTTTATAAAAAAACCAAACCGGTACCACTTCAAGTGTGAATCAAATAAAGAAGTAGACAAGGAGTAATTGGCCTACCCCACTTCCTTCCCAATCAATCTCATCCAAACACAATCCTTCCATCTTGTAATCAAACTTCTAGTTTATATTATCAACCATAAATTAAACAACCACCAACAAATCCCCTAAATCTCCATATATGTAACTAATATGGGCAACGCTTTAACAGTTGCATGTGGAGATAATAAGAAAGCCAAAGTGATGAAGATCGACGGTCAAATCTTTAAACTGAAAACACCTATAAAGGTGTTTGAAGCCATCAAAGATTACCCGGGTCATGTTCTATTGGAATCAAAGGCGTTTAAGCGATTTGGTATTCGAGCTAATCCATTAGGCTCGGATGAATATTTGGAAGCTGGGAAGATTTATTTTCTTGTGGAATTACCAAAGCTGCCGGAAATAAGTACAAGGGAAGAGAATGGTGGGTCGGTTCGGGTGAAGGTGAGAGTGCCGAAGGCGGAAGTCGAAAAGATGATCGGAGAAAGTCGAGATGAGGTGGAGCTGGCGGAGAGGATTGTGGATGTTTATGTTAAGAAGAAAGGTGGTGATGATGGTCGCGGGTTGGGTAGGGTGGAGATGAGGGGTGGTTAGGGGTGTTTTTGGTGGTGTGAAATTGTAGATAAGAAATTTGGAATGTTATTGAAAATGTATGATTTGAATGTATGTATATTTTATTTGCATGGTTGGATTTAGGTTTTTTTTTTTTTTCCAAGAAAATGATGTGAAGCTTTGTTTAAACTCCTATGGCTCTTTCGCTTTTGAAGCTGTTCAAATTTCTTGATAGAGTGCAGTCGTTCAAGAATCAAAGTTATGTTTTTAGTAGGATTAGCTTTTCCATTGAAAAGAGAGTGACGTCGTAACTTGTTATCCGTCTAATTGTTATTTTAGTGTAATTTCTATTTTTTTAAAGGGTTTAATTTGTATGAGTTTTAACATAAGTTAGGGTTTATAAGACTATTTCAATAATTGAGAAGGTGATCACTAGTTTGTAAGGGTGGATGGAATGCATTACATTATTCTCCTTATCCTTAAGTCACATTAATTAGCACAAAATCAACATTTTGCTTCTTATCGTGTTTTTTTTTAACATAAACTTTCATTAAAAACACAGACGAGTCCTCAAATCAAGGACCGCCGAAAAACCTTACAAACAATTCAAAGGATAATTCACCCACTCATTCCAACCAACATCTTCGAATCTAGTTCTATGTTTAAACCATAAATAAGAAAGAGACTTCATAGACGCCCCAATCTCCACCACCCGGGGGTTCGAAGCCTGGAACACTTTCTTGTTACGCTCTTTCCAAATAGCCCAACAAGTAATCATAACTATACCTCTAATAATCTTCGTCTCCCATTTGGTATTGAGCGAAACAAACTCTACCTGCAGCAACTCCTTTACCGAACCAAAGAGACCCCCTCTTATCCTACACCAGTGCATAATGTTGCTCCATACACCAATCGTAAACCCGCAATCAACCATTATATGCTGAACGGTCTCTTTTCCTGTCATACACATCGGGCAGGCATCATCTGGGATAACCACTTTCCTAATCAGTAGCGCATCTCGAGTCGGAATTCTTTCAAGCTCCATTCTCTATACAAACATATTAACTTTAATTGGTAACCAAGTCTCCCACTTCATTGACCCGTTAGACTGCAGATTTTCATCGTTTCGTAGCCATTTTTTAACACCCGTGACAGTAAAAAATCCATGTTTATCCGGTTCCCTTATCCATTCATCCTTTCCCCCAACAAACTGAATCTGGTTAAGCATATTGTACACATCTTGAGCTTCGAAGATTGCCACCACCGTAGATGTATCCAAGACCCAAGAATCTGCCAACAGCACCTTATCCCCCTCCATAGTTATCCGCATGCCCACTAAATCATTCTTTTTTCTATCTAAATTAAACAAAGTAGGCCATCTTTCCCGTAAAGGAGTAGATCCGACCCAAATGTCACTCCAGAATTTTAGCGTCTCTCCATTCCCGAGTTTACCCCTCAAGCAAGATTTAAAAGAAATCCCTTTGATAACCACTTTTTCCATGTGTCTGACTATATTCTTCCAGCATCCACTTATCGCAGTTTTCAAAGGCAGAAAATCCCAACGTTTTCTACCCCCGTGAATGCACTTAACAATCCTGTCACACCCTCAAATTTCCACTTGTGGAGTTTTACCGTGAGGTGCATGACAAACCAGGATCCAAGTCAACGGTCACAATAAACAACACTATATGAAATACGTAAACTCAAAACTTTGTTATCAAACCATTAAACCATAGCGGAAGCATTTAAAGATTTTATCAACTACAAAACTGTGTTCCAAAATATCCAAGACACTTATTTAAAATATGCGACTAAGCCTAGACGCCAATGCAGACCCGTGCGCCTAGTCCAACCGATGCTACCTTAGCGACCTGAGAAAAACATGCCAAAAAGACGTCAACATATATAATGCTGGTGAGTTCACAGGTTTGTACAAAATGTTACTAGTGTTACCAAAATGTTTCATGTCCATACTATATCAAGGTTACCAAGTACGCTAGCTAGGCGTATGTTTTATTGCTACTACGATTGGAAAACCATTACTAGACACGTTTAGCAAAGTTTAGCATATGTTTAAGCAGCTTGAATAATGTTCAGCACGTTTAGCAAAGTTCGAGACAACATGCACCCGCCCGGCCCTCCAAGCCGTCGAGTGGGGCAGGTCACGCCCAATAGATCTATCCACATTTCCCCCGTTGTGCTTCCCCGCACATTCATGGTTTCCCCCGGGACTTCCAATGATCGTATAGAAATGCAAAGTTAAAACCATAGTATGACATATGTTACCAAAATAGTTTAGCGCATGTTTTCTCCCCCAAAAGTTAAAGCAGTAAAAGTGGGGCCGTGAACTCACCTTAAGTTGCGTTCTTCAGTAATATAAGAAAGCCAAGCCCTTGATAATCCCACTACCGGAGATCTATCAAAATGTTCAAATAAGTGTTCCGACTAATAACCATAAGGTTATCTAGTCCCCGATTGTCCAGATCGTGACCAAGTATGTTTTAAAACTTGTTTAAGTGTTCAACCGACACACTAGACCGACCCGACATCCCGTTGGTGACTCATTACCCTAACTAATCAAGTACACATAGATTACACACAAGGTTCAAGCATAAAACACTTAGTTTGTATCAAAAATCTCATTTTTGAATCAATAGGGTCGAACCAGGAAAATTTATCCACCTTCGCCCCTTTTCAATCCACATTCGACCGTTTGGAAACCACCTTTGACCTCTTGAACTGATTCGACCAAACTGTCCAGGTTCGACCCTGGAATTCCACGTTCGACCACCCGATCGGTCGAATGTGCCCAGGTTCGACCCTGGCAGAATACCTTTCCCAAAAACGCTTCAAAAACATCCGAAACATTGTGAAACCTCGCCAAACACAGCAGTTGATTATGATTAACATATCCCCACAAAACCCCACCAATTTTACCCCAAAACATGTTCATTTTAGACCTTTCCCAAAATGGCAAAAATCATGAAAACATCACATCATGCATGAATTCTTTACCCAATTTGGAAACTTTTTGAAATCAATCCATAATCATCTTAATAGTGTTCAGTTTGTCGTGTGTTTAAGCATCTCAAAAAGTTCTATTGATCATACAAGCATGCATCAAGCCCTAGCTTTATTGAAACCCCCAATTTAGATATGATATCATTAATAATCTAATTGTGACCATAAACAATCTTATATTAACATCAATATCAGCCCTAAATCATGTTTCTAGCGTTAGTACAGCAGCAAATCATCAAGCAACACATAATATCACATAACACATAATTAACATATGTTTATTGATATGAAAACTTATGTTTAATGATAGGGTTTTGGTTTAGAAAGATGTTTAAAAGGTTTTTATTGATAAAAACATCCTTAGAACAGATCTGGACATTTAGGGTTAGATGAAAACGAATTAAAATGCTTGAAAAAGGTTTAGAATTAGGAACACACCTTGGATTCTTGATTAGATGTTGTTGATAGGTCAGATTATGAAAAATAAGAGCAAAAACTCCTTCCTTAGTGATTAAAATCGTTTGAGAGTGTTTAGAGACGGTTAGGGTTTGTGAAATGGTGAAAAATGACAAAGTTTGGTATTTATACTAGTCCACATTCGCCCCTTTCTAAGGGTCGAACGTACCTTATTTGGTTGAATGAAATCTTATTGTTTCCACATTCCAGGTTCGCCCCTTCATTAAGGGTCGAACCAAGATTATTTTCCAGGTTCGCCCCCACGCTGTGGTCGAACCTGGACCTATGTTTTTCTAGTTTTCTAGTTTGTCGTGTTTAACGCATTTTAACGCATCCTAACACATGAACATGCAACCTTAATCTATGTTTAACATATCTTAGCATGGATGATTACTTACACATCGTTTAAACACGTCTTTGCATATAATCCACCATATGACAATTAATCTACACATAACACTTAATTAGTTTATGTAATTTCACCAACAACGAGACCCGGTACTAGTGTATTCCCAAAACGACTCCCAATGATCCTCCAGATCATTGAACCCTGGACAATCCTATCCTGACCCGACTCAACTAACCTGGTTAAGTCCGTTTTAAATGTTGCTCGCTAAGGTAGACTTAGGTGTTACTAAAATGTTTAAGCCAAACATGCCGGGTGTCACAAATCCTCCTCCACATCCCTTCATAATCGGACTTAAAACGAAACGCCCATTTAGCTAATAAAGCCGTATTAACATCATTAAGTTTAGTGATCCCCAAGCCCCCATTCTTCTTTGACTTTATGACAACCTCCCACGACACCCAATAAACACCTCTACCCTCCTTACAACCTAACCATAGGAACTTTCTCATCATTTTCTCAATTTCTTCAATAACCGCTACCGGAGCCTTATATAGAGATAAATAGTATACCGAAGGCTAGCTAAAACCGACTTTAACAAAGTAAGGCGCCCACCAATAGACAACAACTTGGACTTCCACGAAGATAAACGGCTCTGAATCGTATCCACAACCGGCTCCCAATTACACACCCGGTTCATATTGGCTCCCACCTTTATACCTAAATAAACAAAAGGAAGCTTCCCAATTTTACAACCCAAGAGACTTGCCATTTGGTTTACATCCTCCTCTGCCACACCCAACCCGAAAAGCACGGACTTGTGAATATTAATTCGTAAGCCGGAACATAAATAAAATATCCGAAGCAAACGGTTAGTAATATTCACATTATGCTTATCCCATTTACCTAAGATCAACGCAACATCAGCATACAACATGTGGGACACAATCGGCCCACCATTGGATAACTTCACCCCTTCCGATTCCCCCATATCACTTGGTTTAGAAATCAAACAGGCCAAAAATTCCATAACAATTAAAAACAAAAAAGGCGACAACGGATCCCCTTGTCTAAGACCCTTTTGACATTGGAACTCAAACGTCGGGGATCCGTTAACCAACACCGCGGAACGTGCCGATTGTATAATCCCTTTTACCCACATACACCACCTAGAAGGAAAACCCATCTGAGATAAAATAGATAACAGAAACTCCCAACTTACGTTATCGTACGCCTTCTCGGAATCAATCCTAAAAAGGAACACCTGATCTCTATTTTTCTTGACCCAGCTATAATCTCATTGAGTACCAATGGCCCATCTAAAATAAATCTTTCCTTCAAGAATGCCGATTGTGAATTGGAAATCACCTTCCCAATGACTTTCTTCATTCTCGCCGCAACAACTTTAGAAATGCTCTTATTAATGACACCAATTAAATTTATAGGTCTATAATCCTTCAATCCCACCGGCGTCTTTATTTTTGCAATTAAAGTAATATAAGATAAGCTGCACTCCTTACTAATCGACCCCTTATGATAGAATTCTTCAAACATCTTCATAAAATCTTCCTCCAGGTGATTCCAAAAGCGCATGATAAACCTGAAATTAAACCCACCAGGCCCTGATGCCTTATCAGCTCCACAATCAAAAACCGCCTCCTTAACTTCTTCCTTGGAAAAAGGAGCTATCAAGTCATTAATACTTCCTTCTGGTACCTGTTTCAAATTATCGCAGAAAAAAACAGGATGATAAGGGCAACTCTCCTTAAAATGGTTCCTGTAAAACCTCAAAACCTCCCTTTTAACAAAGTTTGGTTTAGAGATCTAATTCCCATCCACCAACAATCCCGGAATAGCATTAGCCGCTTGCCTTCCCTTGATACACCGATGAAAAAATCCCGAATTCTCATCCCCTCACGAAGCCCATTTCACCCTCGACTTCTGATGAAGGTCCCGATTCTTGGAATGTAACAAATTCTCTAATTCTTTTTTACTTTCCTCCCAAACCTTCTCCTCCTCTAACTCTCGTTCTTCCAACAATCTCTCTAACCCAGAAATATCTTCTTTGCACATATTCACGGCTTCCTCTTCTTTTTTAGACACCTCCTTCCACCAAACTATTAAGCCATTTCTAACAGCCCCCAATTTCTTATGTAAAACCACATCAGCTGGACCATTACCATTGAACCTATGAAGGGCCCCTATAACCACGTGATCACACCCAACCCTATCTAACCAAGAATTAAACCATTTGAAAGGTTTAGCTCCAAAATTAGGATCATGGATCGAGAGAAGCAAGGACAATGATCGGACAACTCCCGAGGAAGAGCCCTCAGACACGCTCCACTCCATCTATTAAAAAACTCTTGACACACCAACACCCGGTCTATTTTACTCATTTTACATTCGTTTCCTGTCCCCGCCAAAAAGGTAAATTTATTCCCTCTCATAGTAAACTCCTGCAAGTTAGCCTCCTCAATGAACAAATTAAAATCTTTAACCATACCTTTATTGAACTTAGAATTTTTACGCTCTTCAGCCCATCTAACCGAGTTAAAGTCACCAAGAAGAACCCACATCCCCTCACCTTTGCGAAATAACCCACTTAACCGCTCCCATAAAATTCTTTTTTCTCTAGACTTTTGGGGAGCATAAACATTGACAAAGTTAATAATAGAGCCATCTTCAACTAAAGATCCAGAAGTTAACAAAAAATTCCTGTCCTCCACCGATTTAATCTTTTTGAATTTTCATCCTCAATTCATGTAAACTATGAAATCCCTCATCACATTTTTAAAATGTTAAACAAATATAAAATGAGTTGGTCCCCTCTCGATCACCACTATCTGTGTAGAAATTTACGTATCAACACACAAGAACTAACACCGAGCCAACATAAACTCATAACAATGAACACAAGATGTAGGCAATAAAACGGTGACAAAATCTTATTTAACCCAATCCAAAAAAATACCCAACCAATACCCAGATCTCAGCAAATCACTGAGATCAATAAACCAATACAAAGTTGTCTATAATCTGCTGATTAACAAGATCAGCAAATAAAGACTATGAAACAAGAGTAAACAAACTTACAAAGATGAAGAATACAAGGAGAAAACCATAGACAAATACAGGAAAAACCCTAGACGAATATGTAGAACCAGGGAAACAGAGAAACAAAAATAACAAAAAAATGTGACTAATCAATGGAAGAGAGAAAAGCTCAGTGTTTATATACTCAACTTTTGAAGCTTCCACCCACTTGCAATCCAACGATCAGAACTCTTTTAGTCTAACGGCTCATATATCACTCGAACAACCTGCCAACAACCTTCACTAATAATGGGCCATGGGCCACATATATAATATGCTAAACATTATAAAACCACAAGCCCATCAGACTAAAGCGTTTCATCATAAGCCTAAGATATTCCTGAGCACAACATCATTCACACAGAATATCCATAAGCCCAATGATCAATAATAAGTAATTGAATTATATAACATATGTTATTTTTAACAATCTTCAGTATGATTAACATGGCCATCCTAAATTCCAACCTCAAACTCGGTAACGAGATGCGCAGGATGGTGTTCCCCTTAGTTTTGATCCTCCACGTGACCATCCCGTCATGTCCTGACTGTGTTCCACTTACTCTAAGACTATATGGGGTGGGGAGCATGATGTGTCATGTGGCACATGTGGGCTTCACTTTTCAAGCCCAAAGATGGTGGGTGAACGGGTAGAGTCCTAATTCCTAGCGCATAGGCGGACCCTACCCCACAAGATCTCCGCGAAGAAAAATACCACTTGAAATGGCCACGTATGTGAAGATAACAGATCTCCGCGAAACTCCCTCCGCGGAACTTGGACCTCTGCGGAACTCAATCCTCATAAGATCACACGTGGAATGCAATCCACCCGCGTGAGACCCTGCGCCCAACTCAGTGATGGTCTCTCACGGACAAGTCACAGCCTGACGTGTGTCAGGCCTGGCCCGCCAGGACGGCGCGCCAGCAGGGAAGGTGCAGCCCCCTTATCCCCACTTCCTAAAAAGATCCCCTTTGTGTCAGGCGTCACCTCAGACAATCTTCTGGAAGGGGCAGGCTGACAGACTGACGCCGCCTGACACAGACTGACGCAGACAGAGAAAGATCCGCCTCCAACTAATAGCAACAGGCCACGTGGGCCAATGGCAGGGCGATACCTCTTTCTCTTTCCTATATTTATTGTATTTAGTTTGATTTATGTTTTCCTTAGTCCAAATTTAACTAGTTGGGCCGAAAGGAATGCTAGCCCATAACCCAGGCCCAAGCCCATCATCGTGGTTATGGGTAAATGGAAACCGGCCCATGTAACCTCTATAAATAGGAACTCTCACATCCTTCAACAAGATCCCACTCTCTCAAGAATACACCTACACTTACCAGGCCAAACCATCATTTTTGTGTCTGCTATCACGAGTCTCTTAAGACTCTAAACGGCTGCCTCCTTTCACATGACCCTTTGATTATTTACAGGTTCCGGATCCAGCCATGGTGTGGAGCAACGGATTATATCCTGCAGTAAACACGTGTCATCACCCAAAATACCTCCTGTGAGGTAAGTGTGGATGTTCAAAATATCTGAATCCAAAAATCTGATCCGAAATATCCGATATCCAATATCCGAATCCGAAATATCCGAAAACTAGATATCCGAAATTCGAAATTCGGATATCTGAATTTTCGGATTTGGATACAGATAGTGATTATAAAAATTTTCGGATATTTAATATCCGAAAAATATCTGAAACAATTCAAAATATCCGAAAATTTATATATAAAAACAAATAAAATATATATCATAATAAAATCGGATGTTCAGATATCCGATCGGATATCCAAAATTTCGGATGCGGATTCGGATAGTGAAACTAGCTATCCAAAGATTTCGGATATCCGAAATTCGGATATTGAATTTTCGGATATCCGATTTTGAACACCCTTAGAGCTAAGTACTGTACCAATTATCACTCGTTGTTTCTTCATTGGGGAGTAGGGGGCTTGAAGGAAATAAAATTATTATTATTAGTTTGTGTGTTTAAATTTAAATAAAAAAAATCAGCCAATCACATCGTCACACCTCCACCCTACGCCGATGAAGCCTTCCCCGCCCAAAAGGCTACGCCAACCCCCTCCCCCCCCCCCTCCACACCCAGTCCCCTTAATCTTATAGTGAAACAAGTTGCAAAGTGGTTACTACATATCCTTAATGAAATATACCAGTAATATATAACTTTCTAGAGAGATCAAAGAGGTTTTAGTGGCGAAACTCTTGATTGGAGAATCAAGGAAAGACTTTATTTGTTAACATCCACTTTAACCTTTATAAATTAAGGTATATCTTCTCATTCATCTTAGTCCTACGGGTTGAGCACATTTGCTACTTCAGTTCAAAAGGTTTTTAATTTTTTTTGTTTCCGTGTCTCTGTCGTTTGTAATTTTTAGCCATTTTCGTCCAACCCACCGAGTGTCAATTTGTATACAAAAAGTGTTAGTTCATTTATGTATGTCCATTGATGTACGAATGGACTAGTCGTTATCGAGTGTAGAATATCTAATTTTGTTGTAAAATGTGGTTTTAGTGATTGTTAGCGGCTATTCAATGTAATTAATGCAGCTCATTCCTTAAGAATCTTAATGAATAAGCTCCAAGTATTAAAAACCCAATCATTCCCCATTTTTCAGAGTCTCTTCTCCTACCCCTTTCGTCGTCAAAACCCTGTAGAGAGTGAACCATGTTGAGCGGTGCGTGTGTGGTGTGGTGGGGGGGAGGGGGTTCCATATGTAAGTGTGTTAACGTAAACTCTTTTGGTATCATTGGATCTGTGTTGGTTCGTGCGTTTATTGTTACTTTTGGTATTGTTTGGGTTTTACACTTTCTAAGAGCATTCACATCCTGTCACACCCTCAAATTTCCACATGCGGGGTTTTACCGCGAGGCACGTGACACACCAGGATCCAAGTCAACGGTCACAATAAACGACATCTATATGATAAGAAAACAACGTAAACTACCATTGAGTTTCAAAAACCGTTCTAACACAGCGGAAGCAAAATGTATTATTACAACTTAAAAGTAAAACTCAAAGTCTGAAATGTTTAACAAAACATGCATATGATCCCTAGACGCCGTGAGACTCCGTGCGCCTATACTCAATGCTGCTACCTTAGCGACCTGAGAAAACATGCCAAAAAGACGTCAACATATAATGCTGGTGAGTTCACAGGTTTTAAGTTTGTAAACGTTTTCATGTGTAAAGCAATTCCTCATAAAGTGCCAAGTGTGTAAAAGTTCCAAGTAAATAACAAACTTTCCCTTACTACTACGACTATGTTGCTAAAACCATTACTGACAAACGTTGCTCAAGTTGCTGCCCATGTGTCAAGTGTCAAGTGTCAAGTAGAGACAATATGCACCCGCCCGGCTCCCAGCCGTCAGGTGGGGTTCGTCACGCCCGATAGATCTATCCACATTTCCCCCGTTGTGCCTCGCACATTCATGGTTTCAATAGGGACTTCGGTTTCGTCGTATAGTAAGTAAGTGCCAAGCGTCAAGTGTCAAATGCCAAACATCAATGTTTAAAAGTGTCAAGTGCCAATGTTAAATATGCCAAGTGCCAAACGTGTCATGTTTCTTAAAAGAGTCACATTCCCAAAAGGCGTCACGTTTCTAAAAGTGTCGTGTTTCAAAAGCGTTATGTTTCCAAAAGTGGTAAGTTTTATAAAAGTTGCGTTTTCAAATCATAAACGTTGCTTTGCTAAAACGTGTGGCATGCTTCTCCCCCGAGAGAAAAGAGTATGAAAGAGGGGCCGTGAAACTCACCTTAGAGTGCGTCTTCCGACAACCAGAATTCCAACACGTGTAAGATAATCCCAACTAATGACAACCTATCAATGAGTTTACATAAGTGTGACGACTATTAACCCGAAGGCTAACCAGTCCCCGATTGTCCAGATCTTGACTACGTGTGTTAAAAGTGTGTTTAAACGTTAACCGGACATCTCAGACCGACCCGACATCCCGTTGGTGACCCATTACATCAATTAGGCATGCACATAAGTTTCAAGCATAAAACACTTGGTTTGCATCAAAAATCTCATTTTAGTAATCGTAGGGTCGAATGTAGTTTTAA
Source organism: Ambrosia x helenae (assembly GCA_030844895.1). NCBI lineage: Eukaryota > Viridiplantae > Streptophyta > Magnoliopsida > Asterales > Asteraceae > Ambrosia > Ambrosia x helenae. The sequence continues at coordinate 95,067,255 of CM061229.1, forward strand.
GCGGTCGAAGGAGGCTTTAAATGGTCGAATGTGGCTACCTTCGCCCCTTTTCTCCCTCCTTCGCCCATTTGCAATACGTTCGACCAGTTAGCAACCAGGTTCGACCCTGGAGTCCCTCCTTCGCACCTTCGATCGGTCGAAGGAGGCCAGGTTCGCCCCTGTTGTGCAAATTTTCCTAAAAACGCTTCAAACACATTCAAAACGGCTCGAAACATCATCAAACACAGCAGTCAAGCATGGATAACTTATCCCTACAAAACCCTACCGATTTTTCACCAAAAATCTAGTCGTTTTACAAGTTTCCCAAAATAGTAAATTATGGAGATGTCACATCATCATGCATGCAATCCTTACCCAATTAGGAAACTTTATGAAATCAATCTATAGTCAACTTAATATGCTCAGATTATCATGCACAATAAACCCCCAATCCCATCCTCATCACTATCATCATGAACAAGCCCTAGATCTAACCCAAAATCCCCAAAATGAACACAACATCATTAAATAATCAATTGTAACCCATCTCAATCATAAACATCATCAATAACAGTCCTAGATCATTGTCATAACATCTATACAGCAATCAATCATCAAACAATGCATAACATCACATAAAACACCATTAACACATGTTAATTTGTATGAAAACTCATTGTTTATGAATAGGTTTTGTTTAGAAAGATATTATGAAGGTTTTTATCCATGAAAACATGTTTGAATCAGATCTAGACTCTTGGGGTTTAATGAAAACAAATTGAAATGCTTTAAAAATGATTTAGAATGAAGAACACACCTTAGATCTTTGTGTAGAAGATGTTTGTAGGTTAGATTATAGAAAACAAGGGCAAAACTCCTTCCCCAATGTTTAAAGTTGCTAGAGAGTGTTTTAAGGCGTTTAGGGTTTGTGAAATGGTGAAAAATGACAAAGTGTGGTATTTATACTCTGTCCACATTAGCCCCTTTTACCTGGGCGAATGTGCTCTCCTTCGACCCTTTCACAGGGTCGAATGAGCCCTGTCCTAGCCGAAGAGAATTCTTTCAATTCCATCTCCCTGGTTCGCCCATTCACAAAGGGTCGAACCAAACAAGTTTTCTCCTTCGACCACTCGAAGTGGTCGAACCAGAGTCCATGTTTGTCTAGTTGTCCAGTTTGTCGTGTTTAACGCATTCTAACGCACCCTAACATACGAGCATGCAACCTTAGTCTATGTTTAAAATATTTAAGCACGGATGATTATCTACACATCCTTTAAAACACATCTAAGCATATAATCCACCATACGACAATAATCTACACATACACTTAATTTGTTTATGTAATTCACCAACAACGGGACCCGGTACTAGTGTATTCCCAAAATGACTCCCAATGATCCTACAGATCATTGAACCCTGGACAATACGGACTGTGTTCCGACTCTACCGACCCCGCCAAGTATGTTTTAATAAACGTTTTTCGCTAAGGTAGGCTTATGTGTTTATAAAATGTTGACCCAAACATGCCGGGTGTCACACATCCCCTCCACCATTTTGTACCCTATAATATAACAAAAAAAATCATATTTTTCAAAATTTATCTCTCATTTTAAAAAAACCGTTTCACATCCCCTTCACCATATTTATCTTTATCTTACTGACAAACACTTAGGGGTTGTTTGGCAACTGCTGAACCAGTAAGTGCTGAACCAGTAAGAGGTCTTAATGGGTAAGAGGCTCTGAACCAGTAAGTGTTGAACCAGTAATGGTTGTTTGGTTGTAGGGCTGAATGATTGTGCAAAATGACTATTTTGTCCCTGTAACAATTACAGATCGATAACTTAGAAAACACCACTTTAATCAATAAAAATCCTATAATAATTTCTATTATTATTTTTTTTAACTGTTATTATTATTATTATTATTATTATTATTATTATTATTATTATATCAAATACCAAGAATAGCCCACCCTATTTGACCATTGATTCTTGATATCTGTTGGTGGTACAGACCATTCATCATCTCCATTTTTCATTCCACCATTAATATTTCACACCCACCTACCTTTTTCATCACCATCATCAACATCAAAATCTCCATTCATACACACATCAATACATCATCTCCAAATACACACACATACAGCAGAGAACGATAGAGAGTCATGGCGGAGCTCGCGTGGCGGAGCCACCATACGCCGGTGAGGGATGACGGCGGAGCAAGGGTTTTGGATTTGGATGTGGGTGATATGTGGTGGTTGGTTTCATCAGTGAACAAAGAAGGGAAGCAGGGTATATTGGTCTTGTTTTTCATTCAGCATCTTCCCATTGCTGACCCATTCAGCTCTGAACTGACCGATTCAGAGGTTGGGTTTTTGACAACCAAACACCTTAACCTCTGACCGATTCAGAGGTTACCTCTGAATGCTCCATTCAGAGGTGAACCAAACAGCCCCTTATTTTATTATATTCCTCGTTAAAATACACTTACAATAATTTGATGGGGGTGAATAGTAGCTTTTTATAAATAAAAAGCTAGAAGATGGATTTTTCAAAATAAAAGATGGGGTATAAAATGATAGATGGGGTGTAGGGTGTTTTTAGTAAATTTTTTTAAATTTTAAAGATAGAGGGATTATTTGATGGAGGGGATGTGAATGCTTTAATACTCTGTTCCAAGGTTTCATTAAAGGATGAAAAAGAAATGATTGAGAAGGAAGTGGGAAAAAAATGTGTTCCAGAGTTTTTTGTAGGAGAAAAGGGGGAATGAGAAGGATAATAAAAAGGTTTTTATGGTGATTTTCAATCTTTCCAATTTGAAAGGAACCGAAGAGAAGGGAAGAGGAGAGAGATCCTTTCTCTTCCATCCTTTAATGAAACTCTGGAACATAGTGTAAGATTCAATGCGATCCAGAATTCTAAAAAAGCCAATTGTGTTTCCCGTGTAATCTCTAGCGCGCTATGTTCAACCGTTGTATAACAAGAATATTTACTTAAAAACAATTTGATTATCAAATATAAATTTTCCACTTCCACTATCAACCTAAGCCAACAATTTTGTATCCCTCTCTTAAATTATCAAAATCTATCTTCTTCATATATTTTTTAACAAAATATTGCAAAATGACAAGAAGATTTTGAACCGACATTGAAGAATGGCATTGGCCACGGTTTGGGTGAATCGGTACGTGGTACGTGGACATTGTGCTCAGAACTAAAGAATTTGGAGATCAATGTTAGAGCGATACCTTCAACAATTGGGTGCATCTGATCAAGGACGAAGCTTTCTTAGGCCTGGGGTGGCCCTGACCCCCCTGTTTTTGGCGCAGTAATGGAAATTTGCGATTTTTGTAGGTAAATTTAGTTTGGGTTGAGTCTGGCCCCTGCCAATTTGCCACTACCGATTAAAAAAATTGAGTCCCCCGCCCCCTCCCCCCTCCAAATTGGCGAACCAAGCTTCGCCCCTGCATCTGATTGCTTGGCCCACCAACCCACTTCGAAGTGGAGGTATTTGTACCAAATCTTCAAATGAAATATTTACACATAGTTTATAAATATTTATATTTATTTTTTTTGTAATAACTTAGATGAAGGACCACTGTGGCGAGCATTTATGGTTATTATTATTTTTTAAATTAAAGTTATAATATTTTGTATTACAATATTAAGTTCATTTACATATTTGCCCATGCTAAAGTTATTTATCTATACTTCTATACTACTATATAATGCATTTTAAATTAATAAAAATGGGGATGATAATGGATCGGGTTTGAGACGGTTTTAGGTAATCCCAACCCCATACCAGATTAGGTTTGCTTGTCAAAAACCCGGCCCAATACCCGCCGGGTAATTACCCATCGGGTATCGGGTATACCCGTGGGTTTCGGGTAAACCCATTAATTTTAATTTTTACCTATTGAGTATATCCGACCAAAGACCCGACCAGTATCTATTAGGTAACTATTAACCAATTACATTTACCATTATTAAATATATATGTAAATGATTACAATCTATAAATATAAAATACTTAAATCTTATAAAAACAAGCCAAGACATAGATAACAAATAGTATACACTAATTTTTTGTAATTTTTTAGCACAAGATGACAGTCTAGATGGACAATTTGATATATTATGCATACATATTTAAAAACATATACTAGAAATTATATTGGGTATCTAATCGGGTAAACGGGTATATCATCAAATCCCAAACTCGTCCCAAACCCGTGAAAAAATAAAAACTAATCCCATACCCGGACCTATACCCGATTACCCGACTCCAAACACGTCCCAAATGTATCGGGTTTCGGGTTTACTTATCGGGTTCGGGTTTGATTGTCATCCTTAGACAAAAATGTAATTTAACTTCATTGAATGGGGCATCATTGTAATTTACCTCAAATCTTAATTCACATTTATACATTATTTAATTAATACTTTATTTAATAAACTTCTTCTTTATTTAATAAACTTATTCTATAAATACATATATAATTAGAACAAAAAAAATTAAAGAAATTTATAAAAACAAAATTAGTAATAGTATTATGTTATAACTAAGGAGTAAATTAATAGACTTACCCGTTATCTATTTCTAAATATCATACTGTTGACACGACATATAAAATTGAAAATATTATATTCTTTAAATTAAAATAACATTACAAGGGAATTATATCTAATAAAAATAAGTTATTAAACAGTTTATCAAATGCATTATATTCTATAAATTAAAATAACAATATTTAATATGATATATAATAGGGAATATTAAGTTATTTAACCGTTTATCAAATGTTTAAAATATAACTTGTCGACTAAATCCAACTATAAATTTTACTTCTTTTTGTACTAACGGTCCTAAAAAGCATTGTATTACTTATTAGGAACATTATATAAAAAAATTACCCTTGCACATAATATAATTTAAAGGTACATGAGGAGATATGCTCGTTGCAATTATTACTGGATGTTCATATTGGCTCAAGTTCTCTATACGTGCTTTCGAATACATGGAATTGTTGAGATTAAATAGATGTTGAAGTGATATTTTAAGAAACTTATATTCCAAGTTCTTTGACATCAAAATAGAAAGAAAAAAAAGGCCCAAAAAGTGTCTATTACATTAAATTAGCCTAGAAATAAACCTCTTTTTTTCCCTCAAACCAGTTCGGGTTAAACAAGTTTGGGTTCTTTTAAGTTCTTTGGCCAAATCAGCACAAGCTAGAGGCCCAAAATAAACCAAACCTCCAAGAGCATTTTTTTTATTAGTTCTTTGACTAAAGCATTTTTTTATTTTTACAATATTTTACTTTTAGGTTTTTTTTAGATAGAGTTCCGAGATGTTGTCCGCTAAGTTTCATTACAGAGTTTTATGTCACGGAGTAAACCTTCTTAACTCAAGTGCGGCGACTTAGAATGCGTCTAAGTTAAGCCTTTGATCTGGTTATGTAGCAATTCACGTTAAGTGATGCGGAAGCGTTCAAGTTATGAAAGATTAACTCTTTATATTGATACAAGAACAATATTACAAGAAGCTTTTACAAGTAGTGCAAGTTATGAAGGTTATGTTGGTGATGAACAAGTTGTGAGGGGTGATTACAAATGATTCGTTGATGACCTATTTATACTAGTGCTACAAGATCTAGATTGTTCCATATCTAGATGGATCTATACAAAAATCTACTACGGAGCTTCTAGGTTTTTCTTTAGTAATATCATGATATTTTTGGTACTATCTTGTGGGATCTAGAAAGTTCTAGGGCTGCACTTTTAAGGGTGTTTATTACTTTCCTTTTCCGGACTTTTCTAGATCGTTCTTAGCTGGATCATGACCCTTGTATGTGCACCATGATGGCTGGAAATTCGTAGGCCAATCCGAAGACTTCCGGACGTCTCTAGAAGTGTCAAGATGTTCCCGGAAAGGCCTTAAAGCTGAAAATTTAGTGCTGAATTTTGGTGGGTCGTGACATTCTCCCCCACCTAAATCCACGACGTCCTCGTCGTGTTTGCGGGACACACTCGTTTTTCCTTCCTTTCTGGTAATGATGGATGGTCCTAGTGATGAGCTTGTCCCTAAACATCTCTTGGAATCAATTTCAAGGCGCATTGATGTTATTGACACACCTTGTATTGGATCAGACTCCATCTTGACTATGTGGAGGCGATCTTCAATCATGATGCAAAACTTATTTGCGAAAGGCATGGGAAAAGTTGATTCCTTGTCGAGGAAATCTTGGCCAATCACAAAGTTATGATCTTCCATTGGGACAACGAAAAGGTCTATCCTTCCCTTCCATTTCCCAATTGTGGCTTTAACGCCATATGCCACTCCAAGTATTGGTTGCATTTGTCCATTTGTGGCCTTCATTGTCGCGTTATGTTTGGTTACTCGGACACCGAGTCTTATGGCTTCATCAATTGAGATGAAGTTATGGCTTGCTCCTGTGTCAACAAGTTCTTTTACGGGTCTTCCGTTTACCACCATGTTGACGAGTAAAAGTCTTTTCTCTGACTCCGTTCTTGGTTTTGAGTTTCTTTGGCTTGTCTTGCCATTGTTTATGACTCCTCTCTTTTTGTGTTTTGATTTGGTCTTTTCTTTTTGATGTAAAGTATTGAATTTTTGTAATTGTATTGACCCCAAACATGCTTCTGGTTTTGTCTTGTTGTTGTTTTCTTTTGCCTTCATTTCAGCAAAGTTTATGTATAAATCTTGGAGTTTGTTGTCTACCTCCCCTCGGAGCTTTGCAACCTCCTTTTCGATCGTGTCTTGCATCTCAAGACGTATGACTTCAATAGTATCCTTGAAGTTGCTTTTGAGTTCCTTTAACTCAACGCGTAATGGTTCCAAAGCTTCTAGCTTTTTCAGGTAGCTATTGACTAAATTTCCGAGTTGTGTGACCAATGCGTCAACATTGGCCATCATTTTGTCTAAGGACTTAACTAGATCCATAGACGTACCTTTGCTTGTCTCAGCTTCTTGTGGAGTCTTGTTTTGATGTTGTGTTGCTTTTTTGGTAGCAGCGTTTCTCTTGGTCTTTTTTGTTTGCCATCCCGATGAACCGACGCGGCTCTGATACCACTTGTCACGGGGTAAACCTTCTTGACTCACGTGCGGCGAATTAGAATGCGTCTAAGTTAAGCCTTTGATCTGGTTATGTAGCAATTCACGTTAAGTGATGCGGAAGCGTTCAAGTTATGAAAGATTAACTCTTTATATTGATACAAGAACAATATTACAAGAAGCTTTTACAAGTAGTGCAAGTTATGCAGGTTATGTTGGTGATGAACAAGTTGTGAGGGGTGATTACAAATGATTCGTTGATGACCTATTTATACTAGTGCTACAAGATCTAGATTGTTCCATATCTAGATGGATCTATACAAAAATCTACTACAGAGCTTCTAGGTTTTTCTTTAGTAATATCATGATATTTTTGGTACTATCTTGTGGGATCTAGAAAGTTCTAGGGCTGCACTTTTAAGGGTGTTTATTACTTGCCTTTTCCGGACTTTTCTAGATCTTTCTTAGCTGGATCATGACCCTTGTATGTGCACCATGATGGCTGGAAATTCGTAGGCCAATCCAAAGACTTCCGGACGTCTCTAGAAGTGTCAAGATTGTCCAGGAAAGGCCTTAAAGCTGAAAATTTAGGGCTGAATTTTGGTGGGTCATGACATTGTCCCCCACCTAAATCCACGACGTCCTCATCGTGATTGCGGGACACACTCGTTTTTCCTTCCTTTCTGGTAATGATGGATGGTCCTAGTGATGAGCTTGTCCCTAAACATCTCTTGGAATCGATTTCAAGGCGCATTGATGTTATTGACACACCTTGTATTGGATCAGACTCCATCTTGACTATGTGGAGGCGATCTTCAATCATGATGCAAAAATTATTTGCGAAAGGCATGGGAAAAGCTGATTCCTTGTCGAGGAAATCTTGGCCAATCACAAAGTTATGATCTTCCATTGGGACAACGAAAAGGTCTATCCTTCCCTTCCATTTCCCAATTGTGGCTTTAACGCCATATGCCACTCCAAGTATTGGTTGCATTTGTCCATTTGTGGCCTTCATTGTCGCGTTATGTTTGGTTACTCGGACACCGAGTCTTATGGCTTCATCAATTGAGATGAAGTTATGGCTTGCTCCTGTGTCAACAAGTGCTTTTACGGGATTCCGTTTACCACCATGTTGACGAGTAAAAGTCTTTTCTCCGACTCCGTTCTTGGTTTTGAGTTTCTTTGGCTTGTCTTGCCATTGTTTATGACTCCTCTCTTTTTGTGTTTTGATTTGGTCTTTTCTTTTTGATGTAAAGTATTGAATTTTTGTAATTGTATTGACCCCAAACATGCTTCTGGTTTTGTCTTGTTGTTGTTTTCTTTTGACTTCATTTCAGCAAAGTTTATGTATAAATCTTGGAGTTTGTTGTCTACCTCCCCTCGGAGCTTTGCAACCTCCTTTTCGATCGTGTCTTGCATCTCAAGACGTATGACTTCAATAGTATCCTTGAAGTTTCTTTTGAGTTCCTTTAACTCAACGCGTAATGGTTCCAAAGCTTCTAGCTTTTTCAGGTAGCTATTGACTAAATTTCCGAGTTGTGTGACCAATGCGTCAACATTGGCCATCATTTTGTCTAAGGACTTAACTAGATCCATAGACGTACCTTTTCTTGTCTCAACTTCTTGTGGAGACTTGTTTTGATGTTGTGTTGCTTTTTTGGTAGCAGCGTTTCTCTTGGTCTTTTTGTTTGCCATCCCGATGAACCGACGCGGCTCTGATACCACTTGTCACGGAGTAAACCTTCTTGACTCACGTGCGGCGACTTAGAATGTGTCTAAGTTAAGCCTTTGATCTGGTTATGTAGCAATTCACGTTAAGTGATGCGGAAGCGTTCAAGTTATGAAAGATTAACTCTTTATATTGATACAAGAACAATATTACAAGAAGCTTTTACAAGTAGTGCAAGTAATGCAGGTTATGTTGGTGATGAACAAGTTGTGAGGGGTGATTACAAATGATTCGTTGATGACCTATTTATACTAGTGTTAAGATGGTCCCGGAAAGGCCTTAAAGCTGAAAATTTAGGGCTGAATTTTGGTGGGTCGTAACATTTAGCTAAAATGACTCATAAGTTGAACAATTTATTATAGGGTAAACGCACTTATATATTTTCGTTTTTGACAGCACAACTGTGGTCTTCAATTGGACATTCTGGTGGTAAGTTGTCAGGTTGGAAGTTCAGTACTGTAGGTTGCAGTGTATTTATCCCATAAATATCTGGTATTTGTTGTTAAAAACACAAATGTTAATTATAGCTGGCAATCACAATTTTTTAGAAAAAAAGTGAACTGGTTTGAGCAAAATGAACCGTATAGTGTTTATATGAGTCACGCTAATTACACATTATGGTCAAAACTGAAGATGCATCACTATTTTAAAATTTGTTAGCTTATTGGCATTGATTGTTATTGCTATCATACTAAACTAGTAGGAATGTCCGCGCGTTGCGGCGGGTGTCCCTGATGATATCATATTCAATTATGATGTCTAAAAATGACATTTAAATGGATCAAGCTAAAACCTATTGGATTAACCAATTAAAACATAAAAAATTGTAATCTATTGGTCATATAAATAAAAAAACTTACATATGGATATTGTTTATATCGAATTCTAAAACCACATCATAACTAAATTTTCTATCTTAATATATGTGTAATTAACAAATATTGTTCATAGCACATAAAAGTTGGTAATGAAATAAGTACGCTGATCATAACATATGTATTTTGAAAATACATTGGTTGGTAAACAATTGAAGTCAATGTCCGTTATTGAACTTATTGGATAAAATAATCTTTAATTTACATTTCAAGACATTCTCAATACCCACATCCATTCTTCATTATACCTTATATTCTTTAACATATGGAAGGGTGGAGATTGAACCAAAAATGAAGAGTGGCAAATTTAGCCTATGCCTTTTCGTATGCCATTTTAAAATTGTATAAAATACCCTTCATATCTATCTAAACTGCTTAATAGTGTATTATGAAGTGATAGTATTAGTCAAAGCTATTGACACCTCATCTGCATCCCTTTTTGTTTGAGTGATGACGCATATACTTATTATGAACAAATAATCATGACAATATAAAACTATAACTTAATGAATCTCACACCGTGACAAGATCACCAAGTATTGTTCAATTTGAAGTTGAGGTTGTCGGTATAACATAAAGCTTGATACCTTATGCTAGCTTTTCATCTCGATCACCAACCTTTCAGGTTCAACAAAAACAGAAGTTTTGTTAGTTTAAGAAAAGTAGGTTGAACATGGGCATGTAGAAAGTTTAGAACAAAAAAGGAAAATGCCACAATCATCAAACACCCTTAAAATCAATCTTACTATAAAAAAAATAAATAGAAAAAAAAGGGATTATTAAGAAAGTTAATAACACCCTTTGATGATCAATTATGTTGCACCTAGTATGAGACTTTACTATCTGACAATAAGCCGTTCAAAAAACAAAAAAAAATCTGACAATACACAACATATAATTTGCGCAATAATCAAATAAACAGTTTCAAATCAATTGTCAACAGAGTATTCAAATACTTTCTTGATAACTTCTTGACCCAACCGGCATAGTTGCAGAGAAAAGCATGCACTCTGTTTCAACCATACACACAAACCGTGCTCATATACATCAACCCCACGAAACAAAGCATTTTGTTGTGAAGTACTAGAACTGGGAAGTCGTTGACCATGCCTTTGATGTCTGTTTCAACTTACCTTGCTAATTCCCTTGTAGGTACAAGTACTAAAACTGGGAAGTCGTTGACCACGCCTTTATTATAAAAATAGACAAATATATAAGACCCAACATATTATTTGAGTTATCAAGGATCAAATGTTATAAAAGAAGATGAAAAAAAGGAAACTCGGTTCATAGGTACCTTGGAGAAATTCTTTTTTCGTCGTATTCGATAAGTTTTTTTATTATAGGAATCCCAAAAGCTATTGTCTTTCATGTTCCGGTTTTGGCACGAGCAATAATATCTCTACCTTCTAGTGCAGGGACCAAGACAGCTCTCTACATGATTGAAACGAAAGGAAGTATATTTGACCAACTCAATATGCAGTAAAATATATAACTTTTAGTTAAAAATAATTAAAATGAATTAAAAAGGTGATATGAATACTATATTACTATGTTTATGCATTATTTCTCATACCTGATATACCACCCACTTCATATTTTGGATTTTTATTGTTTTTCACTTGTTATAGAACATTAAAAGGCTTAAACCTACTATAATCCAACTAAATTTTCTATTTCTTTTTCCTTTGAACAACTAAAGAAACCAACACTGCATACCTCCTTCATCAAGATTTCTGACTGAAAATACCTAAGTGATGGTTTCGATTTTAAAATACAGTTCATACTACTATGCTTGCATAAGAAAATGAAAATGGTTCAAAATCTAAAGGCTGACAACTACTGTGTGCACACATACAAAAAACGCCTGAGGCACCCTTAGCCACAAAATCTCTAACTTCTGACTCCGTAAGGTGCACAGTGTACAAAATGCGACCTTGAGGCGCCAAAAGCGCCACCACTTCTCATTTGCAACTGAACCGCCACCACTTCTCATAAAACTGTTGATTGACATAGTGAAGCATCAAACACAAAACATATTACTATACAACTGCTAATATATTCTTCATGTTAAACCTAAAATAAAATACATTATACTAATTCATATCGAATAAACAAAGTTAAACAGCAAATCAATTTATTCATATACATAAAATTGTTTTCAACACTGCTGATATAGCTATTTATTCATTAAGTCATCAGTTAAACCCTTATTATCATTTTCAACTAACACTAACCCTTAATCCACAAATTAACCCTTGAAAACACTAAACAAAGCTCATTTACTTATCGAGCCCGAGCTCCAGCCTAACATATGAAGCTCGTCGAGCCTTGTCGAGCCTTAGTATAATATTAGTTTTATTAATATTTTATATTATTTACCCAACATTTAAAGTTGTTTAATAAACGAACCGTGCTTTTACCTTATCGAGCCTAAACGACAGTTATTCATAATAAACTTATCAAGAGAAATATGGAAACAGAATTCTGTTTATCAAAGATTCAAATTTAATTACAAAATGTAAGGAACGTAAAGTTCATTAAATTAAGTCCTGGATTGAAAAGGCAAAAGAAGGCACGCTTATAGGTATGGAGGGAGTATCTAATTCCAGGAAAAAATCATATGTTAATTGATGCCAGTCCTACTATGGTGATAAGTGAATTCATAGCAGCATATGTTGTTTCAGGATGCTGACTGGGTTTTAAAAAGCGCACATGAGGTGAGCCTTGGCGCGAGGCGCAAGAAGGCGCCTCAGGGATTTGTGCTTACCCATTTCCCCATAAGCGCATATTTTGACTTTTTTGACTTTTTGGCCCTGAGGCGCGCGCCTCTCGCACACCATGTATTTTATGCATTATGCATAAAAAATTTTGTTGCTGCTGAACATGCTCTCCAGAAAACAATTTCCGATCCTGGTTTATGGACATCATTTTCATCTTTAGATGAATTCGAGGTATACGATTCAAAATATTATTATCAAACTTGACACATATACATCTCATTTAATCATTTATGTCTCATCCAGCAAAAGTATTTGGAGCTGTCAAAATATGCAGCAGAAAATTACCATAATTCGTGGTGGAAACGACACGGGGTTGTTCTTGATGGAGAAATTGTTGTTGTTTGTTTTAAACATGGAAACTATGATTTAGCTGCAAAATCATATGAGAAAGTTTGTGCTCTTTACTAAATTAATGATGATGTTTGGTATTTTAGTAGAGAAGTTAGAAGTTAAATACAACTCTCTAATAAATACTTGCCTGTGAATCGAGGCCTGATGTATCGATCTATAGGCTTGGTTGAAATCATGTGAGCATATGAATTAACAATCAATAATCATAGAATCTCAGCTAGCAAGGTGAGCACATAGACATCTTCCCGTATTACATCCATTAGTGCTGCAAATTAAAGAAAGGAAAATAACTTCGGGGAAGTGTTTCCACAATATAAGCAACAAATAGCAAGTGTACAGGAATAAAACTTGACTACACAAGCATACAAATGCTTTTTGACACGTAAAATTATATGCACGATTAAAAGACCACAGATCAACTTCGACAAACGAAGAAAAAACAATTACACAGCTTAAACACTGGAATTTGTATGCACAAGAAGAAGTGGTCTTAACAAGAGCCTAACAGAGAATTTTAGACCATGGTAGGCTCTAAACAGAGTTCACATGGAAACGAATAATGTGTTTCAGGTAGGAAGCGGTTAAAGGAATAATGCTTCAGCATGAAATTACATTACAATCCAATCTATATTAACAAAAGATGACTGTAAACACTGACCTTCCAAACAAAGTTCTGTATGTAAATAACATTCTTTGGCTGCAGACTTGTTTATAGCATTTAACTGCAGATTTGATGCAATAATTATAATAAGCAAAAGAATATAAGGTAGCATTTAATAAAGTTATTACATACATACTAACATAATGCAGAACATAATACTTTTGTCTATAGCTATAAAACTCCCACTGCAAACAAGATATATTATTATAAAAAAAACAACATTATTTCAGCTCAGTATACTCAGGTGGACTTGTTTAACCTAATTAATAAAACAGGTCGACCCATCAACCAGTTTAATCAAAAAAGTCGATCCGCCAAACATACCAACGAATCCTCTTTGTCTTATTATGGTGGGTCAACTCTTTAATCTCTATTATCCAGTGAAATGAAAATGTTTGTCTACAAATAAACGATTAAAACATAAACAAGATAGAATAAATTATAGATACCTTAGCATATAGGCTATAGCGGCTTGTACAGCTTCATGTATATTGCATTTGCATAGAATGACCACAGGCTCAGCCAAGTCAACAAGAACCTATGTAACCATAAGTTACAAGAATTCCAACATATTAAATAGAAAAAATATAATAAGAAAATATACAAAGCAAAACCAAAACATAAAAATAACTGATACAAAACAAAACCAAGATTTAACAAAACAAATCGAGACAACAGATAGATAAAATAGTGAGTAGAATCTAACCTGAATTAGTGAAGCGATTAGGTCCATGGAACCAATATTGCCGACTATAAACATATAGGATTTGAAACTGATGATGTAGGGTACTCAATTGGGCCAAGCCCAATAGCCTAAGAAGCCAAAATCACTAAATATAATATTGGGTCAAGCCTAAGCCCAACAAGGAAGCCCATTAGGGTTTAACCCATCCCCCTCTATAAATAGAGGGGCAAACCACACATCTAGGGCAGATTGGTCTGAGTACAAGACCTCTCTCACTCTCTCTCTCTCTCTCTCTCTCTCTCTCTCTCTCTCTCTCTAAAACTCTCTCTAGAGTTATTCTCTCTAATAAGACTTTCAGCAGCAGGCTGAAGCCTTGAAGCCTTCGAGCTGCTGATATGCATTCTTAACAATCTACAACCATGCTGATTCCACAACCATGCTGGCTCCAACAGCCACCCCATGTCGAATCACGCTCTGTTACTCGCAGGTCTCAGCCCTCATCAGGCTTACGTGGATGGTCCTTAGTTGTAACTTGGGATCAAGAGTTCCTCTCTTCAAGATCATACTCTTATGTTTTATCTTTTCTTAAGTTAACTCATAATAATAACATTCTGACTTTGGGTTAATCAAATCAGAAGCATAACAACTAAAATATCAAAACTCTTGAACCTCCCATCTACGTTTACAACGTAGAGGGACACCACGACCTGCGTTTGGTGAACCGAAACCCTTTAACCCTTTTACCCCTTCTGACGAGTTCTTCCATGCTGCTGGTCCAACCCTTTAAGCAGCAGACGAGGTCCAACCCTCTCCGGACACATATTTGTTGTAGCAACAAGTTGGCGCCCACCGTGGGGCCGTGCTACTTAGAACATAAATTCTTTGTAGTTCGGCTCCGTCGATCTATTTTCTATGTTCTTTCCACGTTTGGAGAAAACGTTCCCTTGGATGTCACTTCTACACCTCCTAGACATTCGCATTTCTTCAAATGCTCTAGATGGATCTGTTTTCACAACTTCGGTTAACAAGTTCAAACTCGTACACCCTCCGCACCGTAGTTTGTTTGAAACATGATCTATAAGTCTTTGAAAAAATAGCTCGAATAAGAAGACCTTGAAAAAAAATAAAGAAACATTCTTACAAAAAAAATTGTCTTCTTGAAGCTAGCAAGTGCTTACACATAATATTTGGTGAATTCTCTTATGAAACAAGAACATGTTTTCAAAATCTTATGAAATCATCAATTCATGGTTTCACAAACTTTACGTATGAAAATATGTACTATAAATAAATTGAAATTTACATAAAAGCAAAATGGAGTACTGTACAAGTTCATAATGCATGTGTGAGCATACAAAAGTAAGGTTTTATGTGTCAGGCATATTTCTTGCTTAAACAATTGTACATTAGCTTTCAACACTTATACCATTGCTCTAGATACATATTACCAATATTTTTTTTTTATTATTTTCACTAGTACATGACAAAATTACTTTTTGAAAAGTCACTGACGTAAGTTTACTCCAAACTTACTTTTGCAAGAAACTTTAGAAAAAGTCAAAGATTCTTTTATTATAGTATTATTATAATACTTATATAAAAAAGAATTCATTATTCTAAATAGAAAAAGTGGTTTTCATGAGACAACGTGTAAAAGAAGTGTCCACACATGAAAGCATCACTTTTAGCAAGTATTTTAGAAGGTACTTACATGTATGCATAAAGTACAAACATCTAAAAAAAATTAAAGTTTCTGCACATTGTCCTATTTAATGAACATGAATATACTCTACTTATTATATTCATAAAGACTTTTTACCAAGTCATTCATCTAGGGAAAATAAATTTCACAAAAAGACAAAAATACATGCTTTTACTCAGCGGATAAACGTCTGAACCCTTTAACCTTACTGTGCACAGAGCATCTTGCTTTTACCCAATGGATAAACGTCTGAACCTTTCAACCTTACTGTACACAGAGCATCTTTCAGCTTTTCAGAGTAGGTTTATAGGTCTAATGTACACAGAAGCTTTTCAGCTTTTAAGCTATTATTCACTACAACTCTATACTTCACTGTTCGCAACAGCTTTATAGCTTACTGACCTATTACAACCTTTTAAGCTTTCAAGCTACTGATCAGCTTTGCAGGTGCATAGATCTACTATACATCAAAACTTTTAACGTTTCCAGATTATGTATACCATACATTGCTACTTGAAGCTTCATAGACGTTTAACACAATGTCTAACGAAGTTTTCTAACCTTCAAGGCTACTGGTCACCAAATCTCCACAACCTTTTAAGCTACTGTTCTACGAAGCTTTAAAGCCTTTTGGGCTATTATTCGTCAAAATTTCACAGAATTTTTAGGATACTGACCATCCAAGCCTTTAAGCCTTTTAGGCTACTGACCATCAAAGCCTTCAAGCCTTTTAGGCTACTACTCATCAAAGCTTTCAAGCCTTTTAGGCTACTAATCATCAAAGCCTTTAAGCCTTTTAGGCTACTGATCATCAAAGCCTTCAAGCCTTGTAGGCTACTACTCATCAAAGCCTTCAAGCCTTTTAGATTACTACTCATCGAAGCCTTGAATCCTTTCAGACTATTGACCATCGAAGCCTTAAATCCTTTCAGGTTATTGCTCATCGAAGCCTTCAAGCCTTTCAGGCTACTGTTCTCTAAAGCCTTCTAGGCTATTGCTCACTCAAGCTTTAAAGTCATTTCGGCTACTAACCATGGAAGCTTTAAAACCTTCCAAGCTACTATTCCCTAAAGCCTTATAACCTTTTAGGCTATTCAAGCTTTAAAGCCATTTAAAACATTGTCTATTAAAGGTTTCTAATACCTTACAGTCTTTAAGGCTACTCCAGCGGAAGCTCCAAAGACGCTAAGCTATCATTCATCAAAGCTTCACAGCCTTTTGGCCAAGTATCCAATGAAGTGTTTAACCTTTTTAGGCTATTTTCATGGAAGTTTTATATCAGTTCTGACCACTAACTCTTGAAACTTTACAGCCTTAAAAAGTCGCTACTCATAAAAGGTTTACAACCTTTTAGGCTACGGGATTCATTAAAGCCTTATAGCTTTTTAGACCACCGTGCGTTGAAGCTTCACAACAATTTAGCTTCACAACGTTCAAATTAATCATTCGCGAAGCTTTGCTATTACCAGCTTCAACTCCTAAACAGCTTCAAAAGCTACACATGAACCATTTAAACTAACGACCAAGTCAACAAAGCAAACACATTTCCTAACCAATAGCCACAAATACATTTATGATGCAAACATTGCAACATTATTTTAAGACTAACATAAGGAAATGTCAAAATAAACATATGGTTCAACACATCAACCTATGGATCTTTAAATCGCCAACGTCGCAAGCTTTCAAACAAGCTTCTATAGATCCGAAATGACAACAACTTCAATCAAGAAGTTATATCTCGCAAGCAAAAGAATCAAATAAACCAGTAAAACGCGCCTCTAGTCACAAACACCTTTTACCAAGGGCTGATACGAGTAAGCTGACATGCTTAAATAAAGCAACCCCCGAAGCAAATATGCATATCAGCTCATAGGGTTAAAGGATAAAAGGGCACAACGCATCTTGGTAAAAAACCCAAATGGTTGAAAAACAACATAACCAAAGTCATCTCTTAATGACTCCAGTGGTTAAATGGTAAGAAGGCAAAACGCTTCCCCTAACAGCGACCTATATAGCAACATATCTTCGAAAAAGGAACAAAGAGGTAAGATGTACAACAACACTTTGATATCAGTCAGCATCACTCATCACCATGACTACTTCTGACTGGGGGCTGGTGGTGGCTCGTGTGGACAAACCCACATTTAAAAGAAGTCAAGAATCAAAGAAGCAAAACAGTTACACACTCAAATGCTGAGATGCCTTCAAGCATCTTACCATAGCAAAGAAACACGATAACTCAAAACAATAACCTAGCTACTTTTCTTTCGCAGAAGTTAAGAAGCTTAAAGGCTTACTATATTGGGTCAACATTATTCAAGGAAAGGCGAACCTCTTATCAAGACTAACCTTGTGTTCAAACAACTTAACGTCTCAATGGGACACGCATGCCACCTAAAGCATATGCTTTTCTCCCCTTGAAAAGATAAACAACTCAAGGAAGAAAAAGCCTCCCCATGCCAACAAGGCCACTTCAAAGGAATGAAAGAAGAGATCATTGTGTACACAAATCAATACCTCCCATACATCCTCTCTCACTCTCTCTCTCTCTCTCTCTCTCTCTCTCTCTCTCTCTCTCTCTCTCTCTAGAGTTATTCTCTCTAATAAGACTTTCAGCAGCAGCAGGCTGAAGCCTTGAAGCCTTCGAGCTGTTGATATGCATTCTTAACAATCTACAACCATGCTGATTCCACAACCATGCTGGCTCTAACAGCCACCCCATGTCGAATCACGCTCTGTTACTCGCAGGTCTCAGCCCTCATCAGGCTTACGTGGATGGTTCTTAGTTGTAACTTGGGATCAAGAGTTCCTCTCTTCAAGATCATACTCTTATGTTTTATCTTTTCTTAAGTTAACTCATAATAATAACTTTCTGACTTTGGGTTAATCCCAAATCAGAATCATAACCTAAAATATCAAAACTCTTGAACCTCCCATCTACGTTTACAACGTAGAGGGACACCACGACCTGCGTTTGGTGAACCGAAACCCTATAACCCTTTTACCCCTTCTGACGAGTTCTTCCATGCTGCTGGTCCAACCCTTTAAGCAGCAGACGAGGTCAGAGGCTTGACGACCTTGGAACGTTCAGACCCTCTCCGGACACATATTTGTTGTAGCAACAGAAACTGGCATTCCATTGAATGTTGAATTGAAGAAATAGCAGGTTATAATCGATTAGTTTCCATGAGTGGATGTGAAGAGACAAGGGTAAGGATGGAATGTATCTAGGGTTTACTCACATAAGGAAGAACCAATTGTCTGAATTACCCCCATTAAGCGTCTTAATTGTCCTTGTCTTGACCAATCTACCCTTCTAAATAGTGTTGTAATCCTTTGTACATATTGCTTCAAAACTTGTACACCCGACAAAATTACTTTTGTAGCCATCACTCCTCCTTAATAAGATAAAAATATAGATATAGATTACTAACGTGATTGTCAGAAGGTGGTTCTTAAGACTACAATCCCCGAAACCCCTTCTAATATGTTCATAATATGGCTTGGGAAAGGCTATAAAGTAGACTCTAGTATCTGTGACGCCGGACTTGTTTTGGCAACATAGGCTATATTATCAAATATTGGGCTCATCAAACCATAGAAACAAAATTAATACATTAATAGTTCAATGGCCCAAACTAGCATAGAATGTTTGCTCCTGCCTAAGACAAGAGGGAGTGGGGCGGTAGTATAGGGCGGGAACACCGCCCCATGGGGGCATGGAGGAGGGGCGGGAGAGGTGAGGCGGGGAGGAGAGGCTGGGCGGTGGGGGAGGAGGGAAGGTGAGGTGGCTTCCTCTGATTGGCTAATTTTATTTTTCTTTTTTTTTAACTTTAACACAATATAATATTATTCCTTTCACCCCCTTTTCCCGCCCTTCCACTCCCCACAATCCCCCCCCCCCCCTCCCACACATGAGTCCCACAAGTGCCACATGGCGTTTCACCCCCTCTTTCCCGTCCCTCCACTCCCTGTGGTCTAATCGCACAAACAGAAGGGACCAACAAAAGTTACAAAACTGGAAAAAGAATATGCCTACAAATGCGTGACAGTTGCTAATATTACATATTACTTATTGTTATTCAAATGTTTAGTTATTTAGAAAAATATAATAAGTAAGACACTAAAAATTGTGTTTCTCCTGGATACTTGCCTTTGAACTTGTTTAGTTATAATATTGTGGATAAAGAAGCAAGATAATATTTTGTCTACTAAAATTCTAAGTATGTAAATGATTACATGTGGCCGATTTATAAGGTCTCATTTGGTAAGACCATCTCCAATGTTGCGTGCATCCTTAGGCACTCTTAACTTTCACGTCATCTGCCACATAATATCCTTAAAAACTCTTATTTTATCTTAATTTCCAACTCATCACTACCCATCAGTCCATCACACACAATATATTTAAATAAAACATTTTCTTCTTTTATTTTGGGCCCACTCATTTGCAAAAACCAATAAAAACAAAGTCCTTTCATAAGACTATCTCTAATGCATCTTTAACTTACATGCCCTTACAAGCCCCTACTCGCCCTTACCATTGGAGCAATGGTGTCATTTGAAGCCCTTAGCTTGGAAGTCCTTGCACAAGGGCATGGGTTTGCCCAAGTTCTTGCAATGAGGTGGGCTCAATGTAAAAAAAGAAATGTTTTATTTAAATATTGTGTGTAATGAATATGTGATGAGGTGGAAATTAAGAAGGGTAAGGATATTTTTAGGGTTGGAGATAAAATTGAGGTTTTTAAGGATTTGTAAGGATATTATGTGGCAGATGACGTGGCAGCTAAGGGCGCCTAAGGGCTCACGTAGCATTAAAGATAGTCTAAGGGCTTAGTTGCTAAGGGCTCTTAAGGACAAAATTTCACAATTGTAAGAATTTGTAAGGGCTACCAAAGACATCCCTCCAAATGATGCATTGGAGATGGTCTAAGGTTGTGTGTAGCAAACTCACGGCCACATCATTGCCAACATGGCACCACTTTTGTAGGACTTGGGGTGTTTAGGAGCAAATGTCACCTTGGCGATAGCGTGGAGGGGCACAAAGAGGTTGGGCGTTAGCCTAGTAACGCCTAAATGAGTGGAGGGATGGGGCATGAAGGGGAGGTTGGGAGGGGGGTTGGTCAACTTGGCTCCGACATAGGTGTGGTAACGTCGAGGGGTGTGAATCGGCTACACATAGCCTAATTGTGGTTCCCCCAACAAATTTGATTTTTTTTTTTTTTTTTTTTTTTTTGTTAACTGTTAGAACCGTTATCCAAAATCTCATGAGTCCCATCTGTTAGCAAACCAATAGGACACAAAACCTTCAAGAGGTAATTATAGTAGGAACTCGGTAAAGATAACAATAAATTATGATAACAGAAATGACCCTTAAATAGGGTTTTTATCCTTAAGACACCTAACAAGCAAGATTAATAAACGTAGCTAGTGCACAATTAACCCTAACTCTAAACGTCTAATTGCACAAAAGTGAGTGAAAGATTTAGGCTAAGAATGGACCCTTAAGTTGTTATATATGGAACGTACATAAAAAACATTAAGCTAGCATACGATATTCAAAAATGGAAAAACTTTAACATAAGATCTCAAACCTGAATAACATACAAAGGATATATATACGATATGCATAAGGTTAACGTTTCTTTCTTTTTCGCGCAACTGGAAGACATTGGAAAAGCGTTTAAGGGTCTCGATTTTATTCTCGAAAAATGTAAGTAAATATGAATCTAATGGCGATCACTCTTTAGATATGCATCTTTAAACAAAAAATGTTTCAGAGCGAACATAAAACGGTATAACATGAAAGAATTCGAAAAAATTCACTTGGTATACTAAAACCACAAACACAAGAGATTGTGGAATGGAATAATAATAATGGAAAGGAAGAAATAAGGTTCTTTTGCGTTTGATGAGCATATAGGAAAGGCAAGCTAGTTAGCCTTTGATCATCACTTCTTTACAAGGGTATATGATTCCCACATCATATCCTATCACTTCTTCACTTTTCAAATGCTTCTTTTTCAACCATTAAATTTTTGTTTTCCTTTTATTTTCTTGAACTAAACCATGCAAATTTACATTATATATGTACATGTTACTCCCATGTTTTATGAGTTCTATTTCTTACCATTGTATCCCCCTCCCCCTCTCTCTAAGCATTCTAACACACACACACATTAAAGGTGAGGTGTTGAAATATGAAATCATCAATTCAATCTTTTGCTTTCATCATGATTATTCTTGCAACATTACCATATATCAATGGTGACAACTTTGAGGAAACAAACATGGTGCCTCCCATGCCGGACTCATCGATCAAATGTGGTTCATGCCCTTGCGCAAACCCTTGTGAACCCCTTCCGCCGCCACCATCACCACCGCCACCACTTCCATGTCCATCACCACCACCACCACCTCCACCACCCCTTCCATGTCCATCACCACCACCACCTCCACCACCGCTCCCACCACCACCACCGCCACCAGCCACTCAATGTTGTCAACCAGTTGTAGTAAAACCACCGCCTCCACCGCGCTTTATTTACGTCACCAGCCCCCCTTCGAGTGTGTATCATCCTTTTCCCTTGCAAATTTACTCCGGTTTTGGTGGTGGTGTTACTTGTTGGATTGTGGTAATTGGTTGTGTAGTTTTACAATGGGTGTTGATTTAAGGTAGTACTAGTTTTGTTTTATTAGTTGAATTTTTCATTTACTTGCTTCTATTTTGTTGCATTCCTTTGTTGATTAATTGTTAACGAAATAACACATTTGTTTTCATAATCTTTTTACCTTGTTAAAAGTGGCATGTCTTATAGTATCTCATATACACATTTGAAACAAAATATGCATTCTGTTTTCTTAGCCAGAATTATGTCTTACACGTCACTATTAAAAAATATATCGACTATTGTATGTAAATTAAGATATCTATATCTATATCTATATCTATATATATATATTACAAAGCTATTAATCCTACATGTCATAATATTATACAATCTCTCCTTTGAGAGATGCCACATAGAATGTGATGTGGCAACTTTAAACCAATTAAAAAAAAGAATAAATATGGTTTAACCTAATCTATTAAATACCTAATCTACTAAATCTATACATATAATAAACCAAAGCCATTTTAATGACATGTCATAATATTATGCAATCTCTCTTTTGAGAGATACCACATAGGATGTGATGTGGCAACTCTAGACCAATTAAAAAAAAGGAATAAATATGGTTTAAATATGATTTAAATAATTTATTAAATACCAAATCTACTAAATTTAAATATTAAAACTTTATTATTTTCCCTCTCATGTTTTCTCTCATAACTTTTAAACATTAATATCTTTTATATACGAGATTTTTTAAAGAAAAAAATTACACCAAATTAACGAACGTTTTATTATCTTTCCAACGAGTACCATATTGCTATATAAAAAACGGAGAAAAAAAAACGACTATTTTTTGTAATCCGACAAGTATTGTGTCATGTTTGGAATTAATTTAAAAAAAATCGTGGGTTTGGGTCGGGCCTGGGATTAGGTGATACCTGACCCAATTACCTTTTTTTTTATATTAGAATATGATAACTTATGGCAGAGATTTGTTTAAAATAATAATAATAATAATAATAATAATAATAATAATAATAATAATAATAATAATAATAATAATAATCATTAATCATATATTAGCAGGTCATTAATTATGTTGTCATATTAGATATTTTATTATGTCATATTAAATATTTCAACCCGGGACGCTCTCTAACGGGTAATTGCTATATAGATGTCATTTTTATAGTTTAGATACTTCTAATTTTATTCACTTTACTTAGATTTTCTCAACCCGGGACGCTCCCGGGGTATAAGCTAGTGTAAATATTAAACCTTTATTATTTTCTCTCATGTTTCCTCCCATAACTTTTAAACGTTAATATCTTTTATATACGAGATTTTTTAAAGAAAAAAATTAAACCAAATTAACGAGCGTTTTATTATCTTTCCAACGAGTACCATAGTGCTATATAATAAACGGAGAAAAAAAAACGACTATTTTTTGTAACCCGACAAGTATTGTGTCAGGTTTGGGATTAGTTTAAAAAAATTGTGGGTTTGGGTCGGGCCTGGGATTAGGTGATACCCGACCCAATTACCCGAAACCACATACCCAAATACCCGAATTATATACCCGATCATATACCCATGAATTTTTTAACGCATCACATAACCCTTAAACTAATGCGTTCGATATTTCAATAAATAACTTTTTTTCCTTATTTCATGTTAGTTTCTTTTTAGAATAATCGATTACAAACTTCCGAATTCATTTGACATTATATAATATTTTGTGAATTTTTTAACGCATCACATAACCCTTAGACTAATGCGTTCGATATTTCAATAAATAACTTTTTTTCGTTATTTCATGTTAGTTCTTTTTAGAATAATCGATTACAAACTTCCGAATTCATTTGACATTATATAATATTTTGTAATGGCACTAGATTTATACCCCGGCGCAGAGATTCGTTTTTTTTTATATTTGAATATGAGAACTTATGGGTGAAATTTGTTTAAAATAAATAAATAAATAATAATAATAATAATATTCATTAATCATATATTGAAAAGTCATTAATTATGTTGTCATATTAGATATTTTATTATGTCATATTAAATATTTCAACCCGGGACGCTCCCGGGATAAAAACTAGTATAACTATATAAGTAATACATAAAGAAACGAGTATCAAATCTATATTATCTTATTAAGGAGGAGTGATGTACAACATGGTAATTTGCATTTCTATACAACTTAACAAGCAACATGTACAACATATTTAAGTAAGCAATTAAAGGGCATTATGGGGATAGTTGTGACAATTAAGACACTTAGAAGGGTAATGTAGACATTTTACCCATCTCCTCCATTACAATATCAACACAAATTTACACTGCTACCCTCATTTCTCATCCCTGCCCCCACAATGGTTAAGACTATCAGGAGTGGGGGCGGGAGAGGGGGCGGGAAGGGGGGGGGGAACACCGCCGCCAGTAGGGCGGGAACGATGGCGTGGGGCGGGGGGCGGGAGGGGGTTCACTGGCGTGGGGGAGAGGGGGAGTCCACGTGGCAGCGAGGTATTGGGCCAATTTTGAAAGGTAACATTTAAAAAAAAAAAGAAAAATTAATTATTCAAACGGTAATATAACGGTCAAAAAAATATATATATATAAATTACCCCCATTTCACTACAATGTATATATGTGTGACCCTCGGGGGGCAAAAGTAAAGTTGCACTAGTTTTAACGTTATTTTACTAATTTCGTGAAAATAACGTTAAAAACGAAGGAAGGTTAATCATGCATCATGTGGTGGCGTTGATAGCCAAAAGACAAAGGGGTACATGCACCGATCGGGTTTGTCTCGATTGCTAAGTGTTTAGTCTCTTATGTCCAAGGCTTGATACCAAACCACATCGAGCCGGGGGTCTCACTGGAAGCAGCCTCTCTATTCTTAGGGGTAGAGGTAAGGCTGTCTACATCTTACCCTCCTCAGACCCTACCTTAGCTTTGCTATAGGTGGGATTAACTGAGTATGATGATGATGATGATGACCCCCAATTCACTACAAAACACCCACTTTAACCAATTTTTATACACTTTTCATCCAAATTTTATACACTTCCTCAACCAAAAATGAACCCATACAACCGAGGCTTCGACCCGAACAACCCATACGCGTTTGTCCCAAACCCGAATACACCACCGGTTCGCCCGATCCCAAACCGTCCACCCATTCCTTCACCTTGTCCCGACTACGCGGGTTATGCGGGTTTCATTAGTTGGCAAATTTATCCGAATTTCCCATTCAATGATTCTCCCGTTCCTTCACAACTTCCTTTAATCCAAACCGTACCCGAAACACAACCCCAAAATGTCGCGGGATCATCTTCGGGTAAAACCCCCCCTGCAAGAAAAAGTCACATGAGGAAGACCCCGGAGGAGAAAGCAATAGCCGCCGCTAACCGCCAACCACTTAAGTGGACACCCGATGAAGAGCTCGCTTTAACGAAAGCGTGGATAAGCGAGTCGGAAAAACAAGAAGGTATTTCTAATAATTTTTTTAACATGATTTTTATTTGTAATATTGCTAATATTTTTTTTTTTGTAGGAACTAGTCGCCATAAAATCGAATTTTGGAACGACATAAACGCCGCGTTCCATGGGTTGATGGGACGAGAGTTCTATCGAGCAAACGATAGTCTTTCGTCCAAGTGGACAGAGATAAACAGGGCAATGAACTCGTTTCATCCGCATTATTATTACGCAAGAAAACAATCCAAAGAGCGGTGAAACGGACACCGACAGCCTATCCCGGTCGCTGTTAGCGTTTCGTAACGAAACCGGCCTCGAATTCAAGTTTCTTCATTGTTGGGAAATCGCCAAGAACCACTCAAAATGGGCGTACGTCCCCACTACAAGCAACTCCGCAAAAAGGTCGAAAACAAATTCGTCAAGAAACCGTCAAACTGATCCTGAAAACGTAGAAGCCGTTAATTTGGATGAAGACGAGTTTGAAGAGGAATTGAGTCGCCCACCGGTCGAGATAAGTCAAAAAAGAGGGCGCAAAAATCTACTGCCTCGGGTTCGGGTTCTGGATCAACCGGCGCCTACAGCGCTGACTTGCAAGATTTAAATGTCACCATGATTCAGTTCAATACGATTCAAGAAAAAATGCTCGAGGAGAAAAAAAAATATTCGCGAAGCGTTTGAAAAAAAGTTGACTATGAAAGAGCGCAAATTGTCTATCAAAGAGCAACGCGAAAAACGCGAGGATATGAAATTTCTCACCATGAACACCGAGCATCTTCAAGGGCCCGAGTTAGAGATGACGCTTCAAATGAAGCGTGATATTATGGAAAAATATAATCTGAACTGATTTGTTAGTCTTTAATTTTTTTCGGTTTTATTGTATTTTTTTTAATTTTCTAGGTTTTTTTTTTGTATTTTTCTAGGTTTTTATTAATTAAAAATATTTATTATTATTATTGTTTTATATATCAAAGTTAAAAAAAAAAAAAAACAAAATGCCACGTGTCACTTCCCCCCACCTCTCCCCCCCCCTTCCACTCCCCACAATTATTTCCCCCCCCCCCCCCCACAAGGGCCCCACAAGTGCCACATGGCGCTTCATCCCCTCTTCCCCCCCCCCCCACACACACACACACACCACTCCTTATAGTCTAAACATCAAAACAGCTGAGTCGTCCATTCGTCCCTGATGAATGCCAGTTAAATGAAGTAATTGATTTCTGCAAATAAGTTCTTGAAACCTACGGTTTGCTAATTGAATACCAAATGAAAGCTATTGAAGATTGGTCCCTTCACTTCCACTTACCACCACCCCATCTATAAACAACGATTCTCATTCGTGTCTCTCTCCCTCCAATTATTGTAGATAGTATGTACGTCTCTCTCTCTCTCTATAGAATACATCTGATTAAGATGTAATTTTGAACTAATTTAGTTTGAATTTTTATGGTGTTTAGGTTTTGAAGCTTTTTTATTATTATTTTTTTCTAATTGGGTGTTGTGATTTTCGATGATTTTGGTGGTATTTAGGGGTTGGAGATTGTTAGATGTGTAATTGGATTTGGCTGTCGTTTTTTTTTTTTGTTGGTGATTTGTGACAGATGCATGTGGATAAGCTGATGAAGATGGCAGGTGTTGTTTTAGAATTAATATAGTGCTCTTCACTGATTACATAATTTATGGACTTTTTAACATAATGGATTCCTTTAGCTTATCCAGTCTGCGTCGCCTGCATTTTTGCTTCTTTTTCGTGGTTCATCGGTGAGTTTAAATAAATTTATGTGTGGTTTTGTTTACTTTAGGTTACATATTGTTTGTTATTTTCTTATGCTGAACAAAATTGATAAGTGGGAACTTTACTACACTTTTGGGATATTTAGGGTTCTATTGAAATAATTTATAGTGAAAATTGGGCATTGAATAAATTAGTAGTTTATAGCCATGCTTTCAGTGGGTTTAAAGTTTGCAAACAATGGGTTCTTGGTATGTTTTTCTAATTTAAGTTTTATAAGTGTCTTTTTATGCAGTTTTTTTAGTGATTAACATTTTATCTTTCTACATTATCTGATTGTATTTGATATAAACTCGAATTCTGGTGAAATTGTGTAAACATTTTTTTGGCTTTAGGTTTGAATAATAAAAGATAACATTGAAAGGGCTAAATATTTTAAAATAATAATTTGATTAAAAATGCTTTAGCAGATTTGAATTGTTAATTATCATTTTTTTACGTAGGGTACAAAAGGATGACAATGTTAAAGAGGTAGGTGTTGAGGCTATTCATGTCGTTAAAATACATTACAACAAATGTAGTGAACAGAAACAATGGGCGAATAGTTGCGACAACTTCAACAGTTGAACATTCTATAAAGAACTCACTTGAGTACGGTCGAACCAGTAATGCAAAGGCTGCAACCATTGTGGGTGAGGTGTTGGCTATGCGGCTCAAGGTTGAAGGTCTTAAATCGGGCCAAGAAAGAGGGATTCATGTAGATGTCAACAAAGAGCTCGAGAAAAAAGATTTTAAAAACCGAACCAAAGTTTGGGCTGTCATTAATTCTCTTGAGGACAATGGAGTCAAGCTCATACTTGATGAGAATAATGATGGTTCTCACCCAAGTTAAAGTTATTTGTCTTGATGAGAATAAGAAGTTTATAGGCAGTTTTAGAGTTTTTATAAATAACAAATGCATTGATTATAATTACGAAAACATTATTTTCAGATCTTTAAATAAAACAATTTAAGTTATATCCTTAAGAAAAAGACTTTGTACAGCTCATTTACCTTTTAGCTTAATTGTTAATTTGACCTGTTTGAGATAAGGCATGCTCTAACGCATGCATTGTCAATGAATTATGTGGTATGGTTCGGACGATCCTGATTTAGTGTGGTTAATGAATCCCTGGACTCTAAATCCAGGAGATGATGACACTTCATCGGTAGGCGAAGATGCGCTTTCGCGTTTAACCACCTCTTATATTAGGATTATGATGTTTAAATTGTGCAGGTTAAACACGCATGGCTCATCCAGTATAAAAGGTGAAATTGACCTAGAGTTAAAGCGGTGGCAATGAGTTCACAATCAACTAGGCTGATCCCAAGTTGGTTCCACTTTCTAAAAGTTAATTGTATACTCTTATATCTCTTTATTCATTAAAGTTATAATAGCGTCTTAGTAATTTAGCTTCTTTAATCATATTTAATACATATTGTACTTATAGGATTCAAGAATAGAGAGACTGAATCTTTGTTGGGCCACCCAACCTGACCCGGTTTGTCTTTGCGACAATTAAGCTGCTTGTTCTAGGTCATTTTGGCAGCAATTAAGTTGCGCATTTGGGGCTGTTTCGACTTCAATAAAGTTGCACGTTCGGAGCTGTTTTCGCAGCAATAACAATGCGCATTTGGGTAAGTTTTCTTAGCAATTAAGCTGCACGTTTGGGGCTTTTTTCTCAGAAATTAAGCTACGTGTTTAGGGCTGTTTTGGCAGAAATAAAGCTGCACGTTCGGGTCTATTTTCACATCAATTTGGTTGTAGGTTTGGGGCTGTTTTGGCTGCATTTTGCGAATACTTTTAGGGCTAAATTGCATCAGCTTTGGGGCTGATGCAAACTATGGTTTAATCTGACCCATTTGATCCAATATAATCGTAAACATGGTGTTTATTAGCTGCTTGCTACTTATAGTGAAGTGTTATGAGAATTTTTTCTTTTGTGTGTCCAGTATACTATAATGGTTTTATAAGATATTGGTTTTTGGATAATGTTCTACAAATTATTGGTTTTTGGATAATCAAATTTGTGCTATTTGATTGGCTTTGGCATATAATTAACTCTTTATTTGTTGATTTTGTTGGGTGGTGATCTTTAATTTTGGGTTTTAATAAGTAGTCGTATGTTTTCATTTGCAGTGAAAACAAACTATTCCATGGAGGCTAATGGTCATTAGAGAGGAAGGCGACATAACACTGACTACTGAATATGAATTTTCACCTATGAATTTTATACTTCCAATTGTAAGCAAAGCAATTGTTATTACCTTTGTGTTTTTCTTTACCATAAGTAACTTATTTTAAGAAATTTCTAGAAGCTCAATATTTAGCATGTATCATTTGTCTGTCATCATCCAACCAAATTGATCTACTTATTTAGAGCGTTTGTGTGCTCTATAAAATTCAAACTGTTATTAATTTCTCTTGATAGTTACGTGCTATGTACATGTTAGCAATGTCTGACTAATATAATTTCTTAATGCGCTCTACGTTTTGATAGTATAAATAAATGGACACCTATAGCTTATATGCTATGATGTAAGCATCCACTTTTGGCAATATGATATCACTTGGATTTAGTATTTGGAGACCTTTAAACTTACACACATAAATGTTCCTGCCGCGAAGTGCGACACCCGACTAAACGTTTTATTTGAAGTAAATCTGGTAATAATTGATGTGATTATGTTTGTTTGATGTTGTTACAATGAATTAATATGTGTATTTCTCTATTCGTGTTGTGTAAATATTTTGGATGAACTAGACTCAGATTATTAATTTGTATATAGCTACATGATGTCAGGTTGATATTGTTCGGAAATATAGAAGTATAAAGTTTTTGTAGAACTTGAATGGAGTATCTGGTATTTGAAATTCTTGGCTACATTTCGTATACAGTTCAACCAATTATATTCAAGTGTCAATCTTATCGATTAAATCAATGATTTCTATTGGCGTGCTTGGTATAACTAAGAAAGACTTTAGCTAATGGTTGAATTAGTGACAAAGTTTAACTAGAAAATACATAACACAATTAGTTTGCTGTCTTATTTATAATATGATACAAGTAAGATGTCAAGTCCATCATACAGCTCTTGTAACACCACGTTGTTGCTCCGTAACTTTTAATTCCCCACTGGTTATTAGTGAAATACTAATAAGATCTCTTAACGAAATTTCTCTCTACTTTTAATTCCCCACAGTATTGAGTGACTTTATAAGTGCTACAATATTGAAACTTGGTCAAGGTATGTCGAGCACTCGTAATTCCCCACAAAGTACCCGTTGCAACGCGCGGACATTCACGCTAGTATTATATAACACATGTCCAAACACAGGTTATATATATAAAATATAAAGCAACGGATTAAGTGTCAAAGAAGTTTTATTGTCTAAGTAAAAATAACAAATACTACGAAAAGGGAAAATACTGTTATGCATGTTGATTCGTTATTATTAGACGAATATCTTGCCATCCGCTATTACAAATTCATTGACAAATATATTATTCATGTTAATTTGTTTCTACCTAACAAATTATCTACCAATAAATTAAAACCGCAAAAATATATAAAGTAAAATAATAGTACTTGCCGGTAATCATCGATAGACGATAGATGAACATGAGACGAACAAATTACTAGCTGATCATAGAAAAAAAGTTATGTTTTTTTTTTTTTTTTTTTTTTTTTTTTTTTGTCTAAGAATCTATTATTATGTCTAAAATAATCGACGATGTTGATCAATTCTTTGAACGTAATGCATAAACATAAGATTTAATCAAGTGTACCTGATTTGCTTAACCGTTCAGGAACCTCAGTAATGGAAGACATCATCATCTTGATCGGGTTCCATTTAGAGTATGCAGTTCTGATGGTTTATGTGTTCTAAAGTTATGAACACATTGAGAGAGAGAGATATAGGGGATGGCTAATGGTGTTATGTTGTTATGATTATGAGTCAACCCTAATCTCATAATATCTCTTCATATTTATACATACCCAGGGGACACCCTAATAAGGCCCATCTAATGATAGTCCGCCCATCAAAGACATATCTGTTATTGGGCTTAGGATAATATTAATAATTGATCATCATTATATAAATGATTATAATGGCTATCGATAAATATACAAACGTTACGTATATTTATTCCAACATTCTCCCACTTAGCCGAGTAATCATTTATTATGAGTATTACGTAAGTCTGCAGAGATTAATACTCATTTTAGTTCTAAACCCAAAATGTAGCAGAGAAATACAGCCGTTAAGTCTTTATTCGACTTAGGACCCCCATTAATCATACTACACCCAAATTTAAAACTTAACATTAGGATCAATTAACGTTATGCCCTTAGTTGATTTGTTATAAAACTGTCTTTATGCCATTATGCTAGCTTAGCATACTAATAGACAAACAAATCATAATGAGGAAAATTAATCATTAATCATTAGTCATAAGTCATTCATAGTACGATATGCAGCTGTACATGGTCATTAGTATTTACCCTTTTCTCTTAGTTGGCCCGTTAGTGAGACTTATGGGTGATAGACCTTTAGTTATTGGATCCATAAGCATATCATGAATGCATTCGATACAAAATTCTGATTTCCTCTATTTGTTCTTCATCATAAGCGAACAATAATTTCATATCGAACTCTAATGCAGCTCCTCTCAAACTGTTACTGCTCGACAAATTATGGTAGCTGACTTTATCACAGTAAATCTTCAACTTAGTATTTACATGGAGTTAATAAGTTATGAGTCATCTGATAAATTTACCAACAACATTTAATGACCATTATGTTGTGATCAGCAACACATTATGTCATGATAACTTAGGTTGTTGTTAATAGTTCCTTATGACTCTTCCATGAGATAGTTATGTCTGCTAACGTTATGATATACCCAGAAATTGACATCACTTTAGGTTCTCACTTCTTCTTTAGATTATAGTCTCTTGTTTCTTAAAAATATTGTAATGTTCCATTAGATGCTTTTTATCAATCTAGGCAAGTCTAGTATCAAGCAATATGAACAATATCATAAACAAGCATAGACTTAAGTTTACATCAGTCTTCTAATTAATGAATCATAAGGTGATAATCTCAAATTATCCTATTATCCTCTAAAAGAGAGCAATGTTGTATGTTACATACTTAAGGACCCGCTTAGAGTAAAACTTATGGGATGAAACTAATATCCTGTTGGGTCTATCTCGGTATATTTTGATTCCTATTATGTAAGAGGAATCCCCGATGTTCATCATGTCAAAAGTATGCATGAATAATGCTTTGACTTAGGTAACATATACTTGTCAAGAGAAACGTTGTCTATGTAAGGACAAGTTTTCATTAGTTGCTCCCACTCATCTTGAGGTAGGTTCTTTAATCCACTTAGTTCTTGATGAAGAGTAATTTCATTATGATTCCAACACATTTTATGCTTGCATCAACCCATACATGGATCTTATTGACTTACAGACTAAGTGTTCTTACCCTTCAGTTTAGAACTTTCAGGTTGCTTAATGAACATGTAGGTCATCGTTATGGAAAGTTGTCTTAATGTCCATCTAATATGGCTCTTAGTTATTATGAGCTACTAGGACGGTAATGATCCTCAAAGAAATCTTTTGTAATACAGATAAGAAGATTCTTTGATAATCTAATCCTTCCTTGAGTATAATCTTTTACAATCAATCTTATCTTACAATGTTCCCATTCGGATCTGGTTTAATTATGAATACATTTAGGTTATTCAACCAAATCCCAAACGTTATTCTAAATTATGGAATGAGTTATGCTAATAATAGCTTTATTCCATTTAGAAGATTGATTGATACCAAGGATTTAATTAGAAGAGGTAGGATCGGTAAACTTTCCAAACATCCATCTTTGTGTTAGTCAGGCAGGTTACATAATCATCAAATTTAATGGGCTTTTAGACCCAGATGACCCCCTGAGTTGAACATTGGGTTTATTATGATACAAACTTAACTTTATTTAGGTGTTTTTATTTTCAGGTATATAATGAGCAATATTAGTTTCTAAGTGTGTAAGAGTTGGTGCAGTAAGGTGTACAAGAGGAATAATCGAAGTTAAATTCGGAGTTAAACTTAATGAGTCTCGAATTTTAATAAGTCTTTCCCCTGCATCTTGTACTTCCGAAAAGTCATAATAAGGACTTTTACTGCTCCCACTTACCTTAGAGATCTTAATGAATTCAGCATGCTTGAGGTCTAACATTTGGAAGATCCATAGATTTTAATAGAGAAAACAACCTAAAGATGTTTATTGTCGTTTCTCTTGATGAGGATTACTTTAGTAAGAAATCTAAGTTTGCCAATATTTAGGCATCCACAAAACCTTGTTAGGAGTACATTAAATGCTAAGGAGACAAGTTGTGATAGAGCGTTGTCCAGTGAAAGAGGTGTAATTTGAGGGTAGATCAAATTGTCGTTCCCCCCACCTCTGTAACTTTTGCAAGTCATAAGTAGGACATCTAATGCTCCCACTAATCTTTTAGGTCTCTTAGTATCTCAACATAATAAGTTTTAACGATGCGTGTGACTGAGAATATTTCATATATTTTATACTTTATTTCCCTTATCGTCCATATTTCATAAGAAATATTAAGGACATACTTAGAGGGAATCTTATTAGGTATATATGAATTGATTTCTTTAATACTTTGGTCTGTAGGAAACGAAATAGATACAGTTAGATATTTTTCTAAGCTCCACTAATGTCAATTAGTTATGACTTATGATAGAAGCCCATTTTTTCCTTTCGCCATTTAATGTTTAGGGCGTTTAACACATGCTTTAAAGTCACTGCGAATGAGATTTGATATCCAAGCATCCTTTAGTGACCTGATCATGATTTCTCATGGAATTTTGGTCTTAGTGGATGAATTGCATAGGTCTCATTTTTCTTTGTTAAATACTCATTTTCATGATAACAAAGTTGTGAAAAACATTATTGGACCATCTAGTTTTATTTCATAAGGTTTCTATTCAGATAATGACAACAAACAATATGAGAGTTTAACTTAATGGTGGCTTTGGTTTGGTCATATAAACCTTGTAACTGTAAAAAAAAATTGTAGCTTTTAGTATTGATACTAAATTCTGAGTAATCTCAAGAATATCGTAAGGTATCATAAAGCTTCATTACTAAGATCAGTTATTAATGGTTAATAGACCTTTAATTTTGCCACCAACTCTCATCTTAAGTGTTTGTTGAATTCTGATAAGGAAACGTATAAAACTAGACTCAACCATCATGTGTTAATTGGAATTCATTAGATTTGTGGAGTTAAATCTCTTTAATTAGGCACTACATACCTTAGCCAGCCGTTCTCTTTACTTACGGGTAATCTCATTTCTTATGCCTATTCTTGGTAGCACAGTTTTGCTTAGTAAGACTTTCCCTTTGGAGAAACTTATAGCTGAAAGTAGTACCTGTATCTTGTTTCCAGACCTTAGAATTATCCTCTCTATGGTAATTATTCTTCCTCTTTTGGGTTTAATGGTAGTAAGGTGAATAACATCAACTTTTCTAGTTTAATGCGTTCCTTTTCCTGTACGTAATTCGCTATCAACACACTCATTTTACTTTGGCATTTCTGAGTGTTATGGTTGATTCATAATGCATCTAATCGTACTGATGGAAAAGTTATTATGCACTAGAAATTTATTGATTTTCATGTGTAACCCCTTAGCTTTATGGGTCATGTTATTCAATGTTAAAATGTATTCACAGATGCCATTTAACCATAAAGTTAGATTTATTTATTTCATGCTTCTTACGAATTCGTTATATTCTTTCATTCCAAAGATAATACATTAGTCTTAGGAATTTCAGAATCTTTAATAGCTCACCTAATAAGAATCGGTAAAAGGAATTCTTAATTACCATAAAAGACATTTTAATTCCACTTATTCTGCTCATATTTTATTCTGTAATACTTTATCAGATAAAGCGTAGGAATGTCATGTCTTAAGAGGTAACTTGATAAGAACAAAGTTTAAGCAAACTCTTCTTAGTTTTGATAATTAGAATGGATTACTCAATTGAGATAGTAATTTATAGAAGAATGTGAGATTAGTATCGAGTTATGGGTATTGATGTAAGGCAGACTTAAAGTTATGATCATTATATTAATGAAGGATCATTAATTGTGAGGTTCAATTTTGATATGAAGATATGATAATATCATAACACCAACATAAGCTACTTAAATAACATGCTCTAACTTTGGCTATACGCTATTTATTTAAGTATTGAATTGCCGACAGTGAATGTAACCCATCACCTTGAGGCAGAAGTGAGACATTCAAAGTCCTAATGCAATACGCTCAGTTCACCAACATAATCTGTTGCACATCACCTTTGGGAAGAAGTGAAACCTTATGGCACTTATGTGAACGAGCTACAATGTTTAACGAGATCTTTATAACGAACTAATGTGACACATCACCTTTGGGCAGAAGTGACACCTCAAAATGTTATTGCAAGTTAAGCAAGGTTTTATAATGTTTTGAATAAACTTGATACATTAGGTTTTATCAAAACTATAAATTTTATTAGAGGTCCCGAAAAATAATGGGTTCTCAGTAATCTTATGAGTTCCCGAAAAAAGAAGAGTTCTCGAATTAGCTTATGAGTTCTCGAAATAATGGGTTCTCAAAGAAATGAGTTCTCAAAAAAATTATATTAGTTCTCGAATAGCATAAGGGGTTCTCGGAAAAAATAATGAGTTCCCAGAAAACTTATGAGATCTCGAATAACATAAGGGGTTCTCGAAATTATGAGTTCTCGAAGACTTAATGAGTTCTCGAAAGTTATGAGTGCCCGAAAGACTTATGAGATCTCGAATAACATAAGGGGTTATCGAAATTATGAGTTCTCGAAGACTTAATGAGTTCTTGAAAGTGATGAGTTCCCGGAAAAAGTAATACTTATCGGGTGGCCTTAGGTTCTCGGAAATTAGTTAGGCTCTCGGTTAACATGTTGGTTCTCGAATTCCTAAGAGTTCTCGTATTCAGTAATGGTTTTTGGAATCAGTAATGGTTCTCGAATTTAGTAAGAGTTCTCGGATTTAGGTTTAGGTTCTCGAAAACAGGAAAAAAAATGAGAACTGTTGGTTCTCGAACTTGAATCCAGAAACCTGAATGAGAACAATCTTTCGAATAGGTTAATCCGTGAACAATGTGTCTGAGAACTATGATACCCATAAGTGCTATAATTTAGGGATTTGAGAAAATTCGTTTCAATTAATTTCGGGATTTCAGTATATCTCCAAAAGATTTCGAAAATTATGATAATCTTTTAATTTAAAACTTGGAGATTAAGTTACGCCCACAATTTTAGGAAACAAATTTTAATCCTAGTTGTAACTAACTTATAGCGATTTTCATCAAAATAAGGATGAATTTTATGAACAGTCCTATAAACATACAAGAACTGTTCATACTAATTTTCATATTTATAATTAAAGTTTCGATTAATAAAACAAAATACTTTGATTAATCAAAAATATTAATATAGGTGTTTAGAAACCATACACCCTATAATTAAAAAACCATACACCCCATTAATATATCAAAGTTTCGATTAATATCTTGATTTTCACAGTGACAGAAATTAATGATCATGACAATCGATATTTATTAAATCAAAAGTATCCATCCAAGAATCAAAGTATTTTCATTTATCAAAGTCTCGAAACTTTATGTGATTTGCAATCTTTTTTTTTTTTATTTTTTATTAACTTAGGCATTCCATTGACAAAAAAGGGGTTTAGAAAAAAAATCGCATACAGAACCATTATTTGTGTCACACCACGACAATGGCGGAAACACGTGGCGCGACGGTTCAAAGCATAAAGTCAAGGTTATTGCTAAACACAAGTAATTTTAAAGAAAATGGGTCATTTATTATTGCGTCAAATCTTGTTCAAATATTACATAGAAGTAAATTGTTTTTAAGACAACATAGAGGTTTCTCAAATATATCCCAAAGCCTTGGGAAATAAAGGTGAAACCCCGCAAAATGTTTAACGCCATATCGGAGGATTCCACGACCCAGCTTGCCCCGGTTCGTCTTCATCTAATTACCTGAAAGATATGTTTAAAAGTTTCGTCAATATAAATATATTGGTGAGTTCACAGGTTTTTAGTTTCCAAAACTTGAATACTTGGGAAATACCATGTTATGACAATATATAGGAGTTGCAAATTCCTATAATTCTACTTGAGACTATAATCAAACCAAGACGTATAATAATAATGCCCCGCTCCAAGTCGTTACTCGGTTTCCCACGACTTAAGTTCAGAATATATGCACCCCAGGCATAACCTAATGCATAATCGACGCTATCGATTAGGGGTGGGCCTTGTCAGGCACCAATAGTACTATTCAATATTCCTCCGGTTTCATTTCCCTGAATAAATGATTATAGAGGCGAGGACTCAACCCCGAGTGGCGGTCACACCTCAAGTAATAAATCCGTCAAACACTTTCCCTAACATATCTTTCCCCCGAAAAACGTAAAAATAGTTTAAAATGGGGCCGTGAAACTCACCTGAAACTCTGTCTGGCTTACTAGGCAGATAGCAAGGAAGGTCTCGCACCTACAAACGTCCTAGACGTATAAGTCACTATCCCTATAGTGCATGTGCCTTGGCAAGTTGTACACCCAACTCCCGACCACAAGTTATTCCAAATCCCGTTTAATTAAGCGCGTATCCTAGGTTTCGTTGGCGTTAGATTACCCTTTGCGTTACAAGTTATATATTACTCTTGTTAATATTTCCTTAACTTGTACCTTATTATCATCGACTCGACTTCACTTAACATATAATTATTTTCCCATTTAAATAATTATGCTTAAGATCGCATCGCTCGATATAATATATATTTCAACACTCGACCCGACTCACTTTGCCGCACATTTGTTTTCCCATTTAAACAAATATACTAAGATCTTGTTGTTCGATTGTATATTCTTAACACCCGATTCAACTCACCATACCGTATATTTATTTTCCCATTCAAATAAATATACTAGGGTCTTGTCGGCGCGGCATACACATATATATATCTTTGTCTACTCGTCGCGGCTTTCCTTCCCACATATCTACTTTCCCATTAAGTAGATATACTAGAATTTTGCCGAGACGAGCGTACATATATATAAATGTGTAATTTTTCTTGTTAAGTATATACGTTTGTTCAACGTCTTACTTGTTTACGTTATATTTTTCTCCCACGAATAATTCCTTCAACACTTAGGAAAGTGTTTATTAGTTTTCACCCATGATGTATATATATTTTACTTCTTAAAAATATATATTTTCTTATCTTGCCGCAATGGCATTTTTCTCATGTTTTGTCCGGGTACGGTTCGTTAACGCGTCTTAGTTCGATATCTTAGCTCGAATAGTTAATTTTTCCAAGTTTTTCCCAACATGTGTTTTATAGAAATATTATCCATATTTCTTCCTCTTTTCACATATTACTTGGAAGGTTTGAAATACTTATGTATTTTTAACCCAACTTGTTAACTTAACTACAAAAATGTTTCCAATACTTTTATATTCCCATTTATATAAAAGTATTCATTTTTGTATAAGTTTCTCAAGTTTGTTTAATATTTTTATAAAATCTCCATTTTATAAAAATCCTTATGTTAATATCATCCATATTTTTATAACTTTCAAAAATATACTTTTATACCAAAATACCCAAGTATATCTACTAGTATTTACCAAAATCATCCTTAGGAGTTTATTACTTATACTTTTGACACCAAACTTTCCATCCTTGCATTTTTGGACTAATAGGTTCTAAAATATCCATTTTAGTCCTCTAACTTTCAAAGTTACAATATTAGTCCCTTAACTTTCAAATGTTGCATTTTTTCACTCTAACTTCCAAAGTTAACATTTTTCACTCAAAATGGTAGACTTTGAAGATTCAACTTTTTATTGGTAAGTTATTTTTGTATCAAAACACTTTTATTAGTCTTATATTCCATATATAAGACTACTTGTATGTGTGTTTTATGTATTTGCCCATTTTAACAAAATATCATTCTTCTAAGTAAGTAACTTTAATTTTTCATTTCCTTTATTTATGAACTTCTAACATGTTCCACCATATATTATACCTTAGATGATCATGTTAAGATGATTAACACTACTTTTTATTACATTCAAGTTTATTCCACAAATCTCAACCAAATCATCATCCTACTTAGTTTAAGTGTAAACTTTATATATTTTCAAAATCATTACTTTATCATCATCAAACCCATGATTTATTTACATATCTTTAATCATCTATTTTACACAAGTAAAACCTATTAAAGATTATGTTCAAACCATCCTTTAAACCCTTCATGTACAACTTGCTTCTAAGAACACATACATGAATAATAATAATCAAAAATAAGGTTAAGAAGCTTACTACTAGCACAAGGCTAGGGAAGACAAAACCTTGGATTTTGAGAGGGGTTTAGTGTGTTCTTCCTTAATGGTTAAGCTCCAAGCTTGAAACACACAATAGGGGTTTGGATGATGAATTGTTTTGAGTGATTTGGAGATGTAAAAACTTGAAAGGAGAATGTGTATGGGAGGGGTGAAACTTACGGCTCCAAGAAGAAGAAGAAGAAGAGTTGTTTTGCTTTTCTTCAAATGGCTAACACATGTTTATATAGTGTTATCATGTGTAATCTTTCCAAAGATTCAAGTAATCTTATGGAAGATTGAGTTGTGTACTTGGGATTTTGGAAAGATATATGTGTGTGTGTGCCGTGTGAGTTGAGAGAGAGTGGGGAGATGTTTGCTTGTAATCTTGGTTTATTATTTGAGTGATCCTACACTTAATCTTTATACAAGATCCTCACCAAGCACATGCACATACTTAGGTCATGATGGCTAGCTCTTTATCTTGGATTTTTGTGGCCTATGGCCGAAATTTTGCAAGGAAGGGGGACAAAAGATGTGCATGCTTTGTACTTCCATCTTACATCTTTTGGCTTTAGTAAAGCATGCTTTATCTCCTAGATTACTAGCTTATTATTATTAACACATGCATGGACACCTTAAGACCCTTTAGGCCGGCCCTTGGATGGGCTTAGGTGGGGTCCACAACTTCAAATATTTACCCAATATTTGTTATGTTTAATCCCTCGTCGTCCGGGTGTCGTTCGGGTATTTTTCGGGTTTTAATCACGCGTTATTCGGATATTAAAAATACCTTTAATAACCCTTAAATATAGTCTAATTTAAGCGTTGATCGGTTATTTAGGCCTTTGCCGGGTGAAATTATGAGTTATACGCGTATCGGGTGCGGTACGCGCATTGTGACACCCGGCAACTTCCGATCTACACCGACGTGATTTTTATTATTAAAAATTAAATATTTATTTTAAATATTGTTAATTATTAAGTTTCGGAAGTTTACTGACTGTTTTTACGATCGAAACTGCGACCGATTTAATTAACGCGATTTAAACGCGTGTTCTGAAAACACGCGTCGGACATCGAAGACATTTATATTTATGCTCGGTTTTGTATTTCGAACAAAACCGACTAATTTTTATAATTAATTATCGAGCCTAAAATAAAACCGATGCGCGAGACGTTAAAACGGGTTCGATACGCGGTACAAAACCCACCTACCCTAACCCTACCTATAAATACTCTCTTTCCTCCCTCTCTTCTTCTTTCTCACTGCCGCTCACCTCCCTCTCTCTCTCTACTCTCTCTCTAAAACTCTCTCTCTCTCTCTATACATCCTCTCCCACTCGATCTCTCCCTGTCCTCACTATTATTACAACAGCCGGCCACCACCAAACCTGGTGGTGGCGACGTCGTGGTGTCTGGTCCCGATATCGGACAGAAGACGAACGAGGGTGGTGGTGGTTTTGAGATGAAAGGCGGACAATGGTGGTGGTTCTGTGTAAAAGACGACCGGTGGTGGTGGTTTCGAGGTAGGTGATGGTCGCGTGGGGTTATGGTTGTGTGTTGAAGGCGGCAGCGGGACAGGGGGTGGTTGTGGCAGTTTAAGGGGTGACGGGTTGGTGGTGTATGGTGGTGGTTCGTGGTTCAAGGGTGGGGCGGCGTGGTGTTTTTGCGAAGGACAGGTTCAGATCCGGCGGGTTCAGGTTGTTCAGGGTGGTCTCGGGTCAGACCTTGGTGGTGGTTGGCCGGAGATGGCGGGGGTCCGATGGGTTCGGGTCTGTTTTGGGACTTGGGTTTGGCTCGGTTGTGGTTCGGGTCCGATGGGTTGGTTATGGTTGTGACTCGGTGACCAGACATGGGAGACGAGGTGGTGGTTCGTTCAGGTGGCTTGGGTTCGTTCAACGGGTCGGGTTGGACGATGGTCGGGTGGTGCTTGTTTCCTCGGGTCCGATTTGGAGTCGGGTTTAGGTGGTGGTTTGACCGGGTTTCTCGGGTCAGCGGCGGTGAGTTGGTTTCGGGTGAGCAGATCTGACGGGTTGTAGATTTTGAGCCTCGTTTTGGTCTCGGTTCATTTGTGTTCGTTTCGGGTTTCGGGTCTCGGGTTGTTCGTTGGTCAATGGGTCGGCTCGGGTCAAGATGGGTCTGTTGCGGGTCTTGTCAAATCGGGTCAGATTCGGTTTTGGGTTCGTGTTCGGGCTCGGTCAAACTTGGTCAACGGGTCAGATCTGGTTCGGTCCGAGGTGGCTCCGGGTTACGCGCGTACGAATCGGTATACTTTAATTTGTATTTGTATATTTGTTGTGGATATTATATATATATATAAATACATCGATATTCTTAAAGTAGTTTTGACTCGCGAACGAACCGAATAATAATAATAAATGTTAACTACATATTATATCGGACGACCGGTAATAGTGACTAAAATGCGTGACTTATAATATCGATATCGGACTAAATTGGTTGGACTATAATATATATATATTGTCGTGTCTTTATATAAATAAGTATAGTTTTCATATAAAAGCGTCGAAACGTATAAGTCTCGTTTGAATTAGAATTGCGGATAAATGAATTGTAGTCTTGTGTTTTGAAGTTGATTTTGGGAATTTTTAGACAACTTGTGTTGTCTGGTTCGCACAAAAACAGAGGAAACTCTGCCGAAATTTTATAAAATTTATAAGCGTAAACGAAGGCGATGTTTCTTGTATATTTCATTATAAACAATCTTCAAGTATTTTGACAAATGTAGTTTTCTACAATATCGCGGAAAGGTTTTTGATAAATGATTTCTTGCAACATTAAATACAAACGTCGAACAATATTTCCAAAACAAATACATAATATCTACTGAACGTCAATTGTGCCAATCTTTAAAGATTTTAGTAACTAAACATTTCTATTTAAATGATTTTGAATTACAAAACGCTCAGCCTATTTGAGAAAGAATTATATAAAAATTTATGTTCAAAACCTTTAAAGACATAGATTTGGAAAAGAAGCGATATTGTTATTAATCGGTTTTAAACAACTATACTTACATTTTTATCAAAGGGCATTTTTCCTAAAATATAATTATAAGACGAGCTATGGCTCGGGACAAGTTATACGTTTCATAAAATAGTCCAACGTGGTGTGCACACGAATAGTGACAAGTGCGCAACTTGGGTACTATGTCGTGTGTTAACGCATAAGTAAGATAAGTCACGATCGGTTCGTTGAGTTAAAGCATATTAGTACTTGAGTTACACACGAGTCTAGATAGTTGGATAAACTATCTTTTAGCCGGATAATAGGCTAGGTTTATATGTGTTAGACTTTAAGGTGTCCTTTGTGTAATAGGGCACGAGGAAGCCGGTCGAGGCTTGGACTTTATTTGCTAGCTTAGCATGGGAATCAAGGTGAGTTCATGACCCCACTTTTTACTGTTTTATAAATGTTTACGGGGTGGAAGACATGCTTCTTTTATGAAAACTGAGGAACTTAAAACGAAACAAAGTTTTGGAAAAATGAAATGGGCGCGTGAGTGTCACGGCCCTGTTGTTACTGGTTTTACATTCGGGAAAGAAACATGAGTACTATTTACATCGTTTTAAAGATCATGTTATACTATGGGCACTTTATATTACTATACGGCTTTTATGGAAAGTCCCAGGGGGAAACCATGAATGTGCTGGCATGCACAACGAGGGAAATGTGGATAGATCTATTGGGCCTCACAAACCCCACTCGACGGCGGGGCCGGGCGGGTGCATATTGTCTCTACCTATCGGGTTACCGAGGCATCGGTAGCCCAGTCAATCTGGGCTGGTATCAACTTTTGGACACGTTTAGTAATGGGTTCCCAACCGTAGTAGTAAAAACACTTAACGTCTAGCTAACGTTCTTATGACATAGTATTAACGGGAATGATCTTTTCAGACTTATGGAAACTCTTTTATAAAAACTTGTGGAATTAT
The DNA here is from genome assembly GCA_030844895.1 of Ambrosia x helenae. Classification (NCBI taxonomy): domain Eukaryota; kingdom Viridiplantae; phylum Streptophyta; class Magnoliopsida; order Asterales; family Asteraceae; genus Ambrosia; species Ambrosia x helenae. The sequence goes on from CM061229.1 coordinate 95,111,401, forward strand.
TTATGCAAAACTTATGAACTCACCAGCTTTATGTTGACTTTTTAAGTATGTCTTTCAGGTTTAAACTTTGGTAACGGCACGGTTGGAGTAGTCGGCATATTGGGATCGGGGATCCTAGAGGGTTAGCAATGGCGTTCAGGAAATAAGAGTCTTAGATGCAACTTTCCGCTGCGCTGGCAAAGGCACCAAACGTCGCATCCGACGAGGGAAAAGTCGGGGTGTGACAGTTTGGTATCAGAGCCATAGGTTTTAGCGAACTAGGTGTCTGGGTAGATATCTAGGCTTAAACCTGAGTTTGTTTTGAAGTTGGGACCAAAAATTTCTAAGACATGATATTTAGTATGAACGCCTAGGAACTGGAATTCCAACCGTTGCCAAGTATGTTACATGACTATTAGTGTATCACACTAGCTCAGCGTACATTCCTTCGGCGCAAGGAACATTTATTTTCTTATGTGAATAGGAAGTCGGTATTTTCTATAGTGGTATATAGAAAGGATAATAACACGTGGTGGTTAGGCATACCTCACTGGTGACTGGCGAGTCATCGTTTTAGACTTCAGAGCGGTTATTCACATAGAGTTAGCTGAGTCATTGTTTCTTGGTATGAGGAACAATCTACTTGTTGTATACTACGTGTATTTATGTAAAGTATATATAGTACGTATCGCCGATGGTTGTTGACTCTAGCTTGGACGTATCTAGAACGCTCACACGTGTCACGTTTGTTGGACGAGTTGGCAAAGGGATTGTTGTAGCATCTGCGGTCTCGCATCCCGTGTTTGGAGTATGCTATGTCATCAAGGTCGGTTTGGGCCGAAGGCGTCTTGATGAGGCACCTCGTTTTGCTGATGATGCTGTGAAGCGGGAATGCGGACGGGAAGAGCACTCGGAAAGGTGGCGCACACGACGAACATTATATTATGTTGTATATATACGTGTTATTATATGAATGTGACGAGTGCTCGTGATACAACTTATGATGGAGGTTAATAGGATGATCTGGTGAGGTAAATTTTTGATAACGTAGACGTCACGTTATTGCAAATTTACAGGCACCTGATAGTTCTAAGAAGTTCTATCATGAGGGTATCCTATGTGTTGTTGTATATATATTTATATATATAAGTAATGGATAAGGGTTTTTCATTATTTTGTTATACGGACGTGATTGCCAATTCTCCCCTGTTCGTGTCATTTGTGACCTTGCTTTTCTAAAACCAGTTTAAGATCTAGATGATCTTGTTTCTTGAGCTTCTAAGGTTCCTGTTTTAGAACCTAGTTATATCTTTGGACACGATTTACATCTCTCTTCTTTTGTGTTTGTGGTCTTCAACATTCAATCGTAAAGGAATTTAATTTTTGTTGATTCCTTATTCTTTTCACCAAATTAGACACGCATTTCGTACACGTGTCAATTGTTATATGTTTGAATTCTTTAAACCTGTGAAGGTCCATTGTAGGGCTTCGCATCAACAATTGTTTCATTAATGATTTGTTCTCTCATTACGTTGCTCGTAATGTTTGTCTTATAGTCTTGCTATGTTAGGCCATTGTGGGCAATGAATCCTTTGATACTTCGTCGATGAGTTTCTTTAAAGTCGACAATTCAGTTGAATCGAATTGTTGGAATTTGATACAGCACCTTGCGGTGAATATCCGATCTACTTGGAATAATGAATGATTTTTATTGACATGTCTCACTTTCATCAACTCGTTTGTTATTGCCTTAAATGCAGACACACCTTGTGGTGTGTAATGAAAAGTTGGTGCACTAGTTGCTTCGTTTGAGGTGCGCCAATTGTATTTGTTGACAGAGTTATTGTTTACACTTTGCATCCAGTTGGTTCTGAAACTTTATTTCGTGCCATTTGTACCGGCAAGTTCGTTGACTGTTTTGTTGTATTACCGATGGTTCTTGGATGATATCCTACCTCAAATTTTGAGGACAAAATTTCTGTAACATGGGGAGGATGTGACACCCGGCAACTTCCGATCTACACCGACGTGATTTTTATTATTAAAAATTAAATATTTATTTTAAATATTGTTAATTATTAAGTTTCGGAAGTTTACTGACTGTTTTTACGATCGAAACTGCGACCGATTTAATTAACGCGATTTAAACGCGTGTTCTGAAAACACGCGTCGGACATCGAAGACATTTATATTTATGCTCGGTTTTGTATTTCGAACAAAACCGACTAATTTTTATAATTAATTATCGAGCCTAAAATAAAACCGATGCGCGAGACGTTAAAACGGGTTCGATACGCGGTACAAAACCCACCTACCCTAACCCTACCTATAAATACTCTCTTTCCTCCCTCTCTTCTTCTTTCTCACTGCCGCTCACCTCCCTCTCTCTCTCTACTCTCTCTCTCTAAAACTCTCTCTCTCTATACATCCTCTCCCACTCGATCTCTCCCTGTCCTCACTATTATTACAACAGCCGGCCACCACCAAACCTGGTGGTGGCGACGTCGTGGTGTCTGGTCCCGATATCGGACAGAAGACGAACGAGGGTGGTGGTGGTTTTGAGATGAAAGGCGGACAATGGTGGTGGTTCTGTGTAAAAGACGACCGGTGGTGGTGGTTTCGAGGTAGGTGATGGTCGCGTGGGGTTATGGTTGTGTGTTGAAGGCGGCAGCGGGACAGGGGGTGGTTGTGGCAGTTTAAGGGGTGACGGGTTGGTGGTGTATGGTGGTGGTTCGTGGTTCAAGGGTGGGGCGGCGTGGTGTTTTTGCGAAGGACAGGTTCAGATCCGGCGGGTTCAGGTTGTTCAGGGTGGTCTCGGGTCAGACCTTGGTGGTGGTTGGCCGGAGATGGCGGGGGTCCGATGGGTTCGGGTCTGTTTTGGGACTTGGGTTTGGCTCGGTTGTGGTTCGGGTCCGATGGGTTGGTTATGGTTGTGACTCGGTGACCAGACATGGGAGACGAGGTGGTGGTTCGTTCAGGTGGCTTGGGTTCGTTCAACGGGTCGGGTTGGACGATGGTCGGGTGGTGCTTGTTTCCTCGGGTCCGATTTGGAGTCGGGTTTAGGTGGTGGTTTGACCGGGTTTCTCGGGTCAGCGGCGGTGAGTTGGTTTCGGGTGAGCAGATCTGACGGGTTGTAGATTTTGAGCCTCGTTTTGGTCTCGGTTCATTTGTGTTCGTTTCGGGTTTCGGGTCTCGGGTTGTTCGTTGGTCAATGGGTCGGCTCGGGTCAAGATGGGTCTGTTGCGGGTCTTGTCAAATCGGGTCAGATTCGGTTTTGGGTTCGTGTTCGGGCTCGGTCAAACTTGGTCAACGGGTCAGATCTGGTTCGGTCCGAGGTGGCTCCGGGTTACGCGCGTACGAATCGGTATACTTTAATTTGTATTTGTATATTTGTTGTGGATATTATATATATATATAAATACATCGATATTCTTAAAGTAGTTTTGACTCGCGAACGAACCGAATAATAATAATAAATGTTAACTACATATTATATCGGACGACCGGTAATAGTGACTAAAATGCGTGACTTATAATATCGATATCGGACTAAATTGGTTGGACTATAATATATATATATTGTCGTGTCTTTATATAAATAAGTATAGTTTTCATATAAAAGCGTCGAAACGTATAAGTCTCGTTTGAATTAGAATTGCGGATAAATGAATTGTAGTCTTGTGTTTTGAAGTTGATTTTGGGAATTTTTAGACAACTTGTGTTGTCTGGTTCGCACAAAAACAGAGGAAACTCTGCCGAAATTTTATAAAATTTATAAGCGTAAACGAAGGCGATGTTTCTTGTATATTTCATTATAAACAATCTTCAAGTATTTTGACAAATGTAGTTTTCTACAATATCGCGGAAAGGTTTTTGATAAATGATTTCTTGCAACATTAAATACAAACGTCGAACAATATTTCCAAAACAAATACATAATATCTACTGAACGTCAATTGTGCCAATCTTTAAAGATTTTAGTAACTAAACATTTCTATTTAAATGATTTTGAATTACAAAACGCTCAGCCTATTTGAGAAAGAATTATATAAAAATTTATGTTCAAAACCTTTAAAGACATAGATTTGGAAAAGAAGCGATATTGTTATTAATCGGTTTTAAACAACTATACTTACATTTTTATCAAAGGGCATTTTTCCTAAAATATAATTATAAGACGAGCTATGGCTCGGGACAAGTTATACGTTTCATAAAATAGTCCAACGTGGTGTGCACACGAATAGTGACAAGTGCGCAACTTGGGTACTATGTCGTGTGTTAACGCATAAGTAAGATAAGTCACGATCGGTTCGTTGAGTTAAAGCATATTAGTACTTGAGTTACACACGAGTCTAGATAGTTGGATAAACTATCTTTTAGCCGGATAATAGGCTAGGTTTATATGTGTTAGACTTTAAGGTGTCCTTTGTGTAATAGGGCACGAGGAAGCCGGTCGAGGCTTGGACTTTATTTGCTAGCTTAGCATGGGAATCAAGGTGAGTTCATGACCCCACTTTTTACTGTTTTATAAATGTTTACGGGGTGGAAGACATGCTTCTTTTATGAAAACTGAGGAACTTAAAACGAAACAAAGTTTTGGAAAAATGAAATGGGCGCGTGAGTGTCACGGCCCTGTTGTTACTGGTTTTACATTCGGGAAAGAAACATGAGTACTATTTACATCGTTTTAAAGATCATGTTATACTATGGGCACTTTATATTACTATACGGCTTTTATGGAAAGTCCCAGAGGGAAACCATGAATGTGCTGGCATGCACAACGAGGGAAATGTGGATAGATCTATTGGGCCTCACAAACCCCACTCGACGGCGGGGCCGGGCGGGTGCATATTGTCTCTACCTATCGGGTTACCGAGGCATCGGTAGCCCAGTCAATCTGGGCTGGTATCAACTTTTGGACACGTTTAGTAATGGGTTCCCAACCGTAGTAGTAAAAACACTTAACGTCTAGCTAACGTTCTTATGACATAGTATTAACGGGAATGATCTTTTCAGACTTATGGTAACTCTTTTATAAAAACTTGTGGAATTATTTATGCAAAACTTATGAACTCACCAGCTTTATGTTGACTTTTTAAGTATGTCTTTCAGGTTTAAACTTTGGTAACGGCACGGTTGGAGTAGTCGGAATATTGGGATCGGGGATCCTAGAGGGTTAGCAATGGCGTTCAGGAAATAAGAGTCTTAGATGCAACTTTCCGCTGCGCTGGCAAAGGCACCAAACGTCGCATCCGACGAGGGAAAAGTCGGGGTGTGACACGCATTTTATTCGTTACCGGGAGATTTGTACAAGACGATTTCACTTGTGGTTTTGGAGTTCCAAAACTCATTATATTTTATGAAACTACCCTTTATTTTATATCCTGGGTGTCCGGGATCCTTTTCGTTTATTTAATTATTACCGGGTAATTGCCAACGTCCATACCGGATAGCTTATTCGCACATGATCCAATCATGTTTTACCATTAAACGTATGCATTCCTATGCACTATTTGGAAATTGCTATCTCCTAAGGCCTTGATATAATTATGTTTTACACATAATTGATTTCACTTCGAGTTCTCCGGTACAGGTGTCTTCTCGAATAGGGCGGGGTATTTTTGCTTCATCCGGTCCAGCCTTTCCCACGTGAACTCCGGTCCACGCTTGGCATTCCAGCGCACTTTGACCAATCTGATCTTGCTGCGCCTTAGTTTTTGGACCTTCCAATCAGTTACCTCGATTGGTTCTTCAACAAAATGTAACTTGTCGTCAATCTGGATTTCGTCTGCAGGAATGATGAGAGTTTCGTCGGATAGGCACTTTTTCAAATTTGACACATGAAACGTGTCGTGTATTCCACTAAGCTCTTGAGGCAACTTGAGCTTGTATGCCACTGTGCCTACCCTGGACAAGACTTCGAACGGTCCAATATATCGTGGGTTTAGCTTTCCGCGCTTCCCAAAGCGCGCGACACCTTTCCAAGGTGACACTTTTAGTAGGACCCTGTCTCCGACTTGAAACTCTAAAGGCTTTCGCCTCATATCAGCATAGCTTTTCTGGCGGTCCCGGGCCGCTTTCAGGCGTTCCTTTATCAAAAAGACCTTATCCGTCGTCTCTTGAACAATTTCGGGCCCGGTGAGTTGTTTTTCTCCAACTTCCGCCCAACATAATGGCGATCGGCACTTGCGTCCATATAGAGCTTCAAACGGTGCGGCTTGAATGCTCGTATGATAACTGTTGTTGTAAGAAAATTCTACCAATGGCAAGTGCGTATCCCAATTACCTCCGAAATCAATCGCGCATGCCCGTAACATATCTTCCAAGGTCTGGATGGTTCGTTCACTTTGACCATCCGTTTGGGGGTGATATGCGGTACTCATGTCGAGGCGAGTACCAAGGGCTTCATTTAAACTTTCCCAAAATCTTGAAGTGAAACGACTATCGCGATCGGAGATGATAGAAACAGGTACACCGTGTTTAGACACCACTTCCTTTATGTACAAACGGGTCAGTTTCTCCAACTTGTCCGTTTCGCGAATCCGAAGGAAGTGTGCAGATTTTGTCAATCGATCAACGATTACCCAGATCGTGTCATGGCCGCTTGTTGTCTTAGGTAACTTGGTAATGAAATCCATGGTAATTCGTTCCCATTTCCATTCCAGTATTTCCGGTTGCTGGAGCAAACCGGAAGGTCTTTGATGCTCAGCCTTGACCTTCGCGCAAGTCAAACATCGCGCAACATAGGCCGCTATATCTCTTTTGAAATTCGGCCACCAATAAAGTTCTTTCAGATCGTGGAACATCTTGTCTGCACCAGGGTGAACCGAATATCTAGAACTGTGAGCTTCGGCCAATACTAGCTCACGCAATCCTCCGTACGCTGGGACCCAAATTCTATTCATGAAATACAGTGTCTGGTCCGCCTTTGGTTCAAGTGTATCAATCATCTTCCGTAACCTTTGTAAGCGAAAGATTTTATCTAAAACAGGATAATATGATCATACAAGTCACAAAACCAGGTGCGAAAACCCTAGTTCTGAACAAAATGATAAAACTCTAATCAAAACACAATCAAGATCATTTTCAAAGCTTTTTCATAGATTAACTTTCTCAAATATTCAATTACAATCAATCACACGTTAATCTAGATCAATTACAGACTTTCACAAAATGACCTGGAACCTAACCTGAACACATACACAAATGACTACTCTCCTAATCTCAAAAACTCGCAAAATCTATTTATAGGCTCTGCACGTTCGCCCCTTTTCAATGGTCGAATGTGGAAAGTTTCCACATTCGCCCATTTGTAATGGTCGAATGTGGAATCTTTCCACATTCGCCCACTTTGTCAGGTTCCATTTCTACATTCGCCCACTTTTTCCACTTTCAGGTCATCAGCACTTTTTAACACATGTAATCAGCACTTTTTAACACATGTTAACATTGTAGATCCAATCACTAGTCGCAATACGTGCATCTACAAACTCCCCCTCGACTATTGATTGGATTGTCTTCATGTTTAAATCTTGGTCGTTTTCTGATTATCTGAACCTTCGACATTCTGTACCGGATCACTAGCTAGGGACATACATGAATAATGCACTAACAATCTCCCCCTTGGACCTAGCTAGTGATGTACCAAAGCAGAAAGTTATCAATTCTTCAAGTCTTGATTGAAAACTTTCCATCTTTCATGCACGTTTGTGTCGAAGTTCCTATCTATCTCTCCAGTAAGCTTTGAAATCTCAGACAGACTCAAGAAATCTTGGCTTTGTCATTTGTTCATTCAGAGATGAAAATAGACGATAATCTTGATTTCTTCAATCTTCATCATTTCTTTAACTTCTTACTAACTTCTGTTGTTCTGGTAATCTTGATGTTCAGGTTTGGGTCTTGTTCGGTTACACAATTTGTCGATGAATCTTGAGTAGTGCACCTGTTGTATTTGATTCTGCAGAAAAATTTACTAAAAACTACACAAACTACAACCGGCGTTAGACACGACAAAAATCTCAGAAGTACTCTTCACATTCCTTTTCACCCTCAATAGTTCCCCCCTTGAACTATACAACATTTTCAATATGTACCAGAAACTTGAAAATTTGAAATCTTTTTCAACTTTTAAGTATCTGAGCATTCTCATTCAGTATCCCAACATCGGTTATCGAAAATAAAGTTGAAACAAAACTTTTTGATTTTTCAAAGTTTAAGCTAAAACACACCAAAAATCTTTTTGAATTTTCCAATGTAATTTGCATAAAAGTAAATTCAACATATTTTTTTTTTTTTGTGAATTTTCCGGTTAAGAGGATCATATCAGTATTGAAACAGTCAGTCATAACTCTTTTTGATCAATTTTCTGTTTTTGTCATTGAGCATCCTACAACCATTACCAGTATGTTTGTCCACTTAAACTCAAAATCATCATTCATTGCTCAGCACTTTAGATACATTATAGTAATATTAGATACTGAAAAGTCTATGATCCCCGCATTCGCGACACATTCCCGCATCAAGAATTGCTCAAAGTTTCATTGTAACGCGTGATTATACTGTAGTTATCTGTTAGTTACAAGGTATGAGGCACAGCGGTGACATGTCAGCAAATTAATGCTTCAAAGCGACTTATGCACTCTACCAGGGTGAGGACTAATATCAATCATGATTTGCATCAATGATTGGATACGATGCATTAGATAATCTTTGATTATCATCACACATGTTAAGTTCCTCATTCGGTAACTTAAGGTTTTGTCATTAAAGATCTTTTAATAAGATACCCTGACTGATCTAGGTCCGTAAATCAATACGACAAAAGATCAGTTAGGCTATCCCCAGATAACTTTCAATATAACGACCCGAAACCTCCGATTTTGGCAATCTATCAAACGAAATTTCGGTACTAAGACCATATGCCAACGATACGTTGATCCATATGATTATCAGTTATTGATTTTAAATTTATATCACCATGCTGAACTTTAAATTTTGATTTCAAGCCTACCAATACATAATTGTAGTGGCTACTCAATGTTTATCAAATTATTTTTGTTTTTAGAGTAGTCTGACAATCCACTGATGTACTATCATCTCCTCTTTTTCTCCAGGAAAAACTCATTTTTTTGATTTTCTAATTTTTATTTTGATTTTTCTGAAATTTTTCTCCCCCTAAAAATCTAAAAATAAGCATATTTTTGGATTTTTTTTAAACTTTTTGAAGAAAAACAAAATAAAATGATATCCGATGCGGTTTACCCACTGAGTTTTAACAACCATTTTCCACTCAGATTACTAGACTCATTAAGATTTTTCAATTAGTAAACCATTTTGTCGTATCTGTTATTGAAATCCAACACCTGAGAACAATTGCAAGAGATTGCAACTTTTTCCGGCTTCACAGGTTGGAGACAGACTACAAACACTCTCCTCTCTGTTGAAATCATGTTTTCCTTCTTCAATAATCCTTCCTTGACCTTCACCTCTCCAATAAATAGTGTGTATACAGATGCTCCACAATCAACTATCAAAGAATAGCTAATAGGTCTGTCTGGAACAATCTGCACACTTATTAAACAATTAGCATGAAAGAGGCACCCATCCCTTCACAATGATGGGTCGTCCAAGGTCATCAATCCTCGGAACATCAATCCATTCTCCTTTTGAAAAATCAATTGGTTTTTCAATGGATTGATTTGAAGTAGAAATTGCTATAGACTTAGATAGTGATTTGGGTTTCCAAACACGTTCAGAGTTTATTTTAGATTTTGTTGAAATCGTTTTGATTTTTGACTTTTCAGGTTTCATGTTTGACACCTGCTTCTGAACTTTGTTTGGAATCTTCTCAGACTTAACTGATGAAGACCCAGGTTTAGAGTTATTCTTAGACTTAGCCTTAGAACTCCCCCTTACCTTAGCAACCCTATCACAATCTCCATTTTTATTCAAGGCAATTTTGTTATGATTGTCATATACAACCTGTTTCCCCTTTTGCTTCTTGATTGGTTTTGGGGATACAGGCTTTCTGACATTGCCTGAATTTCTAGCAAATTTCACTTCGGTCTGTTTCTGTTTAACATACGGACAGTAAGCAACTAAATGCCCACACTCTCCGCAGTTATAACAAGACCTATACTCTTCAAAATCACATACATACCCGTCATCCCAATACCAATAGGGACAATGAGCTGCAATATGACCAACTTCACCACACTCAAAACAGCTTCTCCGTTCAACATAACCATGAGAATACTGTGGTGAGTTGTTTCCCCAATAACCATCAAATCGAGATTTATATGAATAATCATAATAGTCATATGATCTAGATGAAAAATTTCTTGAATTCTTTTGATAAGAATTTTTCATCTGATCATTTCCTTTCGATTTGTTTGGCTTTGATCCCTTTACTTTAGGACCATTCTTATTGTCAACATTTTTCTTTTGATCCTCTTTATTCTCATGTTGGTTAGGACTGAGTTCAAAATGAAGATGATCAAATTGATTTCTAAATTGATTTAACAAATCAAGATTATCAACAAAAATACATTTAAGTAGAGATTGTTCGATATTCTCAATTAGAAAATCTTTGTTGAAAATCAATTTGTCATGTCCTTCCAACATATAGGAACCTTCAACTCCTTCAGGAAAACTGAATATGGGTTTTTCTTCAGAATCAGATTCTGAAGTTGTTTCAACATTTTCAGTTTTCTGTTCAAACATTTGTTTCACTTCAGAATCAGAATTAACAACGCAAGGTGTTGTGATTTCCAACTCTGATGTGGAAATATTCTTTGAAACACTTTTATTCATTTCTAACATTTCTTTCTTTAAAGATTCAATTTTATTTAACAAATCTTTTTCATTCTTTTCAAAAACTTTAATTTGGTTTTTACAATTTTCTAGTTCATTTGCTAGTTTCTGTTTGTCCTCAATAAGTGTCATCAATTCACAATTCAATTTGACACATTTAGAACAACTAGCACTTACCTCATCATCTGATTTATTACCATTATCAGATTTTGCATCACCATTTGAACTATCACTCTGTTCTGATGTACTTTGTATAGAACTTGTATCAGAACTCAAATCACTCTTTACCAATTCACTGGAATCATCATGTCTCATTTGTTTGACTAAACATACAACATTCCTATGAACACCTTCTCTGTTAACACACTTGTTAACATGTACCATTTCATCAGTTGGTTTCGGTGTCATTGGAAATCCCCAAATGTTGTCAGCTTGAGAATTTTGTCTCTGTAATTGTTGTTGCTTTCTTTCAGCTTCTACTAGAGCTTTGATCTCCTCATCCGTTCTACATACGGCCATGTAATTAATCATTTTTCCAACAAAAATCTTCAAAAATTGCCTTACCCAAATTTTCGATAGAAAATTTTCGAAATTTTTTAGGCACTAAATTCTACGTTCGCCCCTGGTAATTCTACGTTCGCCCCTTTTGATTCCACGTTCGCCCAAAAGTATCAGCCGAATGTAGAATAACCACTAGAATGTAGAATATCAAAATTCAAATTCCACGTTCGCCCAAAAATGTCTACGTTCGACCACTTCTATTCCACGTTCGCCCAAAAATTTTCAGGTTCGCCCACAACAGTTCCAGGTTCGCCCAAAAATTCCAGGTTCGCCCATAAAACTTCCACATTCGCCCAACAAGGTTCCAGGTTCGCCCAGTTTGAAAAAATTTCAGATTTGAAAAACGGTTACACTTTGAAAAACGGTTATTTTGATCTCTGATTTTCAAAAGTTTGTGGATTTGAATGATCTTAATCAAGTTATGCTTCGGAATTGATTTGGAGCAACTTTAATTCTTGGAAAACTTGATTTTAACCACTAATTCAACTCTAAATCAATCAAAAACACTCAAAAACCATGTTTATGCAAAAACAGATGTATTTTGATTAAAAACATGTCCAAATCAGCTCTGAGTTTATCAAATTTGTTGTTGTATGATCCGTATGGCTCTGATACCACTTTGTAAGCGAAAGATTTTATCTAAAACAGGATAATATGATCATACAAGTCACAAAACCAGGTGCGGAAACCCTAGTTCTGAACAAAATGATAAAACTCTAATCAAAACACAATCAAGATCATTTTCAAAGCTTTTTCATAGATTAACTTTCTCAAATATTCAATTACAATCAATCACACGTTAATCTAGATCAATTACAGACTTTCACAAAATGACCTGGAACCTAACCTGAACACATACACAAATGACTACTCTCCTAATCTCAAAAACTCGCAAAATCTATTTATAGGCTCTGCACGTTCGCCCCTTTTCAATGGTCGAATGTGGAAAGTTTCCACATTCGCCCATTTGTAATGGTCGAATGTGGAATCTTTCCACATTCGCCCACTTTGTCAGGTTCCATTTCTACATTCGCCCACTTTTTCCACTTTCAGGTCATCAGCACTTTTTAACACATGTAATCAGCACTTTTTAACACATGTTAACATTGTAGATCCAATCACTAGTCGCAATACGTGCATCTACAAACTCCCCTCGACTATTGATTGGATTGTCTTCATGTTTAAATCTTGGTCGTTTTCTGATTATCTGAACCTTCGACATTCTGTACCGGATCACTAGCTAGGGACATACATGAATAATGCACTAACAACCTTTCACCTTTGACATTCTCGGGTTTAAGGGCGTTAACTTGAGCTTCACGAATTCGATCGGTCAGATTCGTGTGGATAGTCAGACCCAAAGCTCGAACACGCAGTGGTTTAACCCGTTCCTTGCGACTCAAGGCGTCGGCCACAACGTTCGCCTTACCGGGATGGTACTTTATTTCACAATCGTAATCGTTTAACAATTCAACCCATCGCCGTTGTCGCATGTTTAAATCCTTCTGATCAAAGATGTGTTGCAGACTCTTATGATCAGTGAAAATCGTGCACTTGGTTCCGTACAAATAGTGCCTCCATATCTTGAGAGCGAATACCACTGCACCTAATTCCAAATCGTGTGTAGTGTAGTTCCTCTCATGGATTTTCAGTTGTCTGGAAGCATATGCTATTACTTTCTCTCGCTGCATCAATACACAACCCAGGCCTTGATGTGAGGCATCGCAGTAAACCACAAAGTCTTCCGTACCATCGGGAAGTGATAGTATCGGAGCGCCACATAACTTGTCTTTTAACAATTGGAATGCTGCCTCTTGCTTTTCCGTCCACTCGAATTTCTTATCCTTTTGGGTTAGCATGGTTAAAGCTTGTGCTATCTTTGAAAAGTTCTCGATGAACCTTCTGTAATAACCCGCGAGGCCAAGAAATTGTCGTACTTCGGTAGGAGTTCGAGGGGCTTCCCAATTTTTAATTGCCTCGATCTTGGCGGGATCGACGTGTATGCCCTTCTCGTTCACCACGTGGCCTAGAAAGTGAACTTCCCGAATCCAAAAGTCACACTTCGAGAATTTAGCGTAGAGCTTCTCTTTGCGTAATACTTCAAGAATTAACCGAAGGTGATTCTCGTGGTCTTCTTTTGTACGTGAATAGATCAAAATATCGTCAATGAAAACAATGACGAATTTATCCAGGTATGGCTTACACACGCGGTTCATTAAGTCCATGAAAACCGCTGGTGCGTTGGTTAAGCCGAACGGCATTACCAAAAATTCATAGTGTCCATACCGGGTTCTGAAGGCTGTTTTTGGTACATCTTCTTCTTGTATACGCAACTGGTGATAGCCAGACCTCAAATCGATTTTGGAGTAATAGCTAGATCCTTGGAGCTGATCAAATAAATCGTCGATCCTGGGGAGAGGATAGCGATTCTTGATGGTTAGCTTGTTCAGCTCCCGATAGTCGATGCACATGCGAAATGTGCCATCCTTCTTCTTTACAAATAAGACGGGAGCTCCCCAAGGTGAGAAACTCGGTCTTATAAAACCTTTGTCCAATAATTCTTGTAGCTGGCTGGACAGTTCCTGCATCTCTGATGGAGCTAGGCGGTATGGCGATCGTGCCACAGGAGCAGCTCCAGGAACGAGGTCGATGCGGAACTCGACTTGTCGAGGTGGTGGCAACCCCGGCAAATCTTCTGGGAATACATCCGGAAAGTCTCTAGCTACTGGTATGTCTTCCAACTTTCGCTCGTCGGCCTTCTTGTCCACTACGTGTGCCAAGAATGCGACAAGCCCTTTTCTTAGGCACTTACGAGCCTTCATGCTTGAAATAATTCTTAGCGGCGTTCCGTTCCTTTCCCCTTGAATTGAGAGAGTTTCACCGCTTGCGAGGGGGACTTGAATGACTTTATCGTTGCAAATCACGACGGCATGGTGTGCGGACAACCAATCCATGCCAACAACTATGTCGAAACTTCCCAATACAACTGGTAAAAGATCAATCCCAAACTCGTGCCCACAGAGTTCTAATTTACAATCTTTCGCTACTTCTCTCGTTTCAATAGTTTTACCATTAGCCAGTTCTATAGAGTAGGGTGTATCTAGTTTACTAGTTTTTAATCCAAGTAGTCTTTTAAACTCGATGGATACGAAGCTAAAGTCAGCACCGGTATCAAATAATACAGAGGCATAATGACCATTAAGAGGAAACGTACCAGTGACCACGCTGGGGTCTTGTCGTGCATCACCGGCTCCAATCACAAATGCCCGCCCGCGGGCTTGGTTGTTGATCTTGGGGCAATCCTTTTTCCAATGATCTAACGACCCGCATGCGAAGCATGGTCTAGCCCCTCCATTCTTCGGTGCTCCGGACCGACAGTCTTCAGTCTTGTGCCCAGTGCGGTGGCACTTTCCACAAGTTAACCCATTATTTCTTCCCTGATTACCCTGTTTATTACCATTACCACGTCCTGTGGCAACATATCCTTTCCCTTTCTTGTTTGAGCTACCCGACGCTCTGTCCCTTTTCCCTTCATCCCGTTTCCTTTTCCCAAATCTTGGCTTGTTCCCCTGGTCGTTCGACACAACTGCTGAGTTCGTTCCCTGATTCTTGGCTTCTACACTGCTGGCCTCAGAAATCTTTAGTCCCGAAACTTGTCGGATCAGTGTACCCATGCGTATAGCATCTTCGGTGAGGCTTAGCGCAAGATCAATGGCTGCGCGCATGGTCGTAGGTTTGGAAGCAGTGACCATGCTGCGTATTTGCGGTGCTAAGCCGAACAAATAACGCTCAATCTTGTTACTTTCAGGGGTGACCAACCGTGGCACTAGTCTGGCGAGATCATGGAATCGAGACGTGTAACCAGTCACGTCCGCTCCCATCATAGTGAGGTTCCAGAATTCAGTTTCCAGTTTCTGTACGTCGCTTGCCGGACGGTACTCAGCAATCATGAGTTCTTTCAGTTCTGTCCATGACAGGGAGTAAGCGGTGTCATCACCCAATGACTGTACTTGTCCATTCCACCACGTCAGTGCTTGGTCCAAGAACAAGTTGGTGGAGTACATGACCGACTGGCGAGGGGTACACCCACTGATACGGATGACTGCCTCGGTCTTTTCAAACCACTTGACCAGGCCAACTGATCCTTCTGTGCCGTTGAAATTGATCGGCTTGCAGTCTAGGAAGGCTTTGAAGGTGCAGCCACGCTCTCGCGAGGCCGTTTCTGCATTAATAAAGTTGTATGTTATTATGGGATAGGAGTTTTAGGATATTCTCCCATCGCTTTATCAATTATTTTCAACTTCTTACCAGTGGGGGAGGTTTCTCGTCGGTCACTCCCAGTCAAGTCACGTGATCGTTCGGAGCGAGCAGCTTCGTGCTCCGCGATTGCGCGGGCTATGCGCTCCGAAATCATGGTCTCAAGTTCGGCTGGTGTTGCGGGCAGTCCGTCTGCACCGCTGTTGCTTCTGGTGGCTGGTGCCATTTTCTTCAATAATAATTATCAAAGGTTAATTTGGCAAACATTTATACAATATAAAGCATAAATAACAAACCAGAATATGAACACAATAATCAACACCATGTCATCACACAACATACCAACACATCATACAGAATAAATAGTAATCAACACAATATCACCACACAATCACACAAGTCACAATATGGAGTAAGCAATAATAATCGTAGACAACAACATATTTCACCATCATAATAATAAGATTTTTCATTAATCTCAATAGTACTAGTACAATGCTTGTTCATAATAACAAAATGGGGAATACATCCCTCATACAATACATTGTTTTTGAAATAAATAAAACATCATATCATGTGCCGTCGTATCCGTACGGCTAGGCAAAATGCAGACGAGTGTCATAACCCGTGCTATACTACCATACTGCTGCTACTATGTACATAAGCTGGTGATTCTTCCGTGCGTCCCTGATGCATCCTTACTGTGGCGGTGGTGGCGGATACTGGTACTGTGGTGCATGCATACTGATCGTCATGCTGATCGTCATGATACGCTCATATAAGAACTGTCGATGCGCAAAATGCGCATCCCCTGTAATACCACACTGAGCGTCCATGCTCAGTAACTCTTCCGCATAGTGCGCCAAAGCGTCTCGTGCATCAATCATCCGCGTCCACATCAGACGGGTCTGCTGCTCTACCTGTGTCACGGTGCGCTGCACCGTGTCAGCGAGAGTCTGAAAGTCTCGCTCTAAGGAGATGGCAGTGGACCATGCTGGTCCAGATAATGGTGTCATCCTAGGTGGCTGGGATGGTCCGGGTATATCTGGGTGAGCCGATGGGAATGGCCTAAAGGGGGCTGGTATCGGTATGTGTGGAAGTAACGGGGTAAAACCCGGTGGTCTGGGGGTGAAGTGAGGTGGCATCATGTAGGGGTCCCCTGCACCCAGAGGATACGGTGCAGGTGGCATGCTGGGCAGGGTGGGGATCGGTAATGTCATGGCTACTGTGGGTGGTGGTACAGGCTCGGCCAATGGGGCTACCAGAGGCTCTGAAACAGTGGCCCACTCTAGGGTGGATACCACGACAGTGGGGGTGGGAGGGCTCGCAGTGGCGTATGCCATCACGCCCGCCCGGTGCAGCTCCGAGCTGCGGGCAGAGCTCCCCTCTAGGATGTGCCCAGTAGGAACTGGCCCATCCTGACGTACGGGCTCGGGTATGGTGGGTAGAGTGGCTGGTGCAGTAGCGGCATGCTCGATCATCGGAGCGACGTGCTCCTCCTGGTCTGCTGGTGGGATCGGCACAGCAATGTGCTCCACCGATGCGGTCGACTCATCATCGGAGTCATCAGAGATCCACCCGTTGTGTCCACGGGGAACGGGCACGAGCATCATGCCCGGGGGTACGGGGATAAGTGGGGTAGGTAAGGGCTCACGATCGATCAGTGCGTGTCGATCATAGGGAGACTCAACGGTCTCTGACTGCGCGGGGACAGGCCTCGATGGACCTGCACAGCCCTCTGGAAAGTCTCTGATGGCCTGGAGGGGCGGTACTGGCAGTGGCGCTGCCTGGAATGGCACTATAGGCAAGTCTGCCCGTGGTGCCTCGGCCATAGGTAGGTCGACCACGTCGCCCTCAGCGGGGGCCCACGCTGGGTCCTCGCTCGGGTCAGTCTCGTCCGAGCTATCTCCTCCTGCGCCTTCCACGGCGGCGTCAATCTCCATCTCGTCATCCTCCGGATCGAGTACCACACGCTCGATCGGCTCTGGTGGCGGCGCTGGGATAATCTGAATACTGCTATCGTAACTGGGCGCTATGCTACCAGCGTCCGACATCCTGGCAAAAGAACCGTACATGTATATATATGAATTAATTTAAATTAGATAGTTAAGGCGTACATTATCAGTATCCTTCCTAACCTCTAATACTACGTTAATGCATAACGATACCCATGTCTGGCTTGGTCGGAATCTCCTCATGCCCAATGCTTCTTTGAAAAATTACTTTATTTTCATTTAGCAACTATGTATATTTTTTGAAAACTTTATCTTTTTGAACCAAATCCGGTTATAGTCTAGTTTTTAAAGAAAATACTCTAGTTCGCTATAACCTTGGCTCTGATACCACTTTCTGTCACACCACGACAATGGCGGAAACACGTGGCGCGACGGTTCAAAGCATAAAGTCAAGGTTATTGCTAAACACAAGTAATTTTAAAGAAAATGGGTCATTTATTATTGCGTCAAATCTTGTTCAAATATTACATAGAAGTAAATTGTTTTTAAGACAACATAGAGGTTTCTCAAATATATCCCAAAGCCTTGGGAAATAAAGGTGAAACCCCGCAAAATGTTTAACGCCATATCGGAGGATTCCACGACCCAGCTTGCCCCGGTTCGTCTTCATCTAATTACCTGAAAGATATGTTTAAAAGTTTCGTCAATATAAATATATTGGTGAGTTCACAGGTTTTTAGTTTCCAAAACTTGAATACTTGGGAAATACCATGTTATGACAATATATAGGAGTTGCAAATTCCTATAATTCTACTTGAGACTATAATCAAACCAAGACGTATAATAATAATGCCCCGCTCCAAGTCGTTACTCGGTTTCCCACGACTTAAGTTCAGAATATATGCACCCCAGGCATAACCTAATGCATAATCGACGCTATCGATTAGGGGTGGGCCTTGTCAGGCACCAATAGTACTATTCAATATTCCTCCGTTTCATTTCCCTGAATAAATGATTATAGAGGCGAGGACTCAACCCCGAGTGGCGGTCACACCTCAAGTAATAAATCCGTCAAACACTTTCCCTAACATATCTTTCCCCCGAAAAACGTAAAAATAGTTTAAAATGGGGCCGTGAAACTCACCTGAAACTCTGTCTGGCTTACTAGGCAGATAGCAAGGAAGGTCTCGCACCTACAAACGTCCTAGACGTATAAGTCAACTATCCCTATAGTGCATGTGCCTTGGCAAGTTGTACACCCAACTCCCGACCACAAGTTATTCCAAATCCCGTTTAATTAAGCGCGTATCCTAGGTTTCGTTGGCGTTAGATTACCCTTTGCGTTACAAGTTATATATTACTCTTGTTAATATTTCCTTAACTTGTACCTTATTATCATCGACTCGACTTCACTTAACATATAATTATTTTCCCATTTAAATAATTATGCTTAAGATCGCATCGCTCGATATAATATATATTTCAACACTCGACCCGACTCACTTTGCCGCACATTTGTTTTCCCATTTAAACAAATATACTAAGATCTTGTTGTTCGATTGTATATTCTTAACACCCGATTCAACTCACCATACCGTATATTTATTTTCCCATTCAAATAAATATACTAGGGTCTTGTCGGCGCGGCATACACATATATATATCTTTGTCTACTCGTCGCGGCTTTCCTTCCCACATATCTACTTTCCCATTAAGTAGATATACTAGAATTTTGCCGAGACGAGCGTACATATATATAAATGTGTAATTTTTCTTGTTAAGTATATACGTTTGTTCAATGTCTTACTTGTTTACGTTATATTTTTCTCCCACGAATAATTCCTTCAACACTTAGGAAAGTGTTTATTAGTTTTCACCCATGATGTATATATATTTTACTTCTTAAAAATATATATTTTCTTATCTTGCCGCAATGGCATTTTTCTCATGTTTTGTCCGGGTACGGTTCGTTAACGCGTCTTAGTTCGATATCTTAGCTCGAATAGTTAATTTTTCCAAGTTTTTCCCAACATGTGTTTTATAGAAATATTATCCATATTTCTTCCTCTTTTCACATATTACTTGGAAGGTTTGAAATACTTATGTATTTTTAACCCAACTTGTTAACTTAACTACAAAAATGTTTCCAATACTATTATATTCTCATTTATATAAAAGTATTCATTTTTGTATAAGTTTCTCAAGTTTGTTTAATATTTTTATAAAATCTCCATTTTATAAAAATCCTTATGTTAATATCATCCATATTTTTATAACTTTCAAAAATATACTTTTATACCAAAATACCCAAGTATATCTACTAGTATTTACCAAAATCATCCTTAGGAGTTTATTACTTATACTTTTGACACCAAACTTTCCATCCTTGCATTTTTGGACTAATAGTTTCTAAAATATCCATTTTAGTCCTCTAACTTTCAAAGTTACAATATTAGTCCCTTAACTTTCAAATGTTGCATTTTTCCACTCTAACTTCCAAAGTTAACATTTTTCACTCAAAATGGTAGACTTTGAAGATTCAACTTTTTATTGGTAAGTTATTTTTGTATCAAAACACTTTTATTAGTCTTATATTCCATATATAAGACTACTTGTATGTGTGTTTTATGTATTTGCCCATTTTAACAAAATATCATTCTTCTAAGTAAGTAACTTTAATTTTTCATTTCCTTTATTTATGAACTTCTAACATGTTCCACCATATATTATACCTTAGATGATCATGTTAAGATGATTAACACTACTTTTTATTACATTCAAGTTTATTCCACAAATCTCAACCAAATCATCATCCTACTTAGTTTAAGTGTAAACTTTATATATTTTCAAAATCATTACTTTATCATCATCAAACCCATGATTTATTTACATATCTTTAATCATCTATTTTACACAAGTAAAACCTATTAAAGATTATGTTCAAACCATCCTTTAAACCCTTCATGTACAACTTGCTTCTAAGAACACATACATGAATAATAATAATCAAAAACAAGGTTAAGAAGCTTACTACTAGCACAAGGCTAGGGAAGACAAAACCTTGGATTTTGAGAGGGGTTTAGTGTGTTCTTCCTTAATGGTTAAGCTCCAAGCTTGAAACACACAATAGGGGTTTGGATGATGAATTGTTTTGAGTGATTTGGAGATGTAAAAACTTGAAAGGAGAATGTGTATGGGAGGGGTGAAACTTACGGCTCCAAGAAGAAGAAGAAGAAGAGTTGTTTTGCTTTTCTTCAAATGGCTAACACATGTTTATATAGTGTTATCATGTGTAATCTTTCCAAAGATTCAAGTAATCTTATGGAAGATTGAGTTGTGTACTTGGGATTTTGGAAAGATATATGTGTGTGTGTGTGCCGTGTGAGTTGAGAGAGAGTGGGGAGATGTTTGCTTGTAATCTTGGTTTATTATTTGAGTGATCCTACACTTAATCTTTATACAAGATCCTCACCAAGCACATGCAAATACTTAGGCCATGATGGCTAGCTCTTTATCTTGGATTTTTGTGGCCTATGGCCGAAATTTTGCAAGGAAGGGGGACAAAAGATGTGCATGCTTTGTACTTCCATCTTACATCTTTTGGCTTTAGTAAAGCATGCTTTATCTCCTAGATTACTAGCTTATTATTATTAACACATGCATGGACACCTTAAGACCCTTTAGGCCGGCCCTTGGATGGGCTTAGGTGGGGTCCACAACTTCAAATATTTACCCAATATTTGTTATGTTTAATCCCTCGTCGTCCGGGTGTCGTTCGGGTATTTTTCGGGTTTTAATCACGCGTTATTCGGATATTAAAAATACCTTTAATAACCCTTAAATATAGTCTAATTTAAGCGTTGATCGGTTATTTAGGCCTTTGCCGGGTGAAATTATGAGTTATACGCGTATCGGGTGCGGTACGCGCATTTTATTCGTTACCGGGAGATTTGTACAAGACGATTTCACTTGTGGTTTTGGAGTTCCAAAACTCATTATATTTTATGAAACTACCCTTTATTTTATATCCTGGGTGTCCGGGATCCTTTTCGTTTATTTAATTATTACCGGGTAATTGCCAACGTCCATACCGGATAGCTTATTCGCACATGATCCAATCATGTTTTACCATTAAATGTATGCATTCCTATGCACTATTTGGAAATTGCTATCTCCTAAGGCCTTGATAATTAAATCACACATAATTGCATTTAATTACGTTAATCATATATTAATTAATTTGTACGGAATTACCTTATTTTTGCCGGTTGTTACAATTTGATTTATTATTTTCGATTTAATCATGCAAATCGAATAAGAATTGATGTAATCAACATATGCTCTGATACCACATGTTGATCAATTCTTTGAACGTAATGCATAAACATAAGATTTAATCAAGTGTACCTGATTTGCTTAACCGTTCAGGAACCTCAGTAATGGAAGACACCATCATCTTGATCGGGTTCCCTTTAGAGTATGCAGTTCTGATGGTTTATGTGTTCTAAAGTTATGAACACATTGAGAGAGAGAGAGAGAGAGAGAGAGAGAGAGAGAGAGAGAGAGAGATAGGGGATGGCTAATGGTGTTATGTTGTTATGATTATGAGTCAACCCTAATCTCATAATATCTCTTCATATTTATACATACCTAGGGGACACCCTAATAAGGCCCATCTATTGATAGTCCGCCCATCAAAGACATATCTGTTATTGAGCTTAGGATAATATTAATAATTGATCATCATTATATAAACTAGTTTTTATCCCGGGAGCGTCCCGGGTTGAAATATCTAATATGACATAATAAAATATCTAATATGACAACATAATTAATGACTTGCATGATTAATGATTATTATTATTATTATTATTATTATTATTATTATTATTATTATTATTTATTTTAAACAAATCTCTACCATAAGCTATCATATTCTAATATAAAAAAAACGAATCTCTGCGCTGGGTATAATGTCAAATGAATTCGGAAGTTTGTAATCGATTATTCTAAAAAGAACTAACATGAAATAAGGAAAAAAAGTTATTTATTGAAATATCGACCGCATTAGTCTAAGGGTTATGTGATGCGTTAAAAAATTCATGGGTATATGATCGGGTATATAGTTCGGGTATTTGGGTATGTGGTTTCGGGTAATTGGGTCGGGTATCACTTAATCTTAGGCCCGACCCAAACCCACAATTTTTTTTTAAACTAATCCCAAACCTGACACAATACCTGTTGGGTTACAAAAAAATAGTCGTTTTTTTCTTCGTTTTTATATAGCACTATGGTACTCGTTGGAAAGATAATAAAACGCTCGTTAATTTGGTGAAATTTTTTTCTTTAAAAAATCTCGTATATAAAAGATATTAACGTTTAAAAGTTATGGGAGGAAATATGAGAGAGAAAATAATAAAGGTTTAATATTTACATTTATTAGATTAGGTATTTAATAGATTAAGTTAAACAATATTTAAACCATATTTAATCATTTTTTTAATTGGTCTAGAGTTGCCACATCACATCCTATGTGGCATCTCTCAAAAGAGAGATTGCATAAGAGTATGACATGTAGGATTAATCCTTTTGCAATATATATATATATATATATATATATATATATATATATATATATATAGATATAGATATAGATAATTATAATGGCTATCGATAAATATACAAACGTTACGTATATTTATTCCAACAGACGAATCTTGATGAAAGTGTTGATGATTCAAAACGGATTTTAAGTATTATATTTTGTATATAATTTTGTTCGTATCTCATCGGTCATTGTCAAGCGCGTGCATTTTGCTTTGGGTGATTCGTCTATGATCGATTGGTAAACTTGATGATAAGATATCGGATGATATTTCTTTACAGGGTTTCTATTTGTTGTCCCGTGAAGACAAATTAGGGATATCTCCTTATTATTTGTTGTAATCTTTGTTTCGGAACCAGAGTTTGTGAACCGTGACAGTTGATTTTTGTGTTTGTGCTAATGTTGTGAAAACATGTTATGTATCATTCACATGAGCTAGTACCAATATGATCGTCTAGGCACTTGTCTGGGCAATTTTTTAAATTTTTGGGCCTATGTATGTCCCCATATCGAATTCAATATTTGGGTCTATCGAGTGCAAAATCCATCTACTTCAGGGTTTTTTTTTTTTTTTTTTGAACGGCAAGTGGTGCAACCGGTGGAGATCCGGCTAACACCTTGAGCCAGCCTGTACTGATTACCCATTCCACCTGGATTGGGGATCTCCCCATGTGGAACCCCCACATGTGGTAAATATGGCTTCGACAGGAATTGAACCCGCAACCTCCACATGACCTCCACTCTAGCTCCCCCAATTGAACCCGCAACCTCCACATGACCTCCACAGACCATAATGTTGGTTTTTGTTTGAAAATATAATGTAGTACGAATATATTGTTATTTTGGAATATTTGTTGTACTACACTTAGTGTCACAAACAAAAACCAATATTATGTAACATGACATGGTCTAACCTAAAACAACACACTGCAACCTAAAAGAAGTAATTAACACAAACAAGATCCGATAGTGAATACTTAGCGGGCAGTGTTAGTCGGTTGTTAACATCTCAATGACTAGTTATAACCTAAAATAACCATTGTCACGTGAGACAACTCATTAACACATATTAAGGCCCATAATCGATATGTTAAGGAACGTATCGTCAAACATGTATTATTAACACATAAATGACTTTCTATAACCCAAAATGACATGGTATAGCCTAATCTAGGTTATTAAGTCATGATAAGGCCTACCAATGGTGAATTAAGGAACTTATTATCAAACATATGTCAATAACCCTTAATGACATGCTACAACCTAATGAAACTTCTTATAACTTGATACAACTCATTAACACATATTAAGGCCCATCAACAATAAATTAGCGGTTTGTTGCCCAACATAAGTTAGTAACTCCTACATAACTTTCTATGATGGAAAACGGCTTAGCACAACCTAAAATATATCTCATTATCTATGCATTAGTTGATTTCTCATCATCATAGGTCGTTAACACCTAAATGACTTGTTATAACATAATGAAACATGGTGTAACCTATAATATAACTCTTCACACATTATAAGGACTATTAATGGTTGACTGACTGACTTAATTATAATGATACATAGGTTACTAATAAAAATGATTTGTTACAAGGGAGGGCAGTAAGTCGATGTTTGCAGCAGGTTGGTTTAGTTAGTGAGCATCGGGCGGAAGACGGTGTTATACGGGATGAGGAGGTGGGTAATGTTGCTGTTGATAATGAAGGGCATGGAAATGTCGATGTTATACGGGATAAGGAGGTGGGATATGTTGCTGGTGATAAGGAAGTGAGTGGAAATGTATTTAGTGGGGACGATGTTGGTTCTCGTGATGTTGACGGGATAGACGGGCTGGAGGAGATGCATGCGGTTCATTCTGTGGTGCCAACAAGTAGAAAAAAGTTTAGACGTAAATCATTGTTTAAAAATAGGGGTGAAGGGAGTGGTTCTCTTGAGCGTCCGAAGAAAAGACCGAGGGGGAACAACGACATGTTTGGGTTGGATAAGTTGATTGGCATTTTATCTAATAATAGTGAGCCGGGTGGTAGCGATGATTTGAGTGGGGATGATGTGTTTGTCACGCCTGATCTCAACAAAAGGGTTTCAACCGGTGCTGTGGATTGTGCAGTTGATGATATGGGTCATGTTGAGGTGGATAATTATGATAAGTCCACGCATAACATGATAGCGGTGGAGGCGAATGCAACGGTGGAATTGAGTAGAGCTTTGGGGGTGGATAACTTGGGTAACTTTGTTCCAAATGTTAAAGAGGCGTTGCATAGCGAAGGTTATCAAGACGTTGATCAATGAATGTCTTGTCTTTGAATATTCGTGGTATAGGGGTTCCTGGTAAAGCGGATTGGGTTCGTAGTCTTCGGGCTAAAAACGAGGTTAGTTTTATTATGTTACAGGAAACACAATATGGTTCTTTGGATACGGTGGACATTGGGCGTTTTTGGGGGGTTTGGGGATTTTAATCATGATTGGGTTCCTTCTATGGGTAGATCGGGAGGTTTATTGTCGATTTGGGATCCTAAAGTATTTGTGATGGATAGGGTGGTTAAAAACTCTAATTGGCTTCTTATCTTTGGGGTGATTAAAGGTAGTGGTTGTCCGTGTTTTGTGCTTAATGTGTATGCTCCTCAGAATATTAATGCCAAGCGTGTATTGTGGGCTGATATTAATAGATTGGTCGGGGAGGGGGACGGTAGGTGGATAGTGGCCGGGGATTTTAATTCGGTCAGATATGTGGAAGAACGACGGAACTCTATTTTTAATGCGGCTGAGGCTAATGAATTTAATGATTTTATTGATGAGTCGGATTTACATGAGTACTCCTTGAAAGGGAGGCGATTTACGTTTTTTGTAGGTGACAAGTTGAGCCGAATTGACAGGATTTTTGTGAGTTGGGAGGTTTTCATGGAGTGGCCTTGTGCTGAGTACATCGCTCTAGAAAGGTATAAATCTGATCATAGTCCTTTATTACTGAAGACAGGTTTGAGAAATTTCGGGCCTAAACCGTTCAGATTTTATAATTCGTGGTTTGGTCGGGATGATTTTGATTCGGTGGTTCGTAGATCGTTAGAAGAGGGTTTATTTTCTGGTCACCCAGATTATATTTTATTGGCGAAATTCAAGTGGTTGCGTAAGAAAATTACTATGTGGGCTGATGGTATTAAGGCTCGTGAGATGGAGGAACGCCGCATTTTGAATGTTGAGTTAAATGATCTTGATCTTGCTGTGGAAACTAGGTCGCTTTCCGAGGAAGAGGCTTGGTCTTTGGCTGAAATTAAGTGTCAAATAGGTGAATTAGATGAGTTTACACATCGTGATTTGAAGCAGAAGGCTAGGTGTAATTGGGCTTCTCAGGGGGACGACAACTCGAGGTATTTTCATGGTTTTATTAATAAAAGAAAGGCGTCTAATTATATTCCTGGGTTGGAGGTTAATGGGCGGTGGGAGACGAACCCGGTTATTATTAAAAGGGAGGTTATGGATTTTTTTCAGAAAAAATTTAATGAGACATTGGGTATTCGGCCGATTCTTAGGTCTTATGGGTTGGGTGTGATGAATGGCGAGATGGCTGAAGGGTTGGTGGCCCAATTCTCGGTTCAAGAAATAAAACGTGCGGTATTTGATTGTGGTGCGGATAAAGCTCCGGGTCCTGATGGATTTAATTTTAGATTCATTAGACATTTTTGGGATTTGTTCGAGCCTGATTTTGTTGCTATTATGGGTTATTTTCATGAGGTGAGACGGTTTAGTCAGGGGGTCGATTCGTCTTTTATTACGCTGATTCCTAAGGTTGGTGATCCTTCGAATCTGGGGGATTTCAGACCAATCAGTATTATTAGGAGTGTAATCAAAGTGGTTTCTAAGGTTTTGGCGATTCGGTTGAAGTCGGTTTTGGGTGGTCTTGTGTCTGAGAATCAGTCGGCTTTTTTGTCTGGTAGATATATTCTAGATGGTCCGTTAATGACAAATGAGATTATTACCTGGGCAAAGAAGAGGGACAGGAAAATCTTTTTATTCAAGATCGACTTTGATAAGGCATATGATAATGTTAATTGGGACTTTTTATTGTCTGTTATGGCGCAGATGGGTTTTCCTGATTTTTGGTGTGATTGGATTCGTGGTATTCTGGTTTCTTCTAGAGTCACGGTTTTAGTTAACGGGTCTCCTACTTTTGAATTTGGTTGTCAAAAGGGAATCCGCCAGGGTGATCCGTTGTCTCCTTTCCTATTTATCATTTTGATGGAGGCGTTTTCAAGGATGTTGAAGCAGGCGTGTGATATTGGTGCTTTTCATGGGGTTGAGCTTCCTAATGACGGGCCATCTATGTCTCATCTTCTTTACGCGGACGATGCTATGATCATGGGGAGTGGTCATCTTTTAATTTTACTAATATGAGACGTATTCCCCGTATTTTTTATTTATGCTCCGGGTTGAAGATTGATCTTCACAAATCGGTTCTTTTTTGTGTGGGTGTTGAGGACACCGAGATTGTTGGTATGGCAGCAGAGCTTGGTTGCAAACAGAGTATGTTTCCTTTTTCATATTTGGGCATCAAGGTTGGGGCCAACATGAATAGAGTGACAAAGTGGGATCCTATAATGTCTACGTTTAAGCGTCGGCTATCGAAGTGGAAAGCAAATAATTTATCTATTGCTGGACGTTTGACTTTGATTAAGTCGGTGTTGGATAGTCTTCCGACATATTACTTCTCTCTTTTTAAGGCTCCCAAGAAGATTATTGGTGATCTTGAAGGATTGATGAGACGTTTCTTATGGGGTGGTTCGGATGAGGTCCGAAAGATGAGTTGGGTTTCGTGGGAGATAGTTACAAAAAGTGTTAAAGACGGGGGGTTGGGGATAGCGCCTCTTGAGGTTAATAATAATGCTATGTTAGTCAAATGGCTTTAGAGGTTTCTTAATGAACCTAATGCGTTGTAGAGAAGAGTTGTCATAGCCATACATGGGTCTTCGAGGAGTTGGGGAATTGCGCCTAGTAATAACGCCATTCCGGGTGTGTGGAAAAACTGCATTAATTTTTGGAATAAACATAAGGTCGAAGGAGTTGGTTTGAATGGTATTGTTCGGGGGGGCGGGAATGGTAGGCAAATTCGTTTTTGGCTTGATTTGTGGTTGGGAACAGAGCCGCTTAGAGTTTCTTTTCCTACTCTTTTTGCTCTTGAAAAGTATAAAAGGGTTGTGATTAATGTACGCCTTAAGTTTATAGGTGACAGCCGTGTTGTGGTGTGGGAGTGGTCTAGAGCTCCTCTTTCAGCTGAGGAGTTGGCTGAACGACGCTCGCTAGAGGGCTTGCTGCAATCGGTGTCCATGGCGGATAGAGAGGATTCTTGGGTTTGGGCTACCGGGTCTAATAGTGGGTTTGAGGTGGCTTCAATTAAGCGGTGGTTACGCGGTTCTCCGGTTACTGTTCCTTCCTTCGATTTCTCTTGGAGTTCTTGGGTGCCAAACAAGTGCAATATTTTTATGTGGCGCGCTTTCTTGGATCGTCTTCCTACCAAGTTGGCTCTTGCTCGAAGAAACATAGTTATTGATAATCTTTTTTGTGTGTGGTGCAACGCGTATGACGAGTCTATAGAACATATTCTTACCGGTTGCATTATGGCGTTGGGGGTTTGGAGCGAGATAGCCAAGTGGTGCAAGATTCCTAGACCATTCGTTTTTCATGTTAAGGATTTGGTAACTTTGCATGATCATAGTGGTGTGTCGGGTGTAAAGAAGACGATTCTTCACGGCATTATTATTATTATTGCGTGTTGGAGACTCTGGAGAGCCAGGAATGAGAAGGTTTTTAATTGTATAGCTCCCAATATGGTGGGTATTGTGGCGGATATCAAGTCCTTGGGTTTTTTATGGTACAAATATAGGTTTAAGGACTGGGTTATAGATTGGAATCGTTGGTGTTTATTTGATGTAACGTGACTGGTTTTTGTATGTTTGTTTGGTGTTCGGCTGCTTTCTCCGCCTTAGAGACAGTAGTCGGTTCTGGTTGGTTTTAATGAAGTTCAATTTTTTTAAAAAAAAAGTAAGTCGATGTTTGAGAAGGGTGAAAGATCATTTAAGGAGATGCTTGTGGGGAAAACCATAAATGTTGATGCAAATGTCAATGCGTTTAGAGATTTGCATGGAAGAGCTTTAGGCGCTAGAATGGTTGACTTGGACGCGTTGAAGAACATAAAAGTTACGTTGAACAAAGTCTGTTCATCGTGGTGTAGGGTACAATATTTGGGGGGCCTTGACGTTCTCATTACGTTTGAAGATAAGGAGACGACTTCTTCTGTTCGGGAAGCGGCCAAGGATTTGGTGGGAAGTTTCTCGACTATTAGCAATTAGGAAGGCCAAACATTCAGGTTTGAACGATTAGCCTGGCTTAAGATCCAAGGTATACCGCTACACCTTATGTCTAATGAAGTTATTGATGAAGTGGCGAGTCTTTTTGGGAAGGTGGTACATAGAGCTAATCGATCGATGTCGGATTTAGATTTATCGTTTGAATACGTGGGGGTCTTAGTTTGTGATGGTAAAAGAGTATCAGAAGAGATAGTGTTGAATTGGCATGAACACAAGTTTCGCGTGTGGGTTATGAAAGAGTTAGGCGATTGGGTTCCGGATTTCGTTGAAGTTAATGTGGATTCCAGTGATAGCGATGATGTTATATCCGAAGAGGAGTCCGATAATGGGTCTGAGAAGACTATTCCGATAGAGGAGCCAGATGATATTGATGTTGTAGACGAGTCGATGGAAGTCGGTCAGGGACAGTCGGAGCCGGAAACTGGTGATAAGGATCGGTCGGTGATTGGTCTTGAATTTAATGTAGACATTAATGTTGGTATTAATGTTAATACTGGTGCCAATCATTGCCAAGTTGAAAGTGGTGAGGAAAATTTTATCCCAGCTGTTAATTTTCCTTTTGAAATTTTTTTAGATGATAATAATGACAATAATATGGGTCAAATGGGAGAGTCAAACATCAACAAAAGAAAAAAGTTCAAAAAGGGATGTGATTTGGACCGGCCCAGTAATGCATATACTAGTAGTCAAGATAGTCTCAAACAGGTGAAGAGGACCAAACATGACCCTTTTGGGCTTAATAAACTACTTGGCTTGAGGGATAGTGATACATCTAATTCTTTAGATAAGGGAGAAGGGGTACAAGGTGTCGAGGATGTGTCTGATGTAGATCAGTTGTTTGATTTTAAATTGTAATCCGTCTCTGACCCAAAGTGTGCACGACAATAATGAAGAACATGAAGAGGAGCTGGAACCGACTTCAACTCGGATTTCATCAGAGGAGGTCCAGGCAACTAAGAGTTTTGGTGCTAAGCTCGGGGCTAAGTTGGATGGTTGTGAGAATTTGATCCAGGAGTCGATATTTCAAGAGGGCGTACAATTTGGTAAGATATGAGCTGTCTTTCTGTCAATATACGGGGGATTGGGATTCATGGGAAGGCTACATGGATTAAACGATTGAAAAATGAGTTTGGAATTTCCTTTATTGGTTTGCAAGAGACTATGTCCAATGATGTAAGAGAAGGGGCTTTGGCGAACTACTGGGGTGGGTTGGGTTTTGATTATGAGGTGGTTAATGCTAGTGGTCATTCGGGTGGTATGGTGTGTTTACGGGAGCCAAAAAAATTTAAAAAAGATAAAGTTGTGAAAGATGTTAATTTCTTACATATTTCTGGATTGTTGACTGACGGCTCGAGCAGACTCAATTTCATTAATGTGTATGCTCCTCAAAATAATGTGGAAAAAGAAATTTGTGATCTCGTATTTGTCAGGTTATGCAATAGGGACACGGATGGTGGATTGTATTTGGAGATTTTAACGCAGTTAGATACCCGGAGGAGAGAAAAAATTCTAATTTTGACAGGGTTTGTGCCACTGATTTTAATGATTTCATTGATGAAGCGGGCCTTCTTGAATATAACTTAAAAGGTTTGAAATATACTTTTCTGACGAACAGAAGGGGGGATTGCAAAATGAGTAGACTTGACAGGATATTTGTCTGCCCGAATGTGCTTAATAAATGGCCTAATGCTTGTGTCAGAGCGTTAAAGAGAGAGTTTTCGGATCATTCGCCTTTGATATTATCCTTGATTGATACAAACTTTGGTCCGAAACCGTTTCGTTGGTTCGACTCGTGGGTAGATAGAGTTGGTTGTGAAGGTATTGTGAAAGCGGGTTTGGGTGTAACGAATTTTAATGTTCCTCCGGATGTGGCTTTGCTTAAAAAATTGCAACACCTTCGCAATAGTTTTAGAAATTGGTATAAACAGTCTAAGAGAGTAGAAGATGAAACAGAGGAAAGACTCAGATTAGAAAAAGAAGAGTTAGAGTGTTTGAAGGAAGAAAAAGAGTTAGAGGAATCGGAATTATGGGTTTGGTCGGAATGCAAAAAAAGTTTGGAGGAGGTGGAATTTCGTGAAGCTCGTGATATACGACAAAAATCTCGTATTATGTGGGCGGCTCTCGGTGATGAAAACACGGCATTTTTTCATAGTGTGGTCAACGGTAGAAAGGCGAGGAACGCGATTCATGGTCTTGAAATTAATGGAGAGTGGGTTTCAAAGCCGACTTTAGTCAAGAAAGAGGTGTTGAAATTCTTTCGCAATCATTTTAAAGAACAGTATGCTACTCGGCCTTCTTTAGAGTGTTTGGGCATTAAGAAAATTAATGATGAGGATAGAGGTTTCTTGGCTGAATTTTTGTTCAAAAAAGGAGATTAAAGACGCAGTTTTCGAATGTGGGTCTAATAAGGATCTGGGACCCGACGGATTTAATTTCAGCTTCGTGAAGCGTTTTTGGGGGTTTTTGGAGGAGGATTTCTACCGAATCATGGCTGAATTTTATGATACGGGACGCATAAGTCCGGGTTGCGGTTCCTCTTTTATCACTTTGATCCCAAAGGTTAAAACTCCTCTGGGGCTTCAAGATTATAGACCTATAACTCTAATTGGGATGATTAGTAAGGTCATTTCTAAAATTCTTGCTAATCGTCTTAAGAAGGTTCTAGGTGGTGTGATTTCTGAGTCTCAGTCGACTTTCTTATCTGATCGATTTATTCTGGATGGCCCTTTGGTGGTTAATAAATTGACGGAATGGCTTAAAAGAAAAAAAAAGAAAGGCGTTTTTATTAAAAATAGATTTTGAGAAAGCCTATGATAATGTCAACTGGAATTTTTTGATTTCTATTATGTTGCAGATGGGTTTTCCTCAGATTTGGTGTGATTGGATTAGAGGGATTCTTGTGTCAGCTCGTTCGGCGGTTCTTATGAATGGTTCTCCCACTTTTGAATTTGGTTGCGAGAAGGGCCTTAGACAAGGTGATCCTCTTTCCCCATTCTTATTCCTGATTGTTATGGAGGCATTATTGTGGATGTTGAATAAGGCGAAAGATATTGGAGAATTTAAAGGCATTAACTTTAAAAATAATGGGGATGATATTTCGCATCTTTTTTACACTGACGATGCTCTTATTTTGGGGGATTGGTCCCGTGAAAATCTCGAGAATATGGCAAGAATTTTAAGGGTGTTTCATTTGTGTTCGGGTTTACGGATTAATATCCATAAATCTAATTAATTGGGGTCGGTACTGGTGATTCGGAAGTGGACAATATGATGGCGATTTTGGGGTGTAGAAAAGCCACCTTTCCTTTTGTTTATTTAGGAATAAAGGTGGGTGCTAATATGTCCCGAATTAATAATTGGAATACCGTCATCGACGTCGTTAAGGCTAGGCTTACTTCTTGGAAAGTGAAGATGTTATCAATAGGAGGTAGACTTATTCTTATCAAAACGGTGCTCGAAAATCTTCTTATCTATTAGTTTTCACTTTATAGGGCTCCTTTGGCGGTAATAGATTGTATTGAAGCCATTATGAGACACTTTTTGTGGGCGGGGTCTTTGGAGGAGAAAAAATTCCGTGGGTGGCTTGGGAAGTTATTACAAAATCGAAGAAAGAAGGAGGTTTAAGAGTTAATCGATTGCAAGATACTAACGAGGCGCTCCTTCTAAATGGACATGGCGCTTTAAAAAAGAAGTTAAAAGCTTGTGGAAAAGGGTTGTGGTGAGTTGCTACGGTTCAAGTAGAACTTGGTCTATGCTACCATGTAGTTCGTCGACGAGTAGTTGTTGGAAGCGGATTGTAAAGGTTGGCGAGAAAAAATTGTTCACTGGTAGAGATTTATATAGTTACTTTGTGGGAGTGGTGGGCAATGGATCTCATATCAATTTTTGGATGGAAAATTGGCTTGGTAATGGAGCGCTTAGAGTGAGATTTCCACATTTATTTCGGTTGGAGAAATCCAAATGGGTTACTATTGCTTCAAGTATTCGGATGATTAATGGCGTCAAAGTGGGGAACTAGGAGTGGCGCAGAAATGCAAATACATATGAAGAGGTTCAGGAGCTGTTTGGTTTGTTGTCCGATTTGCATGATGTTACATTTACTGAAGATAATGATAGCTGGAAATGGGAAGCAGATTCAGAAGGCATATTTTCAGTTCATAGTGCGAGAAGATTGTTAGCAAAAAACATCTGATATAGTTGCTAATTCACTGATGAAATGGAAAGGTTGGACCCCGTTAAAATGTAAAATAATGGTGTGGTGTGCTTATCTAAATAGACTCCCGACAAAGGAAGAACTAGCCAAACGTGGGGTAAATTTAGACAACCTTGTGTGCCCTTTCTGTGACCATCCTGCTGAAACAGTTCTGCATATTTTAACAGGTTGCTCCTTTTCGGATGAGGTTTGGTTTCGAATCACTAGTTGGTGCAAGACTGCTCCGATCTTCGCTTTGGAGGTGAAGGATCTTATGGTAATTCCGGACACTCATTCGAAGTCCAAACAAGCTAAACAAACCTTAAGAGGAATTATTTACACGACTATGTGGTCCATATGGATAGAAAGGAACGCGCGTATTTTTAATAATAAGGTCCGAAGACCTATCGAGGTGGTGGAGACCATTAAATCGTTATCGTTTTTTTGGATTAGTTATAGATCTAGATTGAAAGGAATTAATTGGTATGCCCCTCGTCGGCCCTTGCTTTGAGGACCGTGTGTGGTGACGTTTTTTGAATGAAATTTTCCTTTCAAAAAAAAAATTTGTTACAATCTGATAAGAGGTGGTGTAACATATATAACTCCTTAACATGCATTAAAACCCTTGAATTATAATGTTGGTTATAAATAGTTCACATTGTGTGTAAGTCCTCCAATCGGCTATGGGCATGCTCTTGAATCAATAAAGGAATGAGACGGGTGTGGGTGAAATAAAACAATCAAACGGACAAGAACAAGATGTAGAAAATGAATTCATTGGCGTACACTTTAGAATTGAGCGCTTACGGTGAAGCAAACACCTGAAGAGCATCTACTAGGAGGTGAAAGCGACTACTTCATAAAGGGATGCTAAGTAAGCGGTTGAGGTGAAACATCTACTTACTTGGTCTACAATATAAATAAGGTCTTATTTGTATTATTTACTTGGTCTAAACTTGGAAGAGCATCTACTAAGAGGTGAATCGACTACTTTACAAAGGGATGCTAAGTAAGCGTTTGAGGTGAAGCGTCTACTTACTTGGTCTACATTTATAATAGGGCCTTATTTGTAGTATTTTGAATATGTCTTTTTAGTGAGATCACCAACCCTAGGCGAGCTCACCTAGTGTTGCCATATATAGGGATTAAACAAGTGTATGTAAGTGTGTACGTATCAACGAATTCATCTTCTACATCTTCTTTGTGCGATTGTTTGATCTCACTCACATCCATCTAATTTGTTTATAGATTCAAGAGCGTCTTCATAGCGAATCGAGGGAGTTAAACTATGCATTATAATTGAGTTTTGCAGGACCCTACTTTGATCTGATGCACACGCTGCTGGCATTATTGTTGCCATTGTTGGTGGCATAAGGTTTATACGTAGAAGAAGAAAGGTTATGCCCCTTGCCACAAATCTTAATCAACACTACTATGAAATATAAGTAACCTTTTAAATTAAAATTTAAAACATGAAAAGAACAAAATAAGGTCCCAAGTTGACTGAAGAGATATGTACCCGCGCATGCGCACGGCCACACATCTCCACACAAGCCAGCACACGGCGCTGATATGGACTTCTAGAAGCCTGCACATGAAACCTCGTACATGACAACTACCATCTGACAGGGAAAAGGACAAAGCCAATCAGAGGCGATCATTCCCTTCTCCACGATCTCCTACAGATACGAGGTACAGAAAAGGACGGAAAGGACAATCACAGGACACGTGGACCAATCATAGAGCGACAGCGCCAACGATGACAACGGTCGGCGATCGTACAGCCAGCTGTCATTCCTTCTCCAGCCAATCACAGGCCACCCCAGGGGCCTATAAATACCTCTCCCCATCATGGGAGAAAGGGTATTCAATCTCCAACAAGAGAATTCACCATATAGTTGAGAAGGATAGATTATAGTCAAAACGCTGTAACGATCTTGTATTTGAGTGTTGTATTGTCCAAACAGTCATGAATAAGAATCATATCTCTATTCGTGCTCTTATATCTTGATTGTTGTATTGGTGTTTCTTCATTGGCGCCATCCGTATTTCGAGCATATTAGAACAACAACTCTAAAAACTTCTATCTTTCTAAATCACAACTATGAGTTCTCAACCTCCATAGCTGAACTTCCCTAGTGGTAACTCAAGCACCGACGATGCTCAGGCAGGTACCGGCCAGCTTGATAACACCATGGAATGGCAACAAAATGTTTCAGATGTTGGTCTTAACACTACTCCCTCCTCAGGGACCAGACAGACCCCATCCTTCCACTTTGCTGTAGACAACCTCCAGACTTCCCCAGCTGGGAATGCCGCGCCGATGGTCAATCTGGAGGTGTGGTATACACTGCAAAATGAAGCTCTGAAGCGCGCCTACATGCAGAAACTCAAAGAGCAGCAGCTAAGGGAAACCACCTGTGTGTAGTGCCATGACTACAAAATCTCATCTAGCAAAATTCAAAGAGCAGCAGCTAAGGCCAATAGAGGATGCGCCATGACTACAAAATCTCATCTAGCAAAATTGATAAAGTCGTGCCCGTGCACAGAGCCAAAGAAGTGGGTCCTCAACCCGAAGTTCCTAGAGCAAACCATTACTTTGGGACCAGCTATCTCTGAGAACATATGAAACCACCTTAAACAGCTGCTTAGAAGAAACATGGATGTATTCACGTGGAAACCATCAGACTTGTTGGGAGTCCCGCGAGAACTCGCTCAGCACAAGCTAAACACTTACCGCTCAGTCGAGCCCATCGTGCAAAAGCGTAGAAGCATGGGCACAGAAAGAACACAAGCAATGAATGAACAGGTGGGCGAGTTACTGAAGGCCGGAATCTTAAAAGAGACAAGATATCAAACAAGGGTCGCCAACCCAGTAATGGTGAAGAAGAGCATTAGTGGTTGGAGGATGTTCATGGATTACACTGACCTCAACAAAGCGTGCCCAAAAGATTGTTACCCTCTCCCGGAGATCGACCATAATATCGACTCCCTAGCGCCTTTCAGATTTAAGTGTTTCTTGGACGCCTACAAAGGCTACCATCAAATTCAAATGGCGCTAGAGGACGAGGATAAAACAGCTTTCGGGACCGACAAAGGAGTCTTCTGCTACACCAAGATGCCTTTCGGCTTAAAGAATGCCGGTGCCACATACCAACGATTAATGGACCGCGCATTAACAAAACAAATTGGAAAAA
Organism: Ambrosia x helenae; assembly: GCA_030844895.1. Taxonomy (NCBI): domain Eukaryota; kingdom Viridiplantae; phylum Streptophyta; class Magnoliopsida; order Asterales; family Asteraceae; genus Ambrosia; species Ambrosia x helenae. The sequence continues at coordinate 95,148,327 of CM061229.1, forward strand.
ACCTAGAAGTGTATGTGGATGACCTAGTCATCAAAAGCAGAGAAGTGGATCGGATGCTGAAAGATATCGAGGAGACCTTCAAACACTTGAAAGAGATACACATGAAACTTAACCCAAGCAAGTGTGCATTTGGGATGGAAGAAGGGAAGTTCTTGGGAGTAGTTGTCACCAAGGATGGTTTTTGCCCAAACCCTAAAAGAAGTGCAAACGCTAAATGGGCACCTGGTGGCAATAAACTGCTTCTTATCGCATCACGCAAGCAAGTCTATCCCATTCATCGAAACGCTCAAAAGTTGTCTAATGAAAAATAAGTTCGAGTGGACCGCCGAGGCGGAGAAAGCATTTCAAGACATGAAGGCATGTTTAATGGACTTACCAACGCTTACTGCCTCACTCCCAAGGGAACCGTTGACGATGTACCACTGCGCAACAAAAAAAGCAGTAAGCGCAGTGCTAATGGTTGATCGAAAGCTGGTGCAAACGCCTATTTATTACATTAGCAGAGTCCTAACAGATGCAGAAACAAGGCACACGACTATGGAGAAGTTGGTGTTGGCGCTTGACCATGCCTCGCGCAGATTGCGCAGATATTTCCAAGGCCACCCAATCAATGTGCTGAATGATTACAAGCTGAACAACGTCCTGTCAAAACCAGAGTTGTCAGGCAGATTGGCAAAATGGGAATTCGAGCTAGGTGAACACACCATCTTCTACAAGACCCACCCTGCCATCAAAGGACAAATCCTAGAAGACTTCATAGTCGAGGTACCACAAGAAAAAATAGAAGAATGCAAAGCGGAGCAGGACCCACAACCAACGTGCGATGAGAAAGCCATATGGAATCTCTACACCGATGGGGCTTCAAACGAAGATGGCGCAGGCGCCGACATTAGAATCATCAGCCCTGAAGGTGCAGAATTCACATATGCAATCCGGCTCGAATTCCAAACTACAAACAATGAAGCCGAATATGAAGCCTTCCTTGCAGGACTGCGCATTGCGCAGAAACTGGGTGCCAAACACATCTTTGTGCATGTTGATTCGATGTTGGTTGCGGGCCAGATCACCGGGAAGTATGAAGCTAAAGACCCCTCAATGATCATGTACCTTCAGCGAGCGAAAGAGCTCATGAACAATTTTGCAAGTTACACGCTCGACCACATCAACCGCAATCAAAACAAGCCGGCGGACGCTCTAAGCAAAATGGCATCCGCAAGCTTTAGCCATTTAGCAAAAGAGGTCCCAGTTGAAGTTCTAAACGAACCGTCTGTTCCACCTAAGGAAGTTCATGTCATTCAAACAGGTGTTGGCAGCTGTATGACCCCGATAGTATCCTACCTCACCACCGGCACACTCCCGGATCAACGTGCGGAGGCCAAGAAGATACAACACAAGTCTCTACAGTATCAAATGCAAGATGACGTGTTGTATCGGAAGTCTTATCTGGGGCCATTACTAAAGTGTGTAGATGCGGTCGATGCGGATTACTTGGTTCGAGAAATACATGAAGGAATATGCGGAATACACGCAGGGCCGCGCATGATAGTGGCAAAGATCATGAATGCGGGATACTATTGGCCAGGCATGCACTTGGACGTGCTAAAAATCATCCGCCGCTGTGATTCATGCCAGCGTCATGCACCCAATACCCTGCGCCCCAAGAACGACTTGATACTAGTAACCTCCGCATGGCCATTTCAGAAGTTGGCTATTGATATTGTGGGACAGTTTCCGATGACAACAGGAAAGAGAAGATACCTAATAGTTGCCATTGACTATTTCACAAAATGGGTAGAGGCCAAACCACACGCTGAAATCACAGCCAACCAAGTGAAAAAGTTTATTTGGGAGTTTATCATCTGTCGTTTTGGCCTACCTATGACAATCATCACGGATAACGGGACCCAATTTGCGGACAAAGGACTACTCAAGTGGTACGCTGACTTGCACATCCAACCAGTTTTTACCTCGGTCGCGCATCCGCAAGGCAATGGCTAGGTGGAGCGCGCAAACCGCATCTTAGTAGAAGGTATTAAGTCAAGTCTAGGACCAAAGTGAAAGCTTGGGCAGAGGAGTTACCGAGCGTGCTATGGGCTAATCGCACATTAACAAAAACGAGCACCGGTGAAACCCCATTCAACTTGACATATGGCTCCGAGGCAATGATACTAGCAGAAATCGGGTGCCCATCCACAAGAGTTCTTTCAGCAAGTTACGCCAACAATGACATAGAGCTGCGCATGAACCTGGACCTGCTAGAAGAGCGTCGCGACTTCGCAGCGGTAAGAGAAGCAAATTACAAAAAACAACTAGAAAAGTACTACAACGTCAAAGTCAAACTCAACGCCTTCAAGACAGGGGACTTCGTATTTAGAAACAACGAGGCCAGCGGTGCGATACCCCAAGGAAAACTGGCACCTACTTGGGAGGGACCATACCGCATCGCGGAGGTCCTCGGTAAAGGAGCTTACAAACTGTCAACGTTGGAAGACAAACTTGTTCCACGCACATGGAATGCAGCGCAGCTCCGGAAGTGCTACATGTAGTCGATTTTATGATTGTAATGAAGGTTGTTTAGCCATTTAATCGAATGAATACACCAAACCTTTCGCTTTAAACATCTATTTCACTGTTATTCATTCACGACAAATATATGAAGTCATCGACACCATGTATAGCACGAACCCCAAACTAAACATTGCATGGCTAAGATGCAATGTCCCAAACTAAAATTGCACGGCTAAGATGCAGCTGATTATCCGCCAACTCTTTGAAAGCGAAGCCCATATTGTCACCACCCAGCAGCAGGCTATACAAACTCTCAACCTCTGCGGAAAAAAAACTACAAAGGGAAATGAGTCAATAAAATAGACCAAATGCAAAAAGCAACACAAAGGCAAAGGGAGATAACTAACCTTTGCCATCCTCAGTAAGACGGGGATTACAACCCTTGACATCATACTTCATGCTCATCCCAGCCATGACGAGCGTAGTCTCAGGGATATTGCATACATCCACCGGGTGAATAGTTAATATCTTAAACCAATCCTGCTCCTTGTAGTTAATGAGCACAACCTTGCCAACTCCCTCTTCAGGTTCCAGACAACCCATCTTAATTGGAATAACGCCTTCGTTAATCCAGAAAAATTTCGGCTTCCACTTCCTAAAGCTTTTCACACCAGCCTTCGCACAAGAAGGCACCCCAGAGCGCGGCCAACATGAGAGCCAACTCTCCACAAAACACAAACTATAAAAAACATAAAACATCTCCACCAGGGGCTCTATCTTTTGCGCACGGCAACAGAACTCTAAAAACATCAACCGGGACATCAGCCCTGGGTGGATCTGGTTGACATGAACACCCACAATTTGAATAAAAGTAATTAAAAACTTAGTGATCGGAACCCTAAAATTACAATCCCTAAAATACGAGGCGTATAAGCAATCATCAGATTTCTTAGTACTCTTACGCTTCTTCTTCGGAATGTTAACGACGTTCTCCATTTAGTAAAACTTACGAATTTTTTTGTAACACCCCAACCGATGGCAGAATCATCGAGGTGTCACGTAGTGACGATTGTTCAAAAGCACATGGTACTAAAATGTAAATATATTATTGAATAATTTAAATTGTCTTACATACATGAAATGAGAAAAAAAATACAAAAGTCTGAACGAAACATGAAATTTGAAATAACTTATTAAAAGCAAGTACTAAAATCCAATGCTTTGGAACTAAGATCAAACTGCACCTGAAACATGTACAAAATAGGTTTTGTCAACATAAGAAATGTTGGTGAGCATTCCTAGTTTTAATACATATAGTAAGTTGGAAAAATGTTATACAATTCAAGTGCAAGCTACTGTGCATTTATGTAAACTATGTATCATACAAATGAGCGAAATCAATCCTGTGACTGTATAAATGTACTAAAATGAACGGCGGTGTACTTATCCAATAAATGGATATTAACTTAACCATGACCATGGATTCTCCGATGAAAAGGGGGAGAATCAACCTAGGCGGGTTGTCAATCCAATACCGCTATCCAATGTTAAGGTCAGCTTGTACAATGTTAATGATTTCACTAAGTACAAATGTATTCTACATGTAATGTTTAAGCATAAAGCATGTTTGTAAGCAAATGCACATATACTAGAATTGTATTGTAAAAATGTGAAATTGTATTTGAAATTTGTATAAGTGTACATGTTTTTTTTTTTTTTTTTTTGAACATTGACTTTCATTAAACACACGGGGCAGGCCTCAAAAACAAGGACTGCCAACCGAAAAAATTACAGCATATACAATGGACAAATACACCAATCTTCCCAAAGGAGATCAATGAACTTAGACCTATTCTTAAACCACAAGAAAGATAAAGCTTTTATACTACCTATCACAAGATTAACCTTAGGCTCCACTCCCTTAAATGTCCACTCGTTTCTAGCTTTCCAAATCGCCCAAAGAGAAACTATGACTATGCCATGCACAATCCGTTTTCCCCACTTGCCACCTTTAGCATGTTTGTATAGAAGCAAAATCTCTCTAGTATTATTAACCGCAGTAATGTCCAGATCACACCACCTCCAAATGTGAGACCAAACCCCAAATGTGAACCCGCAGTTAGAGAATAAGTGTACCGATGTTTCCAAAGCGACGTCACAAAATCTACACCGGTCATGTGGAATGCACACATTTCTTTTCGCGAGGGCTTCAACCGTAGGAATCCTATCCATCTCCGCCCGCCATGCAAAGATGTTACACTTAAGCGGGACCCAAGCAATCCATTTATACTTGAAAACTTCCTCATAGTCTCGCATATCTTTCACCTTGGATTTGACAACAGCAACAGAAAACACATTGGACCCGGCCCACTCCCAAATATCCGGACCTTCTGAAATGCGGGCCTGGCCCAATAGATCAGCCATGATGCTCCATTCTTGAACTTCCAGAAAACTTCTTTGCTGTGTAAAGTCAAAAGGAGCCCAATTATCTCCATTCCAGCATTCACACACCTTCGCTCTTTTGGTCGGGGCTGTTTTGTATAATAGCGGAAATTTATTCATAAAAGGAACATCCAACGCCCATGGGTCTTCCCAAAATCGAATTGAACGACCGTTCCCCAGCTTTCCTTTCAGGAGATCCAGGAAGGACTTATCACCACATTTAAACCTTTCACAATTCTTCACAATGGCGGACCAACACCCACCTACTCCCGCAATCCGAGGAAGACCCGACCATCTATATCTACCATTATGGCACGTCATTATAATATTCTTCCACATCGAGCCATCTTCATTTCGAAATCGCCAAGCCCATTTTGACAACAAAGCATCATTAACGTCCCTCAAACGACTTACACCCAAACCACCTTCATTTTTTCCTCGAGTAACCCTATCCCATGAGACCCAGTGGATCTTAATCTTTTCACTCGTGGCGGACCATAAAAACCTTTTCATGAGACTTTCAAGCTTTTCAATAACACTTGACGGAGCCTTATATAAAGAAAAATAATATATGGGAAGACTTTGAAGTACCGATTTAAGCAAAGTGAGTCTCCCTCCGATTGAAAGAAGACTCGCCTTCCAAGAGGAAAGCCTAGACTCGAACACTTCTACGATTTTCCGCCAGTTGTTAATTCTATTCATATTCGCCCCAACCATAACACCCAAATAATCAAAAGGGAAGCTACCCACTCTACATCCCACCGTGCCAGCCAAAGAAATAACCTCTTCCCCCGGAATACCAATACCATACAAAAAGGACTTATGAATGTTAATTTTGAGGCCCGAACAAATGTAGAAAATCCTAAGGATTCTCGCCATAGTTAAAATATTGCTATTAGACCAATTCCCCATGAGCAAGGCATCATCAGCATACAAAAAATTGGAAATGTTCGGCCCTTTCTTTGATAATTCCACCCCTTCAAAAATTCCTAATGTAACCGCTTTGTTGAACATACAAGTTAATGCTTCCATAGCAATCAAGAAGAGAAAAGGAGAAATGGGGTCACCTTGACGAAGGCCCTTTTGACATTGAAATTCGAATGTTGGCGAACCATTAACAAGAATAGCCGATCTCGCCGAAACCAAGATACCTTTAACCCACACTCGCCACCTCTCTGGGAAACCCATTTGGTCCAGCATAGATAAAAGGAAAGTCCAATTCACATTATCATACGCCTTTTCGAAATCAATCTTCATAAAGAAAACCTTCTTCAACCTTCTTTTACACCAAGTTAGAATTTCATTAACCATAAGAGGCCCATCAAGAATACTCCTATCTCCAAGAAAGCCCGTTTGATTGTCCGAAATGATATACCCAATCACCTTCTTAAGTCTATTAGACAAGACTTTAGAAATAACTTTACTAATAATGCCAACCAAGGTGATCGGTCTAAAATCCTTTAAGCCAATCGGACTTTTGATTTTCGGGACAAGAGTTATAAAAGAAGACCCACACCCTTTATTAATAACCCCCGAATCATAGAATTCCGAGCAGATTTGCATAAAATCATTTTCGAGGAGACTCCAAAAATGACAAATGAAACGAAAATTGAACCCATCCGGTCCCGGGGCTTTATCTTTACCACATTCAAACACCGCCATTTTGATTTCCGCTCTAGAAAAAGGGACGGTAAGTGCATCGATCTTATTCTCTGGAATACGCTTCACATTATCACAAATTAGCATCGGCCGATTAGGATAACTATCTTTAAAATGGCTACTAAAAAACTTCAACACCTCCCGTTTGACCAAAGAAGGTTTAGTTATCCATTCACCATTAACCATAAGCCCCTGGATCGTGTTTGACGCCTTCCTACCATTAATCACCCGGTGAAAGAAAGCCGTGTTGTCGTCCCCATTCTTGGCCCAATTAATACGAGACTTTTGTTGTAAATCCTTAGCCCTTAACCATTCAATCTCCCCTATACCTTTTTTACATTCCACCCAAGTCCACTCCTCGTCTTCCAAAAGATCCCTCTGTTCCATCTCTGATTCAAGTTGTTCTAAATCTTCATTCAAAGACTTTAGAACTACCCCTTCTTCGCTGTCAATACACTTTTTCCACTCCCTTAAAACCGACTTCAAAGTCCGCAGTTTGGAAACCAACACCTTGTCAGCCGAACCCTCCATATGAAACTCATTCAATGTTTTAGTAACCACTTCTTGACAACCCTTTCTATCTAGCCACGAATTAAACCATCTAAACGGACGAGCACCATAATTCTCATGCACTAAAGTAAGAAGGAGAGGCCTATGATCAGACAAATGTCGAGGTAACGCCCGTAAACAAGCCTCCGGCCATCTATTAAACCAACCCGAACATACTAGCATTCTATCAATTTTGCTTAATTTAAAGGTGGTACCTTTTTTAGACAAACAAGTGAACATACTCCCTTTCATACCGTATTCCACAAGACCCGCTGACTCTATAAACGAGTTAAAAATATCCGCTTCAGATTGATCGAAAAACGAGTTTCTTCTATCTTCACTAAATCGAACCGCGTTAAAGTCTCCTAACAAACACCACAAACCAGAACTACCTCTGATCAGATCCAACAACCGCTCCCACAGAAGACGTTTCTCCCCCATCCTCTGCGGAGCGTAAACATTAAGAATATTCATCTGCGAACCATCCTCTTTAAGATAACCCTTAACTAGAAGAAAATGTTGGTGATTGACCGAAGACTCTTTCACAAACTTATTGGGATCCCAAAAAGAAACCAACCCACCCGATCGGCCCAAAGCCTCCTGAAAAACCACATCCACTTCTGAATTTCCCCAAAACTTTGCCACATTAAAACCCGCCATATCTCTAAACTGAGTTTCCTGAAGAGCAATAAAAGAAACCCCGTTTTCCACTTTCATCTTTTTAACCCAAACATCTTTACCCTTAGACCCCAACCCCCTTATGTTCAGAGAGAGAAGATTCATAGTTTACCAACTTGTGAGCCTTCTTCCAAAATAACACCACTCACCATGTCATCTCGATCTTGCAACTGGGCACCCAAAATAGTACCCAAATCAATTGTAGCCGCTACTTCCTCATTAAGGTGAGATTTGGACAAACTCACCCTATGAGCAACTTGTATCTCATCTGGAACAATATCGGCTCCAACCACTTCCTCCTGTGGTTCCATTACAGCTTCAAGGACCTCTACTTTTGACGCCACAATATCACTTTCCAATCCCACTTCACCCAATAATTGATCAAAACTTTTAAGACCCCCTGTCGTCTCACGAACAAAATTAACCTTTTTACCTTCCTTATCCAAATGATTCGTAACATGCCCAAAGGAATCTGATGGAGCCGAGGACCGTTTCTGGGCTAATATGTCTACAGGGTCCATTGGCCCAATAAGAGGATTCAGGTCAAATGGGTCCCCACTATTGGGTTTAGACTTATTCTTCTTCCTATCTGGCCCACTATTAGAGATAGACCCACTGCCAGATCTTTTGAATTTTAGCTTCTTTCTTTTTTTCGATAATATACAATGAAACCCCTTAGACTTAGATTTCTTGGCACATGCAGCCCCTGACCTACGAAACTCACCCTCTTCAACCTCCTCTCCTTGATATTGGGATTCATTACCATACTTAACACCCGAGAAATAAGCTTGACCAGAAGGATCAGTTTTCGAATGTGAGGAAATTATGGTAACGTTTCCTGACAACTCGGGAGTTACCGGGGAATCTTCCATGTCATTGAAAGCGTCTGCCTGCCCGCCTACCGACACCGGAGACGCTTCCGACGTAGCCCGACTATCCTGGTCATGACTCTTATCTGCAGCCAAAAAATCAGGGATCCACTCGCCATCTTCCTCAATGACCCACACCTTGAAAATCTTACCTCTCCATGTTAATGCTACTTCATCGTGAATCCTACCACCATTACCAAGAACCCCAATAAACACATGTGAAAGATCACCACCATCTTTATAAACATCAGGATTATGGATGATGTTACCAAAGCGACTACCAATTAATTCTACAGTTTCATTACACAGTAGATTCAATGGTATGCCATAAACTCGTAGCCAAACTAATCTTTCGATTGACAATGCTTGCCCTTCCCAAACGGAAATAGAAGAAAAAACATCCACCCTTCCCCTCGCTTTATTGAGAATTTCATCCGCCTCTTTAGCACTATCAAACGAGACTAAAATGGTCAACCCCCCTAGGTACTGAATACATCCACCATACGGACTCAGATCTCTGAAAACGCCGCCAATCCCTTTCAGATAATCAAAGTTGCGAACAGTAGCTACCAAGGACCTTCCAAATAGATGACAAAACTCGTTAATACTATCTGAAATCGCTATCACCTCTTCCTTCTTTTTATCTTTTTTGATTCCAGTCAGTGCTTCTATAAACGGGATCCCTTCATTGGAAGTTTTAAACTCCGGTGGTGGTGGACCATTAGAAACAAAAGGTTTAGGCTGTGTTTCCGACGTCCGATTACCATTGTCATGGAACTCTGTAAACCTTGCAATATTGATCCTCAGTTTATAACTACCGATCCAAACCTTCTTCAAACAACTCTCTAACTCCACCTTATCACGAACTCCATTGAAGGTTACAAAGCCAAATCTGTTTCCCACCTTGTCACGTTTTCTAGCAATATAAATCTTCGAAATCTCCCCAAAAACCTTAAGAGCATCATCCAGATCTTTCCCACTGCACTTGTCTGGGAAATTAGAGACGTAGAATTTCACCACCCCATCGTTGTACCCCTGATCGTGTTGTTTCCCCGGTCTTGTTTGTTGATCAGCCATGCCGCCGCCCTGGCTGTAGAGAGAACTCATAAGTGTACATGTAACACCCCAAAAATGAATAAAAGCAGAAAAGGGGATAAGAAATACTCACTTTCTCCAAATAACTAGATGACTAAGCGAGCGTTAAAATGCGAGCAATCCAAAGACTCAACAACGAAACTAGTCCAATTTAGAAGAAAAGAAACCGAATAAAAAAATATCCAACTTCCAATTCGCCAATTACGAGAGCTTATAATCAAAGCTTCAAATGTAGAAGTAGTATACTATAGAAGAAAGGTATGAGGGAGAGTTTAATCGAATTGAAACAATCGATTTAGAGGTGCAAAGTGTAATGGGTCATAGGTGGGTATTTATACTAGTTTTGGATTCAGTTAGGCTTTAAAATTGGTTAACACAATAAAGTAAGGTTTTAAGATAAATTGACTATTTGACTAGGACTTTGACTAGGATTTTGACTGAGACTTTGACTAGGACTTTTGACTGGAACTTTGACTGTTTGACTGTCTTAGCGGACCGCGAGGGCTAAAGAAAATATTTTTTCTAATTTAATCAATTTTAAATTATAGACTTGTTTCCTTCTGTTTCTAAGTTGTTTTAGGACCGAAAATTAAGGGCTTTGAGTATCAAGGTCTGAAACATATGTGCTCGGGTGTAGATGTGAGTATAAAACGTGCATACTTTTACTTATAAAAATTATAAGTTTTATTAAATTGTGAATTTTGGTCATATTAAAATACGAGGGTTAAAAATAAAAATTTTGAAATAGTTGAGGAACCAATTATGCACATTTCTGAAAAGTGAAGGGTGCAGGTTGTCACATTTTTTGAGTCACAGAAGAAAATAAAGGAATTTTTCGGAGAAAAGTTGAAAGAAAAATTTTTGAAACTCTGATGAAGGATGTGAGGAAAGGAAGGTGGAAAGTGGGATTAAATAGGGTGAAGGCACGTTTCTCTGACAATTATAATAGTGTGGCACGATCAGCAAATCAGAAAACGACACATCAATGAAAGAGAAAAACGGGCCACACGAAGCGACAGCTGGGACCCACCACGTCTCTGACACAGTACAACCGTCAGAGACTTTTCGGCTACCAACCTGCGTTTCAACCACATGCCCTGACAGTTTTGATGTGTGCATTAATTACTGACGTGCGCCATAATCCCACTTGCAAAAACACAGCGCATCTGGCGCAGTATACCAAAAAAGAGCACAGATAACCCCCGCAACGGAACTTTTTCTTTCTCTAAGTCCAGCATCCTGCACGCTGCGCATACAGAATACCAGACTAGGGGAACTTAAGGAGATATGTACCCGCGCATGCGCACGGCCACACATCTCCACACAAGTCAGCACACGGCGCTGATGTGGACTTCTAGAAACCTGCATATGAGACCTCGTACATGACAGCTGCCAACTGTCAGGGAAAAGGACACACAGCCAATCAGAGGCGATTATTCCCTGCTCCACGATCTCCTGCAGGTACGAGGTACAGAAAAGGACGGAAAGGACAATCACAGGACACATGGATCAATCACAGAGAGACAGCGCCAACGGTGACAACGGTCGGCGATCGTACAACCAGCTATCATTCCTTCTCCAGCCAATCATAGGCCACCCCATGGGCCTATAAATACCTCTCCCCATCACAGGAGAAAGGGTATTCAATCTCCAACAAGAGAATTCACCATATAGTTGAGAATGATAGATTATAGTCGAAACGCTGTAACGATTTTGTATTTGAGTCTTGTATTGTCCAAACAGTATCAATAAGAAATCATATCTCTATTCATGCTCTTATATCTTGATTGTTATATTGGTGTTTCTTCATTGACCCAATGAAGCAACAAAGGTTAGCCATCAATAGTGTATAGGGTTACAATGGCGACCAGTGATGTGTCTTGGTTGGCAGTACTTAACAATGGATATATGATAGAGAGAGACTGTATAAAAATGTTTTAGTCGGAATGTTTTGTAGAATATTAACCATTCATATAACCATTTAACCGTTACACATTTTAACCCAATAATCATCTAATTAATAAGCTATCCATCACTTATGGCCTAGTGGTAGGAGGCCTTTGTTCTCATTATGAGACATGGGTTCGATTCCCATAAGTCACAATTTGATGGATATTAGGCAATGAAAAGGAAAACATGTAAGCCATTAGTTGCGCAGGTTCGAATCTGAGCTGACCCGGTTTTCATCCGGCTGTTACTCCAGCGAGGAAACTCGTGTGGAGGCAGTACGGTTTCCGGGCGAACGCCGTAGTCCCCACCGTACCAGCGTGGACCCGGTTCAGACAACATAGTCTGGACGCGTGGGTGATTAGGGCCTGTCAAAAGGCGGGTGTGATGATGTCTGCCACACAGTTAAAGAAAGTCACCGTTCAAAAAAAATCTAATTAATAAGCCCATTAACCATTTTAAGAATTAAAAAAATTAATCTTGTATAATATAAAATTTTAATTTGGTCTGATCTTTTTTTAGTGAATTGGTGATACAACTTACCCCAAAATAACCTAATTTATTTTTTAATATTTAACGTTACTACCAACCCAAAAAAATTTGATTGACATGAAAATTTTCATGGGTCCGCCACCTAGTAGAAGGGATCTGAGTGTGTGTGTGGAGAGAACATAAAAAAGACTATCTAAAAAGAGGTAAGTAGTTTGCTTTGCTTTGGTATTTATAAAAGTCATAGAATGAGTAATAAACTGAAGGTAAATTGGATTTAAATATTTCAAACTATTGTTCGTTTGTCAATATCACTTTGACTACTAATAATTCAAACTTTATACTTTGTTTGTTATGTTACCTCCAAAATCACCAAACAATAACTCCGTTAGTTTTTTTATGACGTGGCAGACATGGCAAAATTTTCTTACGTGACATGCTGACATTAGCATGGCACAAAAGCAGAAAATGCCACGTCATCAAAAACACTAATGGAGTTGTTGTTTGGTTAGTTCAGAGGTGACATAATACAAGATAGGACTTTGTGGATATGCAAGATTAAGGTTAAGGACTTTTAGGGTGAGAATAATAGAGCTTTAGTTTTGTCTCAGGGACGTAGGTTTGTTTACACGGTATGGAGACTCTACAGGTGATTGTCTTTAGTGTTTTTGCCAGTGGCGGACCCAGAAAATTTTTTCATGGGTGGCGGAAATTTTTAGGGTCATTTTGCTATCTGCTATATAATTATTTTTTTGGTTTGGGTCGGATCGGGACGGGTCGGTCAACATATTCAAAAGTTAAAGATAATTCCCCAACCTTACTCTTGAGGAATCGTCCCGTTTTGTGACACATAATTAATACTTTAAATCAAACTAGTGGTATTACCTTACGCGTTGTGACGGCAATTCAACTGGTAGTGGTTCGATTCATTGTGATATCGGTATGCTATACTTGTTATCGCAAGAAAAAGAAAAACAAAAAAAAATGAAGGCATAACACAACAATATACCCTACATAATCTCACTCACAAATGGTCCATGTTTTACTCCTAATATAAATAGATTTTTTTTTTTTTTTGAAAGTTAAACTTCATTAAAAACACAAACCCGAGAAGTCACTCCAAGGAGGAGGGACCCACACGGATTACATCACATCAATACAACAAGAATTCCAACGTTTCCAATTTACCTTATCCCCTTTAAGTCGACTCCTATACCACAAATAACCCAAAGATTTAACATCTATAACAATTTTTGCAACCTTGACCTCCATATTCTTGAATTGTTTCTCGTTCATGGATTTCCAAAGGCACCAACATGTTAAAATCGCCAAACCATATATCACTTGTTTCTTGTTGCACGACCCATTCACCTGCTTGGCCAAATTAACGACATCGCTAACCGAAAAAAGAAAACTCTTCGGAATATTACACCACGCACATATGGCGTCCCACACTCCATTTGCGATAGCACATGCCGTAAGCAAATGTTCGGCGCTCTCTTCGGACTCGCTGCAAAAAACACAATTAGTATCGCCGAAAAAAATGTTCCTCTTCGCTAGCGCCACTTTAGTCGGAATTCGATCCATTAACGCTCTCCACATAAACAGATTACATTTATTTGGAATCCACGTACACCATTTGAAAACCTCAACGTTATGTCTAGGGCCCTCCGACAAAATCCATTTCTTGACTTCCTTCACAGCTAACTCCCCCGTTCCGTCTACATTCCAAGTCCAAGCGTCCCTTTTTTCCGCCTTACGAACCGAGGCTATAAGCCGATGGCACTCAATCAGCTCCTGGATTTCTATTTCGGTGGCTGGATATCTAGACCAATTCCACGAAACTATAGCCGACTGCATATCCCCTTGTATCCGCTCATGAACCGTACACCACTTTTCAACTTCTAGCCGAAAAATGTTAGGAAACAACACCCTCAACGGAACATCTTTAACCCACGGGTCGATCCAAAACTTGATATCGGTTCCTTTGCCCACGACCCCACGTATCATACTAACGAACTGATTACCATTCACTTTGATTTTAAAACCGGCATTAACCACTTTGGCCCACGTACCATTGATGCTAGTATTAACCGGAAACGTATCCCACTTTCGCCTCATGACATGAATAGCGTCTATCGTTTTTCTCCATAAAGCATTCGATTCAACCTTATACCGCCATAACCATTTTAACAATAAAGCATTATTCACTACCTCCAATCGATTAATACCCAACCCGCCCTCCTCTTTAGTACGAGTAACTACATCCCAAGCCACCCAATGTGTTTTCCTCACCTCATCACTACCACCCCAAAGGAACCTCTTCATAATACTTTCAAGTTTGTTAATCACCGCCACAGCGCTTTGTATAGGGAGAAATAATATGTCGGAAGGCTCTCAAGAACCGATTTAATTAAAATGAGCCTGCCACCCATCGACAAGGTTTTGGCCTTCCATTTAGAAAGCCGATTATGAAACACCTTAACGACGGGCTCCCAGTTTTTGATGCGACCCATATTCACGCCCACAAGAATACCCAAATACTTAAACGGGGTAACACCCGACCGGCATCCTAAGGCCAGCGCTTCCTGCTTCACTTCATCATCACAAACGCCCACTCCAAAAAGAGTAGATTTATTAATGTTGATACGAAGGCCAGAACACATATGAAAAATGCGAAGTAACCTCCTCAAACTAGAGAAATTAAACTTAGACCATTCCCCCATCACCATGGCATCGTCCGCATAAAGAAAGTGCGAAATAGTAGGGCCAGCTTGCGACAAATTGACACCATTGAACGCTCCCAAATCACACGCTTTCCTGAGCATACCTGGAAAGGCCTCCATGACAATAATAAATAAGAATGGAGATATAGGATCACCCTGTCGCAACCCTTTACCGCAACCAAACTCAAAAGTAGGAGACCCGTTTACTAGGACAGACGACCTAGCAGAAGAAAGAACGCCTAAAATCCACCTGCACCACAATTCCGGAAAACGCATTTGTCGCATCACTGAAATTAAAAAATTCCAGTTTACATTATCATATGCTTTTTCGAAATCAATTTTGAACATAAACAGTTCCATCCCCTTTCGTTTCGCCCAAGACATAATCTCACTAATCATCATAGGCCCATCCAAAATATATCTCCCAGTCAAGAATGCCGATTGAGTATCATGAGTAATTTCACCCATGACCAACCGCAACCTGTTCGCTAGCACCTGCGATATAACCTTACTCACCACCCCAATTAACGTAATCGGCCTATACTCTGCAAGCGAAACCGGATCCAAAACTTTAGGAATAAGCGTAATAAACGAGGACCCCACACCTCTGTTAATAGTGGCCGAATCCGCAAAAGAATTAAAAATCTGCACAAAATCGTCAGATAATAAACTCCAATATTTTTTAATAAATCTAAAATTAAACCCGTCAGGGCCTGGAGCCTTATCGCTGCCACAATTAAAAACCGCGTCTTTAATTTCACTCTCCACAAACGGCGCAATTAACCTCTCTGCCATCTCATTGTTCAAAACTCGTAAACCATAACAATCCAAAGAAGGGCGGACCGGCATATGTTCTTCAAACTTCTTCTTAAAGAAACCAAACACTTCTTTTTTAACAAGCGAAGGTTTAGTAACCCAACCCCCGTTAATGACCAACCCCGGAATCGCATTGGAGACCCTTCTTTTATTGATAACACCGTGAAAGAATCGCGTGTTTTCATCCCCTTCCTTTGCCCATTTAACTCTTGATTTTTGACGTAGATCTTTGGCCTTGTACTCTTCCAATTCTTTCAATCTCGCTTTAGCTTCAACAAATATCCATTGTTCTGTTTGATCCAAGTCACGCTCCTCAACATATCCATCTAAATCATGCAGGTCCTTTTCCAAAGAAATAAATTCCTCTTGTTCCTGGATAATGATCGAAGACTTCCACTCCAAAATAACTTGCCTCAAATGCTTAAGTTTAAGCATAAAAGACACATCTGGATCACCTCTACCGTAAAAAGACGAACAAGCTCTAGAAACCACATCATCAAAGTCTTTCCTGGTAAGCCAAGAATTAAAAAATTTGAACGGTTTCGGACCATAATTGCGATCTTCAAACTTCAGAATCAGAGGACTATGATCCGATCTCTCCCTAGCTAAAGCCCGGTACTCCGCATTCGGCCATTCCACTAAGATCTCCCACGACACAAAAATACGATCTATACGGCTACATTTATTGCCCGTCACATACGTGAACTTCCGCCCCCGTAAAACATATTCATGCAAATCAACTTCTTCCAAAAAATCATTAAAGTCTTCAGTCGAAATCACATTAAATTTCGAATTTTTACGCTCATCTCTATCCCGGACACAATTAAAATCACCTCCAATAATCAACATACCTCTATAATTCTCAAGAAAAGACGCCAATTCACCCCAAAGAACCTTTTTATCCGCGGGCTTTTGAGGCACATAAACATTTATAACACACAACTCTTTGCCCGTGTCTTTAACGATACCACATAAAGCTAGAAAATACCTTTGCTTATGAACCGAACTCATAGTGAATTTTTTGTTGTCCCATAGTGTTAAGAGACCTCCCGATCTTCCCGTAGCGTCCACCCATTCCGACCCATGATCATCATTACCCCAATATCTAGAAATATTCACCCCTTCCATATTAACAAACTGAGTCTCCTGAATCAAAACAAAAGCCGCTCCATTTCTAATACGAATATTTCGAATCCAATTACCTTTTTCGACACACCCCATACCTCTAATATTAATAGAAACCACATTCATTGGACAACCGATTGAATACCTTCTTGTTGAATCTCGTCTGCTAATTCTTTCTCAAAATTCACCATATTTTCGGCCCCTAAAGAAGTAGCCAAAGCAACTGTTTGCTGAACTTCTTCTGCAAGATCAAATGCCGGGACATTTACCTGTCCGTTGCTGCTAGACACCTCAGCAACCATTTCTTCATCCGCAACCACGCGAGTATTTAAATCCGGAGTCAAAAACTCACCATCTAGATCTCCCGCCGAGTTCTGAAAATCAAGGTGAGTAGGTTCGGGGAAAATGAATCTATCAATGTCAAAAGGATCACTACCCTCTCTTTGACGCTTCTTAGGCCTTCCTGGATCCGAATGATTTGGCGATTTACCCGGGGATTTCTTACGCAAACTCTTCCTTCTCTTCTTCATCGATACCTTCGATCTACTACCTTCAGTATACAAAGTTGGAATCTCCATCGTAGAAGCACCAGCCTGATTATTATGATGAACCAAACCGGATACCTCTGGCTCTACCTGAACAGCCTGCTCCTCCAACCCAATCTCCCCAGCCTCCATCTCCTTCTCCCCCTCCACCTCCATCTCCACATTTTCCATGCCCTTGTCACCATCTTCGTTCTCCTCGAGATCGAACAAACAATCTGGTAACCACCCAACATCCTCCTCCTCTACCAATACCTCAAACCTCGATCTTTGCCAATTAATAACACATTTTTGATTTAATCGATCCACCTTGTTAACCAAAACCCCAACCACCGCTGACGATAAATCAAGACCATCTTCCTCGAACTGAGCCGAATGAACAACCCTGCCAAAGTTTGACGCTATAACATCATACACTTGGGGACATGCCAGCGTGAGAGGCACTCCATGCAAACGAACCCATGCCACTCTTTCATAATTAATCACCTGGCCTTTCCATTGAACACAATTATCCAAAAATTCCTCCCATAATTTTGGATTCGTGACAAAAACATCCCTCTCGTCAGTATTACGGAATTCTAACAACACATGAAACCCTCCAAGATACCTGATCACTATAGGAGCCTCAAACACCTCCTTTAATATTTTCCTCAAACCGTTCAACTCCGAGTATCCTTTCGTCGTAGCAACCACCCCACTGTCATACAAATCTCCAAAAGCGCCCATATTACCATCAACCTTAATCTCCGGACACCCATCTCCTAACTCCTTGTCAACTAACGTATCTTTGAAAGAACGTGAACTGCTTACCACGTGAACGTCCTGCTCCACAGATTTACCTTTATCAATAATCGGAACCGGCTCATCAACAACTTCCTGAATATTCTCCTTCACCGGCTGCCACTTCTTCTCTACCTTTCTCCTACCCGAGTCAACATCGACAAACTTCGCTTGGGAAATAAACAGTTTGTAACTACCAATCCACACGTCTTTTAAACTTGCATCCAATCCGCTCGATTCCTATCGACCTTGAGAGTAACGAAACCAAACCTCTTACCAAGTCGATCGTACTTCCTCGCAATGTAAGATCCCAAAACCTCAGCATACCTATTCAACTCTTCGGCCAGATCCGCAGACGAGCAACGTTCCGGGAGATTTGAGACGAAAAACTTGATTCCTCCTTCCAAACTGTTGTTAACTCTGTATTGCTGATTGCTTATCTTGCCTCTACCCTTCTTACTCGGTGCATCATACCAAGTATTAAGCCTATATTTTTCCTTTGCCGCCATGCAAACCCTAATCGCCCTTGGTCGCCCCTATTTTTTCGGTGTTAATTCTCCCTTTTCCTAATATAAATAGATTATTCTCCTATCATGAAAACATATAGAAAATTTTAATTCAGGGTCATAACATAGTTTTTAAATATGTCCTATATTATATGCCTAACTAATTCACATGATTTTATTTCTATTTTTTCTTTTATTCGTATTCAACAAATTTAATTAATCTAATTTTTGGTTTTATCATTTTTACAAAACTATCTTGAATTAAACATTTTAACAATTTAACCTGACTAAACATTCTATATAGCCATTTAAAAAAAAAGAACAAAATTTTATAATAAAAGATTATATAAGGTAATATATAAAATAATAGTATTTATAGTTAATTAAATAGTCTACAAGTAACCATTATTATATAATGCATATGAAAAACTATTTAATATTAAATCAGTAAATAATACATACAACTATCCCGTATTAACTCAATAATAAATACATATACATACTACCTTATTAAGGAGGAGGGATGGGTAAGAAGGTAATTTCACCATCATTTTAAGATGGCATACAAAAGGTCTCATGCATAAATCTCTAATTTTTACCATTTTCTTCCATCTATGCCCTTATGTACAAGTCACTAATACAAATCAATTGCACCATTCATTACATTTAATTCATGTATTAACTTTTTGTTACCTAGAACCATTACCAAGTAATAGATTAATTCATGTAACTTTATTTTAATGGATTAACTTTTTGTTACCAATGGAATTTGAATTATCACCACAAGAAAAAGGCTAAGCCTTATTTAACACTTTGTAACCAGTAGACTAAAGGCTCTTTGGTTCATGTGTGTAACTAAATGTTGCAAATAAAAATCAAGCACGGATCGGATTGGATAAATGACAGTATGGTGTATAAAGTTTTGGCAATTTAAAATGTGAATAAAAATACATACCCGCGGCAACGCGCGGGCATTCCACTAGTAAATACATAAAAAAGTGAATAAAAAGTTACTAAGAAGAGGGTAGGTTGGACTTTGTGCATACAATTTCCCGTACAGAAAAAAATATATATGCTAAGACCATACGTAGTGGGGGGCTTTATATATAAAGCCCCCCTTTCTGATTGGTCCACGTGGCAGCTGAGTCAGCATGGAGAGATAAAGTGAAAAAGGGGTGTAGTGGTGGGGCTTTATTTATAAAGCCCCTATTAATATTTTATTATATCTTTTAAAATAAAATAATAATAAAATAGAGAGAGAGGATGATGTGGTTTGATCTGATTGGAGGGGACAAAAGGGGGATGGCGTTATATATATAGAGCCCTTTTGCTGATTTTTGTTGATGGAGCCCCCCTGTAATGGTGTACAGGGGCGCTATTTTTTTTTCCCAAAAAAACGCCCCACTATGGGGGTCTAAAGAATTAAAATAATATTTTTTTTTTCTCAAAAACTCATCTTCTTCATTGCCGTCGGAGTGAGCACCGTCGCCGAAAACTTTAAACACTCTATTTTTTTTCTCTTAGCATTTAATACTCAGCTCGAAACTTCAAATCAAGGGGTGCGATTGCAAAAGTTTACGGGGGGCGCTGAGGAATTTCAGGCATACGTAACACTAACTTTTTTTCTTTTAAGGGGGGCGGCCGCCCACCTTGGGGTACCAATAGGTCCGCCCCTGGTTTTTGCGCGTATATATTGTTTAATGTTGAACGTGTTTTAAGTTATAGTAATCTCTAACCACATCATTAATTATTGTCTCATTTTTATCTTATTTTATTTTATTTTATTTTATTTATTATTATTTTTTACTATTATTATTATTATTGTTATTATTATTTATTATTATTAGTGCTATTCTTCCGAGCTCAGTTGATGGTCCTTTGTTTTTTTTTGGAACCGGGGGTCTCTCTGAAAGCAGTCACCCTATTCTTAGGAATAGAGGTAAGATTTGCCTACATCTTACCCTCCCCAAACCCTACATGTAGCTTGCTATTTGTGGGATTGACTGGGAATGGTTGGTTGGTTGGTTAAGTTGGGAGTATTAATAGTCAAAGTGATAGTTGAGACTAATATCGGCCAACGGGCAATAGTTTAGAGTGTTTAAATTCAATTTCTAAAAACCGAAACATATATTATATACTTTGATTTCAGATTCATCAAAGTAACAGATGATAAGTTACATAATCATATATCTTTAAAAGAAAATTTCTGTTATGGTTATTAAAAAAATACTTCTAAATCTATCAAAACGCTGAAAAAGAAAAAGAACATGGGTTCAAAACTTTTTAGAAAAAAATAAAAAATAAAAACTAAAGAGATTTTGTATTAACATGTTAATTAATATACACTGCTACACATGGTTTGGTTAAACCAGAATGTTCAACAAGAAATTGTTTGGTCATATAGAAGTGTCGTACCAAACCAACTAATTAGACAATTCTAGATCGACCAATCGTTTAGATCTAACCGACTTACCCGCTATTAGTCTAACAAACCACATCCACTAATCCTTTAGTGCTAAATCTAATCGAATGCTTATCTTGACTTCAAATCACAAATTTGTACCACTTCAACAACAAAACTTCCATTTTGGTACCAACAAAATCCACCCAACCAGTCATTGGTCTTTTATTAGGCTCCCTAACTTTGAAACCACCCATATAAACACCAACACATCATCATTCAAAATACTATAGCTAAGTTTGACCACCTTTATCAACGGGGAAAAAAAATATTAATACTTATCATAAAAACAAGGGTTATTCGATTTTATTACTCCCAACTATATGATATTGACCGCTGTCACTCTCAACTATCACTTTGACTCCCGACACTCCCAACTTATCATTTTTTTTGTTGTGTCACTCCGGAGGTACTTGCCACGCCAGTGTGATAGTTGGGAGCGGCTGCAGCCAATACCATATAGTTAGGAGTAACAAAATCCAATAATCCTAAAAATAACCCATGAGAATATGATTTACAACCCTTCAAAACTTTCAAGTCTTTAAAATATCTAACAAACTTAAAAGAGTATTAACAACACCCTGTCACCAACAAGACAACATTAGGCGCTATTTCTCTCTCCTGCCCATCTCAAAGAAACTTCTCTTCTTGATGGTCGCAAACCGCAAAATCTCCCTCTAACCTAGTGATATCATAGTATGCAAAGTGGTGTTATTCTCCCATAGATTGAGGGTTATGTATTATCAAAAGGGTTATCAAAAGGGGATAGCGGCGCAGCTTGTTGCTCACTTACCCACCATCTAAATGTAACTTGTTTTGTCTTGGTTTGGAATAAAAGACATGATAAATACCGATTTTACTAAAAAACAAAATTAGTGAATGTGTGTTAGCCGTTGAAAGAAAAAAAAAAAAAAGACTAATGTATCACTATTCTCTGAACTTAGCCACACACTCCCTGGAAAAAAGAAAAATAAATTCAACACACCAGTCTCATGATACCTCATCACCACAAGGCCTGGACTGGCTAGTAAATAGTAACATACATATTCTTTGATCAATAACAGGACATCAAACTGACCAAAAAAAAAAAAAAAAACCTATGACTGACAAAGATTTACTTCAAAGACACCTCAGAAGCACAAGAAGCTGTGATTGGTAGATCTGATGAACTACAAACCAAAGCCCTTTGCTGCAAATGTCTCAAACTCTGCTCCATACTCACTTGCACCATTTCAGCTAGCATCTTTTTAGCATTCCCACATTGTTCTTCACCATCAATTTGTGAAATTATATTGCCCAAGATGTTCTCAAGTGTTTCCGATTCAAACTCGGGTCGTTGGTATGGCGATTCGCGTAATAATCGAAGCAATGTGTGCGCTTTTGTTCGCGATTTTAGCGTTCCTTGGACCGTTAGTTCTAAAAGTCCCGGGATCACACCTTCTTTTAGTATCGGTTCGCGATATTTACACCGATCAGTTTGACACATGGTTAAAAGTGTCCCTACCGCGTGTTCGCGGCTTTGATGTGACCCGCTCTCCAAAACTTCCACAACCGCGAGCACTCCACCTTCTTCCGTAGTTAACAAAACCCTCGCATCTTCAAACTCGACCAACAATTCGAGAACCGAGATGCACCG
Organism: Ambrosia x helenae; assembly: GCA_030844895.1. NCBI lineage: Eukaryota > Viridiplantae > Streptophyta > Magnoliopsida > Asterales > Asteraceae > Ambrosia > Ambrosia x helenae. The sequence goes on from CM061229.1 coordinate 95,171,155, forward strand.
TTCCGTGATTTTCGACGATTTTTTGGAACTTTTAAGGATGTTTACTAAACAAGGGACCGGGTTAGATTGCAGGATTAGTTTTAGATTATCCGGTTCGGTTGAGAGATTCGAAAGAGCCAAGATTGCATCCAACTTAGCCTGCAGTGAACCATGGTTTAAGATTCTTACGAGACATGGGATGCAGCCGGATGCACCGATGGCTCGCTTCTTCACTGGAGATGCAGACAGAGTGACTAATGCCGCCACCGCGTGTTCTTGCATAACTGAATCAACAGATTGAAGAAAACTAACTATAGGTTCCAATGCACCAGCTTCCACAATACTGATCTTGTTGCTGCATACAACAATAACAAGATGTTACATTTGTCATTAAAATTTTTCTTTTGCACAAATATCATTTCAACACATAAACAAACTAAAATGTCATAGATATTTAGCAAAATAATGTATTATTTTATGCTATAAAAACAAAATTTTCTTGAACAACCATTTTAATTACGAAAATGAAAGATATTAATGAAGAGTAGAATACAACAAAGTTGAAAAACGTTATGTTCATTATTAAATTGAAGGATTAAACATAACAATGCACACGTATACCATAGAAAGTGACAAGTTATAATTCCCACCACAACTTACTTGAAGATTAATCAATCGATATCTTAAATTGTTTAAAAAGAACTACAAATATCACAATCATTACATTAAACAAACAATAAAAACTTTTCGAATTGGGATTTCAAGAGCACCCAAAACCATCCCAATAAAAAATTTTGAATCATCATGAAAAACCCAAATTTTATAACATCTGACCCCTCATACCAAAACCAAACCAATAGTATTCGTTTTGCCCATTTAAGAGCTTACGAATCTACTTTTAAAAAGTTCCCAGAAGCCTATCCATCGTCAATTACCACAGGCAAAAATAAATTCATAAGCTCCCGGTAAGCAAAGCAAACAATATTATTATATCAAGCAATATTATTCGTTTTAACTTTTAACCATCTAAGAGCTTACAAATTTATTTAAAGCTATAAAATAAATAACTTCCTATCCGTAAAACAAAACAGACAATATTAATTGGTACGAAAAAACAATATTACAAGATTACTCATATTCCAAGCAAAACTTCATTAACAAAGGAATCATTATATCAACCAAAGCAAAATCTTTAATTTCAGTAAACCAAACTCTTTATTCTTACTAAACCAACCAAACTCAAAAGACAAATGATAAAAAAAAGTAGAGAGAGACCACCAACTTTTTTCCAAATATTAATCAAACCAATGAAAAAAAATATGCAAAGAAACAACAAAATTGACCATCCTTATTAAAAAAAAAAAAACAAACAAACAAACAAACAAACTAAACCAATTCAAACAAAATTTAAAACAAAAAAACAAAGCATACGTTTCATCCTTAACAGCAAGATTAAGCAAAGCAAGCAAAGCTGCCTCGTTGGCTTCAACAGATTGGAAACATAACATGGAAACAAGCGGTTTGATGGCGGGTGATAATTGTCGTCGGAAGCGGTGTGAGGTTTTTGTTAGGCGACGGATATCTTTGGCGGCTTGAATATGGGAAGAGAGGTTGGAGGGGTCATGGAGGAGGTGGAGGACGGTGGTGGTGGTGGTGTCCATGGAGCCACCGACGGTTAAGGAGACAAGTGGTGGAGAGAGAAAATAAAAATAAAAATATCTAAGAAAGAAAAGGAGATGACATGAAGAGGTTGGGTTTGTTTGTTATAAAAGAAAAGATGAAAAGAAAACGTAAGGTGGAGATGAAACGTGGGAACGATGGCGTGGCGTTAAGCAACAGTTACTTTTTTTTTTTTTGGAAGGAAGAGACGGAGACTGCTTTTTACTTTTTTTTTTTTTTTTTTGGGTTTGAATGTCTTTTGTTTTTTTATATGTTTTGTTTTATAATTAACTACTGTTTTTTTATAACTAGTGAAACTTAAAATAATTCGAATTTATACTGTTAAGTAATGTTTTTAAAATCGGACCGGATGTTAAACCAGAGCCATCACCGGTCCAATCGGTTCGATAAGCAGACCAAGAAAGCGTAAAAAACCATAAAAAAATAAAAATCGGTCCAACCGGCCGGTTTTCCGGTACGACAACCAAACACAGGCTTCTTGTCCAGCTGGGAAGGATCTATACACCAATATCTCAAGAGGAAGTAGTGCACTGCCTGGACAGACAGCTAAAGGATGAACTCTAAAGTTTCCCATTGGATAAGATAGAGCTAATTCTGCATTACCCTCAATAAAGAGGATTTTTCTGCATCAAGAGAAGGTGGTTTAAAGAATAATGCCAGCTGGGACAGATCTTATTTAAAAGAAAGTTAGCAACCGTTGGCTTATAGGACTGTGCTACTGGACTAGGTTGGCTATTCTTTGTGATCCCAGCTGATATTATCAGCTAGCTAGGACTGATTCTACAGCTCCTTCACACAGATGTTAGGGCGGTCCAACCCATTAATCCGGACTGGCCAAGGATCAGGTTCCCGGTCCGACCGACCGATTTGGTACGAGTTTCAAAACATTGTCGTCAAACAAAAACGTATTATATTTGTTAGGTCTCATTTCCAAATAGGGTTAAAGTTAAAACATAGGCTAACTGAAAACATATATAAAAATAAACACGAAAACATATTAAAACTCACCTGACTCATTTTGGGAAAAAAACATGTCTAAACATAAAATAAACACGGAAAAGTAGGCGAAAAAATTAAATCAAAATATAGACCAACCGAAAGTGTGCATAAAAATAAACATAAAACCTATTACACTTGATCAGACTCAATTTATCGAAAAATTTACCTTAAATCGTAAACTAACTTGAATTTATAGCGACATATACATAAAAATAAGTATACAAGACGATAATGTTTTTAAAGTTAAAATATGATAAACTTAGGAGGATGGGGAGTCAAAATGACATTTTATAAAACTTTTATAAAGTTAAGAGGACGAAAATATTAATGCTAAAAGTTATAAAAAAAAAAAAACACTTAAAATATAAAGCAGCTATTGTAGCTAACCTTCAAGAATTCTTATATATTATAATTTGATTATTCATTTTAGGAAAAGTCGTTAATAAAAGTTAACAAAATAGACTTGGCCGGGTCTTTTGATAAAATAGATATTTCCAAACTAGCAAATTAGAAGATGCTAATTATGATTAGCTAGGAGGACAAAATTTAGCAGCTACAAACAAAGGGATAAAAAACCCTGCAAAAGCAAGAAGAACTTAAAAAAAGAAAAAAAAGAAAAAAAAAACAATCAAAATAATACAGCTAAATTCAACCGGTGAATGATATGGCATGACGAAATTATGGCTAGCCAATAAAAACACAGGATATATTCAACTGGCAGGTAAAAAAGAGAGTGTTAAAAACAAAGGTTTAGAATGGTTATAATTTGAAATTATTTGGCATGCTGATATAACAAGTCTAGATTCTGGACCAGTCCATTCGTCCATTCGATGTGAATGCTCTAAAATAAACATGTCTAAATGGACAATCAAAAATTGTCCATTGGCTGAGAGTACGTCCAAGGCTTAGCAAACACAATAACTTATGGTCAATTGTCACACCCTCAAATTCTATGTGCGGGGTTTTATCGCGAGGCGCGTAACATACCAAAATCCAAGTTAACGGTCACAATAAACGACAACTATATGATATGGAAATAACGAAATAAAACCAACCACGCAGTTTAAAAGTTTAACCAACAAAACAGAGAAAGCATAAATAAGTTTACAATTCCTGAAACGGAAAAGACAATAGATTAAAAGTGTTCAAAAACCATGCATATGATCATAGATGCAGTGAGACCCCATGCGCCTATTCCAACTTCGCAACCTTAGCAACCTGAGAAAACATGCTAAAAGTGTCAACATAATATGCTGGTGACTTCACAGGTTTTCACAAAAACGCTTCATAAGTTTTGAAAGATCAATCTCGTTACTACTATGTTATGCGAACGTTAGCTAGACGTTAAGTATGTTACTATTACGATCAGTAACCATTGCTTACAAAGATGTTCCATACGTTGCTACCCGTCGGACTATCGTCATCCCCGGCAAACCCTGTAGTTCGAGACAATATGCACCCGTCCAACTCCCAGTTGACCTGGGTGGGGTTCGTCAGGCCTAATAGATCTATCCACATTTCCCCCGCTATGTACCCCTATATTAGTGGTTTCCTTGGGATTTAGATGGGTTGTATAGTAAACAAAAGATAACAACAGTATAACCTGATCTTTACGTATCCAAAATATGTAGCATGTTTCTCCCCCAACAACGAAAACAATAAAAGTGGGCTGTGAAACTCACCTTAGGTTGAGTTTCTACAAAATAAGTTAACCACGTGTGATGATAGTCCCTAATACCGACGACCTATCATAAAGTATTTATAAGTGTCCTGACTAATAACCCATAGGTTAACTAGTCCCCAATTGTCTACACTATGATCGTGTATGTTTGAAAACGTGTTTGAATGCTTGACACGACCACACAAGACTCAACATCCCGTGGGTGACCCGTTATATTAATTCAACAAGTACATATAGTTTACATACAAGTACAACACATAAAACACTTAATTCATATCAAAGATTCATAACCTTCTACATTGGTAAGAATGAGGCTATTGCAATCTATTTCATATCCTTGGACCATGTGAATGGGTTTTAAAATTAGCCATTCTCATCATCAGGATGGAGTTTTTATAAGAATGAGTTGATACGATGAGAATGGGTTTTTGTTCCTCCCATTCGCACACTTAAACCATGCGAATAGGTTTTATGATTAGCCATTCTCATCATTAGAATGAACTTTTGATAAGAATGAGTTAACATGTTGAGAATGGGTTTTGTTTCTCCCATTCGCATACTCTGATCATGAGAATGGGAAATTTTTCCTCCCATTCGTATCTGCACAATTTTTAAGCTTTTTTGACGAACATAAACCCTTCAAACCCAATAAAAAACCTCACGAAATGCAACCAAACACTGCAGTCAACCTTATCTACCCTAATAACATGTTGCGACACCTATTTCAATCATCAATCCGTCTGTTTTACATAACAAATCACAAACATTACCTAAAATGGCAAATTATGGAGATGTCACATCAATTGCATAAGAAATTTACACAAAAAGGAAAGTATTGAAATAACATCATTTCCAGGTCATCAAGCATAGATTAACTCACCCTAATGAATCCCTAATCATATTATCATCATCATGTTCATATTACAAACCCTAGGTTTCTAACATAAACCCCAAAAATGGGTAAAAGTTCATAAAACAACCAATAATCATTCACACATCAATATATTATGTTCCAAATCAGTCCTAAATCATCTAAACATCACCCACACATTATTTCATTAATACAAAACACATAACATAGTCACCAACATCATTTACACTTGGGTTTTTGTAAGAAAACTCATTATTTATGTCTAGATCTATTTTAGAAAGGTGTTAGAAAAGTTTTTATTTAAGAAAACTCTTTATAATCATATATGGACACTTAGTGTTTATCAAAAAATGTATAAAAATGTATTGAAAAGGGTTTAGAAGATTAACACACCTTGAATCTTCACTTGATATTGATATAAAACTTGTTTTGGCATTAGGATCTAAGAAATAAGGGCAAAAACTCTTTTCTACAGGCTGGGGTTTGAGAGAGAGCACTTGGAGGCGAATTAGGGTTGTGAAATGATGAAAATGAGGCAAATAGATGTATTTATAGTCTGCTCTCATTCTCGCACTAAACTGTGCGAATGAGTTGATTGTCATGCGAATGGGATCCCAATATACCCATTCGTATATGCTATACCATGCGAATGGGAAGTCTTACTTTCTCATTCGCATTCACGACCCCAAGCTGCCATGTTAACACATGTTAACACATCAAATCACCTAATCATGCATTTACAAGTTAATCGACCATGGAACATATAATACTTGATAAGTTACATTTTCACCAACAACGAGACTCAAGACTCGTGTGTACGTGTGTGTTTTTCCAATGATTCCCAGAATCATTTAACTATGGACAATTGTAGACACTATGCAAGTATGAACCGGCTCAACTAAACCAGTTAAATATGTTATGTAAAATGTTTTGCTAAAATAGACTTATATGTTTGTGAAAAGTATTAACCTGATTTTACCGGGTGTCACGTCAATTACAAAGGGTTCACATAATAGCCTTACATATTGGAACAAGTGTAAAACATGAGCTACTACTTAATATGTAAATAGGCCCACCATCATATTTCAAACCGATCCGTTGCACCGGACAACATCACAACCAGACCATCCACCTCATCCCGACATCCCCTCCAATGCATGAAGTCCCCTTAACACCCGTCTGATTTCCAAACCTCAGTTGTTGATGCTCCTAGCATAGGTTAAAAGTGAACGACTATTTTATTAACTTTGATGCTCAATTTCTTTAATTAGTTTGTTGATTTTTCCTTTAATTGGTTTACACTTTATACCATTAAAAAAAGCATAATATAGATTTTTTTTTGTTTTTAGTGAAAAATTATTGAATATAATTTTTTGTACGTTAAAGTTATGACTTGTAGAAAGAAATGATGAGTAACTAAACTAATTTGTAAAAATTAAAGCTCTTAAACTTATATAAAATATACTTATTTTTAAAACCCTTTTATTAGACAGAGGGGTGTGGGGGCGGGGAGGGGTTCGGTGGGCTGATGTGGAGAGCCTCCCCCTCTGGAAATACCCCCCCCCCCCCCCCAATCTTGGTTTGGCACAAACGGCAACATTCCACCAATCGCCCCGTCCCAAATCTCTAAAAAAATTTGACCGTTCGAAAGATGAACGTTTGCAACGGTTGTTTAAAAAAAAGTTAACCCTTTTTTCCTATATTTAAACACTTTACCTTTTATTTTTAACCCACACCAACCTCACATACACATTCAAAAACTAAAATTTTATAAACCTTCAACTTATTTATTCATGGATCATAGGCGCCCTTTCTTCCCAAACACACCCGCTAACCCCTCGAGCCAAGCCCCGTTCGGTTTTCCCTCGACAACGGTACTCCCGCGACACAACCACTCCCTTTTGGCGCGTTTAACACCCCTCTTAATCCATGGCAAATGCAAATGCAACAACATCAATGGAAAACACTACCCGAAACACAAACACAACACGAGCACGATTTCGTTTCTTTGGTCACGCACAATGATCACGTGCTCGAAACCCAACCGGGAAAAAACCGCAAAAAAGTGAAAAAACGGGGCCAAGATGAAGGCCCTAGTATGTAAGCGCTAGCACGAGCTTGTGTTAACGTTTCAACCGATCCAACACTAGGTAAAACTTTAATTCTTTTTTAGATATTTTCGGTTTTAATAAATTGTTACTAACTTTTTTTAAATAATTGTAGCTACAAATCGGAAAGAGGATAGTTTTGGAACCAAGTTGTTGTTGATTTCTTCAAGTTATTACAACGTGAGCCATATCGAAAGGTTTACTCCGTTAGTACCAAGTGTCGGGAGTTGATGAGAAAATGCCAACTTTTTGTGGGTTACTATCAAAGTGTTTGGAATAATCGTACCACGGGCCAAAGTGATGACAACGTGTTGAAGTTGGCTATTGAAAGATACACCGCAAAACACGGGGTGTGGACATACATGAAAGCGTATGAGATTTTTAGCAAGTGTGAAAGGTTTAAAGTGGTGCCTAATGAGGTGGAATAAACGAAGAGGACAAAAACGAGCGCATCAGGGAGTTATAGTGGTGGTGGGTTGGATGCGCGTTGTGCTATCAATATAAATGACGACCTAGAGTTTGAAGACGAGGCGCCAACACCTGAGACCGAGAGGCCGATTGGAAGGGACTGCGCCAAGAAAGCGGCCTCGAGCTCAAAAGGAAAGGGTATTGATACCGGTTCCGCTTCAAAAGATAATGCGGTGGAGAAAATTTAAGAGTTGCTTAAAAACTTTAACGACTTTAAGCAAGAGCAAGCGGAGAGGTACATGGAAAGAAAGAAGGAGAAGGAAGAAATCGCGGTGAGGGATATGGAGAGGCTACAGTTGGAAAGGAAGCGCCTCGAAATAATTCTTTTGAAACCGGATACAATAGAATTTGCGTTGATGAAAGAAAGTCTCGATGGCCTTTTGGAGACGGAACGTGAAATAGCGGAGAAAATAAAAGACAAAATTGCAAAAAGATGGCTTGGAGGAGCGTTCAATTTTTAGTTTTTTTAATGTATTTTCGTTTTTTTTAATGTATTTTCGGGTTTTTTTTATTTTAATTTTCTATGTATTTTGTTTTTTAATTTTAATGAAAAAAATATTAATGAAATATAAAATATAAAAATAAATAAAAACGAAAAATAATAAAAAAAGGAAGGGGAAGGGAAAACCATTTCTCTTAAAAAAAAGGAGGAGAAGCGGGAAATGACGTGACGCTGATGTGGTTAATGGAGAGAAAAAAGTGAAAGGCACCATACCCTATGTCTTGTGAACTAGTTTTTTTTTTTTTTTTTTTTTTTTTTTTTTTTTTTTTTTTTTTGAACGGCAAATTTCACTCCTTGTGGGACTTGAACCCATGACCTCCCCTTAGGTGTTCCTAGAAGCTTTGCTTCTACCGTTGGGCCACCAACCCCAATTCTTGTGAACTATTAATTGTTTGAAAATAAGTTAATATATGATTTATTTATCAACATCATTACATCTTTACGCATTGTATTTGGGCAAGAGCGACTTGATGGAATATAGCGGACTTGCTGAAAATTAATGAACTTAAAGATGAAAGATCGGTGGCTTCAATTCTTGAAGTCTGCTGGAACATTGACGGAAGTATCGACAGGAGGAAGGCGGCTTATGCGGTGGCTCTTTTAGTGTTATGGGAGTTATGGATAAAAAGAAACGATAAAATATTTAGAAATATATCAACGGCAACTCCGAAACTGGTGGAAGACATAAAGATCGAGTCCTACTGGTGGATGATTAAAAGGGCGAAGAGGATGGGTTTGGAAAAGGCCAAGTGGTGGGATTTCTCTTTATTTGACAATGGTTAATTGTTTAGTGTTATAGGAGTAAGTTTGTGTTTTGTTTAAATAGATGTTATGGGTCGGCCCAGGTAGCTTCTGGCTAAATGAGCCTGGGTGTCGATGATTGTAATTTTGTGGGTGCAATGAAAAGTTCCGTTTGATTGTTCAAAAAAAATGCGTCTTTGTAAGTTTTTTACGAATCACAAATTAACAATTTATTATCTGGAAAAAAAAACCACACCAAATGATGCATTGTAGACAAGTTTGAAAAACTTTACAATACAAAATTACTATAGTAACTTGTTTTTTGTATTTTTTACAAGTTATGTCAATTATTTTGCACTTGTAGTCATAATTAACTTACGCCACAATACGATCGTGTATGGGTTTTACTTTTGTAAATTGTATTTAACGAGTTTATGCCACCCCGCACGTTACAGCGGGTCGTTGATTATGAATGTGTTTAGTATTGTTATATGATATGCGAAAATTTCTAATATCTATCTGGTTGTTTTTCGAATCGTGAATTAATTGGTATTCGCGATTTGAGCAAGAATAGTAGGGGTTCGCATGGGGCTAGACAATTGGCGAAGTTTGTTAATGGTTATCACATATGTAAATTAGGTGGTTTTGGGTAAGTTAAAATGTTAAAAAGGTCGGACTATTCAACTTTTTTAAGATAGGAAATAAATAGACGGGTAAATTGAGTGGAGAAGAAGGAGCGGGTGAGATTGGAGAAGAAAAATGGTACCGACCATGACTACAACATCGACTATGGCGTTTCAGTGTTATGTGAGAGGTCGTATCGGCTACTGAGAAAGCGGCGATTGTAACACCCCAACCGATTATGTTATGCGATAACAATCACCCACGCTACCTATGTAGGAGGCACGTATCCGGGTGGGATTGTCAGTCCAATAGATCTATCATTGTATACCGTCGGCTGATCAATGTTAATGATTATGCTAGAATATTGTGCTTACCCTAGTCATGTTTAAGACATAATGCAACATAGAAAAACACATAGACACTTTATGATTGAATTGCATATAGAATGTTGTAACATGTTTCACCCCAAAAATAGTGAAAATAGAAAAAGGGGCTATGTAAAACTCACCTTAGCAAAATGTTATGTCTCGTGAAAATAGAATATGGGTTGCCCAACAATTGCCAAGTATTACCCTATAATTAAGGTAAATATGTCTAAGTCTCTCTAGTCTACAAATATATATTCTAGGGTTTCGAATTTGGGGATAAGTGCTCGTTTGATTAATAAATAAAATGTTTAATAAATAAGAGAAATTTGATAAATAAATAAACAAAAGTCTTTTTGTAAATTTTAAATTAAAGATGGTCACAATATAAAGTTTTAAGTATGAAAATAATTTTTATAAAATTATTTCCTTAAAAATAGAATATTAAATCTATTTATTTCAAATTGTCAAAATATAACTCTAATATTTGAAAATACTAAAATTAAAGAATTATTAAATTAAAAATTGTATTTCTGTTCCAAATAAATAGAAATAATTTATATAAAATTTTGGTGCAAAAATATTGAAAAAATGAATTTATTATGATTTATTTATGATTAAAACTAACAAAAATTGATTAAAAATATTAAATAAATGATTTTTCAGGAAAAAAAATCATTTCAGAAAAGTTTATTGTCATAAAAACTCAGAATAATTTTGTGGAAATTTATATAATTGTTTTGATATTTTTATAGAATTTTATAAATAAAATAGAATAAACTTGAATTATTTATTATATATATTAAATAAATAATTTTTGGAAAATTAAAAATTGTATGTTTAACTTTTCCACTAGAATAATATAAAATAATTTTTGTAGAATTTATAAAATAGTTTTAGTATTTTAAAATGAATTTTAAAAATACTAAGTAATATATATATATATATATATACTTAAATAAAAAAATGTTTGTTGATGCCATGGATCGAACCCGGGCCCTTAGCCGGTTCGTGCGTTTTAAATCACAAGCCCAGACCAACTGGTCTGGACCCTGAGAACGATTAATCTTGGATTAATTTAATTATATAACAAAAGAGAAAACTGATTTATATTCATTTTAAAAGAATTTATAAAAACCGTTTGTTTGGGACTCGAAACCGCGCGTTTCTGTTTAACAACAATGGACACAACCACTTGATCTAGATCAGTGGTTGTGTTGGATTTGTGTTTGATTAAAATAAATAACATAAACTGCAACGTGTTCTTCCCCAAAAATCACGATCGAACCCTAGTTTTTATAATTATCTGATTCACACAACAATAACCCAATTAATCAGAGGGTTATTGTTGTGTGGATGCCGATGAATAAAACCCACAAGAAAAACATCACTTACAAACACGAATTCGTATGAATTGCCCAGCCAACAGAAAAAGTCAACACGAGCTCGATTGCTTCGAATGATGATTCAATAACAGAATTTGGAGGTTGAGAGAGTGTTATCGGCGAGTTGAGAAGGTTTTGGGAGGTCCAATTTATAGGGAGAGGGTTTGGATCACTGAATTGGTAAGTTGACTTGCAATCATGGTGGTGACGCGTAATTCATAAAAAATTGGTATGTTTGACCATCAAGACAGCGTGTAAGGGACGCGGATTCATCAAATCGTTTATCAATCATTCCTAATTTGGATATTAACGCGTTTGATTTTGGTTAATTAAGGTAGATTGGTGTCACAGTTGACTTTCCTAGTCAACTGTGAAGAACTAAACTCACCTTATAATAATAATATGTTGGGATTTATACCAAGTGTGTGTAGCCCAGTTGGTGATGTTGTTGGTGTTTGATGACCCGGCTTAGGCACGGGTTCGATTCCCGGCCCAAGCACATATTTTTTTGACATTTAGATCATATATATATATATGTATATTATATATAAATAATGTAGTATTAGGGTTCCAAATGCGTCACAATAATATTTAAAGGCGAATAATAATAATAATGAAACTTGACGTTTTTATTCAAAATAATAGTAACGTACAAGTATTAATGCGTAATGTTACAGTCTCCCCTACTTTTAGGAACTTCGTCCTGAAGTTGGAGTTGGAGAGTCTGGTGGAAAAAGATGTGGGCATTTAGACTTCATCTGGTCTTTACGTTCCCATGTGAACTCTGGACCTCGTTTAGATTCCCAACGAACCTTAACGATCGGAATGCGACTGCGCTTGAGTTTCTTGACTCCAGTATCAACAATCTCGACGGGTTTCTCGATAATGTGCATAGTTTCATCGATTTTCACATCTTCAAGAGGAACATGGAGGTTTTCATCTGCTAAGCATTTCTTGAGATTCGAAACATGAAAAGTTGGGTGAACATTGCTTAGCTCAGGTGGAAGATCAAGTTTGTAAGCCACTTTTCCAATCCTGTTAAGAATTTTGAATGGGCCTACGTATCGAGGAGCTAGTTTTCCCCTTCTACCGAAGCGAATTACTCCCTTCCAAGGGGATACCTTAAGAAGTACAAGGTCCCCAACTTGAAATTCCAAGGGCTTACGACGTTTATCAGCATAGCTCTTTTGACGACTTCTAGCCTTGAGAAGATTATCCTGAATGAGTTGGATTTTGTCTGTGGTTTCCTGGATTAGTTCGGGTCCAGTGCTCCGGGCTTCACCAACCTCAGTCCAACAGACAGGTGAACGACATTTACGATCATAGAGTGCCTCGAAAGGAGCCATGCTAATGCTGGCATGATAACTGTTGTTGTATGAAAACTCGACCAAAGGAAGATGAGAATCCCATGCGCCACCAAAATCGATGACACATGCCCTGAGCATATCCTCAAGTGTCTGGATGGTCCATTCAGTCTGACCATCTGTTTGAGGGTGATAAGCAGTACTCAGGTTCAACTTGGTACCCAAAGCGTCTTGTAAGGAATCCCAAAAGTGAGAGGTGAAACGACCATCACGATCAGAAATAATGTCCAAGGGTATACCATGACGACATACGATTTCACTTACGTACATCTTTGCCAACCTTTCCACAGAATACTTCTCACGAATAGGTAGGAAGTGGGCTGACTTGGTCAAACGATCGACGATTACCCAAATGCTGTCAAAACCTTTGGGTGTACGAGGGAGTTTAGTGATGAAGTCCATTTCTATGCTCTCCCATTTCCACACAGGAATTTCTAGTTGTTCGAGCATACCAGATGGTCGTTGATGTTCAGCCTTGACCTTTGAACAAGTGAGGCATTTTGCAACAAAAAGAGCAATATCTTTCTTCATACCAGGCCACCAATATGAATAACGAAGATCTTGGTACATCTTGTCAGCTCCAGGATGAATAGAATAACGAGACTTATGAGCCTCGTTCATAAGAAAGGTACGAAGATCATCACGGTCAGGAATCCAAAGTCGATTAAGGAAATAGAGTAGCCCATCAGATTTGGTTTCAAGTTGAGTCTCAGCACCACAAGACATTTCGTCGTACATGTTACCTTGGGTGACTGAAGTATGTTGAGCCTGGAGGATACGATCCTGAAGATCAGTACGAACTCTCGCACAATGAAGTTTGATACACTCTTTACGACTGAGTGCGTCAGCCACCACATTCGCTTTGCTAGGATGGTAGCGAATTTCGCAATCATAGTCGTTAAGTAATTCAACCCAACGCCGTTGACTCATGTTAAGATTTTTCTGGTTGAAGACATGTTGGAGACTTTTGTGGTCTGTGAAAACCACGCATTTGGTTCCATAAAGATAGTGTCTCCAAATCTTAAGAGCAAAGACGACAGCGCCCAATTCAAGATCATGGGTGGTATAATTCTTTTCGTGAATCTTGAGTTGTCTAGACGCATAAGCAATAACCTTGCCTCGTTGCATGAGAACACAACCAAGACCTTGGTTTGATGCATCACAATAGACCACAAAGTCATCATTACCATCAGGTAGAGACAGGATAGGAGCTTCACAGAGTTTCAGCTTAAGAGTTTCAAATGCTTCCTCTTGCTTTGGTCCCCACTCATAAGGTTTACCCTTGTGAGTTAAGGCAGTGAGAGGAACAGCGATCTTAGAGAAGTTGGCAATGAATCGACGATAATAACCAGCCAAACCAAGGAAGGAACGGACTTCAGTTGGAGTTTTAGGAACACTCCAATTCTTCACAGCTTCGATCTTTGCGGGATCAACATGAATTCCGTTCATATCAATGACATGTCCCAAAAATTGAACTTCCTTAAGCCAAAATTCACATTTCGAGAACTTGGCATACAGTTGTTCCTTCTTTAGGAGATCCAAAATGGAGTGAAGATGTTGTTCGTGATCGGATTTTGATTTAGAGTAAATCAAAATGTCATCGATGAAGACGATCACGAATTTGTCAAGGTAGGGTCTACAAACCCGATTCATTAAATCCATAAACACTGCGGGAGAGTTGGTCAATCCAAATGGCATGACCATGAATTCATAATGACCATAACGTGTACGAAAGGCTGTCTTGGGAATGTCTTCATCGTGGACTCTAAGCTGATGATAACCAGAACGAAGATCAATCTTCGAGAAGTGGGTTGCTCCTTGAAGTTGATCGAAAAGATCGTCAATCCTAGGCAAGGGATAACGATTCTTGATAGTGAGTTTGTTGAGTTCGCGATAGTCGATACACATCCTGAGAGATCCATCTTTCTTCTTAACGAACAAGACAGGGCCCCCCCCATGGAGAAGAACTGGGGCGAATGAAACCTTTATCAGAAAGTTCCTGTAGTTGACTGGCAAGTTCTTGCATCTCAGAGGGTGCAAGACGATAAGGAGCTTTGGCGACAGGATTAGCACCAGGAACAAGATCAATTCTAAATTCCACTTGTCGAGCAGGAGGCAAACCAGGTAAATCCTCTGGGAAAACTTCAGGATAATCCCGAATGATTGGGATGTCTTGGATACTTTTGCCCTTGTCCTTCTTTTCTATCACGTTAGCTAAGAAAGCTGTATACCCCTTTCGTAAGTATTTTTGGGCAGTAGTATAAGACATGAGCTTAAGCTCGCCACAAGGCTTCTCACCATAGATCTTCAAAATCTCACCAGATTCGAGAGGAATGCGAATGACTTTCTCAAAACATAGAATTTCAGCACGATGGGTTGACAACCAGTCCATGCCTACTATGACATCAAAACTTCCAAGATGCATAGGGATGAGATCGATAGAGAAAGTATGTTCGTCGAGATTCAGCACACAGTTACGAATAATAGAATCGATCGAGATAGACTTCCCATTAGCTACCTCTACCACTAAAGGTTCCTCTAGGTTAGTTTGGGGTAAGTTAAGTAAGGATTCAAACTTTAGTGATACAAATGACTTATCAGCTCCCGAATCAAATAATATGGATGCATAGTGGTTATTAACGAGAAACGTACCATTCACCACCTCGTTGTTGTCACGGGCCTGGTTAGCATTGAGATTGTAGGCGCGACCTCGAGCACCTTGGTTCTGGTTGCGGTTCTGGTTTTGGTTGCGGTTTTGGTTCTGGTTCTGGTTGCGATTGGGGCAAGTATTGATATAGTGGTCTGGGCTGCCACACTCGTAGCACTGACCACGAGCAGGTCTGTTGTTTTGTTGGTTGGGAGCTGGGGCATTTCTGGCTGGGTTGTTTTGGGCAGCAGGGCCGTTAGTAGGAGGAGCTCGGCAGATGTTCACAATGTGACCATACCTTTGACAATTAGTGCAAAAGCGACATGGCACCTGTGCTGGATGATGGTATTTGCAAGTGTTGCACAAGGGGTGAGGTCCGGTGTATGGCTTCTTGGCTGGGTTTTGTGCTGTAGGTGGGGTGGTAGCAACCATGTAGTTCTTAGCCTTGCGCTTTTTGTTGCTTGAGGTCTCGGGCTTAACCTCAATAGCGGGCTGAGGAGTGTCTTTTGCAGCAGTCTTCTTAGTGTTCTTGCGGAAGAGAGTACCGTTCTTCACATGATTATCGGTGAGAGTAGCCGCCAGACGTTTGGCTTCCTCCAAGGTAGCAGGATTCCTTCCCATACCGTGTCCTGGATTTGCATGGGCAGACCACCGATATATTTCTCGATGGCTACAGGCAGGGGTGTGACTTTATGGGGCAACAATAAACTAAGCTCGTGAAAGCGGGTATTGTAGGCAAGGTTTTCCCCACTATCTTGAGCAAGGGTGTGGAACTCATCTTCAAGTTTCTTAACCTCGTTGCGGGGACATAACTCATCTTTCATAACCTCCTTGACTTGATCCCATGTCATCGCAAGTGCAACTTCAGCTCCACGGGTGCGCTTTTCCTCATTCCACCAAGTGAGTGCTCGTTTGTGAAGAACACTCATGGCGTAACGAACCTTAAAGTTGTCGGGGCACTCACTGTTAATGAAGGTATTCTCAATACCCTCGAACCATTGTAGAAGTCCCGTAGCTCCCTCTTCTCCACTGAACTTAGGGGGATTACAGGAATTAAAGTGCTTAAGAGTGCAGGCTGGGAGACCATTCCCGTTCCCGTTGTGGTTTCCATTTCCGTTTCCGTTTCCATTACCGTTTCCGTTGCCGTTACCGTTTCCGTTGCCGTTTCCGTTCATCTGGATGACTTGAGCTAGTAAGTTAGGAACCAAAGTCGCGATTTGCTGCGCCATTTGTTGAGAAATGATCGCTGCCAGTTGGGCATCAACACCATTGTTGTTGTTGTTATTGTTGTTGTTGTGGTTGGTGGTGTGGTTGTTGCTATTCACTTCATCATGATTGTCACCACTGTTAAGGCGAGTGCTGCGACGTGGAGGCATGATCTGTAAGAGACACAATGAAATGAATGAGGTTATGTAAGGAATGTAATCATTTATTCATTAATTAAAACGAATAAACGAAAACGTTGACTTATTAAAGATTCTAGATTCTAATAACATCATGAAGACATGCTTTAGCCTATAAGTGAACACTCATCCCGAGAATTCCCAGGTAGGCATCTGGGTCCCTCGTCTGATTGGGATATATGCGCAATGCCAGCCTAGACAGAAGACTCAGAATACATGCGTTCACCCTTCCAGATTGCACGTGTTCGTTATTAAAATCTAGAACTTCGACGAGATCTCAAGGCGGTTCAGGATAAACCTAAGGATTTTGTCCTATTAATCTAATGGTGGATCAGGATTGCAGCAGACGAAATAAGAGTAGTCACTTGTAGGCTTAGGGTTGTATAAGGTGTAGGATAGGGATAAGATTAAGGAAGCAATTAGGGTTACAAGTAAGAGAAGCAAGTACTGTTTAAGTCCCTAAGGTTATAGTCTAGATTATTTTCTAATAACCTAATTCCCTATAACCAAGGCTCAGATACCAATCTGTAACACCCCAACTGATGGCGGAAACATCGGGATGTCACGTATTGATGATTGTTTCAGTAGCACATGGTATAAATTGAAATTTTAAATAATTTATTCATAACATAAATATTCAAAATGAAATGATGTCTAGAAATCCCAAATACATGATATCAAATAAAGCAATAACTTCAAATAACTTCAAAATAAACTTCATAATATTCCTCATGCAAACTCTAAGCCTCAGCTTCGTTGTTACCTGAAACATGTTAATTTTGAAAATATTTTTGGGTCAACAAAAGTTGGTGAGAATTACATAGGTTTTGATAATCGAATAAAACTTGTACAATTCAAGTGTCATGGCAAGTCTAGTCCATATGTGAAAACATACTAGAAGTAAATCGAGTGCATAATCAACCCTTGTGACTGTTATATTGTGGTCCATCCCATACGCTCATGGTTCACTCGATTATGTTATGCGATAACAATCACCCACGCTACCTATGTAGGAGGCACGTATCCGGGTGGGATTGTCAGTCCAATAGATCTATCATTGTATACCGTCGGCTGATCAATGTTAATGATTATGCTAGAATATTGTTCTTACCCTAGTCATGTTTAAGACATAATGCAACATAGAAAAACACATAGACACTTTATGATTGAATTTCATATAGAATGTTGTACCATGTTTCACCCCAAAAATAGTGAAAATAGAAAAAGGGGCTATGTAAAACTCATCTTAGCAAAATGTTATGTCTCGTGAAAATAGATTATGTGTTGCCCAACAATTGCCAAGTATTACCCTATAATTAAGGTAAATATGTCTAAGTCTCTCTAGTCTACAAATATATATTCTAGGGTTTCGAATTTGGGGATAAGTGCTCGTTTGATTAATAAATAAAATGTTTAATAAATAAGAGAAATTTGATAAATAAATAAACAAAAGTCTTTTTGTAAATTTTAAATTAAAGATGGTCACAATATAAAGTTTTAAGTATGAAAATAATTTTTATAAAATTATTTCCTTAAAAATAGAATATTAAATCTATTTATTTCAAATTGTCAAAATATAACTTTAATATTTAAAAATACTAAAATTAAAGAATTATTAAATTAAAAATTGTATTTCTGTTCCAAATAAATAGAAATAATTTATATAAAACTTTGGTGCAAAAATATTGAAAAAATGAATTTATTATGATTTATTTATGATTAAAACTAACAAAAATTGATTAAAAATATTAAATAAATGATTTTTCAGGAATAAAAATCATTTCAGAAAAGTTTATTGTCATAAAAACTCAGAATAATTTTGTGGAAATTTATATAATTGTTTTGATATTTTTATAGAATTTTATAAATAAAATAGAATAAACTTGAATTATTTATTATATATATTAAATAAATAATTTTTGGAAAATTAAAAATTGTATGTTAAACTTTTCCACTAGAATAATATAAAATATTTTTTGTAGAATTTATAAAATAGTTTTAGTTTTTAAAATGAATTTTAAAAATACTAAGGAATATATATATATATATATATATATATATATACTTAAATTAAAAAATGTTTGTTGATGCCATGGATCGCACCCGGGCCCTTGGTCGGTTTGTGCGTTTTAAATCACAAGCCCAGACCAACTGGCCTGGACCCTGAGAACGATTAATCTTGGATTAATTTAATTATATAATAAAAGAGAAAACTGATTTATATTCATTTTAAAAGAATTGATAAAAACCGTTTGTATGGGACTCGAACCCGCGCGTTTCTGTTTAACAACAATGGACACAACCACTTGATCTAGATCAGTGGTTGTGTTGGATTTGTGTTTGATTAAAATAAATAACATAAACTGCAACGTGTTCTTCCCCAAAAATCACGATCGAACCCTAGTTTTTATAATTATCTGATTCACACAACAATAACCCAATTAATCAGAGGGTTATTGTTGTGTGGATGCCGATGAATAAAACCCACAAGAAAAACATCACTTACAAACATGAATTCGTATGAATTGCCCAGTCAACAGAAAAAGTCAACACGAGCTCGATTGCTTCGAATGATGATTCAATAACAGAATTTGGAGGTTGAGAGAGTGTTATCGGCGAGTTGAGAAGGTTTTGGGAGGTCCAATTTATAGGGAGAGGGTTTGGATCACTGAATTGGTAAGTTGACTTGCAATCATGGTGGTGACGCGTAATTCATAAAAATTTGGTATGTTTGACCATCAAGACAGCGTGTAAGGGATGCGGATTCATCAAATCGTTCATCAATCATTCCTAATTTGCAGTGTTGCAGAAGGCGTCCTAGGTGGCCGCCTAGGCGGCGCCTAGGCGCTAGGCTGAAGGTAATATCGGAAATAAGCCCTAGTCGGAGTTTTGGGCGTTTTGGCCATTAGGCGGTCCTAGGCGGGCCTAGGCTGGCCTAGGCGGTAGTATTTTTTTTTTTTAAATTCGACAAATTTCTAAGACAAGGGTGGCCCGTGGTCAACTAAGATCTGAAAAATTTCTTGATACAGAAGGTAGATGGGTAGATAGAGAAGTGAAGTACCTGGTGTAGTCGTTTATAGCAGGTCTAAAGGTGGCGGCTGACATCTTCAGGAAACCCTAATTCTAGTTTGAAAGATAGCATGGAGAAGGAGGCAGAAAAACCCTATCTGTCTCTTTTTAATTTAATTATGTCAAATATTGGGCTGGGCTGGGCTGGGCTGTTAACCTGCTTTACTAAAAGACATGGATGGCCTGTGACTAAAATCTGTTTCGTTTTTCTATAAAAAAACCCATTAATTATTATTATTAGTATTATTTTACATATTATAAAAAACCATTAATCTAAGTATTATGTGTATATATCTTAACATATTTTCAAAAAACCCCTAAATTTGTGTATATATATACATATAATACGTATAAAATACCAAAACGCCTAATTCCGCCTAATTTTCGCCTAGTCCCGACTAGTCCCGACTAGTCCCTAGGCTGGACCTCACCGCCTGCCTAGCGCCTAGCGCCTTTTACAACACTGCTAATTTGGATATTAACACGTTTGATTTTGGTTAATTAAGGTAGATTGGTGTCACAGTTGACTTTCCTAGTCAACTGTGAAGAACTAAACTCACCTTATAATAATAATATGTTGGGATTTATACCAAGTGTGTGTGTAGCCCAGTTGGTGATGTTGTTGGTGTTTGATGACCCGGCTTGGGCGCGGGTTCGATTCCCGGCCCAAGCACATATTTTTTTTGACATTTAGATCATATATATATGTATATTATATATAAATAATGTAGTATTAGGGTTCCAAATGCGTCACAATAATATTTAAAGGCGAATAATAATAATGAAACTTGACGTTTTTATTCAAAATAATAGTAACGTACAAGTATTAATGCGTAATGTTACAGCGATTGACGTAACAAAACGATTACCTCGCTTGATTACCTAAAAGTATATAGATTCTTGCCTGATGGATAAATAGAGGTGGTTGTCGGTGATGTATAGTGATGGGCGACTACGGTCAAAGTCGGTGTACAATTGCAACAATGAAACAAAGAGTAAGGTAGATCGAATGACGTAACCGGTGAGCGTGTAATTGATATTTAGATGACTGGCGATTAAAAAGTGGCCCTAAATGGATGGCAATTACCAACCGTCGGAGTTTTCACACCGATTCAAATTCCTTCAAAAATAAAATTAATATATTTTGTTATTATTTAAAATTTTTAAATTTCGTTTTTTCCTTACAAAAATTGTAAAAAATAATCTAAAAAACGGTTTATTGGACCTTTTTATGGATGTTGATTTTGGATTCAATATGCTTTAGAATTTTGATGAGCAAAATAGGGAGAAATTTTATTTGATGTGTTCTTCGTTTTTAAATCTTAAATAAATGGGTTAAAATTAATTAAACGTAATAAATCGTAAGTAAACTTGTTTTTTTTTTATGGATAGATAATATATAGTTTGTGAAATGGTGTCAATGGATGGGTAAAGGGTCTTGACTATTGAATGAGATACATGCTAAATTGCGAAAAATATGGGTATTGGACAACAAAAAGGTAGTGATGATTAGAGGTAACCCAAGTTGCAATTTGTATAGTTTGTGAAACGATGCCAATGGATGGGTAAAGGGTCGTGACTATTGAAGGAGATTCATGTTAAATTGTGAAAATGTGAATATTGGACAATAGAAAAGTAGTGATGATTAGAGGTAACCCAAGTTGCTAATTGTGTATATATATAATAATCCGGATGTTGGTACAAAAACACATATGAAATTATAGCCACACGAATAATACTCCGTATGTAGTTTATGGCTAACGTGTAGTCAAGACTCAAGAAACGTTTGATATGCTCAGAGTTAATGATATGTGACTCGGATATAATCATTCCATGGTGTGAGTTTAAACGTGGAATCTACATATTTGTGATTAACCTTTCAAAAAAAACATATTTGTGATTAGAGGTGATCAAATCGTTTTTTTTTTCAAACCGGTTTCAGAGACCGGTTTTGGTTCGGTTTCGTTTTGTTTCAGTTTCGGTTAATCGGTTTTTTCACACACAATTAGAAAAAAAATAGGCCGATAAGAAAAAAATATAAACATAAAAATTCGACTTTTTTTTTTCGGTTTTCAAAATAAGAAACTAGGAAAATGAAATACATAAAAACATGATTTAAAATATTTTAATCAATTTTTTTTTGTTAAGCTTCGTCCGAACTACTTTGGCGCAACGAAGCATCGTATGCGAGTTCTTCATCCGATAGGGGTTCACTTAGTCCTTTTTTCACCTCTTCGTCATGTTGTAATATTTGTTTTTTGTTTCAAAGCACTTTCGAACATTGTAAAAGTCGAATTCCACCTAGTCGGCACGTCCCAATAGTCGTTTGAGAACTTTCGAGCGGATTTTCTTTAACAAACTTGCAATACTTAGCTTTATGATTTCTGAAGGTAGAGTTTGCGTTTGGTTGGAGAAAGATACCACACTTTCTACAACGTGTCTTTTTTCGCCATTCGACAAAAGACACAAGTCGAAAAAAACCCGTTTCTTGGCCAAATAGTTCAGCGTTTCGTGTCGTCTCAAGAATACTAACAATGGTGGGTTGGTTTGAGGAACCCGTTTGAGATGGGTTTGATGAAGCTATGGAATGATGTAGTAAAGAAGCAAAGCGAAAAAAAAAACGAGCGAATACTATTGCGTTTTTTCGGTTTTCGGGTTCGTTTTTTTGCGTTTTTGAGTGTTGTGATCAACCCAAAACATCTAAAACCTTTTTACACTAACTTGGGGTGGCAAAATTGTGATTTAGGGTGCAAATTAACGGTCAAAAACATCAAAAATCGAGCCAACGGCTAGTTTTTAACGTCTTTAATCGTCCAACGGTTCGAACCGGTTCGTGTAGGAACCGGTTTGGTTCGGTTTTGATGGAAAAAAACGTGGAATCGACCCTAGAACGGCCGGTTTATATATGGAACCGCACCGGTTCGTGTAAGAACCGGTTTTTGGACGGACCGGTTCGGTCCGGTTTTACCGGTCCCGGTTCGGGAACCAGTTTTTTTATCACCTGTATTTGTGATTGGGTAACCTATGAAATTATTTTAGAGCTTACAGTGCCATTCAAAAATCATGTTAGTATTTATACGTTTATTATTAACCATTATCGTATTTGCTGATGCATGTACACATCAACATATATGTATCTAACTTGATGGTAAAAATTGGACTATATTATATAAATGCCAACTAAAGGTGGCTATATGATCTTGTGTTATTTTCTCAAAATCCCAAATCAACTAAAGAACTTCACAAATAAAAGAGCAAAAGCTCCATGAACTATGAATATGTCGAATGTGATTCGACCATGGTGTTTCTACCCGGAAACGTATAAGCTTGCAAACATTGAAATTTGAAAACTATAGTCAAAATTCTAGGACTATGACCAAGCCATACAATGACGAGCACAATGCCGAGTTGACTGTGTACAAGGCCGAGTTGGTCGATGTTGACCGTGTCGATTAGGCAAGTCCAACTAGGTTAAAGTCGCCTCGGAGGTAGTCCGAGGACCAAGTACAAAGCCGAGTAGGCCAACTTTCAGAACACTAATATTTTGTATGGTTGGCTCGTGGTGGCATATCACTCATCAGACGTTTAGGTTTGGAGCTGTTAAATAGAGTTGGGTCTAAAACAACTGATTACATTAGCATTTTCACTTGGTGACGTTAGTAAGCACTACTACAAATCCGGGCAAAAGACGGGGTCAAAAAAAAATAAAGACGGGGTTTTTGGTGTGAACCCTGTCTTTTACTCATTATAGTAGCCATTTGATGGTGACCGTTAAGCCAAAGTAATAAAATATTAAAAAAAATCAACACAACCCCGTCTTTAGAATCGAAACCTCATCTAATAGTCCAAACACCGTCTTTTATAAAGGAAACCCCGTCTTTTGCTATCCTAATAAAAAATATTCAAAATATTCAACCCAACCCCCGTCTTTTGAATCTAAACCCCGTCTAATAGTTCAAACACCGTCTTTAAAGGAAACTCCGTCTTTTGCTATCCTAATAAAATATTCAAAAATGCAACCCAACACCCGCTACTAGGGTGTTTTCCTATGAAAAGTTCCTACGGATTTCCCATGAACGTCTACCCCTACTGATTTCCCACGAAATTACTACGAAACAAATGGAAATCCAAAACTAACTACAAAAAACGACAATTTTTTTTGTGTGCAGGAAACGCATGTGAAAATTCCCACGCAATTCGGACATAATAGTATCCTATTTTACGATTCCGTGGGAAATGTGTAAAAAACAATCAAAACATTACTTTTGTTTTTTCATTATCTTTTAAAAGATAATAAAAAAACAAAAATAGTGTTTTTGTGGGAAATCCGTCGGAATTTCCCACACATTTTCTATGCATTTTGATATAAGGTTCAATTTCGTGGGAAATCTGTCGGAAATGCGTCAGATTTTCCTACAGACTTCCTACGAAATGTTTTTTTTCTCATAACAACTAATATAAAGTATTTGCACCTTTATAGTGATAATAAATATATACAATGATACCAACATTGTTTTTTTATTATAAGGATTTGCGATTAGAGCATTCATCATAAGTTATTGATGGTTAGAATCTAATATAACTGAACACAACACGATTCAATATCGAACGTTACACAACAAAGTCCATAATGGGTTATTGAAGAAACAATGAGTATGACTCGAGTATAATGAGGGGGTGGCTACTCGTGCTTGCTACAGGAGGTAATCCTTCGCTCATAACGATGAAAGATCCGTGGTCCGATTAGATATAGAATTGAGTTAATAAGCAATACACAAAACACACAAGGTTTAAGTGGTTCGGTCTCGTTGACCTACGTCCACTGTTAAAGTACAATCTTTATTACTCGAAAGGTTACAAGTGTAAAGAAAGAATACAAATCAGGGATGCAAGTGTGTGTGTGTGTGTGTGAGATTATAGAATTATTCGACCTCATAAAAGGTGTAGAAGTTCCCCTTTTATAGAGGTCATGTGGGTCGGATGCCTGCGACCCACTTTAGGAGCGCTGGGCTTGGGCCCAGGAGTTGGGCGTGCCTTCCAGAAGCCCATTCGGTTGGATTTAGATCCATAGTTGAATAAAGCAAACTAGCCAAGAATGACGCCTTATGATTGGTCCACGTGGTGCCTTGTGATTGGTCGTCAGGGACGGCGCCCTGCCACTGGTACACGTGGCGCATTGTAGTGGACTGCCGAGGCACCATTTTCTTTCTGGTGGCAGAGAGTGTCAGGCGACTATCTTCTTCTAAAAGACAAGCTGAGGTGACACCTGACACCTGGAAAGTAGTGCAGCAAGTGGGGCTTTAGGGGAGCTGAACCTTGTTGTCGCCCGCCGTTATGTTGCACCGTCTGCTGTCATATCCCGCGGGCGCTGGATTATCCTCGTAGTTGTAAAGCTGTCACACCCCGCCAAGGCAGAAACGCGAGGTGCGACTTTGAAAGATTTCCAAGCACAAAGGTCACATGAGCATTGACTAAAATAACGCGGGAACTTTCATTAAACAACCATATTTGTTCAAAATAGAGTTAATTGTTTAAAAATCAAAGCCATTATATGTAAATGTCTAGTATTAGAACAACAGCACAACGGTCCAAAAGAAGGTATCCCACAAATGCTCTCACGCGACCCCCGCAAGTTCCATTATCCATGCTAATTTCCTAAAAAACATGCATTGGTCAACATAAAGTTGGTGAGTTCACGGTTTTCTATATGGTGGACATGTACTCCAAAACCGACTAAATCATTGCCTAGCCAGGGCAACAAACAATATATGATCTGACATGAGCCCATAACCAAACCTTGATGTTGGATCAGTTTCTTGTTTTAACGGGTTCTTATCATGAACACTTGTATATTTAAACTATCAAAGTGATTTGCACGGCGGATTATCAAGTTAAAGATGTACTTTTAAACAGTAATAAATACTCCCCCTTGAGTTATGAAACTAAAGCAGTAAGTGAGAATCTAAAAACAGTTAATGAATAAAATAGTAAATGCTTCAATGATTCTCAGATATAATGGAAATAATAACTACAAAAAGAAATGTCTAAAATAGTGGGATGAACCCATCTATTTATAGACAAATGAACAGTTGGGAATGCGGATGCATGGTAATCCAATATATGTTCGATTTTTTTGAACTTTATAAAGGCCAATTTCCCCAACGAGTAAGTAATTTAATATTTCTTAATTGTTTGATATTGTTTGACTACAAGTAGAATAATATGAGCTTTAAGTTAAGTGTTGATTTTGAACTCAAAATTTAAATCTTGTTTTGTCATTTGAATTAAAGCTTTTGTATGAAATGTGAGTTCTTGCTTGATGTCTTGGTTTCGTGTTCAACATTAGTGTATTAGTGTACTCATTGCATACCAAAGTTAGACTTTTGAGGTCAACTAGTATTCAATTGGTTTCACATTTGAGAATTTTGTAACTATTATGTTAAAGTTGACAAGTAATATTTTGGAAATGGAAACTTTTGGCAGAAATGGAGCCAAATTTGTTTTGATTTTGTATAATGTTAATGTTGACCTTAAAAGTCAAATCCTGCATGATATGTAGTAAATTTGATTTGTCTCATGTATGCTTTCAGAATTGAAATGTAAGTTCTTGCTTCATGTCTAGTTGTGCATAAAGAGTATGATTTTTGAGGTCAACTCTTGTTACTTTGTTAATATTGGTTTGCTTTGTATGTTATAACTTAACTTTTTGTATTTACTTTTATCTTAGATGTGGAACGACACCAAATTCGCCACGGACCAAGAGATTGATATTCTAGTAAAGAAGTTGATTCCGATTTTACTTAGTGAGTTGGATATTCCTATTTAGATTAGCTTTAGACATTGATTTTAGCTTTTTGAAAACTCATTTGATTAGTTTTGTCGGATAAATGTGTATTTAGATACTAGATTAAGTTTGTACTTTCGGATTGAATGTGTATTGGATTATTTTGAACAAGTTTGGAATGATGTATTGGGCCGATTGAATTATTGTGCAGGTTTTGATTTGGTATGAAAAGCTAGACGAATTGGGTTTATTGAATAAGCAGGTTTAGTAGGTTCCGTAATAAATAACCTGATTTATTTTAAATTATGCTAAAGATGGGTCAAGAGTATACTAAAAGACGCGGTTTGTTATTTTTATATAATAACAGTATAGACATAAAGACGGAGTTTAGAGCAAAAAAAGATGCGGTTTGTTATTTTTTATATAATATATAGTATAGACTTAAAGACGGGGTTTAGAGAAAAAGACTACTAAAAGACACGGTTTATTATTTTTATATAATATATAGTATAGACTTAAAGACGAGGTTTAGTGCAAAAGACGGGGTTCAACAAGTCTCTTGGTAAATGACCAAAAGACGTGAGGGCATAAGACGGGGTTGTAAACCCCGTCTTAAGGGCATATTCACCCCGTCTTTTCTATCATTTGTAGTAGTGAACCTCAGATGCATTCAGTAGTTGTTTCAAGACTGATGACATCACCATCAATTGCTCTAAAAATGATTAGTTGTTTTGCCAGGTGTAGTCCTTTCACTCCCACGAATCTACAATTCTTATCATTAGTTGTTTGACCTTAGTTAACTAAGCCTTTTCAACTCGTGCCATAAGTAAAATGATATTACTATTATCTAAACATGCTTAACTATGGAGTTTTCATATACTCTATAACTAGTTAACCCAAAACACATGAGTGATTTTTGAGCCATAACATTCCTTATGAACCAAGAATTTCTCAAAAACATGATTGATGTGTGATTTGCTTATGGTGTTACTATGATCCATGTTAATCTTCTCTGTATTGTTACTATCACCCCTCTTAGGAACTCATGTCCTCGATAAGGTTTTCCCCATCATCCTGAACTCTTAGGAAGGACTCTGATTCCATTTGTAACATTCGACCTCTCATACCACCAAAATTGTATGTCTTGTTCCTGATGGATTGCCTATACAGGAGCTCACAAATTTTTTTTTGTTGCCCAATTGAAGACTTCCTAGGTGCTCACCCATCTTAGTACTACTCCCACTTGAACATGCTTAACCATGGAGGTTCATATTCTCCACAATCAAAGCGTCCAAAACGCATTGTTGATTTAAGAGGCAAGACATTCATGATGGACCAAGAATCTCTCATGGCCAAAATCAACGTCGAATATACCTAGGGTGCTACAATAATCTATGTTAATTTTCGAAGATTTGTTACATTACAACTTATGTTATTTTATAAGTGAGCTTTTTGTTAACTTTTAAGATGACTTGAAGAAGTATATCATCAAGCTGAGAGGGGCACTCTCAACATACATTCACAACTTTAATTTTTTTCCTACATTTAAGAAAAAAACTAAACGATGTAAATTTCAAGTGTGAGAGCTATCTTTGGCAGTACATAAATGTTCGAGTTGTTATGCAGGAGATATCCTCGTTTGTATAAAAGGAGGTGTGAAACCTTTTTTAACGGAATCGTATCAAATATGTGCCTTTGACCAAATCAACAAATGTTTCAGTGGTTACTCCTCCTTCGATCTACTCTCTCTACCATTCTTTCTCTCCTTTGTTACTTTCTCTCTTCATCGGGTCTCTCTCTCTCACTCTCCCTCCCTCTCCCCCCTCTCTCTCTAGCTTCTCTTTCTTTCTTTCTTTCTTTCTTTCTTTCTTTCTTTCTTGTCTTTCAATCAGAAGATGGGTGTGAAGTGTGTGTGATCATCGGACCATCGTAGGCTACCGTGACTGGTGGTGGCCGAGCCTTTTCTTTTCCTCTTTCTCAGCCTTCTCTTTCCCCCTCTCTCTACTGGTTATGATTCGGTATATGTGTGTGTATGGGTTCATCAGGAAGAAAAGGGTGGGGGTTTAAGTGGTTTGGGGGTGACTTGCTGGAGCTTCGCCGCTGCTCCACCGGGGCTCCGCCCATCTTTATCTCTCTCCTCTCTGCTCTCTCTCTATCTCTCCTCTCTCTCTTTCTATCTCTGCTCTCTGTCTCCCTTAAAAGGTTTTTGTTTTTTATTTTTTTATTGTATTTAGACAGCCTTTAAATACAAAATGTCTAAAATGCCCTCGATTTCGTAGGTAATAAGTCAAAAATGCCCCCAGAGTTAACGAGATAAGTTAACTGGGTTAGTGTCAGGGACGAATGTGTAAAAAAAATGTAAAAATAAGGACCCCAAATGTAAAAGGATTCGAAAGTGACCAAACCTCAGGGACGATTTTGGCTATTAACTCAATGCTAATTGATTAGTTTGCTCATTTTGCAACCATGAACTTGTTGAAGACATAGATTTGAATCTTTTTCGTTGATGTCCTGTTCATTTTACATGTTATTTTTAGTTTACTGTTTACTACTACACGTTTTCAAACACCACTACATTATCTAAGTTAAAAAATTATCAATGATGGAGCGACTAGTGATTACTAATTAGATTGTTGAGATGTTATTCGTGATCACTACCATTTCATTTTGATGAATTTCCATCTCAACATATATTTAAGCCGGACGACTTGTTGGTTTTGACTTCCTTTTTAACTTTATTTTTGTTATGAAACATTTTTTTTTTTTAATTTCAAAACTTGCACTTATTTATATTTTCTTAATTTGTGGGATTCAAATTCCCAACCTCCTCTAAGAGAGTTTGATCCCTCTACCATTAGACTACAACCTAAGTGGGAAATAAAATTTGATCTATCAATTTAATATCACTTTAATCGTAGCTTAAAAAAATAGTTTACATTATTTATTTCGTTAAGGCATAAAGCTAAAGCTAAGGGGCCCAATTTTTACAGCTCGGTCCGAACACCTAAATTTTCAGGGCAAATCCTTATTATTTTGCACACTTGGATGCTCCAGTAAACGGGTACAATTCTAGTTAATCTGTACGTATCTGCCACTACATGACCAGTTATTATTTATTTTTTTAAAAACTACATGACGAGTTTGCAACAATATAATTGTTAGATAGTGTTCCGTTGGTAATTCGGCAACAATAATCTAATTGAAGATCATAATTAGGTACGAATGTATTCTAATAATTTTACTCTAAACACTTCAACAATCACACACAATATGACAAAAGTTTATGTTTTCCTATAATAACAAATCCTGATAATTTATATATCCAAGGTAAGGATTTGGTTCAAATGAGAACGTTTTCTCAAATTGATAACTAAGAGAACCATTATGGACCACAAATTTCTCTAAGAAAAAAAAATTATTTTTTTTGCTTTAATCGCTGCTTTATATGTACAATTTTTTTTTATTTTTTTTTTGTATTTTTTTTTCAATATACACATGTGTATAACTGAAATATACACATATGTATAGCTGAAAATGCTATATACACATATGTATAATTGTTATATACACATATGTATAACTGCTATATACATATATGTATAAATGAAAAATAAATTCAAAAAAAATAAATTTTTTTCCTTGCATAAAAATGTGCGATTAATGCAAAAAAAAAAAAAAAAAAAAAATTTTTGCCTTAATATGAAATGTGTGACCCAGAATGGTTCTCTCAGTTCTCAAATAAAGGTTGGTTCTCTTACCCTCCAAAGTAATATATATATTAAAATCTAAATATCTAATGATGTTTTAAGTTATACGGAATAACTTTTGACTACCTATAGAATATAAAAACAAAGACCATTTAATTAAAGTAAACACGTTTGTTTATGTTTAATACTCGCACATCAACTTCAACATTCCTACATCTTAAAGCAATATATCTGTAAATATATATTGGAGGATTGTGATTCAAGACTTATAAAAAGAACTAATAATTTTTATTTCAACTAAAGTAGCTTTGACAAAATAACAATTATATATTAAGCTTTGGATGCCCGTTTGGATGTTAGTTCAATTAAAGGTTTTCAAATTTTTTTAAATCATCCCAACTTACGAGTACATATTAAAAAACTTTTGTTTATATAATTAGTAATTCATATGCGTTTATGGTTTATTTGATGCGACAAATTGGTCCTTCAATTTAAACTAATACAAAAACTAATAAGATTGAAACCCTATCTTAATAAAAATGCCGGCAAATCTCTATACGTTGCCCGACTCTATAATCCCTATCGCAATGTTTGTTGGCATGTAATAATGTAATAAGATGACTATCTAATTACTAAGAAAATGACATAAAGACCATATATGTGTTGGTTCGGCTACTATTTCCCTTATACATATTGTATAACTAGTTATCCTTCGGGAGCTTCCCCGGGATAGATCGACAAATCTAAAAAAATTATTAACATTTAAAAATCATGAGGGAAAGTTATTAACATTTAAAAATCGTGAGGAAAATTGCATGTGTCATGCACATGAAAGAGAAAAATACAACTTTAGTAGTTTTTGAGGGAATTCAAAGGTATGGATGGTCTCACCAAGTGTTACGTGTTCCACCCCTATTCCTTTATTATATATAGATATAAATAGATATAGATTATGTGACGTGAAGTTATTAATCCCTTTGACGATCCAAGCAACATGGTTAACGGTTATAACGGTTATAAAAGAAACTAAACACACATAGAAACAATATATATACACAACGTTTGTGAAAGGACTTACACAAAAGTTGTGCTAGTTTTACTATACGATGGCCATTATTTAATATTAGACTATGCAAAGTATGTTCTATATGTATACAATAACATGTATAACTAGTTATAATAGGTTCATTGATCTTTCCTATATTAACAATGCAATGTATACTTGGTTGGTTTTTTTGTGTGAAATGACAGAAATAAGTGACCTAAATGATACAAGTCTTTGGAATTACGTTATGACTTATGAAGCATCTAAAACATGTTTTAAATACAAAAAATTAAAATAAATAATAATTGACTAAAAGCAAAAGGTCATTCATTGGGTGGTGATGAAACTTTCAGATTCTTAAATACCAGCATATCGCAAGCTTTAAAATAAAATAACAATTATGATGTCAACTTTTTTTTTTTTTTTTTTTTATTGATCAACGTTCTTTTACAATTGAGTATTAAGTCAATTTCCTTTAACTAAACATTGCTAACAAACTAGTGGGTTAGCCCGCGTGATACAGCGAATGTTAACGAAGCTCTTTTAGATTGTACAATTTAACTTGACATGTTGATCATGAGAATATGTTGTTGATGAATCTTTTACGTTGTTTAAAATGCATTTTTTTGTTGTAAGCATCCTCACTCGTTTAGGTTGTTAGAAATCAACAGTCATGTCATTGTCATCGTCTACTACTGGGCGAGGTTGTTTCCACGGTTCCCCGTCCATCCGCATACATATGCAGTCTGCTATACCGTTATGGAACTCAAATCTTATTCAGTGTATCTAAACAAAATAAAAATCAAGTTTAATTTTTTTTTAACTAAATAGTAAAATACCCATTCTACAAATTTTGGATTCAAACATAACCTTAGCAAGTTGGGGCCCATCTCATAAGAACGACTTATTTTGATTCATGTATGATTTGATAAGACCCAAATCAACCCATTTCTTGAATTAGTCATCATTTCCGGTGTGCATTATATTAACCAACCCGATTGCAACTCGAGTCTCCTTTTCTTTTTAATAATTACACTTTCCAAGTTAAGAACTCACTTTGATAAAGGTAGGAAGAGAGATGTCGCAAACCAGCCTTGAGTACAACAAAGCTTTGCATATGTGCTCTACAAGAATCAATCATAAGTTTTTCAAAAATGGTTAAAATAAAAGAGTCCAACCCCGGATCATAACAAGCTATTTTCGAAAACGGAATCGGCCGATGCCAAGACATTTTTCATTTGACGCGGATCCGGTTTTGCACTTTTTGTGATTTAGATAGGCATCAGATACTCAGTCCTCACGCTTCTTCTGGCTTCAATCAGTATGGTCTGATAGTCAGTCCTCACGCTTCTTCTGGCTTCAATCAGTATGGTCGCTTCCTTAGTTCAGCCTCTCTTTACCATTATTGACATCTATTAAAATTTGCTTGTAGAGATATTGTGCTCACATTCTACTATGAGGGATAAGATATCAAAATGACATGCATTAGAATAATTTGGTAAGGTTGCATCCAACATACACCTACATAAGATGAATTTAAAATGAAGAACCTACCAGTATGTCCTAAAAATATTTATGTAAACTATATGTACATCACAATGTCAATATATCTATAGTTCTATACACGTACAAAAAATAATACATCTGCTTATAGGCCAGACGTTCATGGAACATCTTGCCATCACGTACAATGTTGTGTAGTTAGGTAACCTTCATGATGTGGTGTTCTTTTTTGGCCTAAAAGTCTATTGATTTCTGCAAACAAAATGTGAGGAGAGGATTAGCAGTATTAAACAAATGAAAGATTAAAAAATATGTTTAGTCAACGATGCATAAGAACTCAAAACAAGACTTGTTTAAAAGAATGGTTTTGCCTTTCATTGCCTTTCATAGCTATATCTTGAAGAAAATTTATGAGGTTTTGAAGAAAGTGAAAGTGAAGAGCATTGTGAGGTTTCAAGGATTACAACATTCAATTGGGTGTTTATGGTGTTTATGAAGGGGTTATATCTTCATGTGGATACAAAGAGTGCATAAGAGATATATACAATTAGTATTAAAGGTTGTATATGAGGGCATAAAAGAAAGAAAATGATAAAAAAAATAGAGACTTGTAAAGGACCATTGGTATACCATCTTAACTTTGGAAAATTTGGACATATTTGCCTATGACTCCTCCTTTATAATGTACTGGTACGAAGCCCGCACGTTGCCGCGGGAGCGATAATATAAAATGTGATATTCTATATTTAGTTTTATCAATTCTCTCGTGTATCGTGTTGATGAGGATTTATGTATCCTAACTGAGCCTTAAAAATATGCTAAAACTATGTGGAATGCATATACATGTGTTGGTAACTATAAATACTCTAAATCATTATGTCCACCATTCAAATTATAAGTTTTTTAATTAATTCAGAATCGGATTCCATGTTTAAATAAGTTTGAAATTAGGAGTGGAGGTTAGTGGTCGATTGAGGGTGCCCCGCCCCACTCTCATTTTCTTTGCTCAATAGTGTAAGTTTACGTGTCATCGGCCTAAATTTTTATACGCAATATTGTGTCCAACCCCTTCCGTTTTAAGGGTCGTCCCTGATTGTTGTTGCGACGAGGATCCGATGTGTGTGCAAAACACTATGAACCATGTAGCAAACTAACCATGCTTCTAATCAAATTCTCACTTCTAAATGAGAATGAATTTCCCTATGTTTCAATACTTATTTCAAAAAAACATAACATAGATGAATAACCCATTAAAAGCTCAATTTAAGATTCATGTTATTAATCAATACAGGAAATGAGTTCAAAAATCATTAATCAAAGTTGTAGACTCTAATTATACAGCACACCTAAATGATTGTAACCTTTGATATAATTATTTTAAAAAGCATAACATGCATGAATAACCAATTAAAAGCTCAATTTCTAGTCTAAGTTAAGACTAAAAGATTGATGTTACCAATCAAAACAAAACAGGAAATATGTTAATAAATTATTAATCAAATTTGTTAGTTGTAGTTATACAACACAACTAAACGGGCGAACCAATCCTCATGATTGAAGATTTAAACATTTTTATAGTCTTAACCAGACATAACATAGATCAATAACCAACAAAAAAACAAATAATTAATAGCAAAAAAAAAAAAAAAAAAACATATCAATTCATGTGTTAGCTACAAATTTAGAATTTTTTTTCTACAACAACAAAGCTTGCTTCCAACTGGAACTCCTCTTACTCGGTCCAGACGAATTCTTTAGACCACTCACCTGAAAAATAGCACTGATTTTGTATTATAAAAGCAAAGAAACACCACAAGAAAAATCAAGAACATATAACTATAAAAACAATAAAATAGTAATCCAACCTTAGCAGCATCAACAGATTATCAATCGAAGAGAAGAACCAGCAAGATGCAAACATCTGGGTGTGATGGGTATGGAAGAACTTATAATTTCAAAAAGATGGAGTTATGGAACTTGAAGAGATGATTACGAATTTCCGAATTAAGTTTTTGGTTAAAGTGAATTTGTTCTTTATAACAATGTTATGCGAATGATGATTGGAATGCGAACTAATCACCATTTGTGTAGTTAATATTGTATTCATTATGATGAACCACCAAGGAAGATGAAAGGTTAGTATGAATTGAATTGACTAAGATGGCCTTAAAGTGTCTTAAAAGTTTGATGAATGTCCAACTTTAATCCCTCTAAATTGGCTTTAAGTGTATTGTAAATTATGCTTAAATATTTGTACACAATACAAAATTATAATGGTGTACATCTTTGGACATAAATCATAATATTTATCAAACTCTTTGAAAGGCACTCAAATTCTATTTACAATGTATACAACTTCCTAATAATCGAATATGCAATATTGAACACTATATAAAGGTAAAACTTGGACCAAAAACAAATTGTATGCAAGGCAACCAAATCCTGAATCGGCCTGTTTCAACCAAACAAACTGTATTAAAGCAGCAGTGAAATAAAACGACGGGAAGATATTACCGATCCAATCTCGATCTCCAAGAACATTTTCTGTTTAGCGTTGTGATTCTTATTGGAAATTTCCTTCAATTACACAACCTGCAGTTCCAATAACAGTTTTGAGTTCAGCTTGTTAATAAAACCAATAGCAACATGATAAATATTGATCTCAACTCTATAGATAAAACACATTAACATTTATAAAAGATATTAGCAATTAAAGAAAAAAAATTCCAATTGGGTTTCCTACAAAGCTGTTGAAGGTCGATTAGGACGATGTGTGTGGTTCTGCCTCTTTGTCCATACAAGAAGTGTTGAAATTGAATAGGCACACCAATTCTTTGGGTATGTTTGGTAATGAGCTTTTAGGAGCTTCAAGCTACAAGGTTTTAAGAAAAAGCTCATACTCAATAAAAAGCCTTGTTTGGTTGAATAGCTGGAAGCTTTTAGGTTAGGAGAAAAAGCTCTATATTGAAAAGCTACTACTTCTAGCTTTTAAGAAAAAGCTCTACTAGCTACAAGCTTTTAATTAGTAAATGACACAAATACCCATTCTATTTTAAAAACAAAATAAAAACCTTCCTTACAAGATTTTAATTATGTCCCTTTTGGTCATTTTATACATTTTATTAAAAGCTTCAACTACTCTGCCAAACACCAAAATATATTTAAAAAGCTTCCAGCTACCAGCTTACAGCTACCAGCTTACAGCTACCAGCCTCCAGCTAGTTTTGCCAAACATACCCTTTAGCAACCTCATCAAGTACACCCTAAATATTTGATGAATATAAGTAAGTGTATGTTTCCAACAACTAAAGGCATATTATTAACAATATAAAATGACAAAAATTATAAATCGACAGTAAAACAAATCGAGCAATGAAAAATACCTCGAATTGGTTAAATGGCGTTTCTTTCTGTATGCGAAATCTATGAACTTTGTCATGGTTTGCGTCATGAGTAACCTAGACATGTCAAGTAATGATATTAGTAAGATGAGTTTCTTGAAAAATGAGTATTCAAGAGTAAGAAATGGGTTCTATTGGGTGTTATGAATGTAGGTTACATCTTGAGAGACATATAAAGTGTGTATTACACACATATACAATGTGCATAATATGTTATACATGATGGGCAAAGGGTAGGAAATGACAAAAATATAGAGATTTGTAGAGAGGCTTTTCATATGCCATCTTAAAATTGAGAGAAAATTACTTTCATGAACATGCTTCCTCTCTAATAAGGTAATTTAGAAATCTAGACTAGAAGTATAGATATAGATATTCATCTTTATTATTCGTAACTAGTAAATTACGCGCCGCGCTAAGTGCGGTGTAGAAATGTAACCGGCGTCGATTCCTGTAAACCTGCAGATTTTTTCGATGAACAGTGGAGTTACAACAGCGGTATCGTGAGGGTCTGCTAATCGGATAACACAACGTAGAGAGTCGTATTGTTCCGTCGGTACGCCGGTGCGCGTTGCAGCGAGCTAAACGCCTAAACCACCAGAAAACAATTGATAAAAGAAAACATCTACGATTCTGGCCACCAGTCGGCGGCGTCGCTGTCATCGTGATTGCAACAAACCACCACTTGAAAAAGAAGATTTAGTAATAAAAGTATTGCGATGGTATTTTTGTAATTACCTCGAAACTAAAGGTTTTTTTATTTTGTTTTTAATAATAAAACTATTACGATGGCATTTTCGTAAATGCTACGAAATTAAACGGTTTTTATATTGAAATTACTGTAGCTAACGTTTGGAATTGTTATATATAATAACTAGTTGTATTCCTATCGCGCGTTGCACGATATTTAATCTTGTGAAGCATTAAAGACTTTTGAATCTTTCCATAGAGCAACACATATTTGGTTCTTGTCCATTCTCATTCCTCGTCAACCTTTTGTTACTATCATCCCCATTTACCGTTGGTTTCATGACTTCTTCTTCAATTGACATCAGTTAGATTAGTTAGATTAGGATCATCTTCCATGGATGTAAACTTTGTTTTCATCCTCCACAACGAATTTCACACCAAAATCCAAAGGTAATCAAATTTACAAGTGCTCAACATAAAAACCTCAAGTGTAATCAGGAAAATATTGCCTAGTAAAGTCGAGGCATCAATGACGCTACATCAAAGACGACACATTCAAATTTGAAAAAAGCACACAGCCGAACATTGTCTATTTCCTTCAAGTAATAAGATAGTTAGGTATGGTGAAAGATTACTCAGCACTATTACAATGACGTCGACATGGTAGAGCAATGCTATCGACATGGTAAAATAACAATGCGTAACTTACAAAATGGTTGGGAACACAATCCATGGTAGAGGTTGTTTACAAAATGGATGTATGTTATGCTGATATGTTCCGAGGTGTAGAAGTGTAAAATTGAGGACCATTGGATGTTATATTGCGGTGGGCCATCCTCTGTTTCCGGAAAAAAAAAATGAAGTAGAAGAAGGGCTAGTACAACATTGTTTGTGGCTAATGTGAGTGATAGATTTTTAGTAGGTAGCATCACATGTAATAACCAATAATATACTGGTGTGAGAAAACCATTTTAGGCCATGATTCATTACATCATTAAAATTATAACCAAAGTTAAGATACCAAATTATTTTAGGCAATTAGTTAAGAAAATTAGCAGTATTTAAGTAAACTGACCGGAGGTGGGGCATTTGACCTCCAACTTATCAAGATCAATGGTGTCGGACAACCTTGAACTTTGTGTCCGTGAATAACGTTGTCATGGCTTCATTAAAGAAAACTGTAGCGCCCAAGGAAGTGTCGTTGATCATCACCATTACATAGCAATTTGCTGCTGAAGTGATAATTTTTAGTGCAAATATAAGAAAATGTATTTATTTTCATTAATAATGTAGCCAGTAAGCTTACATGTATATGGGTTTATGAACTTCACCTTGGTCAGGACATGCTAATGTTTGTCATCTGATCATCACCTTTACATAGTACTTTGCTGCTGAAATGATATTTTTAAGTTAAAATATAAAAAAATAATATTTAAACTTACATGCATATTCGTTTCTGAACTTCACCTTTGTCTGGACATGCTAATGTTGTGCAAGACTCGTAAAACCACGTCCGATAGTCGTGTATTTCCGTTGCAGTTGCAAGACATGAAATTTCGTTCTGTACACTAATGACATATACATTATGTTGTTGGCTTGACCAAAGAAAAAGAACTTTTCATCATGTTTAATGATAAGTTATTACATCATTCTTTGTGAGGGTATTTTGGAGTAGCGCTGCAAGTGTCAACCTGTTTCTATCAGATTCCCGATATGCGGTACTTGAACCATATGTTTGCATAGCCGGGAACGTTGTTAAGCTTGTTTTTATTTCATATAAAACCTGAGTAAAGAGGAAAAAAATACAACGGCCATCAATAATTAAAATAGGGTTGAAAACATCATGGTTTTTAACTGTCGGCAATACTACTGGAAAATCACAATAGCTATCGCGGATTTATATCTTAGCTATAATGACCCTGTCATTGATTTTGCTAGCATTCACTGTTACTAAGTTGTACAAAATACCTTTCAACAATAGCATAACAATAAGTAGGATCAAAAACATCAATGTAAAGAAGAATCCACAAGTACGATGGCTGATGATTATGATGAAATCTTTTGCAACTTTCAAGCCATTTTGTCTTCAAATAAACTTGTAAATAACCTGTTCATATTATTCATTTTTAAATAAAAGTACTCAGTTCGTCAGTAGGAATAGAGGTAGGGTTCGTCAAACTTATCACATCATGTCCGGAATCAGCTTCCGCCATTGCTTGAGGTCAAATTGAAGCTCAGGCAATGGAGGACTCACCCCAGAATATCACCAGCATCTTAAAACCTTCATCAGCATGATTTCTGCTGACGTACAAACTCGGCCACACCTATTGCCTAAACTGTTCTTAGTATGTTGTAGGAAGCACACAAACATCATTCTAAACTAACAACGACGTATAGTAAGTAAGCAACATAAGAAAACAGATGAAACTTCAAATTACACATGAAAACATCAATTACCAAATAAAGACATAGCAAACTTGACAATCAACATGAAAACATCAACTACTGATCAAAGATGTAATCGAGATTCAGCTATTTATAAACAGAACATAATATGTTCAACATATAAATTAAAGTTATAAGTCACTAACAATTACTTTGAAAAATCGATTCTTTGAAGACATAGCAAACTTGACATAGCAAGAATCTAAAGTCCAATTAATTTACGTTGTAAACTGGTTCAAATTTGAAGAAAGTACATCAAAATGATGTGGCTCAGATATACCAGAAATCACGGCTGCAAGATCGGTTGCAGGTCAAAACCTACCCTCCGCCATCCTTGTCACGCCACCAATAACTGAAATATAGACCTTTAAAATCATCATAGACAGGCCGAAGAACCCATTAACAGAAGCAGCCAAGAAAACTATAGCAAAATTAGTCGTCCTAAAAATAACCTGCCTTTTCGAGTACGAAAACAGATCTTCAAAATAAAACCTTACGGAACCATCATCGAATCTCAGGTAATCTGATACGATGCAGGCCAGCCCACCAGACCAGCTGACCCAACAGGCCCCGCAAGTGACCGAAGGCAGGCCCAAGAGAGTGATTAAGAAGCCCAACAAGTTGATTGACTAAAGCTGCATGTGCACGTTTACATTTTCTAGTTAGTTATCAGTTGTTTGCATGTTTCCCTATTATTTAGGACTTAGTTTATGCATTTAGGATAGTGGTGCATGTTTCCCTTCAAATAAGGATCATGGGTGTTGAACCTTGATTCCCTTGCATGTTTAAATATCGTTTGAGTTGAATGAAAAAAACCAGAAAATTGTCCCAGTTGATTCTTCTTTTCTCTGCATTTTTCTTAGGAGTTTGGCCTACTACAACAAGGCTGCATCATCTTGGTGCTTTCATTCCCGAATTCACCTTCCGTTATGGCTCCCCGTAAGGACACATCGTCCTCCGAGGACATTCCACCGTCCATCACAGACCAGTTAGCACAACTAATTGCCCTCACTTCTGAAGCCTCTACTTCACAACAAACCAACGCAAACCAATTAACCACCCAAGTATCCGCTCTCGTAGCTGCTATGGAAAACCTCAATACTAAAGTGGATGCTCAATCCGCCACCCAAGCCCGTCTCGCCACCCATCTCACCGACATCTCCGACTCCCTGCACCCCGATACATCATCGAATGGCCGACCCAGATCCTTTCAAGACCGTCCCCAACACCAAACAAACCAAAACCCACCACCACCTCGTCCACCGAAAATCACTCTCCCCATGTTCGATGGTTCCAACCCACTTGGGTGGATATTTCAGGCCGATAATTACTTTAATTATTACGCCATTCCACCGGGAGAACGGGTCGCCTTAACCGCCTTTCATTGCGTGGGTGACGCTCTCTCATGGTACCAACATCAAGCGAATAACGACCTTTTGGGTTCTTGGACAGAATTTAAACGCGAATTAGAGCGGCGTTTCGGTCCGTCTTCATATGAAAATCATGAGGCCACCCTTCTTAAACTCCAACAAACCGGTTCTGTCACCGACTACCAAACTGAATTTGAACGATTGAGCAACCGCGTCACAGGTTTATCACCGCTCACTCTCCTTAATTGCTTTGTTTCGGGCCTCAAACCCGACATTAAAGCGGAGTTAGCCGTCCTCAAACCCACATCCTTGCATGATGCGTGTGGCTTGGCCCGGCTATTAGAAGACAAATTCCACCACTCTTTTAAACCAAAAACCTCCTACCCGTTTAAATCCCAATCTTCTCAGTCACATATCCCACCCCTAACTACTTCTCCTACTTCCCAGCTCCCCACCAAATTGCCTTCCATGGATAAACCTTCGTCCTCCACCCCTGCCCTATTACCTACACCAAAACCACTACCATTGACTAAATTGTCACCCGAAGCTATCCAAACAACGCCGCAAGGAAGGCCTCTGTTTCCGTTGTCCGGAAAGATACTTTCCAGGACACAAATGTTCGCCGCCTCAATTTCTCTTAATTGTTGATAATGATGAGCATAACGCCGCGGAAGACCCCACGATAACTACCGGTGACACACCACCAACCCCGGAATTCATGTCGTTATCTCATGCCGCTTTTTTTGGTATGTCATCTCCACAAACTTTACGAATCACGGGCTTCATTAATGGTGTACCCGTTACCATCCTCATTGATTGTGGAAGCACCCATAACATTCTTCGAACCCGCATTGCATCCCTCCTTCACCTTTTTACCCAACCTCTTGACCCGTTTACTGTAATGGTTGGCAATGGTCAACTAATACACTGTGAAGGTCATTGCCCGGACGTTCCCGTTCAAGTAAAAAAATCCACATTTAATATTCCTTTTTTTGTATTTCCAATTCAAGGTGCGGATGTTGTTTTGGGTATTTCATGGCTGGCCACTTTAGGTCCGATCACTGCCGATTTTTCCGTTCCCGAGTTGTCTTTTAACAGCCATGGTATCACAACCACCTTGCGTGGTGAACCCCTAGCCCAACCGGTTACCGCAAGCACCCTTTCATCCTTCATCCGACAAGGGTCGATTGCCTCCATGCATGCTTTAACAATGGAATCGAACCCGGTTCCGATGTCCATAGAAGAAAATGTATCCGACCCTCACATTCAACAGTTACTACACGACTTTAACCACCTATTCGACATCCCACACACTCTTCCACCCAACCGAACCCATGATCATCATATTCCATTGCTACCCGATACTCAACCTGTTAACGTCAAACCTTATCGTTACCCACACTTCCAAAAACAAATCATGACTCAACTGATAGGCGAAATGTTACGTGATGGTATTATTCGTCCGACCCAGAGTCCCTTTTCGTCACCCGTTCTGTTGGTTAAAAAGAAAGACGGCACATGGCGTTTTTGTGTCGACTATCGCGCGCTTAATGCAGTCACAGTTCGCGATCGATTTCCTATTCCAACAATTGATGAACTTTTGGATGAGTTACATGGAGCCAAAAATTTTTCTAAAATTGATCTCCGTTCGGGTTACCATCAAATCCGCCTAGCCGATAACGATATCCACAAAACCGCGT
Organism: Ambrosia x helenae; assembly: GCA_030844895.1. Taxonomy (NCBI): domain Eukaryota; kingdom Viridiplantae; phylum Streptophyta; class Magnoliopsida; order Asterales; family Asteraceae; genus Ambrosia; species Ambrosia x helenae. The sequence goes on from CM061229.1 coordinate 95,213,686, forward strand.
TTCGTACAACCGACGGTCACTACGAATTTCTCGTTATGCCCTTCGGCCTCACGAACGCCCCTTCTACCTTTCAATCTGCCATGAACGACCTTTTTCGCTCCGTATTACGTCGTTTTGTTTTGGTCTTTTTTGATGACATTTTGATTTATAGTCCCACCATCGAAGACCATTATAACCATCTCCAATTTGTTTTCACCACCTTATCCCAGCACCACTTTTATGCCAAGCTTGCAAAATGTGTCTTCGCGGTTTCGGAATTATCTTTTCTTGGTCATCGCATTTCCAGTTTGGGTGTAGCCCCAGAACAAGACAAGATCGAATCAATTAAAAAATGGCCAACCCCAATTTCGTTCACTACCTTGCGAGCTTTTTAGGCCTCACCGGCTATTACCGCCGCTTTGTGCCTAACTATGCCAAAATCGCCACACCTTTAACAGATATCCTCAAGCTCAAAGAATTTTGTTGGTCCGAGGAAGCTCACTTAGCTTTCACAACTTTGAAGGATCAAATGCAACAACTTGTTACCTTGGCCCTACCCGATTTTACCCAACCCTTCGACCTCACAACCGATGCTTCCGGGCAAGCCATAGGTGCGGTACTCTCTCAAAATAACCGCCCTATTGCCTTCTTTTCAAAGAAATTATGCTCCACTATGCAAGGTCAGTCTACTTATACTAAGGAGTTATACGCCATTACAGAATCCGTTCGTAAATGGCGTCAATATTTACTTGGTAGACGCTTTCGCATATACACCGACCACCACAGCCTTAAACACCTACTTACCCAAACCATCCAAACGCCCGAACAACAAAAATGGGTGACCAAACTCATCGGGTATGATTTCGAAATCCATTTTAAACCGGGAAAAGAAAACATGGTGGCTGATGCTTTGAGCCGTGTTGATCTTCCTACCTTTTTCGCCTTGTCTCATCCTACGGCCCCGTGGCTCCATGAGCTCCGCTCCTACTTTGCAAATCATGATGACGGTCAACAATTGGTGTCTCAGATCTCTTCCCAGCCAGCCGCCTTTCCTCATCATTTGTTTCATGATGGCCTCATTTATCTCCATGGGAAAATTCTGGTACCTCCGATTCCGAACTTGCGGTCTAAATTAATCCATGAATTTCACTCATCACCCTTGGTGGCCATGCGGGTATCCATGCAACATTTAAACGCATCTATGCATCTTTCACATGGTTGGGTCTCAAACGTGATGTTACTGCATTTGTGAAAGAATGCTCAGTTTGCCAAACCACCAAAGTCCCTAATCACAAACCTTATGGCCTCCTTCAACCCTTACCCATTCCAGACTCCCCTTGGCAGGATATCTCTATGGACTTTATCACCCATTTGCCATCGTCTAGTGGTAAATCAAACATTTGGGTGATTGTCGACCGCCTTTCAAAGTTCGCTCATTTTCTTGCATTACCTTCTCATTATACGGCTGTTTCACTTGCTACCTTATTCATGCGAGAAATCTATCGTTTACATGGTCTTCCTAAGACCATTGTTTCGGATCGTGACCCGACATTCCTTAGCCGTTTTTGGAAGGAACTCTTCAAACAAATGGGAACCACCCTCCTTCATTCCAGTGCTTATCACCCTCAAACCGACGGTCAAACCGAAGTTGTCAACCGATGCTTAGAAAATTATCTACGCGCTTTTGTTTTTGACAAGCCGTCATCGTGGGAAAAATACTTGTTTTTGGCTGAGTTTTCCTACAACACAGCCTTTCATTCTTCAATCCAAATGACTCCTTTCATGGCTGTGTACGGACGCGAGGCAACAACCGTCCACGACTATGTTCCGGGTTCCACTAATAATGCTTCTATTGACCTGTCCTTAACATCTCATCAAGATGTTATTGAGAAGCTGAAGTATTCACTGGAACGGGCTCGCATACGCATGGTTAATCAAGCCAACAAGAAACGACAAGACAAAGAATTTTCTGTAGGTGATCTTGTGTATTTGAAGCTGCAACCGTATCGCCAGAAAACGGTTCAGGACCGCAAAAATCAGAAATTGTCTAAGAAGTTTTTCGGACCTTATAAGATCTTGGCTCGTATCGGCAAGGTAGCTTACAAGCTAGAGTTACCGGCTACTTCAAGGATTCACCCGGTTTTTCACGTTTCACTTCTTAAGGAAAGTCACGGGAATCTTCAGCCTTCTTCCGAGGATCTTGATAGTTATGCCACTTTGCTTGATTCCGAAAAGGTACCAGAAACAGTGTTGGAGCACCGCCAAGGACCTACTAATAAGTCGCAGTTGCTCATCAAATGGGATAACTCTCCGCTGGAAGATTCGACTTGGGAAGACAAGCTACTCATGGAGGAACAATACCCTTTTCTACAAGACATTGAGGACAATGTAAGTTTTGCAGGGGAGGATGCTGATACGATGCAGGCCAGCCCACCAGACCAGCTGACCCAACAGGCCCCGCAAGTGACCGAAGGCAGGCCCAAGAGAGTGATTAAGAAGCCCAACAAGTTGATTGACTAAAGCTGCATGTGCACGTTTACATTTTCTAGTTAGTTATCAGTTGTTTGCATGTTTCCCTATTATTTAGGACTTAGTTTATGCATTTAGGATAGTGGTGCATGTTTCCCTTCAAATAAGGATCATGGGTGTTGAACCTTGATTCCCTTGCATGTTTAAATATCGTTTGAGTTGAATGAAAAAAACCAGAAAATTGTCCCAGTTGATTCTTCTTTTCTCTGCATTTTTCTTAGGAGTTTGGCCTACTACAACAAGGCTGCATCATAATCATCACAGCTTCTATATTTTCAAAGGCAACAAATAAAAGAGGAAAGAGAACACCTGAAATCTTTTCATAAAAACACGCATCTGCACAAACCGGGGAAAGGAACCTATCACACTGTAACGCAGCGGCGGCACAGCCGCCACCTGCGTCAACGCGAAGCGACGGCGTCAAACACACTATTGTCAGTCATCTAGCACACAACGCCCAAGTCCCTCACCGGCCATCGACAACGTTGGAACCCTAATCCCGACGAAATTAAGGCGAGGAAACCAAGGTAACCGGAGACGGCGGCGTTTCGCTAGCATCTCTCTTCGTCGACTGTTTAACCGGCATAAGATAATCTTTTGGTTGCTGCCTGTGTTTGGGCTAGAAGGTAACATTGTCGGATAGGGTCTGAAAACCCAGAAGACAAAAAAGATAGCTGAAGAAGATAATGAAGATAGGTTTTAATAATAGACAAAGAACCCTGAATTGAAAAGAAATTACAAAAATGCCATGCGGCTCATGTTAGTTGAGCCTGCTATTCAAATCACACCGCTATAAATATATTGTAATGTTCTAAATGTATAATATATTGTCATTTTTACTATTTTGCCATTGGGGTTTGCAAAACGTTTTTAATGCCAACAATTATAAAATTGCTCTTGAATTGAATATAGAGAGACAAACAACATTTTCAATCAAAAAAGTGTGTTGCCAAAAACAAATCGGGCCCATGTTAGGTGTAATTAGCCCATGTACGAATTCAAATTATTGGGCTTTTCAATATTTTTATCATTAACTTACATTTTTACAATATGATACACATAACAAATATGACCGTTTCAACAATAACAATAAAAAAAAAAAAAAAACCATGAAGTAAAATTATAAGACGTTATGTGATTATTTATTATTTAGGTATAACTATGACTATGTAAATTTTTTTTTACCTTTTAACGTATGTATATCTTTATACCTCATAAAATAAACATAAAGCTTAATACTAAAGAAAAACTTGGTAAATAGCAACTCCGTAACCCTTTTAGCATTCCTCTAACTCTAACGCAACCTCTAAATACTTTGTTTGCTGTTCTAACCAACAAAATGGTCTATTACTTAGCAGGAGTGGCTGGCTCGGGCTTGGAGTGAGTGAGTGACATGTTGATAAATCTCTTGGTTTAACAAACACATCCAGTATTCCCGGGTAGGGGTCTGGATGTTCGAAACCCAACACAAACAGTTAGACGTCATGTGTCAAGGAGTCATACATTAGTGGGAACATTATACAGTCACTAAGGGTTGGTTGTGGATGACATGTATGCATTTTAACTATTTCTATGGTTTAAAACTTGTTTTTGAGTTTGTACTATGCAATGTTATTTAACCAAACCTATGTTCTTACAAATTTTTTACTTGATATATTCTAGCATGTTTTCCAGGTAGTGAATGTTAAGGATTGTTGCATGCTCACATAGGGTTCGAGGAAGACTTAGCTAGTTGATGTAATACACCATGGGATATTTATTATATGTTTCCTTGTTGATGCAATTTGTTGTGCCAACGTTTCCACCTTAAGCTGTGGGGTGCATTGGCATAGCTCTTAAGGGGCGGGGAGGGGCGGCCAACCCTCCCGAATTTTTGCTCAGAAGTTCCGATTATATAGTATTTTCGTATAGAAATTTTTTGGTATATACGGTTTCGACCCCCCGAAACTAGTGATTTCCGACCCCCGAAGTTTCAGTTCAAGTTTCGCCACTTGTGGGGTGTCACAAAGAATGATCGACATAAAATTACATGGAAGGTATATGGGTTCAAGTCTCAAAAGACCCTGAGATTAATTAAATTAACCTTTAAAAAAATATATTATTCACATGTTTTTATGATATTAGATTAATTTCGTTTATCAAGTGGTGTATATATATGTTGTTGATCTGATTGTTAGTGACCTACCGACAATGAACACTGTGTAAAAATCATGAAAGCTATAAGACAACAAAATTTGTCAACTGAGTTATAATGATGTCAAGGTGGTCCTAAGTTCACTAAGAAACAAGCATAGTTGACAAGTAATTGATGAACCTCTTATTTCAATTGTCGAACATGATGGGTTTAACGAATGTATATATGGAGACAATTTTCCCTACTTTTAACATCTTTTCAAGGCATACTACATATAAGCATTGTGGAGAGTTATTGTTTGACGAGAATTCACAATTACAATAAACGAAGAGTGTCTATGTCTTATTGATACATTGACCTCTTTAGAAATGGTGAATTACATGGATTTGACAACACATTATTGTTGACAATTGAAATTTATTATACATAATAACTGAACTGAGTAAGTGGATTTTCTTAGTTTCAAAACCCCGATGGGTAACCCTAACAGAAGAGGCGGCAGCGGTGATTCTCGATCGGATACCATTTCTCGTCGTGAAGATCCATCACTGAGTACTACGTTCTATATTACTAATATCGTTGATCGGGTAACAGGCTTAAATCTACGTGAGGCATTTCAACCATTTGTGAAGGTGACTGATGCATGGGTTCCAAGGAAACAGACTGTTAAAGGGTGTATTTTTGGTTTTGTGCGTTGTGAGAAGATTAATAATCCCTATGACATTCTTCCATTGCTTAATGACATCGTTGTTCTCGGCTCTAAGATAATGGTGTCATTGGCAATGTTTGATAGGTCTCATAATCGGATTTCTTATGGCGATGGGAATGTGGGGACGAAGGCTTGGCTGCCAAGACAGAAGGAAGTGCTGATTGATGATTTTCCACTGATGACGTCTGTTTATGGATCAGCTTCTGGTTCTAAGAAGGTGTTGCACTTATGTGAGGAGGACGCTTCGTACCCTAGGAAATCCATTGATAGGGCCGTGGTGGGTGTCTTCGATAGTATTGCCAGGTTACATCTCGTGAAAAGCATGTTGGCTAAAGCTGGTTTTCACGATGCGAATGTGTCCTATCTCGGGGGTTTATCCGTTTTGATTACTTTTCGGGATGGAGTGGAGATGCATGAATTTTTGGATCAGAAGTCAGAGTTTTGGAAGGAGTCTTTGAACTCGGTAACGCCGTGGACTGGTCAATCGTTGCCGTTTTGATAGGATTGCTGTTTTAAAGGTGGTCGGAATGCCAGTGTCTATTCGGGACAGTGGCGTTTTTGATAAAGTGGGAAGTTTGTTTGGTGATGTTGTATGGCCGTCGGAATTTTCGTGGATGGGCATCGATAACGCACTTGGTTATTCTCATGTCCTCACCACGCTCACACATAGGATTGATGAGGAAGTCACGATTTCCTGGAGGAATAATGCGTACACGGTGTGGGTTGTTGAAGATAACAATACTTGGATCCCGGAGTTTGAATCGGCTCCACAGGTTGTTTTGGATGATATTATGGAAGAGGGAGAGTTTAGGGTCCCGGTGCCGGAAGTTGTGACGGAACCTCAGCCGGTGGATGCTGGGGCGGGTAATCAGGCGCAATTAGTGGAACCATTGAATGGGGACGTTGACTTTCCTTTTGGAAGTGAGAATCTGGGCGCTCAATTTTCAAATGCTATGGGGATGTTTTTGTTTTTGGGCTTGTTGTCTAACTTTGTGGGCCAGTCTAGTGGTAGAAGGGTGGGTCAGCCATGTGAAGCCCATCAGATTCCTCGGACTCCTTTCACTGGGCCAAAGGATTTTGTGGTTGGCAAGTCTAATTCTTTTACTAGTAGGAAACGGGCCCGACGCTCTTTGTCACGATCTCCTGAGTTGGAACGGATAACTTCAAGGGATGGCTCTAATTTTGTGGAGGTGGTTCATCCTGTGTGCCCAGATCTGAATGATAATTTGTCGGAGGGTGAAGGTGGGGTTGCGGGTTTTGTCTTTCAACCGGTTATACATCCTCAGCCGGAGGCTCAACAAGATACTAATGATGGGGGTGATGTGCTTGGGACCCCAGTTTCTGCTGAGGTCATGATGGAGGCGGATTCGATTAATAGGGAAGTCAACGCTACTATTGACGTGGCTCAGCTTGTTGGTATTCATTTGAAGCCTTTTTCTGGGTCTATTGCAACTGAAGTTATTGCGGAACTGGGTGCATCGTGTGGTCAATGAACTGTATTTCGTTGAACATCCGTGGGATAAGAAGAAATGGGAAATCGGATTGGGTTCGAGGTTTGAAGCGGAAACATGGGGTTGATTTCATTGCGGTCCAGGAATCAAAGATATTGGATCCACCGGTTCATTTGCTCTCTAGATTTTGGGGTAATTCTTCTTTTAATTATGATTATGTTAATTCGGAGGGGATTGCGGGTGGTCTCATCTGCTGGTGGGATCCAGCGTGTTTTAGGCTATCTGGGGTTATTCGTTCTCGGCATGTTTTGATAGTTTCCGGATGGTTGGTTCACAGCAATGTTCAGCTGAACATTGCTAATGTTCATGCTCCTAACGATCCGGCTAGCCGAAAGTCATTTTGGGATGAGCTCTTATTTTTCAGGAGATCGTTGTTAGGTTTATGGATTATGTTGGGGGATTTCAATGAGGTGAGAAGTTCGGATGAGCGTATGAATTCGGAATTTTTTTCCCAACAGGCGGTGGTTTTTAATAGTTTTATTTATGACGCGGAATTTTTTGAGTATAATATGACTGGTCACAGGTTTACTTATATGGCGGGAAGGGGTGATAAGGCGAGTAAGTTAGATAGATTCTTGGTTTGTAGTGATTTCATGGTGAGATGGCCTTCTGCGGTTGTGACTGCCCTTGACAGGATGCTGTCTGATCACTGTCCGATTTTGCTGTCGTTGAAAAACGCTGATTTTGGCCATGTGCCTTTTCGTTTTTTCAACTCTTGGCTAGAGATGCCGGGTTTTGAAGACTTTGTGAATTCTATCTCTGATTTATTTACGTACTCCGGGCCTTCGGATTTGGCCTTGGCCACAAAGTTAAAATGGTTGAAGGGTAGGATTAAGGCGTGGGTGAATGCGGAGAGGGTTAAACGTGATGGTAAACTTATTGAGTGTAAGAAGGTTATCACAGATTTGTATTCTTTGGCTGAAAATCAGCTACTATCTGATTCTGAACAGGAATCTAGAGTGGCTGCCAGGAAGATTTTGTTTGAAGAGGAGCGCTTAAGGGCTTTAGATGCGAAACAAAAGTCTCGGGTGAAATGGGCGTTAGATGGGGATGAGAATTCTAAATATTTTCATGGTATTATTAAGCTCAATTCAGCGTCGAATCGGATTCATGGGGTGAGCGATAACGGTGTGTGGCTTTCAGATCCGACACACATTAAGGATAATATTGCGGGTTTTTTTGAGACAAAATTTAGTAAGCCTAATGTGACTTCCCCAGTGTTTGTTTGTCCAGACGTGCCTCAATTGTCAACTGAAGATGTATTGGCATTGGATGCGGAATTTACCTTGGATGAGATTACTTTTGCAGTTTGGGATTGTGATGGAGATAAGGCACAGGGGCCAGACGGGTTTAATTTTGTGTTCTTAAAAAAGTTTTGGCCTAAACTTAAGCTTGACTTTTTTAAAATGATGTCGGATTTTCATGTGCAGGGTTATATCGCCGAGGGTTGTTTCTCAGCCTTTATTGCCTTAATTCCGAAAGGTCGTGATCAACCGACTCTTGCGGACTACATGCCTATTAGCCTGGTAGGTATCATTAACAAGGTGATTTCCAAAGTGTTGGTTCTTCGGCTGAAGAAGGTTATGTCGCATTTAGTCTCTGAAGAGCAGACCGCTTTTCTTAGCGATCGCAACATCCTTGATGGGCCATTAATCTTAAATGAGGTGGTTTCATGGTTGAAGAAGGCGAGATTGCAGGGGTCGCTTGTTCGGAATGCTCGGGCCTCGGTTTTAGTGAATGGCTCGCCAACCTATGAGTTCTCTTGTCAGCGCGGATTGCGTCAAGGGGATCCTCTATCCCCTTTGTTATTTATTATTGCTATGGAGTGCCTTACTCGGATTGTTCGCCGTGCTAGTTTGCTTGGTGTTTTTCATGGTATTCGGGTGGGTGGTTCGGGGCCTATTATTTCCAATTTCTGTTATGCGGATGATGTCGTCTTTTGTGGAGAGTGGTCTGTGAACAATGTGTTAAACCTTAGACGTCTGTTACGCGGCTTTTTTCTGATTTCGGGATTATGGATCAGCCCCAAGAAGAGTAACCTTTATGGAGTGGGTGTGTCAGATAATGAAGTTTCGGATATGGCCAATGTAATAAATTGCATCCCGGGTCGCCTTCCTTTTATACATCTTGGGATTCCTATAGCGGCAATATGAATTTGGTGCGGAATTGGGATCCGGTTATTGTGAAACTTCAGAAAAAACTATAGGTAGGACTGGGTGAGAAAGGGTTCCCTGTTGCCAATAAACTTTCCCCGGCCTTCGATTCCGGCTTGGAAAGCTAAGTGTTTGTCGTACGAGGGTCGGATAACTCTTCTAAAATTGGTTTTGAGTTCACTTCCACTTTATTACTTTTCTATGTTTCGTGCCCCTATCCAGGTGATTAATTCGATGGAGAAGATTCGGCGGGTTTTCTTTTGGGGTGGGTCGGATGAAGTCGATAAGATGAGTTGGTTGGCTTGGGATAAAGTTAGAGCTCCTGTTGAGTATGGTGGCGTGGGTTTGGGGTCTTTGAGGGACGCAAATTTAAGTCTTCTTACTAAATGGTGGTGGCGGTTTAAGACGAGTCATTCGGCGTTGTGGCGTAAAGTTGTGTGGTCAATCCATGCTAGTGGTCGTGATTGGAACTTTATTCCCATGAAAGTTTCATTGGGTGGTGTGTGGAAGCAAATCGCTAGTATCCCGGACATTTTGGAAAGTTTAAATTTGGATCTGTCTCGTGTTATGAAAGGTAATTTGAGAAGCGGCCATAATATTCTTTTCTGGTATGATTGGTGGACTGCCGATAGCTGTCTTCGGATTAAGTTCCCATTGTTGTTTGCGTTAGAAAGGGATCGCTTATGTTCAGTAGCTGATCGTATCAGGATGGATGGTACCGTTGTGCAGCTGTGTTGGGATTGGCGTCTGTCACACCCTCAAATTTCCACTTGCGGGGTTTTACCGCGAGGCGCATGACAAACCAGGATCCAAGTCAACAATCACAATAAACAACTCTATATGAAAAATGTAAAGAGACATAACCAACAATTTTATAAGCAGAAGCGTTTAAGTAGCATTTAATCAACTATGCTATCATCCCAAAAGTTATTCAAAACACTTTTATTACAAAACGTGCAACTATGCCTAGACGCCAATGCAGACCCGTGCGCCTAGTTCCATTTGTTGCTACCTTAGCGACCTGAGAAAAACATGCCAAAAAGATGTCAACATATAATGCTGGTGAGTTCACAGGTTTGTTCAATATGTTACCAAAACGTTACCATGTCCATACTATATCAATGTTACCAAGTACGCTAGCTAGGCGTATGTTTTATTACTACTACGATTAGAAACCATTACTAGACACGTTTAGCAATGTTTAGCATGTTTAAGCAGCCCGTATGTTCAGCATGATACCAATGTTCCTGTTCGAGACAATATGCACCCGCCGGGCCCTCCAAGCCGACGAGTGGGGTAGGTCACGCCCAATAGATATATCCACATTTCCCCCGTTGTGCATCCCCGCACATTCATGGTTTCCCCGGGACTTCCAAAGATCGTATAGCAATACAAAGTTAAAACCATAGTATGACATATGTTACCAAAATAGTTTAGCGCATGTTTTCTCCCCCAAAAGTTAAAAGCAGTAAAAGTGGGGCCGTGAACTCACCTTAAATAGCGTTCTTCGATTACAAGTAAAGATGTTTAGCCCTTGATAATCCCTCTATCGGAGATCTATCAAAATGTTCACATAAGTGTTCCGACTAATAACCATAAGGTTATCTAGTCCCCGATTGTCCAGATCGTAACCGAGTATGTTTTAAAACGTGTTTGAATGTTTAACCGACACACTAGATCGACCCGACATCCCGTTGGTGACCCATTACCCTAACTAATCAAGTACACATAGATTTCACATAAGGTTCAAGCATAAAACACTTAGTTTGTATCAAAAATCTCATTTCTGCATCAGAACGGTCGAACCAGTCAGTTTTAAGTCTCCTTCGCCTGTTTTCAGTCTCCTTCGCCCGTTTTACATATCGTTCGACCGTTTGATGCCTCCTTCGCCGTTAAACCACATTCGCCCAATAAAAACCCAGGTTCGACCCTGGATTCCTCCTTCGCACCTTCGATCGGTCGAAGGAGGCCAGGTTCGCCCCTGTTGTGTAAATTTTCCTAAAAACGCTTCAAACACATTCAAAATGACTCGAAACATCATCAAACACAGCAGTCAAGCATGAATAACTTATCCCTACAAAACCCCACCGATTTCCCCCGATAATACGTCCGTTTCAGCCCTTTCCCAAAATGTTAAAGATTATGGAAACATCACTTTCATGCATGAATAATTTACCCAATTTGGAAACTTTTGAAATCGATTCATATTCAACTTGAAATGCTCAGTTTTTCGAGTGTTCGATCTTTTCTTATCAATTCTATTGATCATAAATATCATGCATCAAGTCTAGATTCGTTAAAACCCTCAAATACCCATAATATCATCATATCCAATCCCAACCCTAAACAACAATAATCTAACATCAATAACAATCCTATATCATGTTTCTATCATAGACATAGCAGCAAATCATCGAACAATACATAACACCACATAATACACAATTTACATATGTTATTTGTAACACCCCAACCGATGGCGGAAACATCGAGGTGTCACGTATGAATGATTGTTCAGTAGCTCATGGTGAATAATAAATTTCATTATATGATTTAAATAAATTACATACAATTGTTCTACAAGAATTCGTACATCAAATAATCAAACAAAGCTTCAAATATCTCCTCATGCTAGCTCTAGACTTCAAGCATCAGTATTTCCTGTTGAGTTTGGAAAAAAATGGGGGGGGGGGGGTCAACTAGAAGTTGGTGAGAATACATAAGCCATGTCAAGCAAATAGTTTTAGTATAAAAGTTTAGCAATTCATATGTCTATCGTAAGTTTAAGTCTACATGAATAAACATGATATGTTGAATCGACATAATCAAACCTTTGACTAGTTTAGGTCCATCCCGTCATCCACGGTTCACCTTAATAATATGTTGGAACGATAACAATCACCCACGCTACCTATGTAGGAGGTACACGTATCCGGGTGGGATTGTCAATCCAATAGATCTATTATTGAGTATCGCCAGCTTGGCCATAGCTAATGATTATGTAATGTTGAAACTCGTTGAAACTGTTGTTGTCTAATTCATGAGGCATTAAAGTTTACAACTAGACATGTATGTAGAATTGCTTAAGTATAATGTTGAAAGTATGAAGAATTGCATAAACATGGTTACGTAAACTCACCTTAGCAAAGTATTAAGTCTCGAGAAATAGAATATGTGTAGCCCCAAAGTTGCCAATTACAAGAGCTTATAATCAAAGCTTCAATTGTAGAAGTAATAGACTATAGAAGAAAGGTATGAGGGAAAGTTTAATCGGATTGAAACAATCGATTTAGAGGTGCAAAGTATAATGGGTCATAGGTGGGTTTTTATACTAGTTTTGGATTCAATTAGCCATTAAAATTGGTCAACACCATAAAGTAAGGTTTTATGATGAATTGACTATTTGACTAAGACTTTGACTTTTTAAAAAAAAAATCTTGTATGTGAAAAAAAAAAGAATTTAGAATCATATTATTATTATTATTATTATTATTATTATTATTATTATTTATATATACATTTATGTATGTATATAAGTTGTGAGTTAGGATAAATAAAGACTTAGGCACATTCGTATAATATTAATGATAAAGGTGTAATAATATATATATATATATATATATATATATATATATATATATATATATATATATATAAGGGCATTTTGGAGAAAATTATGCGATGTTACAGTCTCCCCTACTTTTGGAAACTTCGTCCCGAAGTTTATTGAAAACACAGAGTTGAAGGTGATTGGGTAGAAATTAGGACAAGGGTGGTTTGGGAAGTTTCGAGTTAAGGCATGACATAAATTTATAGGTAACAGAATAAACTGTTTCGAATAATTTGGGTAAGAGTTTTGATATGTGTGAGTTTTAAGGGTTGGATTAGGTTCATTTGAAATAGCAAGGAGAATAAGAATCTTAAGTTTTAGGAGTCCTAAAAGGAATGAGTTGATGGACTATTGAAAGACTAAATGAACTACCAGATAACTAAGGTTTATAATTGGTCAACTACCGAAAACCTTGATAGAATTTCACACTACCTTAACGTACCTGTAAATTCATGATTACGTTCCGGACCACTATCACCAATTTACCTTACATTAGGGTTTTGTGTCCTTCTATAACTCTAGACACACATGTAAAATAATATGATTAACCATGTATCCAAAAATGAGTCCAACTGTTGAGCAGGAAAAAGACTTCTACCAGTCAGTGATTAGGAACCTCTACCGATTGTTGAGCAGGTATGATAGCCTCTACCAGTAGTTGAGCAGGTTGTAGGGCCTCTACCGACTGTTGAGCAGGCATGATGACCTCTACCAATCGTTGAGTAGGTTATTTTGTACTCTACTAACTGTTGAGCAAGTACTTCATCCTCTATCAGTTGTTTGATTAAGTGTACCAATTATTACACACATGAATTGCAAATTGATAATATGTACATGTAAGCAATCAAGTATCAAGTATAGCATACGAGTTGTAATAGAGTTGCCCTAGATAAGGTTAATGACTCTAGGTGTGTCTATAGTAAATAGTTTATATTCCATGAATTCTAGTTTCAAATGTTCAAATAAGGCAAATAGTCGAATCCTCATGTATAACTAAGGATTATGTTTGATGCAACACATAATCAAGTTTCAATAGTTTGGTTATCATGGGTAACTAGCTCATGTGTGAGAAGGTGAAGGATATGAATTTAGTTCTTGAGAGGATGATGAAAAATTCTTGAAGTAGAATCAAAGTTGTGAGAGATAGTGAATGTGAAGATAGTTGATAAAGAGTTTATTTTATAGTATGGAAATTATATGATTTGGGTAGGGTGTTGAATATTTAAAAAGTGGATAAGATGGTAAGGTGAAGTGTGATTGTGAAATCCATGGATGGTTATGAAATGTGATTGATTTAAGCTGTAAAATTTTGAGATTTTTGAGCTTAGTTTAAGGAAGGTGAGTGTAATCATTTATTCATTAATTAAAACGAATAAACGAAAACGTTGACTTATCAAAACTTCTAGATTCTAATAACATATTGAAGACATGCTTTAGCCTATAAGTGAACACTCATCCCGAGAATTCCCAGGTAGGCATCCGGGTCCCTCGTCTGATTGGGATTTATGCGCAATGCCAGTCCTAGACAGAAAACTCAGAATACAGGCGTTCACCCTTCCAGATTGCACGTGTTCGTTATTAAAATCTAGAACTTCGACGAGATCTCAAGGTGGTTCAGGCTAAACCTGAGGATTGTCCTATTAGTCTAAGAGTAGATCTTGTGATGGAGAGCAATCTTCTTGTAGGGGTTGAAGTAGGGATAAGAAGTAGGAGTGAGATAGAGAATAGCAAGTAAAAGGAGCAAATACTGGTTATATTCCTATGGTTATAGACAAGATTATTTTTATTTTTCTAATAACCTAATTCCCTATAACCTAGGCTCTGATACCAATCTGTAACACCCCAACCGATGGCGGAAACATCGAGGTGTCACGTATGAATGATTGTTCAGTAGCTCATGGTGAATAATAAATTTCATTATATGATTTAAATAAATTACATACAATTGTTCTACAAGAATTCGTACATCAAATAATCAAACAAAGCTTCAAATATCTCCTCATGCTAGCTCTAGACTTCAAGCATCAGTATTTCCTGTTGAGTTTGGAAAAATGGGGGGTCAACTAGAAGTTGGTGAGAATACATAAGCCATGTCAAGCAAATAGTTTTAGTATAAAAGTTTAGCAATTCATATGTCTATCGTAAGTTTAAGTCTACATGAATAAACATGATATGTTGAATCGACATAATCAAACCTTTGACTAGTTTAGGTCCATCCCGTCATCCACGGTTCACCTTAATAATATGTTGGAACGATAACAATCACCCACGCTACCTATGTAGGAGGTACACGTATCCGGGTGGGATTGTCAATCCAATAGATCTATTATTGAGTATCGCCGGCTTGGCCATAGCTAATGATTATGTAATGTTGAAACTCGTTGAAACTGTTGTTGTCTAATTCATGAGGCATTAAAGTTTACAACTAGACATGTATGTAGAATTGCTTAAGTATAATGTTGAAAGTATGAAGAATTGCATAAACATGGTTACGTAAACTCACCTTAGCAAAGTATTAAGTCTCGAGAAATAGAATATGTGTAGCCCCAAAGTTGCCAATTACAAGAGCTTATAATCAAAGCTTCAATTGTAGAAGTAATAGACTATAGAAGAAAGGTATGAGGGAAAGTTTAATCGGATTGAAACAATCGATTTAGAGGTGCAAAGTATAATGGGTCATAGGTGGGTTTTTATACTAGTTTTGGATTCAATTAGCCATTAAAATTGGTCAACACCATAAAGTATGGTTTTATGATGAATTGACTATTTGACTAAGACTTTGACTTTTAAAAAAAAAAAAAAATCTTGTATGTGAAAAAAAAAAGAATTTAGAATCATATTATTATTATTATTATTATTATTATTATTATTATTATTATTATTTATATATACATTTATGTATGTATATAAGTTGTGAGTTAGGATAAATAAAGACTTAGGCACATTTGTATAATATTAATGATAAAGGTGTAATAAAATATATATATATATATATATATATATATATATATATATATATATATAAGGGCATTTTGGGGAAAATTTTTTGATGTTACATTATTCACCATGAAAACCTATGTTAAATGATAATGTTTTGATTTAGAAAGATGTTTAAAAGGTTTTTAATCATAAAAACACCCTTAGAACAGATCCGGACAATTAGGGTTAGATGAAAACGAATTAAAATGCTTTTAAAAAGGTTTAGGATTAAGAACACACCTTGGATTCTTGTTTAGATGTTGTAGATAGGTTAGATTATGAAAAAGAAGAGCAAAAACTCCTTCCTTAGTGTTTAAGATTGTTTGAGAGCATTTTGGGACGGTTAGGGTTTGTGAAATGATGAAAAATGACAAAGGTTGGTATTTATACTAATCCTCCTTCGCCCCATTTCAATGGTCGAAGGTGGTCTCCTTCGACCCTTCCACAGGGTCGAATGAGCCCTGTTCTGGTCGAAAGGAATTCTTTCAATTTCACTCCCCAGGTTCGCCCATTTACAAAGGGTCGAACCAGGCACAATGTTCTCCTTCGACCACTCGAAGTGGTCGAACCGGAACTCCTTTTTAACCAGTTTTCCAGTTTGTCGTGTTTAACGCATTCTAACACATCATAACACATAAGCATGCATCCTTAATCTATATTTGACATATTTAAGCATAGATAATCATTTACACATCATTTAAACAGATCTATGTATATAATCCACCATACGACCCATAATTTACACATATGCTTAATTAGTTCATGTAATGTCACCAACAACGGAACCCGGTACTAGTGTATTACCAAAACGACTCCCAATGATCCTCCATATCATTGTACCCTGGACAATCCTAACTTGACCCGACTCAACTAACCCAGTTAAGTTTGTTTATAAACGTTTCTCGCTAAGGTAGACTTAGATGTTACTAATATGTTTAAGCCAAACATGCCGGGTGTCACAGCGTCGGCCTCCGCTGTTAGATGCTGAACTTGCAGAATTTTTTGGCCTGCTGCAGGATTTATACGGGGTTCAAATAGCTTCGGGTTCTGATGAATGGACGTGGTCGTTGGGCAATTCTGTTGGCTTCTCGGTTAAGGAGATAAAGCAGGAATTGTTCGCTGCGTCTAATGGTCTGCCAGAATGTGACTTCGAATGGTGTAACTGGGTTCCTAAGAAGGTAGCAATTGTTGCTTGGCGGGTTTTTTTAGGCAGACTTCCAACTGCGGATGCTCTTACAAGGCGTAATATTCCGCTTGACACGGTTCAGTGCAGAATCTGCGGTTTAACATGTGAATCCGTAGATCATTTATTCACAGGTTGTCCGACCTTTTTGGACGTCTGGCAGATTGTTTTTGATTGGTGCAAGGTTCCGAACTTTTACGCTTTTCATGCAAAGGATTTTCTCAAGTATCACCTTACGGCAAAGAACGGGACGCGTGTTAAGAAAGCCTTTTATGGGGTTGTGCTCACGGTCTTTTGGAGCATTTGGAGGGCTAGAAACGATTTTATTTTTAATCAAAAATAGGTTTTGATCCGGAAAATTGTGGAAGAGATCAAAGTGATGAGTTTTCTGTGGATTACAAATCGTGGTAGAATGAAAAGTATGACATGGGAGGCTTGGTGTAGGTTTGACGCCGCTAAGATGGGATAGGCTGTGTTTTGTTTATTGGCGGGGTTTTGTTTGTTTATTTTCCTTTTCTTCGGATTATGTTTTGGTTTGTCTGTTTTGGGGTCCCGTGCTAGCGTCTTGCTAGTTTTTATTGAATAAAAGTTTGTTTTGCCGTTCAAAAAAAAAAAAAAAAAAAAACTGAACTGAGTAATGGTCATAGAGAGAAGAGATAGGTAAAACGCATACTATATCGTGTGACATTCTCTCACTAGACTTGAACGTTTAAAACATTTACTTTAAAAATATAGATTAGTGAAAACATTAGCTATGAGTTGTTCATCTTAGTAGATAGAACTCTTCGTTTATAAAAACAAACTGATTAAATTTTCAAAAAGCCTTTGGTTTATAAAATTTAAAGACCTGAATTCCCAGCTCACTGAAATACACATCTAGACGACCCATATATCACCTTACACTCTCCAGCATATCTCACCTTCTTTAGCATTCTTTAGTTGCAGAGGTCCTAGGTGATCGACCAGAAGTTTTGTCGGTTTAAAAGACCAATTGGGTTCGGTTTTGATTCGTAAACCCGTTCTTGAAAGTAAATTATTAAATAAATTTTAAGGCAAAAAGAAACAAGAAAATAGAAAAATTGAATGCAAAAAAATGATTATAACAATCACAATCGTTTTTTTTTTCTTTTATTCTTCGTCAGAACTACTTCTGTGCATCGATGCATCGTAAGCGAGTTCTTCGTCGGATAGGGGTTCACTTAGTCTCTATTCATCATGTATTTGTTCTTCGATTTTCGTTTGGGTTTCGAGAGTTATTTGGTGTTGTATCCGATCTACCGTGTCCAAGTGGGTTTTAAACATATGCACTTCTCCAACGAGGGGTAGCTAGTCTTGTTCTTCGTATCAATAAAACCTAGCCACTGAGAGAAAAATCTAATTCCAAAGCTACTGTAGAAGCTTAGATGCTTACTAGATTACGGGCCATAGCGACTACGATCAGAATTTAGGATTCCTTTCTATTCCACCAAGCCAAGATATCAAAATTTTCATAATTAGCAGTGATACCCGAAGCAAAATCCGAACCTTTATACCTCCCTAGAGATGGACAAACCGGTTTTTTTCCCAAACTGATCCGGGTTAAAGACGAACCGATTTTTTTTAAGTATAAAAACCGTTTTTTATGAAAAACCAAACCGGGTTAGGGATCGGTTTGGTGGGCCAAATGGAACCATTGATTGGAATCGATTACAACCGGGTCTGGAACCGGTTTTTTTTTTTAAAAAAAAAACAGTACAAACTGAAAAAAAAAAACGGTTTATTTTAATTTTTTTGCTGTTGTTCTGCAGATTGCTGCTGCAGTTTCTGTTTAAATTTTTTTTCAACATTGTTTTATCTAAGATCAATAATACCAAAACCAAATAACTTAAAAATACGATTTCATTGATTGAAAACATCGAAAATAACATCAAAACGAAATAGAAACCAACGATAACATCGAAACAAAATAGAAAACATAGTCTTAAACGAAATAAATCTTCAAAGTGGACGTCTAATCTTCACCCGAACCGGAGTTGCTTCTTATCCATTCATCAATTTTAGCTTCATATTTTGACATTGGTTCGGTTAAGTCCACGTTGACCTCGTCCTCGTACACTTCACCTTCATATTCAAGTTCTCCCTCAAGTGAGCGTATGTCTTGCACCCTCTCAACCGCGTCCAAATAATCCTTCAAGCAAATGGCCATCTCTACCGAAGGTGGAGTTATAAGTCGCGTCCTACGTATCGATATGACCCTTCCACTAATAGAGAAAACGGATTCTGAAGCTACCGTGGAAGCTTGGACGGTTAGTAAATCTTAGGCCATGGGGGCTAAGACCGGAAATTGATCTTCCTTACTTTTCCACCAAGCCAACACATCAAAAGCTTTAAATTGTTTGGGAGTCAAAGTTCTTAAATAGTTTTCGACACCATACCTCCCAAGTTCGCTACTAGGAGCGTTGCCTCGTGCACGTTTATTAGAATCATCCAACAAATCATTGTATACATCCATGTCTGTATCTTGTACATTTTGAGAAGCTTGTCTCATTTCCACATGAATGGACGATATTTCACCATAACGTTGAAAATAAACATCATACATATCGGTGAGATGTTTGTTAAATCTTGCTTTTAAACCTTATGAAAAAACGGGTCTTTTTCCGTGTTCAAGTCCAACCCGTTGGCAATTTTATAAATTATATTTTTTTAACCCCTCTATATTGTAACATGGGTTTAAAGCGGAGGCACAAGTAAAAACCGCCGTAATTCCAAAAAAATATTTTCTAAAATTTTCCTTCATAAGTGGCACCATATCTTTGTATGGGCTACCTTTACATTCCATTTCGCCTAATTTTTTTGTCTTGTTATATAATTTGAGAAGTGTTATAGAACTTGTGAGATGATAAACTCCCCACAAAACGATGGTTGATGCTTTTAAAACTTGTAGCATTTCGGCAACAACTTCAATAACATTCCAATGCGAAGGATGGTATGGTGCCGCTTTTTTCCGACTCACCAAAATATCATGATATGCAGTTAAGCTTTCTTTTTGCAAAACGTGTTTTTCAAACATGTTTCAAGTGGAACACCATCTTGTTGGACAATCCCAATTTGGACCCAAACAAATGGCATTCACACTTTTGTAAAATTTGATATATTTAGCATGTCTTTGATTGTTGCTATATATATCGTATAACATTCTTCGAAAACCTCTCTTTGTGTTCCAATACATTTTAGACCTTCTTGAACAACCAAATTGATTATGTGTGCGACACAACGACTTTGAAAAAAAAAAAACCCTCCACAAATAGGTTGGTATTTTAATTTTAATTGTGAGATAGCCGCGGTATTATTCGATGCGTTATCAAACGATATTGATAAACTCTTGTTTTCTAACTTATACATTTGAATACCCTTGTCAATCATATTGAAAATATTTGTACCAGTGTGAGGGTAATCAAACAATCGAAATGCAATAGTTCGTTTCATCATTTGCCAAGAAGACGGTTCAATCCAGTGGGTCGTGAATATATGAGTCGGGTGAACCGTGCGGTGTGGACCAAACATCGCTAGTTAAGTTAACACCGGTTTGTAATTTTTCAAAATAATTAATTAATTCATTTTTTGCTTCTTTCCGTCTTTGGGGAAAATATTTAAATACTCCCAACTATCGCCTATTGGCGGATATCACTCCGAACTTTCACTTTGGCCAATGGCACTCCCAACTCCCAACTTCCAACTTGTTTTCTTCCATCACCCCTAAACTAACAGAGATCTAACCTGGTTAGTTTTCATGGCCAAAATGTGAAAATCAAAACTTCTACGTGGCCAAAATATAAAAACCAAAACTTAAGGAACCTTTTTGAAAATTTATTATTATTATTATTATTATTATTATTATTATTATTATATTTATAAAATTTTATAACCCCCCCTTCTAGTAACAGACCCACCTTTCTCACCCTGTCTCTTTCTCTCTAAAACACCACCACCATCACCTTCAAACACCACCACCGTCACCTTCAAAAACCGGGTCTCTATTTCCCCTAGATAAAAAGGGCTAATTTCATCAAATTACAAAGAATCGTCAACAGTAAAAAGCAACAAATTAAGAATAAACATTATTACCAAATGAATCTAATCTCACCTGAAAGAAATAATCCTCAAATTACCACCATACACCACCACCGAAGAAAGAGAGAGAGAGAGAGAGACTAAACCAAACCTGTAACCAACCCTGTCTCTCTGTTTTTGTTGTACCGATAATGGGACAGTCACCGGTTCCGGAGACTGTCATCAAGTACCGATTCATCTCTTGTTTCTCTATCCCGACGATTCATCTCGAGCTCCAGCTCCTTGATATCCGCCACCAACGACTAAACATGGAGCAAATCGAGGTAGTGAAACTACCCACATACTCGTCTTAACCCACCAAACTAAAGCCTTAACATATCTAGGTTATCCCTAACTCATTTCAGGCAATTAAGGTATGGGTTTTGATTAATGGTTCATGTGGGTTTTGATTAATGGTTCATTTCAGGCGATTTAGGTGATGGTGGTGCTTAGAGAGATGGTGGACGGTGAAGGTTAATGGAGATGAAGTTAGGTGATGGTTGGATGGTGGTTTAGAGAGAGAGAGAGAGAGAGAGAGAGAGAGAGAGAGAGAGAGAGAGAGAGAGAGAGAGAGAGAGAGAGAGAGAAAGGGGTGGAGATGAAGTTAGGTAGTGATGGTGGTGGGGGATGGTGAAGGTGGAGATGAAGTTAGGTGATGGTGGTGGTGTTTAGAGAGAGAGAGACAGAGAGAGAAATGGGGGGGGGGGGGGAGGGGGTTGTTTATAATAATATTTTAATAATAATAATAATAAGTTATTTTTTAATAATAATAATAATAACAAAAAGTTTTAAAAATGTCCCAAAGTTTAGTTTTTCACATTTTAGCCAGGAAAACTAACCAAGTTAGACCCCTATTAGTTTGGGGGTGATGGAAGAAAACAAGTTGGAAGTTAGGAGTGCCATTGGACAAAGTGAAAGTTCGGAGTGATATCCGTCAATAGGCGATAGTTGGGAGTATTTAAATCCATTTCCCCTCCATCTTTTTAAACAATCTCGTCTAAGGGTAGCACGACTTACATGTGTGTAACAAGGTTAAAGTGTTCTTTGAATAAGCTTCGTTAAACGTGGGTTGTCGAAATGGTTGAATGGCAAGCTTTTTTGTATAACATAATTCGCCATTCCTTCACGAACTGTTTCCAAATTGTAAACAAACAACTCGCCTTCTTGTGTGATCGAAGCTCTACCTTGATAGTTTTTTTGTTCTTTCAAAACTTTGCAATACGGTTTTTCCACATGGTCTTTCAAAGTCGAGTTATCATCGTGTTTAAGAAAAGTTTGATAATACTTGCATCTCGCCTTGTTGGGACCGTTACCCATAACACATAAATCAAAGTGTTTCCAAACATTGGGGTTTTGTTTCGTTGGAACCACCTTAACAACCGTTAGTTGGGATGAAGAAGCACCAACATTAGCGGAACTGGTTTGACTTTGAGGTGTTGAAGATGCCATTTTTTTAGATTAGAGAGTGTTTGCTAGAAAGATTAGAGAGTGTGTATGAGTGTTTTTGATGTTGTGATGAATCCTAAACATAAAAGGGTATTTATACTATGATTGTGGCTAAAAAATACACAATAAAAAAAACAAAAAAAAGGGTCAAAAAAAAGGCTCCCAAGGCTATATGGCCGTTACATAATGGCTACTTTTTCAAACAGGTTTACAAATTGTTTTTTTTTTTTTTTTTTTTTTTGTTGTCAAAGGCTACGACCGGTTTTCAGACCGGTTTCTTATCCAAACTGGTTTCCAGCCCTATACAAACCTCGAAATCCACCAATGAATGCAGGACCAACCCTTAGGTTTGGTTTGGGATCGATTTTTATAAAAAACGTTTTTTTTTTTTTTTTCAAACTGGTTTACCGTTTTTTCTTTCGGGTCGGTTCTAAAAATCAGTTGTTTTACATGTCTATACCTCCCTAGCTCACTTCTTGGAATGTAACCACTTTGTTTTTTAGTTTGGTTTATCACGTTATTAAATAAATTAGACTTCAAGGTTATCACGGGTAGAGCTACCCTTACTTGCTTTAAGTTCTGTTGATCCTCTATGTGTTTGTTTGTTAAGTTGGGTCCATATCTTTCCAAATAACTATCATACATCGCATAAAAATCATTGTTGGAATTTGGAATTAGTTTTTGTGTTGGTTGGCCAATTTGGTTTTGCTAAATACAATCGTAAAGACAAACTTATTTCATCGATTATAGTTTTAACCCCTTTAACATTTAAGCAGGAGTTTAAAGCTAGGACACAAATAAAAACGTGTAGTATTTCTTAAATATAATTTAGAATTTTTTTCTATCAATCAAGGTGACCATAGTGGTTACAACCTCTCTCTTTCATGTAGAAAACGAGGAAGCTTAAGCGGAAATAAAAGTGTTTGTTTGATAATTTTGTAGTTGCAGTTTTAAAAACCTCAAGAAATTCAGTGAGTTATCCAACACAGGCCCAACTCTCAATAGAAAACGGTGTAACATAACCACACATAGCAAACTTTTTATAAAGAGGTTGTAGAGTTTCTTGTTGTTTCAAAGAACTTTCAAATATTGAAATGGTCGAATGTGACCTACGCGGTACGTCCCAGTTCCGGCATAAAAGGGACATTTCATATCTAAGGGGTGTTTGGGATTGATTATTCAAAATAGATTATGCGTTTTAGAAAAGTAGGGGTGGAGCTGCTTATAGATTATTGTGTTTTGTTAGCCTAAAAAACTGATTATTTGCGTTTTCAAAACGCAATCCAAACACTAAAAACTGATTATCTGCGTTTTCAAAACGCAATAATCTAATAATCAGATTCAAAACGCAATCCCAAACACCCTCCTAGACATTATAATTTATATTTCCTAGCTATATCGTTTGCAACTAGATTTAAAAACATTATGTAACATAAATCTAAACTTTATTTGAAGATTTCAACAACGGGAACGCGAGTCCATGTTGCACAACTGAATTAATTATATGTGCGACATGTCGTGTATGTAAAAAAAAATCACTTTGCAAATCAGATTATATTTAAATTTTTAATATTGTTTGACGCGTTGTCAAACGACATCGAAAACATTTTTTTTGTTTCTAACACAATCGTATGTTTCATTATTTCCACACCATGGGATCTATCTAGTGCCGTCTCTGAGCATCCTAAAAAAATTTCGGGCCCGGGGCGATTAGAAAAATTGGCCTCTACCATGGCATGAAGACATGCAAGAAAACTAAAAATATATGCTTGGTAAGGGAATCAAACCTGGGTGTTGCAAGTTGAGAGCATGTGGAGCAACCACCAGGCTAAACTTTGCTTTTGTTTACAGTTTTACTTATAAATATTATATAATATATATACATATATATAAAACCTTCGGCCCTCGGGATTTTTGGGCGTAGAGCCGTCGCCCGCGTCGCCCCTACTAAGAGCCGGCCCTGTCTATCTAATGAGTGGTGATGCAAATGTACGATTTCGATAAACCATGAGCAGTCGACCATACATAGGTAGTTAAGTTCACACCGGTTTGTAAGTTTGAAAAAAGTACAATTATATATTTTTTAACTTGTTTCCGTAATTTATACATTGGCATTTTAGAGTAATACAACTTACATGTAAGGATGTCAATCATATCCGAACCCGATGAGTAAACCCGAAACCCGACACATTTGGGACTGATTGGGGGCCGGAAATCGGGTATGGGTCCGAGAGTATGGGATTAGTTTTTAGGTTTTTTTTTCACGGGTTTGGGACGGGTTCGGGATTTGATGAGATACCCATTTACTTGAACCGATTTTCCGATAAAGTATACTGATTAGAAACCCGATAACTTCTTATATATCTTTTTAAATATATATGCATAATATATCTAATTGTCCATCTAGATTGTTATCTAGTGCTAAAAAACACCGAAAAATGGCGTGTACTATATTTGTTATCTATGTCTTTGAGTATTTTATATTTATACATTGTAATCATTTATATATATATATATATATATATATATATATATATATATATATTTGATAATGTAAATGTAATTGGTTAGTAGTTACCCAATAAATACCCGAGGGTTTTGGTTGGATATACCCAACAAGTAACTTTTTAGTATTAAAGGGTTTACCCGAAACCCGCGGGTCTACCCAATACCCAATGGGTAATTACCCCATACAAACTCGGCGGGCTTTGGGACGGTTTGGCATAAGCATACCTAATCGGGTATGGGGTTGGAATTACCTAAGCCTGTCCCAAACCCGATCCATTTCTATCCCTACTTACATGTTCGTAACGAGGTTGGATCGTGTCTTGAATCACACTTGTCAAGAGAGGGTTATCGAAATGGGAGAACACCAAACCTTTTTAAATCACAAACTTCGTTATTCGGTTTTGAACTTTGTTATAGTCGTATAGAAAAATCTCATCTTGAGTATCAATCGAAGTTTGACTACTATCCACCAGATTAGCTTTTACCAACTTGAAAGTTGATTTTCTAGTAGTGTAATGAATGGCATGATTGGAAACCTGCTTAACCAGTCAAAAGGTTTCCTATAATAGATTAAAGATATTTTAACGGTCTTGGTGACAATTTATTTGTGGTGTTCAGTTGTCAATAAGAAAAAAATATAAATATCTACGAATTATTAACACAAAACAGGGAAAATTTGTTGACCGAATTTGAATGGGATTAAGGACATTAATGATGAGGGCATAGAAGAAGGAGAAATTGTTGGAAGGGGGTCCAGTGGAATTAAGATTAGAAAAGGGGTGAGTTGTGCATTTTCAAGAAAAAGGAAGATGAAGGGACTTGTCAACAGATCTGGGTCGAAATTCAAGTCAAGTAATGGGCCTGAAAAATAAAGAAGAGGAATAAAATTCAGCCCAATAGCACTGATGATCCATTTGATGTGGTGCGTTTCATAGGCCCTATGGAAGTAAGAAGGAGGCCAAGTCCAGTAACTTATTCTAGCTTAAGTCAGTCGGAAACATATACGAATATGGTTCTTGAAGGTCTTGAGGATGGTAGGGATAACAACGAAAGGGACACAGATGAAGGCATTAAATCTTTTGAAGACTTGTTGAATGAGGCAGAGAAAGAGAAACAATTTGATCTCAATTTAAGACCTGAAATGGTGTCAATCGAAGAACCAGTGGAGGAAGTTACGGCTAAAAATTCTGATGTTGGTCTTCAATTTGAGGATTCCAGTATCTACAGGGTAGCAGAGGTGGCGACCACGATAGCTTTAGGAGCTAAGATTCGGGCCAAATTACATAATTTTGAGGCTTTGGTAGATCAAACAATTGGTGAAGAAGGTCTATAGTGAGGTAATCAATGAATTTCTATTCGCTAAATATTCGAGGGGTTAGGGTGATGGGTAAACCGGGCTGAGTGAGGCGAATTAAAAAGGAGCAAGGTATTTCTTTTATATCTTTACAAGAGACAAGGTGTGCTGAGGTTAATAGCTTCAATTGCTCTAAGATGTTTAGAAAGTTAGCTCTCTTGAAACACTAACTTCTTAATAACATCAGGGAAGCTGTTGAAAAATGACATTTGGATTAATGTGGTGAACGTTTATGCACTGCAAAATGTACTAAAAAAGGGAGTTGTGGTTGGAATTGAGGGAGGCTATGGGTAGATTTTAGGGAATGTGGATTCTTATGGGACACTTCAATGTAGTCAGGTATAAAGAGGAAAGAAAGAATACTCAGTTCAATGCAGTTAGTGCTGCGGATTTTAATTCTTTTATTAGCGATATGGGGCTTAAGGAGTTTGTGATGAGGGGTAGAAGACTTACTTTTCTGGCTGGGAAAGGAAATGAAAGAAAGTTGAGCAAGATAGATCGGGTCCTGGTATGTGATAATTTCCTTAACAAGTGGCTCAACATGTTTGCGTGCTCTCCCACGCGAGTTGTCTGATCATTGTCCATTGGTTGTGAACGTTGTTGATAATAATTATGGCCCCAAGCCATTTAGGTGGTATAACTCGTGGATTCAAGGGGAAGGGTGTGAGCAGTTTATTGTTTCGGCTTTCGAGAGACTGTCTTTTTCGGGTCCTACTGACAAGGTCATGATACAAAAATTTAAATATCTTCGGCATGTGATGAAGCAATGGGTAAAAGAGATGGTGAAAAAAGAGGGAGAGGGAATGGTTAATCTGTAGAAGGATATAGAGATGATGGAACTTGTCATGGAAAGTAGGGACTTAGAAGAAGAAGAAGAAGATTGGATATATACAAAGAGTAAAGAAGAGCTGGAACAGTTAAATTATTTCAATGCCGTGATTTAAAGCAAAAATCCCGGGTTAAGTGGGCTACGTTTGGTGACGATAACACGACATTCTTTCATTCTTGTATTAATATGAGGAAAGCGGGTAACTCGATTCCTGGGTTGATGATTGATGGGGAGTGGGTCTCAAAACCATCCTTAGTAAAGAAAGTGGTTCTCAAACATTTTAGAGGTCATTTCTCTGATCCTGTTATGATCCGCCCAGATTTGTTATGTGATGACATAAATAAGGTTTCGATAGATAAGGCAGAGCAGCTGATAGCACAGTTTACGAAAGAAGAAATCAAGGCGGCTGTCTTTGATTGTGGCCCTGATAGGGCTCCGGGCCTGGATGGCTTTAACTTCAGATTCGTTAGGAAGTTTTGTAGATTTTTAGAAGAGGATTTTGTGAATATCCTTAATAATTTTCATGAGTCAGGAAAGATTAGTCAGGGATGTAGCGCGTCGTTTATTACTTTGATTCCTAAAACCAAAGTTCCTAAAGGCCTTAAAGACTATAGGCCGATCACTTTGGTGGGAGTTATAAGTAAGGTGATTTCTAAAGTGCTAGCAGAGCGAATAAAGAAGGTTATGGGTTTAGTGATATCAGAAACTCAATCTGCGTTTCTAACGGTCGGAACATTTTGGTAGGGCCGCTTATTGTTAATGAAGTGATGGCTTGGCTAAAATATAGGAAAAAGAAGGCTTTTCTCTTTAAATTTGACTTTGAAAAGGCATATGATAACGTCAACTGGCGATTCTTATTATCCATATTGGATCAAATGGGATTCCCAAATATTTGGTGTAATTGGATCAGAGGCATTTTAGAGTCGGCCAGATCTGCTGTCTTGGTTAATGGAGCTCCTACATTCGAATTCAATTGTGAAAAAGGTTTAAGGCAAGGTGACCCCCTATCCCCATTCTTATTTCTAATAGTGATGGAAGCCTTCTCTTGTGTTATTAATAAGACGATGGCGGTTGGTAAATTTTTGTGGGAGTGGGATTGAACAATGAGGGTATGATGTTATCTCATTTGTTTTACGTGGACGACGCCTTAGTCGTGGGTAAGTGGTCGAAAAGTAACATTAAGAAACTGGCCAGGGTACTCAGATGTTTTCATCTTTGCTCTGGGTTGAAGTTTAATATTCATAAATCCCAGCTGTTTGGAATTGGTATGAGTGGAGAAGAGGTTGCTGAGATGGCGGAGGTCTTACGTTGTAAGTTGGGTGAAGTTCCTTTTGACTATTTAGGGATTAGGGTGGGTGGAAATATGAACAGCTGTAATAGCTGGAAAAAATGATCGATACTGTCGAAGGCCGGTTAGCTGGCTGGAAACCAGGCTCCTATCTTTAGGAGGTAGGGTTATGTTAATCAAGTCTGTTTTGGAGAATCTTCAGGTGTATTACTTTTCGTTATATAAGGCGCCTGCGACTGTGATCGCTAAGATGGAGAAAATAATCAGAGCTTTTCTTTGGGCAAGGAGCGAGGAGGTTGATAAAATTCACTGGGTCTTGTGGGATAGAGTTACTGCTCCAAAAGGGGCCGGTGGTTTGGCGATTTGTAAGCTACAGGATGTGAATGTAGCCTTCTTGGCGAAGTGGGTATGGAGGTTCAGATATGAGAATAATTGTTTCTGGAGAAAGGTTATTCTTGCCTGTCATAACTCGACAAATATGTGGAGCTTCTTACCTTATAACAATTATATTAGGGGTTGTTGGGGTTCTATTATAAAAGTGGGAGATAGTTTGAAGCTTGAAAATATATGTTTACATAATCTTATCAAAGGTAATATAGGAGATGGTGATGTTATCCGTGTTTGGTTGGATGTTTAGGTTGGGGGTGTAGCATTCAAAGATAAATGGCTAGCTTTGTTCTTGATTGAGGAAGATAAAAGCTGCACAGTTCAGCAGCGAATAGGTGTTATCTGGCATCAATGGAGTTGGAGTCGGCCACCAAATTCTACGGTGGAAGCGGAGCAGCTACATGACTGTTTGAATCTGATTGCGGAACTTTCACTGACCAAAAGAAAAGATGGCTGGAAGCCTGAAATGGCTTGGGGATGAGTCCAGTATGTTTTCAGTTAAATCTGTTAAAAAATGATGGACAAAGATAGGGATTATTAAGGTGATTTCTGTTTTAAATGGGTTTCGTGGGTGCCACTCAAGTGTAATATTTTGGCGTGGCGATGTGAGATGTATAGAATCCCTACCCGAGCCACGTTGTGTAGAAGACATGTTCATATCAGCAGCCTTGTTTGTGAGCTTTGTAATTTCGCTGAAGAGTCGGGAGATCACTTATTTACTGGATGTGGATTTTCGAATGGTGTATGGACTGGTATCGGCAAATGGTGCAAGATTGAACGTATGTTTGCCTTCCAGGTTCGTGATTTGGTGCAGCTTTATAAGACGACACAAGGTGGCAAGATCGACAAACAAATTGTTCAAGGTATCGTTATAGTGACGATGTGGATAATATGTAAAAATAGAAACGATAAGATGTTCAGGGATAAACAAGTTAAAATTCAGGATACGGTCGCGAGTGTTAAGTCTGTGTCTTTTTTATGGTTCAAGTACCGGTCTAGGCGTAAAGATTTGGATTGGAAATTGTGGGATAAATATCCTTTGTATATGTTGTAACTTTTTTGGTGGGCGGTCTTCGCTTTGAAGGCACACTCGGTGTTGAATGAAGTTTAAAGTTAAAAAAAAAAAAAAAAAAAAAATTAAGGGGTTGTTTTTTTTTTTTTTTTCAGCTTTTAATGAGCTCTTAATGGGACAGATGTTTAAATCAGTCCTACATTTGCCTTTAAATTAAGGATGGCAATTAAACCCGAACCTGATGAGTAAACCCAAAACCCGACACATTTGGGACGGATTTGGAGATGGGTAATCGGTATGGGTCCGGGTATGTGATTAGTTTTTATTTTTTTCACGGGTTTGGGACGGGTTTAGGATTTGATGATATGCTCGTTTACCCGACCCGATTACCCGATAATGTATACCCGTTTACCCGATTAGATATCCAATATAATTTCTTATATATATTTTTAAATTTGTTATCTATATATGTCTTTAAGTGTTTTTATATAATTTAAGTATTTTATATGCATACATTGTAATCACTTACATATATATTTAATAATGCCAAATGTAATTGGGTAGTAGTTATCTAATAGATACCCAACAGGTTTTTGGTTGGATAAACCCAATGGGTAAGTTTTTAAAATTAATGGGTTTACCCGAAACCCGTGAGTATACCCGATGGGTAATTACCCGACACAAACCCGACGGGTTTTGGGACGGGTTTGGGCAAACATATGTAATCGGGTATGAGGTTAGGATTACCTAAACCCGTCTCAAACCCGACCCATTGTCATCCCTACTTTAAATGGTAAGCGTTATACTAAGTCTGAATAGTTTAGGCCTCTCCTACTGATTCAGCACGTAATGGTTAGACCTTTTACTAGTCATAAGTTACCCATTTAAAAGTTGCTAAACAACCCTGAGACAATATACAATTTACAACTTTTAACAAAAACTTTGAACTTAATAAACCACTCAAACCTTATTTCGTGTATGTTGACTATATTCCCTTTAACATAATAACAAAACATATTTAAAACTATTGTACTTGTACACTTTTGTGAAACATAAGTACATAACTATAGAGATTAATCGAAGTAGGCTGATGATAAGCGTTTAATAATTAAAAATTAACACTTAATGACGATTTTATCCAATTTGGAAAGAACATAATTAACATACGGAGTATTTTTCTACTTGTTGCAGGCTGGCTGCTTTTGTCAATGCATGTGGGCAGGGAATTTATGCATGCAACCCGGTTTAAATAGTCAATGAGAGGATAAGCACTTACATACGTAGATACATATATACACTTTATTTTTTTTTAAACGGCCAACTAAACAATGCCGGGTACTTTGTACATGGCCCTCCAGTGGCAAAGACAGGGGCACAGTCTGGCCCA
This sequence comes from Ambrosia x helenae, assembly GCA_030844895.1. Lineage (NCBI taxonomy): Eukaryota > Viridiplantae > Streptophyta > Magnoliopsida > Asterales > Asteraceae > Ambrosia > Ambrosia x helenae. Next base: position 95,244,776 of record CM061229.1, read on the forward strand.
CCCCGGACGCACGAAGCCCCTAGCCCGCCCGACAGCCCGCTTCCAGGGAAAACCCGACACACATACCCGCCCGAAGGCACGACAGTAGTGAACCGGTAAAACCTGGCGAGATCAGGACTCGAACTCATGACCATAGGCCATGAGTCATCCATCATTTCTCATTATGTGCTTCGTGGGAATCGAACTTGAGACCTCCAAAAGAGACCCCTGATCCATTAATTCACCAACTGAGCTACCCGTAAAGGACAGATACATATATACACTTATATAGCTTTCTTAAAACTACATAATAAGAACAGGGGCGATTATTTTAAGGGGCGGGGAGTCCCCCCGAATTTTCGCTCAGAGGTTCCGATTATATAATATTCGTATAGAAATGTTTTGGTATATAAGGTTTCGAGCCTCCGAAACTGGTTTTCGACCCCCCGAAACTATTGACTTCCGACCCCCCAAAGTTTCAGGTCAAGATTCGCCACTGAATAATGTGTTGATCTTAGATGAAAACAGAAATTATTGATTAAATATTATGATTACTATAAAATTTCAAAACTGAAAAGTATGGCGTTATTTAATTTAATCTTAATTAAGCAATAAAGAGGAATTGAACAACCTTAATAAATAATTTTCAAACAACTGAAAACCCTTTTTTTTAACCGGCAAACTCTTTTTTTCACACCCTTAGTATCTTCTTTACCTTGTAATTGCAAGGATCTAAATCTACAACTTTACATTTGTAAGGTGAGATGCCATACTACTAGACCAATAGAAAAAAAACTCATTTAGTATTATTATGTATGTTTTTATTTAATTATTAAAAAAATAATTACATGTACCAGGAGGATGAAATCTGTCCGATTTGTCGTAAGGCATGCCTGGATGAATACGGGGAACATGCGGTTCATTGTAAGGAGTTACCCGGTTTCAAATATCGGCATGATTGGGTTAGAGACATTCTGTGGGACATTTTAAGACGTGCTGGGATCTCAGCAAAAAAGGAGGCCCCTGTGAACTTCCTCTCGGATCCAGCAGAAGGGAGATCCACCCTACGACCAGCAGATCTCCTTGTCTTTGGATGGGCCGGGGGGAAGCATGCATGTGTTGACCTGACAGGTGTATCTCCCCTAGTTGGGTTAAGGGATAGTGGCTTCGTAGCAGGGCAAGCGGTGTGGAAAGCAGAGGCAAAGAAGGTAGAAAAACATGCTAAAGCCTGCGAGGAGAACCAACACGTTTTTGTACCATTGGCCTTTGATACCTTTGGCTCATTGGCACCAAAGGCTACCCGTTTTCTGACCAGGGTACAACGGGTTATTCATAGTAGTGCCTCGGCTTCGGGTGGGCAGGGTTACGTTTTTAGCAGATTAGGATTTGCTATTTAGAAAGGGTTAGCGGCGCAGCTTGTTGCCCGTCTACCCGTTATCTTAATGTAATTTTCTTTGTCCGGAAATGAAAGAAGATTTATCAGTAAAAGAATATTCATCAACTCAATAGCAATGTTTTTTAATGTATTTTTTAAACTAGTTAATTTTTATTTAAATATTAACCATGAGCTAGCGATACAGCTTGTTAGACGAGTGACTTGAATCTTGAATTCTTGATGTAAAAAACATGATAAGTAACATGTTAAATTGAACAAAATTCTATTTTTCTAATAACTTTCATTGATAAGAAATATCACATGGTCAGGAGGTGGTAGCTAATATGGAGACATATCCATACAATAATAAATGTATTTCAAATTTCTTAATCAATGCCGACACTTAGGAGGCATGACTCATACCATATTATTATTATTATATAGTTGTTTTTAGAAATTAAATGAAAGTTCAGAATTTTTAATATATAGTTAATTGTTCGATTTCTATTGATTTTATTATATTTGTGTCTGTAAACATCATCATCATACTTAGTTAATCTCACCTATAGCAAAGTTAAGATAGGGTCTAAGGAGGGTAAGATGTAAATAGTCTTACCTCTATCCCTAAGAATAGAGAGGCTGCTTCCAGTGAGACCTCCGGCTTAATGTGGTTTAGTATCAAACCTTGGACATAAGGGAGGGACAAAACACTTAGCAATCGGGACAAACCCGATCGATGCATGTACCCATTTGTCTTTTGTGTCTGTAAACATTTATAAAAATAACTCAAATAACCTAGAAATATGGTATAATATAACATAAAAGATAATAATGTTGGAAATATGTGAATGGATTTTATTGAAATTATAATTTGATAAATAATAATTATTAATAAGACCTTAATGTGGTGAATTAAAGACTAAAACTCTTGAGTTTTATGTCTTTGATTAGAGGTCTTTATTTCTTTTAATTAGAGATTTTATGTCACTTAATTAGAGTCTTTATGTCTCAAATCAAGTCTCTAATTAAGAAGACTTTTCATACATCCATGTTCTTATATAATGGAAGGTTTTGTGCCTCATTTGGACCATAGTTGTCAAAAGCGCGCCTAGGCGAGTGCCTAGGCTCGAGGCGCACCAAGTGCGCTGCGCCCTGTGAGGCGCGCGCCTAGCCACTAAGGCGCACTATCAGGGCTGATTTCCAGCCAAATTCAGGCTAAAAGTTTCATAAACCTCTAAAACATCCTAAATGAGTCATGAACAAGTCCTAAACAACCCTAAAACATCCTAAAGTAGCCCTAAACAAACCTAAAACATCTCTAGAATCCCTAAAAAATGTATTTTATACTATGCGCTTAATTATAAAAAGTCGTCGTTTTTTATGCGCCTTGCGCCTAGGCTCCGGGCTCGGCCTATGCGCCTTGAGTACGCCTAGGCGCTTTCACAACTATGATTTGGACATGTAGAAAAGAGATACATACACACGCATATATGTAGAGAACAAACTCAATCGAAGTCTGGTTATCTTTCAGGCAAGTGGGATAGTCCGCAGTGCACTGCGCCGCATAGTTGAACCGGTGTACCCTGGGAACAGACGACGAATCTGTTTAAGGGAATTGTGTCAAACACAAGCCCAGTTCCTTTTTCAAAATTCTATGATTTCATTTTCTTTTAGATTTTGCTGCAGCAAGTACAGAGATTCTGATACATGTGAGCTTCATGTAACAAAGGCGTGTGGCAATTACAATGTAAGTTTTCTAACAAACTTAAACAGATTAGTAAAACAGACTTTCGTGTAGATTGGGAACCAATCTTTAAACCTTCTTCTTAAGGACGTTTTGGTTCGCGAAAGTTTGTAAATATTTTTCTTTTGAAATATGTTGTGGTACATCGAATCGGATTAAATTTGTGATTGGAGTGAAATCTTTAATCCGAATATTCTTGGTTTTTCGGGTTCATGGGTTTTGTGTCGTGTTTAGATAAACCGGATTATTAACATATATTTAGACGTTTTTGAAATGCTAAAATTCTAATGAGAGTATTAGAAAAGTCATAATATTTGTAAACCCATGAAAAACATTTGATAATGTTTTCTTTCTAGTAAGCATATTAGAAAGATAGTTTCAAAGTATTTGAAATGTTTACATTTTCTAATAAGAGTATCGGAAAATTAAAAGGTTTCGAAATAGAAGGTTTTGAAACATGTATTTCTAACAAACGTGTTAGAATCGACGACGTTGAAAGAATAACGTGTCATGAAACATTTCTAATAAGCGTATTAGAAATAATTATTTACAAAATCAAAAGTTTAATCTTTAAATTTATATATTTATTTTTCTAACGAGTGTGTTAGAAATTGATGATTTTGTAAAGACAAATAAGATGTTTATATTTCTAACGAATGTGTTAGAAAAGATTATTGTACAAAATACACAAACGGTTAGAAATGATTATTTTGGAAAATAATCAACATTGAACCAGGTTGGTTAAAATTTGACGGTTTCGAACGAGCGAGTTTGAAATGGGTATATTTTGGAAAATCCGAAGTTAATACCATTTATGTAGATGGTTTAATTTTCTAATGAGCGTGTTAGAAATGGTTTATTTTATATAAACTAATAAGTTCTAAAATGATTGTCATAATCATGTATTTCTAACTAACATGTTAGAAACAGTTGAGAATATCAATGATATTTAAAACGATTTTGGGTAATCGTTTATTTCTAACGGGTGTGGTAGAAAAGGTTTATTTAACCAAAACTCCATATGATGAAATGTGTAATTGTTTGTATTCTAACAAGTATGTTAGAAATGGTTAATTTTGAAACCGTATATGTTTATATGGTACACGTATAGTTTCTAATGAACGAATTGGAAACGGTTAATCATGAAAACCATATACTCTAACAAGTGAGTTAGGAATGGTTTAAATAATAAAACTATATTAGAGTTTATGGTTTTGATTTGTAATCAAAACATAAATATGTATAGTTTATGGAAAATACTTGTAAAAGTAGAAGTGTTTTGTATGAATAAACATGTCTTTTGCAAATTATAAATGGTTAGATACTTGTATGAGAAGTATGATAACTTGAACCATAAATAGTCTAAAGAGACTATTTAGTATAACTTGATGTTGTTTTGGACATATTTACTTGTTTGACTACTTTTAAGTAGTTAAGTATAAACAACCTTGTTGTTTTGAACAGTGTATTGAGGGAGTACCTCGAAACATGCCATGAGACGATATACTTATCCTTTCGTCGAACGATAAAGTGTTGAAGAGAATAACACTTTGAGAATTGATGTTCATATGAATCCGGTTAAAGATATATGTAATATGTCATATATATTTTGGATTATATTGAAATTATAATTTGGTAAATTATAATTATTAATTGGAATCTTAATGTGATGAATAAAGAGTAAACTCTTGGGTAGAGTTTCATGTTGTCTAATTAAAGTTTTATGTTACTTTATTAGAGCTTTTATGTCAATTTATTAGAGCCTTTAATTTTAAAATTAAGTCTCTAATTTAGTGACTAAGAAGAAAAACTCTTCATCCATCCCCATTGAGATAATCATGATCACGTAGCAAGTGTATTGAAGTTGAATGCATGAAAACGAGATATGTCATTTAATGTTGAGAGCATTTACGTAGAAATGCACAAATGCAGTTTTGATGACTATAACATATGATAGAAATATATGTTATTATTCATAAGTCTTTGATAAATATTGCGAGATTTATTATAAAAGACATAGAATAGTGATGGACGTGTAGAGTTTCTACAAACCATCAATGTTGGTTGAACAATATGGAGGATTCGTGATATATTTTGGGAGAGTCACCCAATAAATAGGTTCAACAAAATATATACATATCACTTAGGGATATGTGGAAGATATGTCGTTGAGTGGCAATCTAATTGACTTGTTGATGATGAATATGTTCATCAAAGTGACTTATGTTTAAGTCCTAAAGAGTCAATGGTGAAGCCTTGGAGACGAGTCTTGATCCTAATGGATGGAATTAATTATGATTTTGAAACATTCTTTAAACCAAGGTTTTGGAATGGTAAACAAATCTAATTTTGTGTCTAAACTAAGACGTGAATGTTGGGAAGAGATAGTGAGTTATCTCTTAAGGCTGTGAAGAATCAGAATGAGACATCTTCTGTTCACATGCTAAGTATTCGTAGTCTAAAGCATGCTAGACTAATACTTGTTAATTTAGATGCTCCACGGAGAATAAATTAACTTTGAACATTCAAACATATGTGACGACATAAGAATGAATTTTGTAAAAGCAAATATAATTCATTAAAAAGGATGACTCGAAAGGACCGAATAAATAGTTCATTGGTTATTATACTATTTAGCTTAATATGAGGAGAACTCATATAGCTCGGAAAACGGTTCATGTGAGAAATATGAGTTGAGTAATATAATGGATGACCTAAATAACACAAAAATATAGATAGTCGTTATCTTATCACGGGTGTCTAATGTCATCACGAGTGTTATTACTCGAACTTAATCAAACTACAAGCAATGTGGGGGGAAGAGCCATTTAAGAAACAATCCGCAGGGATGTAAAAATGGTACTTGAAAAGTTTTCAAGATATATATGAAAGGAAGAAACTTTCATCACCCCATTTGGTAGTTATCCAATAACACTTAAGTGTGGAGGTGACTTGCATTTGAAAATAGAAGGTTTGATATGAACGAATGTGATTTTGGGAAGTACAAATCACACGAACCTAGAACAGACTTATTATAAGTCAGTCCTATTATGTGGACAAAATTCTTGAGAAATTCAATGGAAATGACTCTAATGTGGGTAGAACTTTCATTAATTCTTGAGAAGTTCAATGGAAATGACTCAAATGTGGCTAGAACTTTCATTGACACGAGTCAACGTTTAGGTAAGAATTAAGGTGAGCCTGTTAACCAATTAGAGTACTCAAGAATTATTAGCAGTCTGATGTATCTGATGAGTTGTATCAGACCAGACTTAGCAAGCAAGCTAAGTAGATACACGAGCAACCTAAGTTCAATTCATTGGAATTACGTGACACTGGTGCTTCGGTAATTAGGATACATACGAGACTACAGGCTGCAATATAAAAGATATCCAGCAGTTATTGAAGGTTACTGTGATGCGAATTGGATATGTGACACGAATGATTCCAAGGCAACGAGTGGGTATTTATTCACACTTGGAGGTATTGCGATAATGTGGAAATTACCTAAGAAAACGTTTATTGCTAGATCCACGATGGAATCATAATTCATCACTTTAGATAAAGAGGATGAATAGGCAGAATGACAACGTCAATTTGTTAAAGATATACCTAGGTGGCCAAAGCCGGCATTGGCCTAATGCATACGCTGTGATAGTCAATCGGTAATTGGCAGAGCTAATATCACAATGTGTATCAGTAAGAACAGGTATATAAGACGTAGGCATAATACGGTACGACAACTAATCTCTACATGAGTTATCACTGTTGACTACGTGAAGTCAAAGGATAACATCGCGGATCCACTAACAAAAGGCTTAAGCAAAGAGTTAGTTCAGAAATCGTCAATGGGAATTAGGCTAAAGCCCATGAAAGGCTAGGTTTATGGGAAGGAAACCTAACTCAGCTGACTGGAGATCCCAAGATCTGAGTTCAATAGGACAACCTAATTGTATGAACTGGCGAAGGTCACTGTGGGGGAGAGTTGGTGGAAACCCCACGTATTAAAAAGGGAGTTTACTATAAATTTAATAAGCTTCCTAGTCCATTCCTAAAAGGTGACAAGGTTGAGGTTAAGCTTATGGATTTTAATGATCTGATTGAGGTACCCAGTCCCAGTAGATCACCTATGTGAGAGAGAAGTGGGGTCGCTTCGAAGGGTATTGTTGGGGCACAATACTTAAAAGCTCTCGCTGAACCAGGCACGTGTCCATGACCATAACGGACACAACTATGAGGACTTGACGTTGTCAGGAGAGTCTTGTGTGAAGCGTATTGTCGTCCACACAAACGGCAGACGAGTTCAAAGTCATCGCGTTTTACTCAGAGCTAGTGGGCTAAGTGCGTTTCATAAGCGAGGGTTCAAAGGGTCACACCTACTTATCGTATGCAAAACTCAACTGTTGAAATTTAATCGGAATGGAGTTGTTTTTGAGGATAACTCCCATTCATGTGGGGGGTTGTTGAAACTTTTGTGTGTTTTGAATAATCTCCATTCATGTAGGGGATTGTTGGAAATATGTGAATGGATTTTATTGAAATTATAATTTGATAAATTATAATTATTAATAAGACCTTAATGTGGTGAATTAAAGACTAAAACTCTTAAGTTTTATGTCTTTGATTAGAGGTCTTTATTTCTTTTAATTAGAGATTTTATGTCACTTAATTAGAGTCTTTATGTCTCAAATTAAGTCTCTAATTAAGAAACTTTTCATACATCCATGTTCTTATATAATGGAAGGTTTTGTGCCTCATTTGGACATGTAGAAAAGAGATACATACACACGCATATATGTAGAGAACAAACTCAATCGAAGTCCGGTTATCTTTCAGGCAAGTGGGATAGTCCACAGTGCACCGCGCCGCACTGTTGAACCGGTGTACCCTGGGAACAGACGACGAATCTGTTTAAGGAAATTGTGTCAAACACAAGCCCGGTTCTTTTTCAAAATTCTATGATTTCATTTTCTTTTAGATTTTGCTGTAGCATGTACAGAGATTCTGATACATGTGAGCTTCATGTAACAAAGGCGTGCGGCAATTACAATGTAAATTTTCTAACAAATAACATATCCTTTATTTATATATAACATAAAAATAGTAAGTGGTCGTCGTCGTGAATTTAGCTTTCTGGTCATATGACGACCAATTTCATAATGTTTTAAACAATTAAACTTTTCATATATTGTGGAAAGTGGACTTTGTATTTTCGACTAAAAATATCTTATGTGTGTTTTTTAAGAAGAAATAGTTTGCTAAATGTTATTGGTTGTAAAAAATAATCAATCATCTTTTCCAAAAATATTTTTGAGTTTCTTTTTTTTTTTTTTTAAAGAAGAAACAGTTTGTTAAATATTATCTTGGGTAGTTTGGGAGAGAGTGGCACAACTGAAAAAGATGGGAGGAATGGATATAAATAGATTAAAAGATATTAATGAATAGGGATGGTAATGGGTCGGGTTTTGGACGGGTTTAGGTAATCCCAAACTTGTTGAAAAATATAACACTTGTAATTCTTTCAATTCAATAATCATGATTTTATGATCTTATGATTTCTTATAAGTCATGTTTGTTTTATTTTTATGTTGTATTGGGCTGCTGGAGCTGGACCAAACTCTATTGGACTAAACATACTGGGCTCAAGGCCCATTCGCTTGGTTTGTTTCACAGACTTTGTGAGGACTATAAAAGGAGGCATGAAGGCACAATATCTCATTTTTTTGTGCTGATCATTTTTTTTTATCAGTCATATATTATTATTATCATCTTTGTATTCTTCTCTTGTTCGAGATTGTTCTTCGTCTAGGGTTTCTCCCTGTGTTAGTCTTGGTGTGGTCATCTGTACGATCGTGTGTATGATCTTCATCGTCTATGTGGTCTGTAAGTTTGTATGTTTCTCTATCATCTCAACTGATCTAAACAATCAGTTGAGATCAGAAGACTTTGTATTCATTCTTTATTTTTAGGGTTCATGTATTGTTGAACCTTTGGGAGATTGGGGGGAACTTTTTTGGGTTGGATTAATAATAGATTTTGTCATGTTTTGTCGCTATGTTCTTGTTCAGTATTGTTCTGATTGTGTGTTGATTTAGATTTGGTATTAGATATAAAATTTTACATGGTATCAGAGCCAGTGCTCTTGATATTGTGATTTTGTTGTTCTTCCGTTGTGTCTTGTTGTTGATTGTGTTTTTTGTATACTCAGATCTGTTAAAATTTTTAATAGATCCGTGTACTGTTCGTATTAAGGTTTAGATTTCGCCTAAGTAATAGGTGGATCTAAATCTGTTGTCATAAATAGATCTTATCTTGTTAATAGATTTGGTCTATTGATTCTCTACCGTTGAGTTTAGTATTTAGATCTGTTCATGTGAGTTGTTGAGAACTTGGTCAGATTTAAAATAACAGATCTAATCTTGCTGTTACGGTTAAGGATCTGTTTTTTTGTAGATTTTGTTTTTTTTAACTCTTGGATCTGGTCGTCCTTTGTTCAAGTTGTTTAAGTCTGGTTTAGGTCTTGAAGTTTTGATATATGGTTTTGGGCAATAGGGTTGTGCTTTGTCTGCTCAATTTTTTGGTTATTCTTGATTCTGTATAGAGCTATGGTTCTGTGTAGATCTGTTTTTGGTCTTAAGATCTATGTTGTTATATCTCAGGAATCTAACCTAGTCAATAGGTTTTGTTCTTATGTTTTTTTTAAAGATTTTTTCTTTATTCATAAATCTGGCCTGTCATTGTTCTTGAGTTTTTAATATCTGTTCTTTGTTTTTCCTAAAAAAAAGGAAGAGGTTTCGATCATAGTGTAACAGTTAGTGTCTTAGTCTGGTATTGATTTAAAGTTTCTAGAGTTCCGATTCAAGAGGCTATTGTACAAACTTTTAAGAGTTGGAGTTGGATGTTATTTTGCTTCAATTGCACTCACAATATTGTATCCTAAGTGAAGGTATAGATTGTGATTTTGGAGAACCCTAACTTGGGTCCCCTTCTTGGTAAGCCTGTTCTTTAGCCTTCTGTTTATCATGTTGTGTCTAGAATTTTGGTACCGGGTTAGAGGGACCGGCATTTGATTGAGTCGTATGGGTTTAGGTCTAGGAGGCTTCCACGTTAAGACTTGCACAGGCACCTTGAGTGATGAACCTGTGATCTGGACACTGATGTGGTTTCGCCTACTTCTTGGTGTTATTGTTGTGTTTGTTCATATTCTTGACTGTTGTTGGTATCACTAGTTGTTTGCTAATTAATGATATATTGTTTTTTCTTCATCAGGGATGGTAGTGATAATATTTGGTTAAACTTGTTAGTCTATTGATCGACTCTTGTGTGCTAGATGTTTTTGTTGTTTTTTTTTTTGGGTTCTTGGTCACAACTAAGTTGTTTTTTTGTTAATAAGATGATTGGTAGTTTTACATGAAAATCTTACCTCGTTTTCAAATAAAAGTTAGTAAGTTTTAAGTTTTTTAACAGGTCTTGCTTTTGTATTGACAAGTCTTGTATGAGGTGTTTTGTGTTGTATATGTAATTTGTTTTATCATTTTAGGTCATACTATATAAGGTTATCCCGATCAAGATTGAGGAGGGCTTTGTGTCTTCATCAATCTTGTACGTCTCTGTCACCTTGATATGCTTTTTTTTTTTTTTTTTTTTTTTTTTTTTTTTTTTTTTTGTAAATCTGGTTCTTAAAAAATTTTGTGGTTCTTGAAAGGAAAATAGTGTTATTTTGATTTTGGTATGTAAGTATTTTTTGGATCAAGATTTGTGGTTATGTGTTCTTTGTTCTATTAAATCAGTCTTTATGATATGCTCTATGTGTCTTGAACTTTGATTCTTTATCAAAATTGCTAGTAGTAAATGTCTCAAACCATGATAAAATTGTTTTTTCGGCTTTGGCCATGTCTTGGTGGTTTTATTTTTTGAAATCACATAATGATCATTTGTTTGACCTGTATGTTGTATGGTCTAAAAGCTTCGCTTCGGTTAGTCTAACCATGTGGTTGACGTATTTCCATAGTATAATCAAGATTATTCTTGAATATTTTTTCGGTCTTGTATTGTTCCTTTTGAGATGTCTGGTCTAATTGCATATCGTATGTTTTGTTTTTTGTTCAATTGGAACTTGTTTGGTTATGTCGTATAGTCTGGTTTGTGCATTGTTATCAGACTTGTTTGTTGAATATTGTAATTCATCTTTTCTAAAAGGCCATATGATCTTTTGTCTTGTCATATATGTTTCTCATAGTCTTAGTGAATCATGTGATTCATTTGTGGTATGAAACTATTAACTATTTGGTTGATTAAATTACTTTTATGTTCTTTACAAGTTCTTTTTGATATGTTTCTTGTAAAATTGTAAAACTTTTAATCAAGTCAAATAAGTTTTAAGTTTTTCGAGTATTGGTTTTTTGACATGTTCTAAATTCTAGAAAGTCATGTGACTTTATGTGTCATCAGAAGTGTATATGAGGTTGCTATGTGTTTATGTGATTCTGTGTTTATCATATATGTTTTGAATCGTGTGATTCATTGTCTTAGATTTTTTTTGAAAGAATTGTCGTATGATCTGTGTTCCTGTAAAGGTTGTATGACGTGTATCTGGTCTTATCCAAATGTGTTTTTTGGAATGTAAACGTCATGTGACTTGTGTATTATCAGATGTATCTCTGATAAAGAATCTTGCGATTCTTTCTTGTCTGCTCGTATTAAATTGATCTATATGGTGGTATGTTTTTTATGTGGACTATAGAATCATGTTGTCTGGTTAGTCGAATCTTGTGATCGACATACATTTTTTTTTTTGCCTGATGTAATGTGAAGGTTGTTCTTGAACTTTGTGGCAGTCTTGTTTATCTCTTTGAGAGATGTCATTCTAATTGTAAAATGATATGGCTTGTATTCAGTTATTGTTAATGGCTGGTAAGTCTTATGTAGAATTGTGTGTTTATCGTAACATGTTGTGACTGTCATATAGTCTATTGTATACATTGTTATCAGGACTGTTGATGGGTTGTATGATTCAGTTGTTCTTAATCAGAATATGTTTTCTGGTTATTGTCTAACAAAACATGTCTCAGACTTTATTGGTTCTAATATGATTTGGTTTTCTAGTTGATAATCATTGATTGATAATAGTTGTAGGTCTAGTCGTGTTGTCATGGGTTGTTTGTGTTATTCAAAATGGTTATAGTGTTTGTGGTTTTGTCTGCTACTTGTTTTGTCTAAGAATGTTGCTCTGATCTTTGTGCTACTTGTTTATGTAAATAATAAGTTGGTTATGTATAATAATAAGGGTGATTTTTCAAAATATTAAAAAAAAATCCAAGTTTCCTATTAAAAGGAAGATCTAGGAATTCTCAAACATTTCCCAGATTTTGAAATCATTAAATAGATAAAGGTTTTATACTTGTCTTTATAAAATTTCGTCTTTAAACCATTTTTTGTTGATTATTGATATGACAAGATATTTTCTTTCTCTTAAAATATTATTTCAACCATAGGTTTTTAAATCTTTCTTAACTTCTAAGTTTCATTTTTGGTTATTTCTCTCATGTATTCGTCTTCTGTGTTGACGTGTTTTGGATTTGATGTAAAGTATTTAGATGTAGTTGCTATCTTAGTCTCTATAGATCATCCACTAATGGTACATTAAAGGTTATTGTGTAGATTGTCCGTTAATGTTCTATTTTTAGTGTCAGTCACAGAGGGTTATTGAATGTTTTGGTATTGAGAGTCTTGGCTATTGTTTAGAAGCTTTGTCTGATTGTAGGTTTCTTGGTTGTATATATGTTGAAATTTTTTGAGAAGCTTGGAGACATAAAGAAGGGGCAGCCTATAATTTCGCGACATACAGCTAAAACTGGGTGTCGTTCCATATGTGCTGCTACATGAGACGTTTTGACGTCATAACCAACTTAATGTTAAAAGTGCAGAGCAGTTTTTCTTAGTTTTGTTTCTAAGTTGTTTGTCATAATATCTTTCTCTTGTTGATTGAGGTTATCATTGTGTTAATCTCAGTGTTTATGTAGGAAGTAGATGTAATTTTTTGTCTAAATAAATTGTTATATGGGCGAGTCTTTAGTTTCTTGCAAGAGTAAAAGGCTGAGTATTGGTATCATAATGTGCTGCGACAGGTAAACTTCCTTGGTCTGGTAATCTACTTAATGAATTGAAATGTGCAACTCTTTACAAAATTGATAAATTTTTTTATGCAATTTCAGTTGAAAAAAATGTCTTTCATGAGAAAACAAAGTTTGTTTTAAATAGATATTTTCTCTTGAAAAAAGGCTGTTTGTTTAAAAAAGGTATTTCCAAAACTATTCCTACTTTTTAAGAAGAGTTTTTTTTTTTTTTTTTTTTTTTTTTTTTTTTTTTTTTTTTTTAAGGATACGTAAATTTCTCTGATGTAATGTTTTTTTTGCTTATTGAATTGTGGGGGGTGTTGAAAAATATAACACTTGTAATTCTTTCAATTCAATAATCATGATTTTATGATCTTATGATTTCTTATGAGTCATGTTTGTTTTATTTTTATGTTGTATTGGGCTGCTGGAGCTGGACCGAACTCTATTGGACTAAACATACTGGGCTCAAGGCCCATTCGCTTGGTTTGTTTCACAGACTTTGTGAGGACTATAAAATGAGGCATGAAGGCATAATATCTCATTTTTTTGTGCTGGTCATTTTTTTTATCATTCATATATTATTATTATCATCTTTGTATTGTTCTCTTGTTCGAGATTGTTCTTCGTCTAGGGTTTCTCCCTGTGTTAGTCTTGGTGTGGTCATCTGTACGATCTTCATCGTCTATGTGGTCTGTAAGTTTGTATGTTTCTCTATCATCTCAACTGATCTAGACAATCAGTTGAGATCAGAAGACTTTGTATTCATTCTTTATTTTTAGGGTTCATCTATTGTTGAACCTTTGGGAGATTGGGGGGAACTTTTTTGGGTTGGATTAATAATAGATTTTGTCATGTTTTGTCGCTATGTTCTTGTTCAGTATTGTTCTGATTGTGTGTTGATTTAGATTTGGTATTAGCCATAAAATTTTACAAAACTCATATCTGATTAGGTATGTTGAACCCGTCCCAAAACCCATCGGGTTTGTATCGGGTAATTACCCGTCGGGTATCGGGTATACCCACGAGTTTCGGGTAAACCCGCTAATTTTAAAAACTTATCCATTGGATATATCTGACTAAAAACCTGCAGGGTATTTATTGCGTGACTACTAACCAATACGTTTTGCATTATCAAATATATATGTAAATGATTACAATGTATAAATATAAAAGAGTTAAATCATATAAAAACACTAAAAGACATAGATAACAGATATTATTCACAAATAATTGGCGTTTTTTAAGAAGATGGCAATCTAAATGGACAATTAAATATATTATGAATACATATTTTGAAAGATATATAGGAAATTACATCGGGTATCTAATCGGGTAAACGGATATACTTTATCGGGTAATCGGGTCGGGTAATGGGTATATCATCAAATCCCAAACCCGTCCCAAACTCGCGAAAAAAATAAAAATTAATTCCATAACCGAACCCATACCCGATTACCCGACCCCAACTCTTCACAAATGTGTCGGGTTTCAGGATTACCCATCGAGTTCGGGTTTGATTGCCATCCCTATTAATGAGACATTGCTTCTTAAATGGGGGTGGAGATTTAAAAAGGAGGATAGAAGTTTGGGGAAAAGAATCGTGATTGGTTTTCATGGGGCACGAAAAGGTTGGGCAACATTTCCTTATAAGACCGCTCGTAGTGGGGCGTGAATCTGGGCGCTAAATTGGAATTCGCACCCCGGCCACCGTTACACATAGGCGTTAAACACCAAAAAATGGGTCGGGCGGTATAATTTTAACGCCGGTGCACCAATTCTTTTGACCAATAAAACAGTCGCCACCTCATCTGTAGAGAGAGAGAGAGAGGGGTGTTGTTGTTTTTCTTTTTAACGACGATGGCCGGCGAAAGGTGATGGTGTACGGTGGTGGTGATGATGGTTTATAGTGGTGGTGATTTGCAAATGGTCATGGGGTATGTGGCTGTGATGTTTGGTGGTGATGATGGTGTAGATGTTTGTGTGAGAGAGATGAAGAAGATCAAGATGAACAAAAGAAGAAGAAGGAGGTGGTTAGGAGATGTGAAGAAGAAAGGTTGGTGGTGATGATGGTGTACGTGATGTGTCTTCAGTTTGTTTGTTTTTTTTATTAATAGCGCCCTAATTGTTTCCCTCTCCCACTACACCCCATTTTGAATTAAAGCCCCATGCTGACTCATGGGACCAATCACAAAGGGGGGGCTTAAATTTTTCACCCCCCACTACACATGGTCTAACAATCAAATTAATGGGTGTTCGAAAAGTATTGGTTAATGGCAGGCCTTTGTTTTGTTTTACTAGAGGTGTAGTTGGGAATGGTCAAAGTATTTCTTTTTGGAGTGACCCTTGGTTGTTTGAAGAAGCGCTTTGATTCAAATGGCCTAACCTTTTCCGACTCAAACGAGATAAAACCTGCATGGTGGCTGCCCGAATTATGTTATAGAACAAGGAGCTATTTTTTAATGGGCTGCATTTCCTACTTCGATTGAGGAGGTCAACAAACTGCATGTTTGTTTGGAGGCTGTTAGCAGTGTTCGGTTAAGTGACTTTCGGATTCATGGTATTGGGAAGGAGGCAAAGATAGGTCCTTCTTGGTGGCAGAAGCTAAACGTCTACGTGTAAGTGAGCGGCATTTCAGGGAGTTCTTCAAGATGGAGTAGGTTAGTTGGGTGCCAATTAAATGCAACGCTTTGTGTTGGAGAACAGAGATGAACTGTATCCCCACTAGAACAGAACTGGTTAAAAGAGGAGTTTATCTTGAGGAGGTCATGTGTCCGATTTGCGAGATTGAACAAGAACCGGTATGCATTTGTTTATGGGCTGCATTGTAGCCGCTGTAGTGTGGGCCAGAGTCGGAGCATGGTGTAAACTAAGTCTGATTTTTGCATTTGAGATCAAAGATTTGTTGGTGCTAGCCGATGAAGCCACAGTGCCGAGTAAATGTAAAAAAATTATTCAGTGCATTATAATGGTGAATATTTGGTGCATGTTTCAGACAAGGAACGAGAAAATATTCCAAGGAAGATCGGTTAAGGTGGTTGAGATAGTTCTAATTATTAAATCGTTGGCTTTTTTTGACTTCGTATTAGATCTAGTTTCAAGTATATTGTTTGAAATGATTGGATTAAATGGCCTTTATACAAGTTGTAAAGACGATTTATTTATTTATTTATTTTTTTTGCATTGCGGTACTTGATTGATTTGAGGACTCTAAGCGTGGTTTTTTTTTTTTTTTTTTTTTTTTTTTTTTTTTAATGAAATTGAAGGTAAAAAAAAAATGTTATCTTTGTTGTAAAATCTAATCAGTCAGATTTTATAATACTTTGGGAATGATTGAATTTGTGGCCACAAAATATGGGATTGAGGCATGTGATTACCATGTGATTTTACAATTAAGACAACACGTGCTTTGTTGTCCCCACGTAATGTTTTTTAACAACTTCACAATTGCACCAATATATTTCTAATAATTTATCCCATTCTGTATTGCTGTCGAATTGGGGGTTGTTTGTGTGTGTGATGGGATGATGTGGCATTCGGTGGATTGGGAATACGATCCCCTCTCCCGCAAAAAAAACCGATTGAATTTGATTGGTAGAGGGAAGGTGAGCGTTGGATAATGTCGTTTAAAAAAAAAAATCTTACTTTTTATTGTATAAATCAAACCTCACACATTTAACCATACAACTCCAAACACAATACATTTTTTTAATAATACCTTCAAACCAAAATATATTATGGATTCAAGGCGTTCTAACACGCAACTCTTTTTCCCAAACGTCCCTGCTACTCCCTTGACGCAAGTCCCACACTTCTAATATCCCACGACATGAGTTGATTCCACCACATACGTGTTTAGCGGTTTTAGTACGTCAACTCCAAAAGTAACGCATGGCAAATGCAAATGCAACAATACCAATTTCAAATGCATATGCAACAAAAACAACAAATGCCAATGTTCCCGCCGATGACGACGTTATACCTGAAACCCAACCAACCTAAAAAAAGACGCCAAAAGGAAAAAACGTGCACAAGAAAAACGAGCTACTACGAAATAGCATTCCTTGGAGTCCAGTTGAGTTAGAGGCCCTAAAACGAGCTTGGGTGAACGTGTCTACCGATCCTATAATAAGTAAGAATATTTTTTAAATATATAAATTGTCTTTAAAAATTATTATATTTATGTATGTTTTTTTAAATTTTTTTTTATTAACATGTAGGTACAAATCTCGTTTATTATTTATGAATTAGTTTACATTAATTATAAATATTAATTTAGAAATAATTTAGTTATTTTTCATTCTTTTATAAATAGTAATTGTTTTGGTCAAAAATTACCTAGTAGAAATAATTTTGTATTTCAAATTAGTACAAGTGAGGTAGAGTGCTAAATAAGTGAAATATGTTAAAAACTCAGTGGTATTCTGAAAATGGTGTATCAGGATGCTAAAGAAATAAATAAGTGACAACTATGCTCGGGATGACTTAGGTTTGCTTCGGCATGGACAGTTATATCCTCGGGATGGAACTGTTTATAATGAACAAATAAAGTAGTAAAACACAAAGAACAACACTCGATCTACGAGGAAAGCCCTTGATCAGTTGTAGATCGCCGACATAAAACCCCGGGAGGAGACCAGGCCCCTGCCTTGTTTGTTAATATTAATTTGGTAAAAAGGTACAACTTTGGATGAGCAAATGGACGAGCGTACTAAGATTACAATGATTGTGTGAGTGTTTTCTGATTAGCTAAGTGTATGTGTGTAGCTATAGTGTGAGTGCAATGTGTCCTATACTCGTCCAATACTCCCCTTTATATAGTACATGAAGTAAACAAAGAATCCCGTAAGATCCGCTAACTTAGTTAAGGTCTTTGAAGTCTTTAGATGACCGTTGTGGCAGTTTCAGCTCAGGTTTATGTTATTCCAGCTGTTTCCTTATCTTTCGCCGACATTTAATGTGTGTTCGTTATAACTTTGACTTCATCCTCGATCATGGACTATGGCTTTGCATGAGTTACACTTTAATCTTTGACTTCTTCATCTGAGAATTATAATATAGATGTTGGAGAGTATATACGAATCCATATTATAACTTAGTTGTACCTGCAATCACATATAAGAGAGATAATTCGTTAGTCCATTCTCAGGATGTGCACATGCTGAAGTTCTGTTACATCCTGATGTCAGTTGAGTCCTTCAGCATCCTGAGGATGCTATATCAGGGATGCGAGGTAAAATCATCATGAGGATTTTCACCCTCAACAATTATCCCCAAAAATATGTTACCGTTATTTTAATGGTAAAAGTATTTTTCCAATTAATGGGTTCATCTTTTCCATGTTCCAAGACCCTAACGGCTATTTTTTAGGCTAATTCTTCGTGATGACCGTTACGCCTCATCATATCCTGCCGCCTATATCTAGGTTTTTCTTCCTTCTTTATAATCAACTGAGATTATTTAAAAAAAGTAACTACTTTGCTTCTTTCTTGTTTTCTTTTTCTCATCCCTGCAAAAAAGTCTTTCAAATCATTTTTTTAGAATGAGCAAGAAATTAACAAGGGCTTTTGGTAGTGTTGGAATCCCTAAGGATTTCACACCTCAAAAGTTGATCAAAAATCCTGATCAAGAAATTTGTACTTTTTATGACAAAGATATTCAAGCCCTTAAGAAATCAGGGGCTTTTCCTGATTCTGCCGTCATTCAGCCTTTTGATCTGAATGCAAAGTTTGACTTTGCCTATTCTATCTGGGTTTGCTTTTTCTTCTTGCCATTCCAGCTTGGCCTTAAATATCCATTCCCAGATTTCATCAAAGAATTCTTTGATATGACAGGGATGGCTTATGCCCAAGCTATGCTTGAGATCTGGAGGATCTTAATAGTCTGTAACAAGATCATTCAGACTCATGGTATTCAGCTTCAACTTGGTGACCTGTCATACATATATAAGTTAAGAACACATGGGTCATGCCGTTATGTTCTCCAAGTTATTGACGCAGAACCTCCTTTTCTGCACAACGTTGTGAGATCTGATAGGCCCTGGAAATCAAAATTCTTTTTTTGTGAGAAGGGATTCTATTCCTTATGGAGATGAAATTCCCATGTCCTGGTTAAAGAGTGGTAAATATGTTAGATATAAACAAGATAGTCACATCCCGAGGATGTTAATAGTATTCTAAGTCATCATTATTTTGCAGGTGCTTGTTTTACAAAGCTTGTTCCTCCCCTAGACGACGCTTTTATTAGACACAAGGCAGTGTTAGAGCTACCAGCTTCAGCAAGGACTTTTGGAGTAGAAGAAAGCTTCTCTACAAGTTGTGCTTCTGAGATGTCTGGTGAGTTCTGTCATATCTTAAGGATATACTTATCTCGATTCCTGTGTTAACCTGTGTGTGACTTCTTGTTTCAGCAAAGAAGCCTGATCTTGATGAGATTGACAGTCAAGATATCCCAAAGATAACTTCTCCATCCAGCTTCAGGATGACAAGTCATCCCTCTGCCCCTAAGGCCAAAGCTCCAACTTCTTCTAAGAAGAGGAAGGCTGCCAGTACTTCTGCTCAAGAGACTTCTCCTTTGAGGGTCTCAGTTGTGATGCCATCCTAGGCAAAATCTCTCAGTTTGTTCTTTAGGTACGTTATTCATCCTGAGGATGGTTATAGTTATTATTAGCATATAATTAGATTTGTATACTTACCTGACTTCTTCATCTTTACAGGGGCATGAGTACTTGATGAAGTCCCTGGATGACATGAACAAAGAGTTTGCTGACACTAAGGCCAAGCTTGAGGATGCGAAGAAATCTGCCCTTGATAAGACAAAACAGCTTGAGAAGAAACTAGGCATGGTGGAAACTGAGCTGAAGGTTGTGAAGTCTGCTCAAGCCAAAAGCATGAGTGATCACCAAAAGGAGATGGAAGAGTATAAGCAGGGATTGATGAAGTCTGCCAGCATCTCTGTTTTTCAAGCTAGGGTGAGGATGGCATTGCAAGCCAAGGATCCCAACTTCAAGGTGGAGGACTGGGACGTTGGAGCTTGGCAAGAGAAGATCCCCAGTCTGGGTGGAAAGGAAGTGGCGTCTGAGTCTATCCCTGCTACTGTTCCTCGTGATGCTAGTAAAGAGGCTGAGGTGCCAGAGGCTCAGGTGACGGATGCCGGGGTGGCCAAGGAGTTTCAGGTTGAGGAACCAATGGGCAATGAAGGATATAATGACTAGGCCAGAGCCTACTTTTTTAGAATTTTGGAATGGTGGATTATGAACAATTTAGACAATTTTATGTTTTTACTTGTATGAACAATGAAAGCTTTTTGGGGTGGAGGGATCTTGGTTTTCAAGACGAAGCCTCAAATCTTTTTCAACCTTCATTTTGAAATACCGACCCCTGGTGGATGGGTCCTGGTTTAGGATGAAGCCAGGGGTTGGTATAATCTTTTATGAATAATATATAAATAACTCTTGTCATCTCTGTGTTCTTTGATATTATGCAAACATTAGCAAACACTTAGGGTATAAAGAAATGATAAAAAATAATACCTTTTGTATCTTCTCTGTTGAATAATTCTTCTAATCTTGCCACATTCTTCATAAGTCTTTCTCATCTTCAGGATGGTCTTCATTATCCTGAGCATGTCCCCAATTTCTTCTTCATCCCTGGGATGGTCTTGCATCCTGAGGATGTCCGCAGTGTAATATCTTCAATATAGACTTTAAGTCTACAATCCTTTGTGTTTTGGTCAAAAATTACCTAGTAGAAATAATTTTGTATTCCAAATTAGTAAAAGTGAGGTAGAGTGCTAAATGTGTGAAAATATGTCAAAGACTCAGTTATATTCTGAAAATGATGTATCAGGATGCTAAAGAAGTAAATATATGACAACTATGCTTGGGATGGCTTAGGTTTGCTTTGTGATGGACAGTTATATCCTCGGGATGGAACTATTTGTAATGAACAAATAAAGTAATAAAACACTAAGAACAACACTCGATCTACGAGGAAAGCCCTTGATCAGTTGTAGATCGCCGGCATAAAACCTCGGGAGGAGACTAGGCCCCTGCCTTGTTTGTTAATATTAATTTTGTAAAAAGATACAACTTTGGAAGAGCAAATGGATGAGTGTACTAAGATTACAATGATTCTGTGAGTATTTTTGATCAACTAAGTGTATGAGTGTAGGTATAGTGTGAGCAATGTGTCCTATACTCATCGAATACTCCCATTTATATAGTACATGAAGTAAACAAAGAATCCCAAGATATCCGCTGAGTAGTTAAGTTCTTTGAAGTCTTCATATGACCGTTGTGGTTGTTTCATCTCAGGTAAACGTTGTAGCAACAGTTTCTCCTTGGCTAGTTTAATGTTTCAGCTGTTTCCTCGTTTGTCGCTGATATTAAATGTATACCTGTTACAACTTTGACTTCGTCTTCCATCTTGGACCATGAGTTATACTTCTATCCTTGACTTGAGGATTATAATATAGACGTTGCTGAGCATGTAAATCCATATTATAACTTAGTTGTACCTGCAGACATACATAAGAAAGCTAATTCGTTAGTTCATTCTCAGGATGTGCACATGCCGAAGTACTGTTACATCCTGAAGTCAGTTAAGTCCTTCAGCATCCTGAGGATGGTACATTAGGGATGTAGGGTAAAATCATCCTAAGGATTTTCACCACCAACAATTGTCCCAAAAAATATGTTACCGTTAATATCTTTCAAAGTAAAAATATTTTTTAATCTAAATATCTTCTCTAATGACTGATGTAATGTCTTGTCAAGATGACAACGGCTTCTTTCTCGGCGTTAATTATGGGATGACCGTTACAAGCATCATCTTCTACCCTCTATATCTAGAGCTTATCCCTTCCTTTATAATCACATCTGATTTTTTAAAGAAGGTAATTTCTCTCTTCTTTCTTTCACTTTTCTCTTTAAATTTGCAATAAATTAGTAATATTTCGAAAATGGCAAAAAGATCCACAAGAGCTTCGGGGACTGTGGGAACTTTTGGTGACTTCATTCCCCAAAACCTCTCGAGTCATCCTGAACAGGAGATCTGTTCTTTTGATGATAAGGAGATTCATGCCCTAAAGAACTCAAAAATCTTCCCGAGTTCTGCTGAATTTCGTCCTTATGACCCTCATGCAAGATCAGATTTTGCATCTCCTACCTGGGTCTGTTTCCTGTAC
The DNA here is from genome assembly GCA_030844895.1 of Ambrosia x helenae. NCBI lineage: Eukaryota > Viridiplantae > Streptophyta > Magnoliopsida > Asterales > Asteraceae > Ambrosia > Ambrosia x helenae. The sequence continues at coordinate 95,267,175 of CM061229.1, forward strand.
TTACCATTCCTTCTAGGGTTAAGGTATCCTTTTCCTAAGTTTATCAAAGATTTCTTTGATATGACTGGGATGGCTTATTCCCAAGCCATGCCTGAACTTTCGAAGACTTTGATGGTTTGTAGCAGGTTCGTTGAGGATCATGGTGTCCATCTTCAAGTGGGGGACCTGGCTCATGTTTATAAGTTGTGGACACACGGTTCCCACCGTTATGTTCTTCAAGTTATAGAAAAGGATCCACCCTTTCTGTTTAATGTGGTAAAATCTGAGAAAAATTGGAAAACCAAGTTTTTCTTTGTTAAGAGGAGCTCTATTCCCCAAGGGGATGAGATCCCTCTTTATTGGTTAAAGAGTGGTAAAATCATTTTTAGCGTTTTTATGAAAAACTTTTTAGTTACATCCGAAAGATGCTAACAGCCTGAAAATATTTTTTGTTTAACAGGTGCTTCGTTTGCCAAGTTTGCTACTCCTGTGAATGACGCTTTTCTCCGGTGTGAAGTTATTTACATGTTACCTGAATCAGAAAGGACCTTTGGAGTGGAAGAAAGTCATTCCACAAGTCAAGCTTCTAAGATGTCTGGTGAGCATGTCATGTTACATCCTGAGGATGTTAAATCATTTTATTTACTAACCCTGTTATTATCTTAGCCTCGGCCAAGAAACCTGCTTCCTTTGATCTGGATGATATTGATAGCATGGATGTCAAGGCAATCAAAGTTACCTCTCCTTCTCCTTCAAGCTCCAAGATGACTACTCCTTCAACTAACCCTCCTAAGTCTAAGGCTGCTGCTGCTTCAAAGAAAAGGAAGGGGAGTGCCGCTGTTACCATTGCTCAGGAGATCACCCCCTTTGAGGGTTTGAGCTGTCACAAAATTGTGAGCAAGATCTCCCAATTCACTCTCCAAGTATGGTCTTATCCTGAGAATAGCAATGCTATGTTAGTGAGAAAAAGTTAGGAATGCTTACCTTTTCTTTTCCTTGTTAGGGCCATGAGTATCTGTCAAAGTCTCTGGATATTGTTGTTCAAGAACTTCATGAGGCACAGACTAAGCTTGAAGACGTCCAGAAGATTTCTCATGATAAGGGCAAATTTCTTGAGAGTAAGCTCGTAGAAGCAGAGCTGAAGAGAGTGAAGGCTAAACATGCCAAGGCCATGTTGGATCAGGAGAAGGAGGCACATGATCACAGGAATGGGCTCATCAAATCTGCTACTATTTCTGTCTTTCAGGCCAGGTTGAAGATGGCTCTTCAGGCCAAGGATCCAGGTTTTGATAAGAATATCTGGGATGTCGAAGCCTGGAAGGAGAATATTAAGAGCCTGGGCAGAAAATAAGTGGTTTATGAGCCTGTTTCTGTTGCCCATCCCGAGGATGTGGCCAAAGATCCTGAGGATGCAGTGGCAAAGGTAGCTGAGGCTAAGATTGCTGAGGTGGTGAAGGACCTTCCAGTGGGCGATGAAGGATGTGTTGACTAGGCTGGAGCCCACTTTTTATTTGATCTTTTGTGGTAGTTGTTGGTTGAACAATTTCAAAAAATTTATTTTGGTATGTAATAACTCAGGATATTATAAGGTTTGGGGTGGAGGGATCTTGATTTCAAGACGAAGCCCCAAATCTTTTATTTGACCCGGACCATAGATGTTGACCCCTGGTGGATGGGTCCTGGTTTTGGATGAAGCCAGGGGTTGACATCAAATTTTGATTATGATGCATTAATAATATATGGTAACAATCTTTTGACGCCATCAGCTTTGTATTCTTTGATATTCTGCAAACATTAACAAACACTTAGGACATAAAGGAATGACAAAAAATAATACCTTTTGTATTTTTTCTGTTGAATAATTCTTCTGATCTTGCCACATTCTTCATAAATCTTTCTCATCGTCAGGATGGTCTTCATTATCCCGAGGATGTCCCCAGTTTCTTCTTCATCCTTGGGATGGTCTTACATCCTGAGGATGTCCCCAGTGTAATATCTTCAGTATAGACTTTAAGTCTATAATCCTTTGTAAGAAAGAATTGAATCTTAATAAGATCCTGTAAAGGAAAACTTTGGTATTATACTGGCGACTTAGGCCTTTGGTTTAACTAGGTTCAAACCCTTTTGAAATAATCCTGGTGACAAGACCAATATGTAACATCTTGAGAATAACTGGCGACAAGGCCCTTAGGAATAACTGGCGACAAGGCCCTTTAGGAATTACTGGCGACGAGACCCTTTAGGAATAACTGGCGATAAGGCTCTGGTGACTAGACCAAATATGAGAAAGAGACATTGAAAAATGTTTAGACCTTAAGAGCTCCATCGTATATCTCAAAGATAATGAAATTGTCAGCCACTTTTACATGGACTGGTCCCACCATCCTAATAATATACATGGGCATCATGCGCTCCAGGCGAGGGTTGCTAACTCAATGAGAAAGGTGAAAACCTTTAAACCTTTGGAAGGTGTCAAACACCTTAACGGAGGAGAGGGTGGCCAACCCCCTAGTCTTATAAGCATTCCATCTTCAGGATGGTACTGCAAAATTCTCAAGATGGACTATTTCTAGACCATGTTTAGTAAAAATATAATCGATCAAAATAGATAAAGGATAAGTACTTACATATGGAGATGCTTTATCTCTATCAGCCTTCACCTTCATTCCACTTGTGATTCGGATCATGGTTTCTCTTCTAGAGAGATCACTCACATGCATCCTTAGGTATGGTAGTATTTTAAGTGAATTGCATTCCAAGCCCTTGGTAGAATTTCTCCTTCCATTGTTGATAACCAATATGCTCCTTTACCAGCTTCTGAATCGATCAAATATGGACCTTCCCACTTGGGAGCTAACTTACCATTGTTTGGTTTTGTTGTGTTTTGAAAAGCTTTTCTTAATACCAAGTCTCCTTCTTGAAATCTTCTTACCCTGATATTCTTGTTGTAAGCTTTAGCAATTCTTTGTTGATATGCTGCCATTCTTACTTTAGCAGCATCCCTAAGCTCATCCACAGTTTCCAAATCCTGTAGTAATGCTTTGGAATTGGTAGTTGCATCCTGAAGATGTTTCCTTGCTGTAGGCATGACCATCTCTGTTGGCAGCATTGCTTCTGTTCCAAAGACCAAGGAGAAAGGTGTCTGAGCAGTAGCATTCTTAGAAGTAGTCCTATCAGCCCAGAGTACAAATGGAAGTTCTTCTGCCCATTTACCTTTCTTTTCCCCAAGTTTCTTCTTCAAATTGTTGACGATGATTTTGTTTGAAGATTCTGCTTGTCCATTAGCTTGAGGATGGACTGGTGTTGAAGTCACCATCTTGATCCCCCAACTCTCACAAAAGTCAGTTGTTCTTTTGCTAATGAATTGAGAAACATTGTCACAAATAATCTCATATGGCACTCCAAATCTTGTTAGGATATTTCTTTTGATGAATGAGACCACTTCTTTATCTCTGATTTGCACAAATGCTTCAGCTTCAATCCATTTTGAGAAGTAGTCTGTCATTACCAGCATGAATACCTTTCCTCCGGGAGCTTTGGGTAACTTTCCTACTATGTCCATTCCCCATTTCATGAAGGGCCATGGTGAAATAATAGGATGTAGTGGTTCATCAGGCTAGTGAAGGATGCTGCTATGTCTTTGGCATGGATCACACTTTTGGGAATATAACATGACATCCATCTTCATAGTAGGCCAATAGTATCCTGTCCTCAAAGTCTTCGAGTAAAGAGATCTTCCTCCTATATGATTTCCACAGTCTCCTTCATTGATGTCCTTGAGTACTTCATTTGCTTCATCCTTCTTGAGACACCTCAAATATGGACCTACAAGAGATTTTCTATACAAAATATTGTCTATAATTGTGAATCTAGATACCTTCATCCTGAAAGCCTATGGGTTTTCTCCATCAGGAATGCCATCTTCTTGTAAATATCTTATTATGGGAGTCATCCATGATGAATCGTCTTGTGCCTGAGTGGCTAAAACAATGATATCCTCAGGATGGGCTATTTTATCCTCAGGATGTGCGTGGTTATCCTCAGGATGTACCTGACTATCCTCAGGATGCCATTCTTCAATCGCTGGTTTCGGAATGTGGATGATGGGAATCTTGGACCCTTCTGGTAGATTAAGAGAGGATCCCATGTTTGCTAAGGCATCAGCCTCAACATTTTCTTCTCTAGGTACCTGTGTTAGTGAAAATTCTACAAAAGAAGTAGCTAAATTTTTAACTTTTTCGAGATAAAGAGCTAATTTTTGACCTTTTACTGCATAAGATCCATTAAAATGATTATTAATCAACAAAGAATCCACAAATACTTCTATATTAACAATATGCATATCTTTAGCAAGTTGCAAACCAGCAATGAGAGCTTCATATTCTGCCTCATTATTGGTTGTCTGAAATGCACATCTAATAGCATGGGATATTTTGTCCCCTTGTGGCGATTTTAGTAGTATTCCTAAACCTGTTCCTTTTGCATTTGAAGCACCATAAATATATAAAATCCATTTTCCTAAGTTTTCGTTTAACTGTTGTACTTCAGATTCTACTTCAATCAGGATGTCAGTACTGAAATCAGCCACAAAATCTGCTAGAGCCTGAGATTTGATTGCATTTCTAGGCTCGTATACTAAGTCAAAGGCACTTAACTTTACTGACCACTTAGCCATTCTACCTGACATTTCTGGTTTTCTAAGTACATTTTTTTAATGGGATAGTTAGTTTGTACGTGTATCCTATGTGTTTCAAAGTAGTGTCTTAACTTAGTAGATGCCATTATCAATGCTAAAACAAGTTTTTCGAGATGAGAATACCTGGTCTCAGCATCTAGTAGGGTTTTACTTACATAGTAGACAGGATGCTGTTCCCCCTCGAAGTCTCTTACCAATACTGCACTTATAGCATTCCCAGAAACTGCAAGATATAGCTTTAGAGGTTCTCCATCCCCAGGCTTCATTAGGAGTGGAGCTGCTACTAGATACTCTTTCAGCTTCTTCAATGCTTCTTCGTGTCTCTGTCCCAGTCAAATTTACTATTTTTCCTTAGGATATCATAGAATTATTTACCCTTATCTGAGGATTTCGAAATGAATTTGGTTAAGGCTGCTATCCTGCCTGCCAGCCTTTGTACATCCTTGATATTTTTTGAGGATTTGAGATCAAGGATGGCCTTTATTTGTTCAAGGCTGGCTTCTATCCCTCTTTTGGTAACAAGATATCCTAGAAATTTTCCAGCACCGACTCCAAAGTGACACTTAGATGGGTTCAACTTCATATTATAGGCGTCCAGGATGTCAAATGCTTCCTAAAGATCTTGAAGATGATTCTCCGCCTTTTTGGACTTAACCACTATGTCATTTATGTACACCTCCATTGTGTCCCCAATCTTTTCTTTAAACATCATATTCACTAGCCTTTGGTAGGTTGCACCTGCATTTTTTAATCCAAATGGCATAGCTATATAACAATATATACCTGATGGGGTCATGAATGTTGTGTCCTCTTGATCGTCTGGTTACATTTGAATTTGTTGGAATCCTGAGGATGTATCCATGAATGTCAGCATTTCGTGGCCTGATGTAGCATCCACCATTGAATCTATATGTGGTAATAGGAATGGGTCCTTAGGACAGGCTTTATTGAGGTCTATATAGTCTATACACACTCTCCACTTCCTATTCTTCTTTTGAACTACCACCACGTTGGCAAGCCATCTTGGGAATTTTACTTCCCTTATCATCTTGGATTTAAGGAGTCTATATACTTCTTCTTGTATGATGGCATTTCGTTCCGGGGCAAACTTCCTTCTTTTCTGCTGAATGGGCTTGAAATTCTTATCAATCCCAAGTTTGTGAGTAATGACATCTCTAACCAGTCATATCTTCATGCTTCCATGCTAAAGTAGACATCCTGCATTTAAGAAATGAGATTAGTGATTGTTCAATGTCATGAGGGATATTCTTACCAATTAGCACAGTGATATCCTTGTTATTGTTATCAAGGCAAACAGCCTTTACATCCTGCTCAGGATGTGCCTTGACATCTTGAGGATGGCACTGTGCATCCTTCTGTAATTGCTATGCTTGACGTGATGAAGCCTTCATAGATGTTGTATAACAATCCTTGGCTTCCTGTTGATCACTATTGACTTTGACAACTCCCCAAGGTGTAGATAACTTTATACACTGGTGATATGTTGTAGGGACTGCCTTCATGTCATGTATCCAGGGTCTCCCAGGATGACATTGTAGCAGGATAGGGAATCTATCACACATAATCTCTGGATAGAGTTCACTCCTTCTACATATACTTGTAGCTTGATGTCCCCTACTGTACTCTTAGTTTCCCCACTAAAGCCCACCAAAACTGATGATCTGGAAACTATTTCTGATTCCGGGATGTTCATTCTTTTGAGAGCTTCAAGCTGGATGATATTCACCGAACTTCCTCATCTACGTGGATCCTGCGAACAAAGTGGTTAGCAATATATAAAGTAATTACCAAACCATCATGATGAGGATCAAGAATGTTTTCTCGGTCTTCCTCCTCGAAGATGATCACTTTAGAGGTCGTCAGGATGGTCGTCTTCATTGGTCTTTCTCCTTTTTCAGTCTTTGTTTCCCTCGCATGTCTTTTAGAAGCTGAGTATGAGGTTCCACAATTGGCTGACCCTCCTGAAATGAAGTTAATAATACCAACATCCTTAGGTGGGGATGCTGCTCTTTCTGGGATGTTGGTGCCATCCTGAACCCTTGATTTCTTCTTGCCTATGAGATCTTTAAGGTGACCTTTGCTCAAGAGATATGCTATCTCCTTTCTTAGGGCGATGCAATCTTCAATGATATGGCCGAAATCTTCGTGAAAAGCACATCATTTGGACTTGTCTTTCCATCCTGTCTTGTTTACTTTCCTCGGCCATCTTTCTTTGTCCCCTAGATCCTTCATGGCGTACATCAATCCTGTTACATCCACAGAAAAACAGTAATCTGATAATTTAGGGTAGTCATCCTCATTGTCGTCCTCTACCACATTGATCTTATTATTATTAGGCCTAGCATATGGTTTTTGCTTGTATGGCTCGTATGTGGGAGTGGACTTTCGATTGGGATGGTTATATTTTGTGGATGACTCTATCCTCTCTTGTATCTTCTTATCATCCTCAAGTCGGATGAATCTCAAAGCTCTGTTCCTGACTTCATCCAAGTTCCTGCATGGATTCATCACCAATTCTTGAAAGAATGGTGAATCTCTTTGCAGCCCCATCTTGAATGCCTGTACTGCTGTTGTGACATCCAGGTTTGGGATGTCAAGTGCTTCCTTTCCAAACATAGTAATGAATTCTCTTAGTGATTCCCCCTATGGTTGAGTCACCCTGTATAGATCACTTGTCAAACGTTCGAACATTCGACTATAAGAAAATTGATTATTAAACATGTTAATTAAATGTGCAAAAGAAGTAATAGAATAGGGTGGAACACTTAGGAGCCATTTCAGGGCTGGACCGGTGAGAGTTGAACCAAATCCCTTGCATAAACATGCTTCTTTCAGATTGGCAGGGATTGGATTTATTTCCATCCTTTCCCTATATTAGGCCACATGCTCCTCGGGATTTGTAGATCCATCATAGAGCTTCATGCTTGGAGTTTGAAACTGCTTTGGGATCTCTGCATCACATATGGGGGATGCAAATCTGGAAACCCTATGGCATGCTGAGGATACTTTGGGGATGGGTTGAACTATCCCTGGCACACTCGAGACCATGTCTTTGATCTTCTGAAGCTCCCTTGCTAGCTGAGGGCTTATTCCTATATCCTGCAAAGAAGCAACATCATTAGCAGTAAAAGTACTAGAACTTAAATTGTTACCGTTATTGTTATATCCTTGGGATGGCACAAGTGCATATCCTGGATCCCTGGTGGTTGCCATCCTGGGTGTTATAGTTATTTCTGGATCAGAGAACCCAGTACTCATGGGGATAAAATCTCCTTGATGCACCCCCCAGAGATGCTAGAATTAAAATCTAACACCCTGGGCTGCAATGGTGTCCGCATGTCTTCACTTGGCCTTCTTGAGGATGATTTGAGAGCTTGTATCTCTCTTATCAACATCCGGTTTGTGTCTTGTTGTTGATGTATCGAATCTTTCATCAGTGCAAACATAGAAAGCAGTTCATCATTTGACACAAAAACATGAGGAGTAGATCCAGATGCTCCTATTGATGGTCTTGGTGGGATTTGAGAAGTAGAACTTCTTGGTAATGCATGTGGAGGTGGATAATCAGTATTTCTGGTAGAGGTTGATGATGCAATGGATGAAAAGACAGTTTTCTAGGAAGAAGACATAGTTGTCAAGTTTTGTAAAAAGGAATTAAATGAGAGAAAGTTTTAACAAAGTTTTTTTGTTAAAATAGCACCACTTGCCCCACGGTGGGCGCCAAATTGTTTTGGTAAAAAATTACCTAGTAGAAATAATTTTGTATTCCAAATTAGTAAAAGTGAGGTAGAGTGCTAAATAAGTGAAATATGTTAAAAACTCAGTTGTATTCTGAAAATGGTGTATCAGGATGCTAAAAAAATAAATAAGTGACAACTATGCTCGGGATGGCTTAGGTTTGCTTCGGGATGGACAGTTATATCCTCGGGATGGAACTGTTTATAATGAACAAATAAAGTAGTAAAACACAAAGAACAACACTCGATCTACGAGGAAAGCCCTTGATCAGTTGTAGATGGCCGGCATAAAACCTCGGGAGGAGACCAGGCCCTGCCTTGTTTGTTAATATTAAATTGGTAAAAAAGTACAACTTTGGATGAACAAATGGACGAGTGTACTAAGATTACAATGATTGTGTGAGTGTTTTCTGATTAGCTAAGTGTGTGTGTGTAGCTATAGTGTGAACAATGTGTCCTATACTCGTCCAATACTCCCCTTTATATAGTACATGGAGTAAACAAAGAATCCTGTAAGATCCACTAACTTAGTTAAGGTCTTTGAAGTTTTCAGATGACCGTTGTGGCAGTTTCAGCTCAGGTTTATGTTATTCCAGCTGTTTCCTTATCTTTCGCCGGCATTTAATGTGTATCCGTTACAACTTTGACATCATCCTCGCTCATGGACTATGGCTTTGCATGAGTTACACTTTAATCTTTGACTTCTTCATCTAAGAATTATAATATAGATGTTGGAGAGTATATATGAATCCATATTATAACTTAGCTGTACCTGCAATCATATATAAGAGAGATAATTCGTTAGTCCATTCTTAGGATGTGCACATGCTGAAGTTCTGTTACATCCTGAAGTCAGTTGAGTCCTTCAGCATCCTGAGGATGCTATATCAGGGATGCGAGGTAAATTCATCCTGAGGATTTTCACCCTCAACAATAATTATTACTATTTAAATATATATTTAATATATTAAATAAAATTTTTATCAAGAGTGGGCTCTTTTAGGGTCACGACCCGGGTCAAACTCAATAACCAAAGCTTGGGCTCAGGATCATTTACTAAACGAGCTTGCTTTAGTATGGTTGTTCATGTTTATTTGAAATCCGACTTGAATTTGAAGCTACCCGATCCCGTATTAGACAAGACCTGAAAAATCCGAACCTAAATAATTCAAACCCGAATAACCCGAACCTTAAATGAATAGGTTATCTAGTCACTTATCCCACCAAAAACTCGAGCAACCTGACCCGAAAAACCAAAAAATAACCCGAACATTTAATTTCTTTTTTATTGGTTTGTGTAAGTTTGGAGTCTTTGTATCTTAAAATTTATGTTTTAAGACTTTTGAACATCATTACATCAATATCATATTGTATAATAATGTTTATAAACTGGAAAACCGAACAACCTGACCCAAACTATAACCCTAACCCAACCAACATGAACTTTAAGTGGTTAGGTTAGCGGGTCACTTTTTCTCGGCTAAAAACCCAAACAACCTAACCCGAAAAATAACCCGATGAGCACCCCTGGTTTTTAGGCTCCATCTCAGAGTTGAGCTCGGTTAGGCATGGCTCGTTTTGAGCTATTTTTCATGCCAAACTTAAGTAACTTGCGAGTAGCTTGGCACATTTGCACCCCTACATAACCATAACTGCTAAGTTGATTAAAGAAATTTCATAGCCATAACAATTGGTTATGTACTTATGTCAGTTATCATCGGTCCGGTTATACTGGTTATGGTTTAGTTTTCGGTTATGGCTGCTAATTGGCTCACCCCTAGGTTAAAGATGTACTGTGTATGATATAAGAGGTGAAATTGAAACTAAAAAAAACATCAAAACAAATGTGTACATTATATCATTTGCCATTACGATTCATTATGGTACTAATAGGTTATTAGCACTTGGTATAGCAACCAAAGAGAAAACATAGTAAGTTGTGGTATACCGAAAAGATATTAACACGATCATTACAAGAAAAATGGGTTATTTAAGTTTTGTTTATAATTTTAATTTTTTAAATAAGTCACTTATATGCATCTCTTCATTTCTTTGTTTCATTTTTTATTACTCACCCTATCGTATTTCACATTATATAACACAGTTTAGAGGCTGTTTGGTTGATTAAGTGCTGAATCATTAAGAGGTCTAAATGGTTAAGTTCTTAATCATTCCATGGAATCCATTCAGAGCTTTTTTTTGGTTGAAACAAACAGTCTGAATGCTGAACCATTTAGAGCTGAATGGTTCAGAGCCTCATTAAGAGGCTACCAAACAGGCCCTTAGTGAAAAATCTAAAATCATACCCACATGTTTACATTTGTTTTACATATATCACCTCACGTATCAGGTTCGCTGAAATTAAATTGAAACAATGGAATCAGAATTCCAATTCTTAATGTGTTTGGTTCACAAGATTCGTTAGAAGTGAAATTTCAAGTCCATTTTAATGTGTATAGTAATGAAAGGAATTGGAAATGAAAATGGAAATGGATTCCGTCATATTCCATTACTTATAGGAATTCAATATCCTTCTAAAATGTGAAGTAATTTAACTAAATCCATTGGAATCTATAACCATTCAACTCATCGTATATGCCACCTCACCCCTCATAGCGTCAACCCAACCACCATCGACACCGCCTCGAATTGTCGAACCGAACTGCCGTTCCGACTCACACCATCCATATTCGATCCGGACCGGCGTCGATTCGCAACGTTCACACCTGAATCAAATCGTCGTCAACCCAACGGTCCCAGATCGCCACTGACTCGGAGTGTCCCGATACGAATCGGTTAGGGGTACTGGTGTGGGTCATGTCGTTTATACGGGCAAGGTTAGTTTGTGCCTACGGGTTGAGTAGTTTTTAGACCAAACGTAGAAATGTAAGTGTCTTACCAACCCGACAAAACAGTGACCCCTAATGTCTCAGACCCACATGATGTTGACCAACTCCGTTTCGGCCTGATTAGGCACCCTACAACGCGGAGCCCTTTCAACCCAAATCGACCCATCGATGACCCAAAACATTTCGGCCTGAAACGACCGGCCAACGACCTGCACTATTTTGGCCTGAACCGGCCTGCCGAGGACGAACACGATTTTGGCCGAACCAGATCATAGACGAACCAAACTGTTCTCGATAAGAACTACCCGTCGATGAACCAAACCATTACGACCTGAGTCAACCTGCACGGTTTTGGCCTGAACCGGCTCGTCAACGACCTGCATAATTTTGGCCCGAAACAGCCTACACACAGACTGCACTGTTTCGAATCGAGCCAACCTGCCAAAAGCTGCACCGTTTCACTCGACCGGGCCCATTGAGACCCGAACCAACCGACCAATGGTTCGAACAGTTTTGACCCAAACTGACACATCGATGACTCTCACCTTTTAGACCTAAACCGGCTAACGACGTCTAGCACCGTTTTAAACGAACCAAGCCCATCGAAGACTTTCCCTGTTTCGACAAGATCGTGCCCGCCATTTGCGCCCTTTGGCCTTGGCAGGCCCGTCGACAAAATGCACGCTTTCTACCTAAACTAGCCCGACGACGACCTGCGACATTTCGACGTGAACCGACCCGCCAACAACCCAAGCCATTTGACCCCATGGTCTGTTAAGACGGTGATGCGGGTTAGGGGCAACTTGTCTGGTCGGGCCGAGTACTCAACAAGTAATCTTCGAGTACTCCCTGCCTAGGTGTAACAACCCAGAGTGGACCCAAAAATTTTTTTTGCGTTATTTAAATTGAAACCAATAAATAATACTATTTGGTGCGAAACCAAAAACTGAACCATTAAATATATTAAATATTATTAGAATACACAATACGAGAACGGACTAATACGCGTTACAAACCGAAACTAGGACCCGAACCCGAAGTGATGAGTCAACAAGGGAGGACATGTCTTCCCCTTGTCTTGCCAACACTTTCATAAAACCATTGGATGGTTTTGTGAAGCCATCTACTACCCTTCCCCTATAAAACCCCAAACCCACTTCCCTTCCCTCATTTTTAATAAACACACACACATTCCCTGCAAGAAAGAAAGTGAGCTGAGAAGAGGAGACCGGAGTATCTCTGGCGGTCAAGGCGGAGCTCCGGCGGCACCATTCCTAACAACCAAACCACAACCCTTCTTACCCATTATAAAAACTAGAGAGATAGAGAGAAAGAGATGCAGAGACAGAGAAGGAAAGCAGAGAGAGCTCAGTAAGAGGAAGACGGCGACGGTTCACAGTGGTGACGGTGGTGGCTGTGGCAATCGCTCAGATCTAATTACAGAGGTAATACCCCCAAACAACTTCTCCTCTTCCTTTATTCATAGCTTGGTGTAGTCACGATAGTGATGATTAAACTTCAGATGATTGAGGGTGGTGGGTCGAACTTGTCTATCAGTGACAAGGTGAGGGAGGTGATAGGCGACAGTAGTGGTTACCAGGTGGTTGTGACAGCCGGCCGGTACACTAGTGACAGCAATGACGATAACAAAGGTGGTGGTCAATGGTGGTTGTCCTAGGTGACTTATGGTGAGAGATTATGGTGGACTAAAGTGGTCGATGGTAGTGTTGTTGGGTAAACGAGTCAGTCAAGGAGTCGGGTTTAGGAGACGGGTCGAGGGACGAGTCAACTGATTAGTCAACCAAGGTCAACTGTCTGGTCAACTGAGTCCATTCTGGTAAACAGAAGTCATACACGATCAACTGGGAGCAACTGGGACAGAATCTGGTCAACGCAAACCAAGACCGAGTATGAGGTATAAACGGACCTACTAACTTGAGACTTATATTAGTTATAACCTTTAGATTATATAATATTGCGTTTGGGACTTGACGAGCTTTTACGAACCAAGACCATGATCACAATTTAGTTTGGACATTAGTTATATACCTTGACTAGGATACTTGGGAGGTGGATAACATTTTGGCGCCTAGACACATAAATGGGATTAGACAAGAATATAAACACCAAGACTTAGGGTTTGGATGACGAGACTAAATGGACACGGATACTAACTCGTGATGATGGAACCTTGGATTATAAAGTGTATAGACTCGGTCAACTACGACATGGACATTTAAACAACGACTTAAACATCGAGACTTAGGTCATGAACTCGACATTGGAATATTGGCGATTAAGACTTTGAATTGACGAAAACATATCTTAAGTGTACATACATGAATAAATTAAATCTAGTTGATAATAGCGATACTTAGACATGGACTTGGAACATATAATATCGACACAAACCATTTAGCGAACTAGTGTATGCCGAAGCGTTGCATAAGGCATCCGGACTTGGATAATGGGACTAGTCATACGAACATGAAGTCTTAGACTAGACGCTTTAGACATTAAGAAGTAAGACGTGAATTAGATCAAACTAACATTTATCATATAAACATATAAGCATATATTAAAATATATTATGTATTGACTTATATATTGGGACGAGTACTACTCGGTAACATTTGGACATTAGAACTAGGATGCGGACTTGTTTAGAACTAGACATTGACACGCAAGGTTTGGACGGGAATATCACCACTGCCTATGTTAGGATCTGAGTTTGATTGTTTTGATTGTTTAAGTAATATGAGTAATGAATGAAATAAACTATAAATGGAAAGCGCAGCGGAATGATAAACTGTAAATCAAAACAAGAGAATAATTGTTTTTGAATCGAAAGCTTTCATATAATGGAATGATTACAAACGATTACAATTACCCCCCTCAGCCTGATCACTCGTGTAAGTTTGTCTAAGAGAATGTTTTGAGTGATGGAATAGAACAGTACATGCACTGTTCTATTTATAGACAATCTAAACCACTAGTGACCTAGTCTGACATCACCTAAGAAAGTGACTTCTAACTGAATAACAACATAAAACATCTGATGACACAAATAACTGTTACATTGAAAAACTCTGAAAGGCAAACAGCTGATAGGAAACCTCTGATGGCCTTGAATCATCTGTTGGAGCCTAAGTGTTGTTGGCTCCAACAGATCTTTAGTATTCAGTACTTTGATCAGTAGTTGTTCTTCATCAGACCTTTGATCAGCAGTTGTTCTCTATCAGACCTTTGTAATAGCAGTTGTTCCAGCAGTTGTTAGGGTACAACAGATGTTAGGGTCAATGGTCTTTTGGGAGAAGTAACTTGTAAATGTTGTTCTTATTAAGGATCAATTGTGTAGTATATTTTGGCTTTCCAATCATCTGTTCTTCTCCAAGTCAGCAGACCCAACAATCTCCCCCTAGAACAGATGATGCCAAAACTAAGCTTTATGTTGATCTTTATTCCTCATCAGACTTTCTCGGATTTGCCTTTTGAACTGTAATTCAAAGCTCAATGAGAAGAAGTCTTCTGCATCTCTTTCAAGCTCTATGTTTAGCAATGTTTGGAGATCATCTACACATAGGCCATGTGCATCATCCATACTCAACTTTTGGGCATCTCCATCTGATCTAAGCAGAGTCAATTCATGGTCGTCTTTGTTGACCTTCCATTTTAGAATTTTTGAACCAGAGGATCTGTTGAGCTGCAAATTTATTTTTGATGAGTTTGGTGATGGAGGTCTCCCAATGAGTTTCCTGAGTTTTTCAGTTGTGGGATCAGAGAAAAAATGTACTTGGTTGAAAAGACCCTCTTTTACAAATGTATCAGCAAACTTCTTCTGGTCCTCTTCAGACATTTCCTTTTGTTTCTTGAACTGTCTCTTGGCAGCAACAGATAGGTCAGAAGTATCAAGCAAGCTGTCAAGTGTAAAGGCCTGTTGAGGTCTCTTAACCATGGGAGCATCTGAGTAAATTGGTTTTCTGGGCAGTGTAGGATCTTTCTTTCTATTCTCTTCCAACTTCTTGTATGTTTCAACCAGCCTTAGCTCAGCCCATCTTGCAACTGACTTCATCTCCCCATATTTGGCAGCCACAATTTCTTCTCTCATTCTTTTGAACTTCAAAGCTCTGACTAGATCTCTGCCTTTCCTAAAATCAGGGGCAGAGATTTCACTTGGGGATTCTTAGCCATTTCTTCAATTCTTATAAGTTCTTCTTGAAGAGCATGAGTGGTCCAACCTGCAAACTGTTTCTTGGTTGCTTTGTAGGGCATGGTTGCTTAGATTTGTTCAAGGATAGATTCCCTAACCACCCTTTCCAAATCACTGCTGAGAGGCATGGTGGACATGGAGTTGCTCAGGGTCTTAGCAAAATCTTCAATCCTTCTTAGTTTGCTAAACTTTGCTGAGTGGATGCCCTGAGCAGTCCTGTCATCTTTCCCTTTGCATATCTCCTTGATGATCAAATCAGCCTGTTCAGTCTTGAATTTAAGATATTGATCTATGTTTCTAGGAGTAGGAAAATTTGAAAGAGATGGGAAAGATATACCTGATGGATCCTCAGTATTGTAGAAGGATTGCATTTTCCCTTGAGTAGATCAAGCTCAAGAGGATACTGAGCAGCCAATGGTGTGATGGATGGTGGTGGTCTGTGAGATGTGAATTGAGAGATGTGTGGTGAGAATGATGTATGTGCGATGGCTGATATAGGTGTAGGTTTGGTGGTTGAAGTGATAGGTGGTGATGTTTGTATGTTCTCATCTTGTACCACAAAGGTTGATTTTCTTTTTCTTTTGTACGAGATAAGTGGTGATGGTGGTGTTTGGGCAGCAGTGGTTGTGTTAACATCTATTGGCACTTGTGTAGGACCAGTAGATGTTTGGGATTTAGGTGGTGAAGTGGTTGTAGGTGGTGGTAGGTTTAGTTATTGGTTTGGTGGTTGTGGTGGTAGCAGTGGTTCTAGTAGCAGTTGTTTTAGCAGCAGTTTCGGATGGTGGTTGTTTGATGTGTTTTGCAGGCATTTTCTTCCTTTTAGAGGAGCCAACATCCTCAACTTCCTGTTGTTGCTCTATCTTTCTTTGCACTAGAGCTTCTGCCTTGACTTCCAATGTGTCAAGCCTTTTCTGCTTAGCTTCAGCATCCTCTTCAGCAATAACATTTGCAGAGGTATCAACTTCTTTTGCCTTGCTAGTTTTGACAGTTTCAGCATCAGCAGAGGTTTGAACATTGGGTTGTTGTTGTTATGGTGCTGTTTGGGTAGACCCTGGTTTGTTGGCAGCTTTTGATTTACCCTTTTGTGAGGGTGGACAACCAAAGGGATCTAGCATTGGAAATCTATCTCTGCCACACTCCCCCTTTTTGGCATCATCAGCTGTGAACTCATCATCATCTTCATCTCTTCTGATGGTTGTAGGGGCAGAGCCAGTGGTCTTCAGCAGATGGTCTTTGATGGCTTTAGTATCTGCTTGGGTATCTGTGTACCTAGCATCTACCATAGTTCTGATCTGAGCCATGTAGGTTTCATGTGTTTGATCTGCTAGTTTTCTATGAGCTATGATGATGGGGGAAACTGATTTTCATAGCTCACTAGCAATCTCTTATTTGGATGGTTGACTTTTGGTTAGAGCAGCCAAAGATCCCATGATTGTCTTGAGATCTGTCTTGATGTCAGCAACAGAGGTTTCAATGGATTAAACCCTAGCTGTCAATTCTTGGTATTTTAACCCATCACCTAAATTAATAGGATCATCTGGATTCCTACCGGTGGTAGTTGTATCTGGTTCAGTCCTAGGAGGTGAGTCCATAGAAAGAGAACCAGATGCCCCTTTGTCTTGGTTATGGGGACTTCCAACTGATTTTGGGGTCACTATAGTGGCCTCATCAGTTGTTGCCTTCAAGGAAATCTTAGCTATGTA
This sequence comes from Ambrosia x helenae, assembly GCA_030844895.1. NCBI lineage: Eukaryota > Viridiplantae > Streptophyta > Magnoliopsida > Asterales > Asteraceae > Ambrosia > Ambrosia x helenae. The sequence continues at coordinate 95,284,370 of CM061229.1, forward strand.
ACCACTGTCTTGTTGTGAGACAATGGTCTCTACATCAGTAGTGGTTGATTCACTTGAAAACTCACCTAGAGTTGCATTGAACTCCAGGGGTGTAACCTCCTCTGTTCGTGGGTTAGCTAATTGATTTTCCTCAGTCCTAGTCACTTGTTGGTGAGTACTCTCATTGATGGGTGAAGGAGAGGAACTGGGAATGTCCTGAGTTTTATCAATAGCTTCGAACAATGGTTTCATTGTTGGAAGGACATGTGATGGTGAGGGTGGAGGAGTGAAAAGAGAAGTACCCCTGGGAGAAGGGCTTATAATCATATGGTCAAGTGACTCATATGCCTCATGATGTTTTTCTCTTTGGCTTACAACATGATCCTTTTGTGAGGATTCATGAGGAGTTTGTTCAGGTTGAGATATATCCAACTGTTGTGAGGAAGTAACAACAGTGGTTTCTTGTTGCTTGTGTGCTACAACAGGGTTTTCCTCTGGTATCTCATCTTCCAGAGGCCCCTTTTTGGTTTTGTTGGTGGTTTTTGTGGATGGACGTTTTCGTTTAGAGGTGGCTGGTGTGGGTTTCACAGCACTGGATGTAGTGCCATGATCACCAGAAGCAGTGGGCTCAACAACAGAGGTTTGGACAACAGTTGTTGTCTTAATCCTCTTTGTTTGTGTTTTCGAAACTTTAACTTTTGACACTTTTTCTTGGTTGTTTGAACCCAACATTCTTGTAAAAGTTTCATCAGTTAGACTCTTCATTTGAAATGATTTACCCTTTTTATAATATTTTTCAGGTAAAACCTTTTGTAGGATTACACTTAAGAGTCTTGGGTATATCAGAAAAGCATTGTTTGACCCAGACTTTATTCCCTTCACATTTGATACCAAATCCAAGAACAGGCCCTGGGATTGATTGTAGTCAGATTCTGACAACATAGCATATCCCAAGTACTGAATTCTCAATGGGATTTCATAAAAAGAAGTGGATTTAGCAGAGACACAGAGAAGGAGTGTATGAAAGAAAAATTTCATGACTGGTGGGAAAAACTTTTTGAAAAGAGTTGACCCAGTCATTTGTGAATCATAACCCCTTTCCTAGAATTCAGTGTGAAGTTCAGCCTTAGGGAAAGAGTCGTTACCTGACAAATCATTCAATGAGAAGGTTGTGGATATTAGTTGGGGGGTAATGGCGATATTTCTCTCTCCAATTTTTGAGATAATGGTTGTGGGCTTTTTATCCTGTAGAAGAACCTCAGCATTTAACCAGAATTCTTGCAGAGTATCGATATAGATGGGGGCATCAGCGGTTAGTATTGTCAGGTATTTAGATTTGAGAATGATGTCGATGGTTATGTGGAATGGGACGTTTTCATATGTTTTGACCAGATAGGGAAGGTAATTGTGGGTGGCTTTAGCTTGAAGATCCATTGTAATGGATTTTGAGTGTAAGGATAAGAGGAATTAGAGTGGGGGTTTGAGGTTGAAGAAGGCGGTTTCAGTATTTTGAATACAATGAGACATTGTAACATCTGTTGTGGTAAAACAAGGCTTTTATAGCCTCTGGTGAAACCGCTGATGTGGCCAAAACTCTGCTTTTGAGAGCCGAAGTGGTAAACATCTGGTGGCATACAGCTGTTGTTCTACCAAATTGTTGATGCTAACAGCACTTGGTTTTTTTAATATATATATATATATATATATAAATGTAAACAGTTGTTTTATCTGATCAGACGTTTGAAAACAGATTTTCAACCAAACAGTGGTTGTTTTATCTGATCAGATGTTTGAAACAGATTTTTCAACTAACAGTGGATAGAATGGATGAAACCGTGGTTGTTTTATCCTTAGCAGATTTTTCAACCAAAATGCTATTTTTAAGGATGAATTTTGATTTTTCTGAAACATTTTAATGTTTTTATTTAAAACATTTTTGTTGTTTAGTCCATGTTTAGCATACCAATCCTAGATATCAGATTTTCAAAGGTAGATGTGTCTAAAGCTTTTGTCAACACATCTGCCAACTGATCCTCTGTTGGAACATGGTGCAGAGAAATCAAACCTTTTTCATAACTATCTCTGACAAAGTGATGTCTGATGTCAATGTGCTTTGTGGTTTAATGAGAGACTGGATTTTTGATGATATTTTTAGCAGCTTGACTGTCTAGCATGAGTGGAGTCTTTAATGCAGCTATACCAAAATCCAGTAGTTGATTTTGAAGCCACATGAGTTGGGCTGTATGTATTCAGCCTCTGCTGTTGAAGTTGAAACAGCTGCTTGCTTTTTGCTTTGCCATGAGACTAAGGCATTCCCTAGAAACTGGCACCCTCCTGATGTAGACTTCCTCGTGGTGTGGCAGCCAGCAAAATCACTATCTGAATAACCTGAATGCTCAATGTTTCCATTAGCAGGATACCAGATACCAAGTGTGGGAGCACCTTCTAGGTATCTGAATATCCTTTTCACAGCAATAAGGTTTGACTTTCTGGGTGAAGCCTGGGATCTTGCACAGACACAGGTAGCAAACATAATGTCTGGCCTAGATGCAGTTAAGTATAGTAAAGACCCAATCATGCATCTATAATGTGTTTGATCAACCAGTTCATCCTTGTCATCAATAGTGAGCAGCTTGACTGTACTCATGGGTGTACTACATGGCTTACAATCATTCATCTCAAATCCGGTTAATAAATTCTTTACATATTTGTTTGGTGAATGAATGTGCCATTTTGCAGTTGTTTCACTTGAAGACCAAGGAAACACTGAAGCTCACCCATGGCACTCATCTCAAACTCTGCTGTCATGAGTTTTCTGAACTCTTCACACATTTGGTTACATGTGGATCCAAAAATGATGTCATCCACATATATTTGAACAATCGTTAAGTGTTTCCCTTTCCAAGTGGCAAACATAATGTCTGGCCTAGATGCACTTAAGTACAATAAAGACCCAATCATGCATCTATAATGTGTCTGGTCAACCAGTTCATCCTTGTCATCAATAGTGAGTAGCTTGGCTGTGCTCATGGGTGTACTACATGGCTTATAATCATTCATCTCAAATCTGGTTAACAAATTTTTCACATATTTCTTTTGATGAATGAATGTGCCATTTTGCAGCTGCTTCACTTGGAGACCAAGGAAGCACTGATGTTCACCCATAGCACTTATCTTAAACTCTGCTGTCATGAGTTCCCTAAACTCTTCACACATTTTGTTACATGTGGATCCAAAAATGATGTCATCCACATATATTTGAACAATCATTAAATATTTCCCTCTCCATTTTAGAAATAAAGTTTTATCAATTTTACCTCTTGTGAAACCAATGGATAAGAGAAAGGTCGAAAGAGTTTCATACCAGGCCCTAGGTGCTTGTTTGAGTCCATACAAAGCTTTGTTGAGCTTGTATACATAATCAGGATGGAATGTGTCTTCAAAACCAGGTGGTTGACATACATAGACCTCATCCTGAATTTTAACATAAAGGAATGCACATTTAATGTCCATCTGATACACCTTGATGTTGTGGTTGACAGCAAAGGCTAGGAAGAGTCTGATAGCTTCCAGCCTAGCTACAGGAGCAAAGGTTTCATCATAGTCTATCCCCTCTTCTTGTCTGAATCCTTGAACCACAAGCCTGGCTTTATTCTTGACAAATATACCCCTTTCATCAGTTTTGTTTTTGAAGACCCACTTTGTGCCAATTGGACAAACATCCTTTGGCAGTGGTACAAGTTCCCATACTTGTTGTCTTTTAAACTGAAGGAGCTCTTCCTACATGGCTTCTACCCAACTGTTGTCTTTTAGTGCCTCTTGGTACTTGACAGGTTGTGTGAGAGATAGAAAGCATGCAAAAACACAGATGTTTGAGGATTGGCTTCTTGTGAGCACACCCTCTCTGATGTTGCCAATGATTTGGTCTGGTGGATGAGCTCTTAGGTAGATTAAATCTCCCTGATATGGTATGATGGCATTTTGAGGTGAAGGACAGAGGTTTGGTGACTCTGTTGATGTAACATCTGTTTGCACTTCTGTAGTACCAACAGATGTTTGAAATGGAGGTGGGGGAATGGGTCCAAGTGATGTGAAATTGGACTAACTTTTGTCAACAGAGGTTGGACTTTTGTCAACAGATGATTGATCAGTGGATGAGGTTGGTGAGGCAGTGGTTTGAGGGTAAGAGTGGCCAACAGTGGCTGACTCAGCTGTGGCAGAGTTTTGACAGGTGTTTTTAACAGTTGCTTCCTCTGATACAGAATAGACTTTGTAGTGACTTGGAATCACAACATCTGTTTTGTAGTCTTGTTGTGGAGACTGTGGAATACCTGCACTGTTAGCTTTGACAATAATATCTTCAAATTTGAATTTATCTAAATCAAACAATTCAGCAGGATTTGCTGGGATTTTTAAGGATGAAAGTTCATTGAACTTTACATTCAGAGTTTCTTCTATTGTCCTGGTCCTTGTGTTAAATACTTTGTAGGCCTTGGCAGTAGAAGAATATCCCAGAAAATAACCACAATCTACTTTGGTTGAAAATTTTGAGATGGAATCTTTAAGATTTAAAATGAAACATGGGCAGCTAAAGATTTTAAAAAATGAGATTAATGGTTTGATTTTGAACATAATTTCATAAGTAGTCTTTTGATGTCTTGGGTTGATTAAAACTCTGTTTTGAACATAGCAAGCAGTGTTTACAACTTCTGCCCAGAAGGACAGTGGCAAACCAGAATCTGCTAGCATGGTTCTTGCAGCCTCAATGAGAGTTCTATTTTCCCTCTCAACCACCCCATTTTGTTCTGGTGTTCTTGGAATGTTGTACTGCCTCAAAATTCCTTTTGACACACAGAAGCATTCCAACTCCTTATTTTTAAATTATGTGCCATTGTCACTTCAAAAGACTTTTACTGGCAAGTCATATTGTTTTTCAACTTTGGTGACAAAGTCCTTCAAGATACCTGCAGTCTCATCCTTAGAGTGTAAAAAGTAAGTCCATGTAAACCTAGAAAAATCAACTATGACAAGACAAAATCTTTTTCTTCTTAGACTCATGATGTTAACTGGGCCAAACAAGTCCATGTGCAACAATTGAAGACATTGACTTATTTTGGACTCATCAATGGATTTGTAAGAGCTTTTATGTTGTTTCCCTTTTAAGCAGGAAACATAATGCTCAACACATTTGAATTCTTTTGATGGTAGATCTCTTACAAGGCTTTGTTTGGAGAGTGAGTTGATAGTTTGAAGGTTGGTGTGACCCAGTATCCTATGCCACAATTCTGTCTCTTTAGTGGAGGCAGCAGAAAACAGACAGACATTTGCCATCGGATTGTCCTTCAACATATCAACTACATACACATTGCCATTTGTATGAGCCACAAGCTGTGCTTTGCTCTCAGCATTGATGGTGTCAATCTTTTTCACCACTTCTGGCCCAATAATCTTACAAGTTTTCCTAGTGAAGAATGAGCCATACCCTTTGTCACTCATTTGTGACACACTAAGAAGATTAAATTTAAGATTATCAATAAGATTGACATTTTCAAACTTGAGTTTCCCAGCCTGAACAGTCCCTGAACCCAAAACCTTACCTTTTGAATCATTACCAAAGAATATATCACCCCCTCCATGAGTTAAGAAGTCCAGAAGAAGGGCTCTATATCATGTCATGTGCCTGGAGCCTCCACTATCTACATACCAAAGGCTATCTAAGCAAGCAGAAGCTCCCTGCACATCAGTAATGAATCAGTTTTGGTGAGTGTCCAAAGCCAAGTTGGCTTTGGATGGGTCCACAGACTTTTCAGCCTTAAGCTTAGGAAGATGATTAGTGGTTTGAACTAGTTTTTGGACCAAGTTCAATAACTGTTGCTGACCATTTGCCAGTGCTTGGATGTCAACACTTGGTGCAACAGATGTTTGATCACTTCCTGCCAGATGATAGTAACCATAGGGATTTCTGTTCACTCTTGGTTTAAAAGGCCTCTTGGGTTCTTCATAAACATGTGACAGATTATGACAAGGTGGTTGTCCATATCCTCTTGGGTACTTGTTGGTGGGTGGAGCATCTGTTACTTGAACATCCCTGGAAGCAGATGTTTCTAGACTTTTGGTAACAGATGTTTGGGCTGGAACATAAGTCTGTTTGGTTTTCCTTTTGAAGTACTCACTACCTGACTTGCAAGAGTTTTAGCCTTGTACTCTTGTATTTTGACATCAAAATTTTTGAGATACAGACACTCTTTGGTTTTGTGATTCTTTTTACCACATATTGAGCATGTGGTCTTAGAATCACACACACTTGTTCCTTTGTTGATATCATATGCTTTTAGAAGAAAACAGTTTTTAGTAACATGATTCTTCTTTTCACATAAATCACAAAACAAGTGGATAGACTTTTCTTTCTTTTTCCCTTTTTCAGCCTTCTTTTCAACAGACGTTTGATCATCTGCTGGAAGGTATGTCAAGGGAATGACCTTTGCCTGTGGTGCTTTCTTACCATCAGGGGTTTTGAAGTCAACTGGTTTGAAGTTTTCAAGAGTACCACACTCATCAGACTAAGTAGGTTTAAATTCATATTTTTCAAGTTTAGTGAATGATGAGGAACCTTCTAGTTTTTCAAGAACAATTTTGTTGGGTCTGCTGACCTGGAGAAGAACAGATGATTGGAAAGCCAAAATATGCTAACAGTTGATCCTCTCAATAAACAGTCTTTACAACTTACTTCTCCCAAAAGACTGCTGACTCTAACAACTGTTCTATCCAAACAACTGCTATGACAAGTGCTGATACAAAGGACTGCTGAATAAACACTGATGAAGAACAACTGCTGACCAAAGGTCTGATGAAGAACAACTGCTGATCCAAGTACTGAAGACTAAAGCACTGCTGGAGCCAACAGCACTTAGGCTCCAGCAGAGGATACAAGACCATCAGAGGTTTCCTACAACAGCAGTTTATCTTCAGTGGTTTTAATGTAACAGTAGTTTGTAATAGGCAGATGTTTTATGTTTGTTATTCTGTTAGAGGTCACTGTCTTAGGTGACGTCAGCCTAGGTCATCAGTGGTTTAAGTTTGTCTATAAATAGAACAGTGCATGTACTGTTCTATTGCATCACACACAAACATTCTCTCAGACAAACAATCACTGTGTGATCAGGCTGAGGGGGAGTACTTGTATGATTGTAATCTTTTAGATAAATGAAAGCATTCGATCTGAAAACAATTACTCTCTTGTTTTGATTAACAGTTTATTATTCCGCTGCACTTTCATTCTATTTTCGTTTCACTTTTATCATATTTAGTTAAACATAATCAAAACAATCAAACACAGATCCTAACAATTGGTATCAGAGCTTGGTCAATTAAATTCGATCTAACAAATCAATTTAATATAAACAGATCAGCTCAATATTATTGATATCGTTTGTCTGTTGGATTGAAAACAGAGTAATAGTTTAATTTCGTTTCAACCGTTTTTAAACAGACTTTGTTTTTTGGAAAATCAGAGAATGGCTTCAATCAATCACGATCCACATAACACTGGCACGAACAACAAGCCACCGATGCTTGTCAGATCTGAATACAATATCTGGCAACATCGGATGAGCCATGTTCTAGCTCAACAGAACACTGGGTGTTGGAAGTCGGTTATCTTCGGACCACATGTTCCGACGGTGCCGAGTACTGAAGATCCCAAGGTTCAAGAGCCAAAGAAACTTGAAAACTACTCCGACCAGGATTTTCAGAAAATTGAGTTAGATGCTAAGGCCTTCAGTATTGTGGCCATGGCTCTACCCAATGATATATATGCTGGGTTGTTACACTGTAACAGTGCAAAGGAGTTGTGGGATGCACTGAAAGAACAGTTTGGTGGGACTGAGGAGGTTATTGAAAAAATCGTGAAATACTTAACCAACAATATGAAACATTCAGTCATGTCAAAGGAGAGTCATTAACTCAACAGTTTGAGAGGTTTAATTGTTTAATTAGTGAACTAAAATTGGTTGGTCTTACTTACCCTCATTCAACCTGAACCATAGGTTTTTAAGATCACTACCAGACAAATGGGACACTATTGCTATTGTGATGAGAAACTCAATTGGATTCAAAGACCTATCACTGACCCAGCTTCATGGTAAGCTCTTGACCTATGAGAGAGAGCTTAACCAGAAAAAGAAGCTCCAGGATTCTGGAAAAGTGTCTGATGACTATGTATTTGGGAATACAGCACTTTTGGGTCATGATGAGGTGCCTGGAAATACTAAGGATCAGAGTTATGATCATTTCATTGACATAACTTCAGGTTTTAACTCAGGTTTTAACTCTGATTCTTATTCACCAAACTATGCTTTCACAGCAAGTGGTGGTGATATCCAGGCATCTGACAATATATCCTTTGAGTATGATGACCTGAAATACTTTGACCCTGATGATTTGAAAGAAATGGACATTATGCACCAATTGGCCCTTCTCAGTGTAAGAACTAACAATTTTTACAAGAAAACTGGGAGAAGGTTTCCAGGGTTAACTGGCAGATCAAAGGTTGGGTTGGATAAATCAAAGATAAAGTGTTACAAATGTCATAGACTTGGTCATTTTGCTAGGGAATGTAGGGGTCAACATGGTACACCTATGATCACCTATCCAAATCAAAGACCACAGACCAACACTTATCAGAATTCCTATAATACCCCTGGACCAAATGTGCAAAACACTGCTCATTTTGCACAGTCCTCAAACACTGTTCCTGTCCAGTATGTCCAAACCACTGTTCCTCAGATCCACTATGTGCAAACACCTGTTACTCAAGCACCTGTGCAAACGACTGTTGTTTCATCCTCTGCTCCTGCAGAGACCAGCCAACAGAGCTTTTTTACACAAGGCTTTGTTGATTGGAGCAGTCTACCTGATGAGTTAACAGATGAAAATTTTGCATTAGTTGCCAAAGCTGAAAATGAACCAGAAAACTTTTGTTTCATGGCTATGGTTGATGAGGTTGAATCTGAGGAGGTGGTAACTGAATCTGATGTTGTGACTGATGATGTTGTTGATGAAGTTGTTACAGGTGAAAAACCTGAAGAAGAGGTTGTGAATCTCTCAGATCCCTGGGGTGCATCTGATGACTGTGAGTGCAAGTGTGATTGTGCATTGATGGCTGCTGCTAAGGTATCTCCTCAAATTCTTAAAGAGTTGTGTTCTGACAAATGTGTAATTGCATTTGCTAACATCAAAGAGGTGAATGAAAACCTTAGAAAGAAAATTTTGGATGATGAAGTTAAATTTGAAAAACTTTCAAAAGATTTAAAAACAAGTTTAACTGAAAAAGAGTCTGAAATAAGCAGCTTAAAACATGAAGCAACCATAACCAAAGACCAGCTCCAAACTATGATAGCAAAATATCAAAGTTGTAAAAGTGAGCTTGAGTCCACCCAAGTTGAATGTGAGAAATGGGTGGAATCATGTAGAGGTTTTGAGATGCTACTCAACAAACAAACCAAAAGTCATGTGAAGTTTGGTTTTGGTTTTGAAACCACTGCTCCAGCTTTTGAAAACACTAACAAAAAGAGTCAAAAGTCTGTTGAGATAGTACCAACAAACCTGCAGGGTCAAGAGATTAAAATCACTGAACCAAATGGTAAGAAAATTGTTCTTGAAAAACCAGAAGGTTCCTCATCTTTTACTGAACTTGAAAAGTATGAATTTAAACCAACCTGGTCTGATGAGTGTGATACTCTTGAGAATTTTAAACCTGTTGATTTTAAAACACCTGATGGAAAGACAGCTCCTCAGGCAAAAGTCATTCCCCTGGCAAAAGTCATTCCCCTGAAAAATCTTCCAGCAGATGCTCAAACATCTGCTGAAAAGAAGGCTGAAAAGGGGAAGAAGAAAGAAAAGACTGCCAACTTGTTCTGTGATTTCTGTGAAAAGAAGAATCATGTCACTAAAAACTTTTTTCTTCTAAAAGCATATGACATTAACAAAGGAACAAGTGAATGTGATTCCAAAGCCACATGCTCAATATGTGGGAAAAAGAATCAGAAGACCAAAGAGTGCTTGTATCTCAAAAATTTTGATGTAAAATACAAGAATACTAAGCTAAAACTCTTACAAATCCTGTGGTTAGTACTTCAAAAGGAAAGCCCAAACAGACTTTCACCCCTGTCCAAACATCTGTTACTAAAAGACTTGAAACATCTGCTTCTAGAGATGTCCAAGTAACAGATGCTCCACCCATAAGCAAATACCCAAGAGGTTATGGACAACCACCACGTCACACTCTGCCACATGTTTATGAGGAGCCAAAAAGACCCTCTAAACCAAGAGTGAACAGAAATCCATATGGGTATTATCATCTGTCAGGAAGTGATCAAATAACTGCTGCCCCAAGTGTTGACATTCAAGCACTGGCAAATGGTCAGCAGCAGTTGTTGAACTTAATTCAAAAATTAGTCTAAACCACTGATCACCTTCCAAAGCTTGAGTCTGAAAGGTCTGAGGACCCATCCAAAGCCAACTTGGCTTTGGAAACTCACCAAAACTAATCCATTACTGATATGCAGGGAGCTTCTGCTTGTTTAGATAGTCTTTGGTATGTAGATAGTGGAGGCTCCAGGCACATGACAGGATGTATAGCCCTTCTTCTGGACTTCTTGGCTCATGGAGGGGGTGATATATCCTTTGGTAATGATTCAAGGTAAGGTGTTGGGTTCAGGGACTGTACAAGCTGGAAAACTCAAGTTTGAAAATGTCAATCTTATTGATAATCTCAAGTTTAATCTTCTGAGTGTTTCACAAATGAGTGACAAAGGTTATGGCTCATTTTCACAAAGAAAACTTGCAAGATTATTGGGCCAGAAGTGGTGAAAAAGATTGATACCATCATTGCTGAAAGCAAAGCACAACTTGTTGCTCATAGAAGTGGCAATGTGTATGTTGTTGATATGTTAAAGGACAATCCTATGTCAAATGTCTGTTTGTTTTCTGCTGCCTCCACTAAAGAGACAGAATTGTGGCATAGGAGATTGGGTCATACCAACCTTAACACTAGCAACACACTCTCCAAACAAAGCCTTGTCAGAGGTTTACCATCAAAAGAATTTAAATGTGATGAGCATTGTGTTTCCTGTTTAAAAGGGAAACAACATAAAAGCTCTTACAAATCCATAGATGAGTCCAAAACCAGTCAGTGTCTACAATTGTTGCACATGGACTTGTTTGGCCCTGTTAAAATCATGAGTCTACGAAGAAAAAGATTTTGTCTTGTCATAGTTGATGATTTTTCTAGGTTTACATGGACTTACTTTTTACATTCTAAGGATGAGACTGCAGGTATATTGAAGGACTTTGTCACCAAAGTTGAAAAACAATATGACTTGCTAGTAAATGTCTTCATGAGTGACAATGGAACAGAGTTTAAGAATAAGGAGTTGGATGACTTCTGTGTGTCAAAAGGGATTGTGAGGCAGTACAGCATCCCAAGAACACCAGATCAAAATGGGGTGGTTGAAAGGAAAAATAGAACTCTTATAGAAGCTGCAAGAACCATGCTAGCAGATTCTGGTTTGCCACTGTCCTTCTGGGCAGAAGCTGTAAACACTGCTTGCTGTGTTCAAAACAAAGTTTTGATCAATCCCAGACATCAAAAAACTGCTCATGAAATTTTGTTCAAAATCAAACCATTAATTTCATTTTTCAAAATCTTTGGCTGCCCATGTTTCATTTTAAACCTCAAAGATTCCATTTCAAAATTTGCAGCCAAAGTAGACTGTGGTTATTTTCTGGGATATTCTTCTACTGCCAAGGCCTATAAAGTGTTTAACACAAAGACCAAGACAATAGAAGAAACTCTAAATGTAAAGTTCAATGAACTTTCATCTCTAAAAATCCCTGCAAATCCTGCTGAACTATTTGACTTAGATAAATTCAAATTTGAAGATATCACTGTTAAAACTAACAATGCAGGTATTCCACAGTCTCCACAACAAGATTACAGAACAGATGTTGTGATCCCCAGTCACTACAAAATCTATTCTGCCTCAGAGGAAGCAGCTGTCCAAAACAATTGTCAAAACTCTGCCACAGCTGTGTCAACCACTGTTGGCCAGTCTTATCCTCAAACCACTGCTTCACCCCTCACAACCACTGACCTATCATCTGTTGACAAAAGTCAATCATCTGTTGACAAAAGTCAGTCCAGTTTCACACCACTTGGACCCATTCCTCCATTACCATTCCAAACATCTGATGGCACTACAGAATTACTAACAGATGTTACACCAACAGAGTCACCAAACCTCTGTCCATCACCTCAAAACGCCATCATTCCATATCAGGGAGATCTTATTTACTTAAGAGCTCATCCACCAGACCAGATCATTGGCAACATCAGAGAGGGTGTGCTCACAAGAAGCCAATCCTCCAATATCTGTCTTTTTGCAGGTTTCCTATCTCTCACACAACCTGTCAAGTACCAAGAGGCACTAAAAGACAACAGTTGGGTAGAAGCCATGCAAGAAGAACTCCTTCAATTTAAAAGACAACAAGTATGGGAGCTTGTACCACTACCTAAGGATGTTTGTCCTATAGGAACAAAGTGGGTCTTCAAAAACAAAACTGATGAAAGGGGTATTGTTGTCAAGAATAAAGCCAGGCTAGTGGTTCAAGGCTTCAGACAAGAAGAAGGAATAGATTATGATGAAACTTTTGCTCCTGTAGCAAGACTAGAAGCCATCAGACTATTTTTAGCCTTTGCTGTCAACCACAACATAAAGGTGTATCAGATGGACATCAAATGTGCTTTCCTTTATGGCAAAATTCAGGAGGAGGTCTATGTATGTCAGCCACCTGGTTTTGAAGACACATTCCATCCTGACTATGTCTACAAGCTCAACAAAGCTTTGTATGGACTCAAACAAGCACCAAGGGCCTGGTATGAAACTCTTTCCACATTCTCTTATCTATTGGCTTCACAAGAGGTAAAATAGACAAAACTTTATTTCTTAAATGGAAAGGGAAACACTTAATGATTGTTCAAATATATGTGGATGACATCATTTTTGGATCCACATGTAACCAAATGTGTGAAGAGTTCAGAAAACTCATGACAGCAGAGTTTGAGATGAGTGCCATGGGTGAGCTTCAGTGTTTCCTTGGTCTTCAAGTGAAACAACTGCAAAATGGCACATTCATTCACCAAAACAAATATGTAAAGAATTTATTAACCAGATTTGAGATGAATGATTGTAAGCCATGTAGTACACCCATGAGTACAGTCAAGCTGCTCACTATTGATGACAAGGATGAACTGGTTGATCAAACACATTATAGATGCATGATTGGGTCTTTACTATACTTAACTGCATCTAGGCCAGACATTATGTTTGCTACCTGTGTCTGTGCAAGATCCCAGGCTTCACCCAGAAAGTCAAACCTTATTGCTGTGAAAAGGATATTCAGATACCTCAAAGGTGCTCCCACACTTGGTATCTGGTATCCTGCTAATGGAAACATTGAGCTTTCAGGTTATTCAGATAGTGACTTTGCTGGCTGTCACACCACAAGAAAATCCACATCAGGAGGGTGCCAATTTCTAGGGAATGCCTTAGTTTCCTGGCAAAGCAAAAAGCAGGCAGCTGTTTCAACCTCAACAGCTGAAGCTGAATACATTGCTGCTGCAAGCTGTACAGCCCAACTAATGTGGCTTCAAAATCAACTACTGGATTTTGGGATAACTACACTACAGACTCCACTCATGTTGGACAGTCAAGCTGCTGAAAATATCATCAAGAATCCAGTCTCTCATTCCACTACCAAACACATTGACATAAGACATCATTTTGTCAGAGACAGCTATGAAAAAGGTTTGATTTCTCTGCACCATGTTCCAACAGAGGATCAGTTGGCAAATGTGTTAACAAAAGCTTTAGACACATCTACCTTTACAAATCTGATTTCCAGAATTGGTATGTTAAACATGGATTAAACAAATAATTTTTTTAATAAATCATAATAAAATGTTTCAGAAAATCAAAAATTTCTTCTAAATAGCTGTTTGGTTGAAAAATCTGTTTACAACATCTGATCAGATAAAACAACCCTGTTTCATTCTTATCCATGTTGGTTGAAAAATCTGTTTCAAAAACATCTGATCAGATAAAACAACTGTTTCCCTATATATATATATACTATATCTATAAAAAAAATAGTTGGTTTCATCAGCTGTTTGTATCAGTTGTTTGCCAAAACAGCTGTTCTCCACCAGATGTTTCATCCATCAGATGATTGCCACGTCTGCTCATACAAATAGAGGTTTGGCCACATTAGCGGTTTCTTTTGAGCCTATAAAAACCCTGTTTTACCACAACAGATGTTACACTGTCTCATTGTATTCAAAATACTGAAACCGCCTTCTTCATTCTCTAACCCTCAATCAAATTTCATTCATCTTCACCTTCGAAATCCATTAAAATGGATCTTCAAGCCAAAGCCACTCACAATTGTCTCCCATATCTGGTTAAAACAGATGACAATGTCTCCTTCCATTCCACCATCGACATTCTTCTAAACTCCAAATACCTACCCATCTTAACCGCTGACGCCCCCATTTATCTCGATACTCTCCAAGAGTTTTGGTTGAATGCTGAGTTTTTACTCCAAGACAAAAAGCCTACTTCCATTATTTCCAAAATTGGAGAAACTAGTATCGTCATTACCCCTGAAATCATATCCACAACCTTCTCACTGAATGACCTGGCAGGTAAGGACTCCTTCACTAAAATAGAGCTTCACACTGAGTTCCAAGAAAGAGGGTATGATGTCAGATGACTGGATCAACTCTTTTCAAAAAGTTTTTTCCACCAGTCATGAAATTTTTTCTTCCATACCCTTCTTCTATGTGTCTCTGCTAAGTCCACATCCTTTAATGAAATCCCATTAAGGATGCAATATCTGGGTTATGCCATGTTGTCAAACTCTGACTTCAATCTTTCCCAGGGATTGTTCATGGACTTAGTATCAAATGTGAAAGCAATCAAGTCTGGGTCTAACAATGCTTTTCTAATTTACCCAAGAATTCTTAGTGTAATCTTACAAAAAGTCTTACCAGAAAAAGTTTTCAAAAAGGGTGAGGCAATGCAAATGAAAAGCTTAACTGATGAAACCTTCACTAGAATGCTGGGTGGAAGCACCCAAGAAAAAGTGTCAAAAGTGTCCAAAGTTTCTAAATCACAAACAAAGAGGACAAAGACAACAACTGTTGTCAAAACCTCTGTTGTTGAGCCCACTGCTCCTGGTGATCATGGCACTACATCCAGTGCTGTGAAACCCACACCAGCCACTTCCAAAAAGAAACATCCATCCACAAAAAACCACCACTCAACCACAAATGAGACTTCTGGATGATGAGGTACCTGAAGATAACTCTGTTGCACCACCAAAGCAACCTGAAACCACTGTTGTTACTTCCTCACAACAGTTGGACATACCTCCACCTGACCAAACTCCTCATGAATCCTCCCAAAAGGATCATGTTGTAAGCCAAGGGGACACACATCATGATACATTTGAGTCACTTGGCCAAATGTTCACAAGCCCCTCTCCCAGGGCTAATTCTCTTGTTACTCCTCCACCCTCACCATCACATCATGTTCCACAAACCATGCAACCTCTGTTTGAGGCAATTGAGAAATCTCAGGAAGATCCCAGTTCCTCTCTTCCACCTATCACTGAGAGCATAACCCCACAAGTGACTGGTCCTGAGAACATTCAATCTGCTATCCAACAAACAGAAGAGGAGGTTACACCACCTGAGTTCAATGCAACTCCAGGTGAGTTTTCAAGTGGAGCAGCCACTACTGATGTAGAGACCATTGTCTCACATCAGGACAGTGATTACATTGCTAAGACTCCCTTGAAGGCAACAACTGTTGAAGCCACTATAGTGTCTCCAAAAACAGTTGGAAGTCCCCAGTACCAAGAAAAAGAGGCATCTGATTCACCTATTAGGACTGAATCAGGTAGAACTACCACTGGTAGGGACTCTAAAGATCCTATTAACTTAGGAGATGGGTCAAAATACCATGAATTGACGGACAGAGTTTGTGCAATTGAAACCTCTGTCGCAGACATCAAATCTGACGTCAAGCTTATACTGACCTCCATTGCAGACCTTTCCAAAAGTCAACCATCAACAGTCGATATAGCTAGTGAGCTATGGAAATCCGTTTCCCCCATCATCATAGCTCACAGGAAACTAGCTGATCAGACACATGAAACTTATATGGCTGAGATCAGAAACATGGTAGATGCAAGGTACAAAGATACACATGCAGATATTAAAGCCATCAAAGACCACCTGCTGAAGACCACTAGCTCTGCCCCTACCACCATTCTCAGGGATGAAGATGATGATGTCTTCACGGCTGGTGATGCCAAAAAGGGGGAGAGTGGCAGAGATAGGCTACCAAATCTAGATCCCTTTGGTTGTCCTCCTTCTAAAAGGGCCAAGCCAAGTCTGCCAACAAACCAGAGTCTGCTAAAACAGCTCCACAACAACAACAACAAGCAACACCAACAACACCACAACAAACCACTGACAAAAGCAAAGCAGTAGATGACTCTGCAAACATAGAAGCTGAAAAGGCTGCTCAGGACAAACAGAAAGAGCAGACACCTTGGAAGTTAAAGCAGAGTCACTAGTAAACCTCAAGAAGAAACAACAGCAGGAGACTGAAGATGTGGGATCCTCTAAAAGGATGAAAAGGCCTGCTAAGCATGTCAGAAAACCACCATCCAAGTTAAACACCTCTGTTGACAAAACCACTGCTACTGAAACCACTGCCACCCAAAACACTGTTTCTCAAACCACTGTACCCAAACCAACAAACACATCTGAACATACAACCACCAAACCTACATCACTAGCCAAATCCCAAACATCTGCTGGACCTACTAAAAGGCCAACAGATGTTAATCCAACCACTGCTACCAAATCACCATCCCCTAAAATCATGTACACAAGGAAGAGAAAATCAACCTTTGTTGTACATGATGAAAACATACACACATCACCAAACACCACCTCAACTACACAATCCACTCCTCCTATCACAGCTATTCCAATTTCATCATTCTCACCACACACATCCAAATTCAGATCCCATAGACCACCACCAACCATTACACCATTGGTTGTTTAGTATCCCCTTGAACTTGATCTACTCAAGGGGGAATTACAATCCTTCTACAATACTGAACAGCCATCTGACAGATCCTTCCCATCTCTCCCAAATTTCCTTGTTCCCCTCAACATTGATACATATCTGAAATACAAGGGTGAACAGGTGGATGCCATCATTAAGGAGAAATGCAAAGGGAAGGATGACAGGACTGCTCAGGGCATCCATTCAGCAGAGCTTGGCAAACTCAGAAGGATTGAGGATTTTGCTAAGACCCTGAGCAACTCCATGTCCTCCATGCCTCTCAGTGGTGACTTGGAAAAGGAGGTTAGGGATTCTCTACTGGAACAAATCTTGGCAACCAAGCCTTACAAAGCAACCAAGAAGCAGTTTAATGGTTGGACCACACATGCATTAAGAGAATAACTTCTCAGAATATAAGAAATGGCCAAAGACCCCAAGGCTAAAGTCTCTACTCCTAATTTTGGCAAAGGCAGAGACCCAGTCATAGCCTTAAAGTTTAAAAGGATGAGACAAGAGATAGTAGCTGCTAACTATGGGGAAATGAGGTCTGTCTCTAGATGGTCTGAACTGAGGCTGGTTGAGACATACAAGAGTCTGGAAGAAAACAGAAAGAAGGATCCCAGCCTACCTAGAAAACCTGTTTATACTGATGAGCCAATGATGAAGAGACCCCAACAGACTTTTACCTTGGACAGCTTACTTGAAACTTCTGATCTATCAATTGCTGCAAGAAGACAGTTCAAGAAACAAAAGGAGATGTCAGAAGAAGATCAGAAGAAGTTTGCTGATACATTCATCAAGGAAGGGCTCTTCAATCAGGTACATTTTTTCTCTGATCCTACAACAGAGAAACTCAGAGAACTCATTGGAAGACCTCCATCACCCAACTCATCCCAAATAAAAGTTCATCTCAGCAAATCCACTGACTCAAAAATTCTAAAATGGAAAGTCAACAAAGACAACCATGAATTGACACTGCTCAGGGCAGATGGAAGAGTTCAGAAGATCAGCATGGAAGATGCATACAGCCTATGTGCAGATGATCTTCAAGCACTGCTAAATCTAGAACTTGAAAGAGATGAAGAAGACTTATTTGCTCTAAACTTTGAACTACAATTCAAAGGTCAAATCAGAGAAAGTTTGATGAGGAATAAAGATCAGTAATAAAGCTAAGTTTTGGCATCATCTGTTCTAGGGGGAGATTGTTGGGTCTGCTGACCTGGAGAAGAACAGATGATTGGAAAGCCAAAATATGCTAACAGTTGATCCTCTCAATAAACAGTCTTTACAACTTACTTCTCCCAAAAGACTGCTGACTCTAACAACTGTTCTATCCAAACAACTGCTATGACAAGTGCTGATACAAAGGACTGCTGAATAAACACTGATGAAGAACAACTGCTGACCAAAGGTCTGATGAAGAACAACTGCTGATCCAAGTACTGAAGACTAAAGCACTGCTGGAGCCAACAGCACTTAGGCTCGAGCAGAGGATACAAGACCATCAGAGGTTTCCTACAACAGCAGTTTATCTTCAGTGGTTTTAATGTAACAGTAGTTTGTAATAGGCAGATGTTTTATGTTTGTTATTCTGTTAGAGGTCACTGTCTTAGGTGACGTCAGCCTAGGTCATCAGTGGTTTAAGTTTGTCTATAAATAGAACAGTGCTTGTACTGTTCTATTGCATCACACACAAACATTCTCTCAGACAAACAATCACTGTGTGATCAAGCTGAGGGGGAGTACTTGTATGATTGTAATCTTTTAGATAAATGAAAGCATTCGATCTGAAAACAATTACTCTCTTGTTTTGATTAACAGTTTATTATTCCGCTGCACTTTCATTCTATTTTCGTTTCACTTTTATCATATTTAGTTAAACATAATCAAAACAATCAAACTCAGATCCTAACAAATTTTCTTGCCATTAGGTTCAGTGATTTTAATCTCTTGACCCTCCAAATTAGTTGGTACTAACTCAACAAACTTTTGTTCCCTTTTGTCAGTGTTTTCAAAAGCTGGAGCAGTGGTTCAAAAACCAAAACCAAACTTCACATGACTTTTGGTTTGTTTGTTGAGGAGCATCTCAAAACCTTTACATGATTCCACCCATTTTTCACATTCAACTTGGGTGGCCTCAAGCTCCTTTTTACAACAATGATATTTAGTTATCATAGTTTGGAGCTGGTCTTTGGTTATAGTTGCTTCATGTTTTAAGCTGCTGATTTCAGATTCTTTTTCAGTCAATTTTGATTTTAACTCTTTTGAAAGTTTTTCAAATTGAACTTCATCATCTAAAATCTTCTTCCTAAGGTTTTCATTCACCTCTTTAATGTTAGCAAATGCTATTACACATTTGTCTGAACACAGATCTTTTAAGATTTGAGGAGATACCTTAGCAGCAGCCATCAATGCACAATCACACTTACACTCACAATCATCAGATACACCCCAGGGATCTGAGAGATTCACAGCCTCTTCTTCAGATTTTTTATCTGCAACTACTTCATCAACAATATCATCAGTCACTATATCAGATTCAGTTACCACATCCTCAGATTCAACTTCTTCAACGATAGCCATGAATAAAAAATTTCTGCTTCATTTTCAGCTTTGGCTACCAAAGCAAAATTTTCATCTGCTAACTCATTTGATAGACTGCTCCAATCAACAAAGCCTTGTGTGAAGAAACTCTGTTGACTGATCTCTGCAGGAGCAGAGGGTGGAGCAGCAGTCATTGGCACTTGTGCCTAAGCAACAGGGGTTTGCACATAGTGAATCTGAGGAACAGTGGTTTGGACATATTGGACAGTAACAGTGTTTGAGGACTTTGCAAAATGAGCAGTGTTTTGCACATTTGGTCCAGGGGTATTATGGGAAACCTGATAAGTGTTGGTCTGTGGCCTTTGATTTGGATAGGTAATCATAGGTGTACCATGTTGACTCCTACATTCCCTAGCAAAATGACCAAGTCTATGACATTTATAACACTTAGGGGTTGTTTGGTAGCCTCTTAATCAGGCTCTTAATCATTCAGTGCTGAATGATTCAGCATTTAGCGCGTTTGTTTCAGCCTCTTAATGGAATGGTTAAGGCTGAATCATTAAGACTTGGGATGTTGTTGAACCATTAAGCACTGAATCATTAAGCACTGAACTAGGCTGAACCTTAACGAAACTCTCACACCAATGTGGAACAAGAAAACTAACCATTAAGAGGTCCAACTTAATGATTAACACTTAACCATACAGACCTCTTAACCATTCAGACCTCTTAATGATTCAGCACTTAATCAACCAAACAGCCCCTTAATCTTTAATTTATCCAACCCCACTTTTGACCTGCCAGTCAACCCTGGAAATCTTCTGCCAGTTTTCTTGTAAAAATTGTTAGTTCTTACACTGAGAAGAGCCAATTGGTGCATAATGTCCATTTCTTCCAAATCATCAGGGTCAAAGTATTTTACGTCATCATACTCAAAGGATATGTTATCAGATGCCTGGATATCACCACCACTTGCTGTAAAGCAAAGTTTGCTGAAAAAGAATCAGAGTTAAAACCTGAAGTTATGTCAATGAAATGATCATAACTGTGATCCTTATTGTTACCAAGCACTTCATCATGACCCAAAAGTGTTGTATTACCAAATACATAGTCATCAGACACTTTTCCAGAGTCCTAGAGCTTCTTTTTCTGGTTAAGCTCTCTCTCATAGGTCAAGAGCTTACCATGAAGCTGGGTCAGTGATAGGTCCTTAAATCCAATTGAGTTTCTCATAACTATAGCAATAGTGTCCCATTTGTCTGGTAATGATCTTAAAAACCTATGGTTCAAAGTTGAATTAGGGTAAGTTAGACCAACCAGTTTTAGTTCACTAATGAGACAGTTAAACCTCTCAAATTGTTGAGTTAATGATTCTCCCTTTACATGACTGAATGTTTCATATTGTTGGTTAAGTATTTCACGGTTGTTTTCAATAACCTCTTCAGTCCCACCAAATTGTTCTTTCAATGCATCCCACAACTCCTTTGCACTATTACAGTGTAACAACCCAGCATAGATATCATTGGGTAGAGCCATGGCCACAATACTGAAGGCCTTGGCATCTAACTCAATTTTCTGAAAATCCTGGTCGGAGTAGTTTTCAAGTTTCTTAGGCTCTTGAACCTTGGGATCTTCGGTACTCGGCACCATCGGAACATGTGGTCCGAAGATAACCGACTTCCAACACCCAATGTTCTGTTGAGCTAGAACATGACTCATCCGACGTTTCCAGATATTGTATTCAGATCTGACAAGCATCGGTGGCTTGTTGTTTGTGCCAGTGTTATGTGGATCGTGATTGATTGAAGCCATTCTCTGATTGTTTATAAAACAAAGTCAGTTTAAAAACGGTTGAAACGAAAATAAACTATTACTCTGTTTTCAATCCGACAAACAACGATATCAATAATTGTGAGCTGATCTGTTTATATTAAATTGATTGGTTAGATCGAATTTAATTGACCAAGCTCTGATACCAATTGTTAGGATCTGAGTTTGATTGTTTTGATTGTTTAAGTAACATGAGTAATGAATGAAATAAACAATAAATGGAAAGTGCAGCGGAATGATAAACTGTAAATCAAAACAAGAGAATAATTGTTTTTGAATCGAAAGCTTTCATATAATGGAATGATTACAAACGATTACAATTACTCCCCTTCAGCCTGATCACTCGTGTAAGTTTGTCTAAGAGAATGTTTTGAGTGATGGAATAGAACAGTACATGCACTGTTCTATTTATAGACAATCTAAACCACTGATGACCTAGGCTGACGTCCCCTAAGAAAGTGACCTCTAACTGAATAACAACATAAAACATCCGATGACACCAATAATTGATACATTGGAAAACTCTGAAAGGCAAACAGCTGATAGGAAACCTCTGATGGTCTTGAATCATCTGTTGGAGCCTAAGTGCTGTTGGCTCCAACAAATCTTTAGTCTTCAGTACTTTGATCAGCAGTTGTTCTTCATCAGACCTTTAATCAGCAGTTGTTCTCTAGCAGTTGTTCTCTATCAGACCTTTAATCAGCAGTTGTTCTCTATCAGACCTTTGTAACAGCAGTTGTTCCAGCAGTTGTTAGGGTACAGCAGATGTTAGGGTCAACAGTCTTTTGGGATAAGTAACTTGTAAATGCTGTTCTTATTAAGGATCAATTGTGTAGTATATTTTAGCTTTCCAATCATCTGTTCTTCTCCAGGTCAGGAGACCCAATAGCCTAGTAAATACAAACGGATAGACTTTGGAACCAAATATGAACTTAAATAAAAGGAAAGGAAGCATAGGCAATAGAAACCGTTAAAAATATAAATATACAAGAGAACATGGAACTGTATTAAATAAGAAACCACACTCTCAAGCTCATCCTACGCGTAACCATTATAAATAAAGCCGAGACTAATAATATGTGTCAACATAGGGCCCAAGCAGGAGAGTACCAGCACGCGATACCGCGCACCTCGTTTTATATATTATGTTGTGCTACGAGGTGAGTTCCATGAACCATCCCCCCTTTTTACTATTAAACTATTTTGGGGTGAACACATGTTTCCAGTGTAGAACAGTAGAACGTGTTAGTAATGAACCAGTATGATAAACCAGTATGATGTGACAAGGTGCTTCTGATACCATTCACACTCATTAACCCAAGGGAATTGGGCCACTTAATATATGGGTAGTACTAGTTGGGAAAACCCCCACACATAGTGGACTCAGAAGCCGGGAAACCCTCCACTAAGGTGTGTGACATATATTTTGCCATGAGAATCCATAATAGGAGTAAGTGGATTCAGCGTTAGGTTTAAGGTGTGGCTTGTACATCACCAGTGCTAGACCATGAGTTGAATTGTATGAACTTATTAAATCTATTTTGGAATGTTAAACCTATTTTGTGCTAAACCTCGTAAACTTATGAACTTACTTTTGACTTGATAAAACGTATTTGAAACTAGTTAAACACATGCACGGACTCACCAACATTATTGTTGACCCAAACCTATTTTAAGCATGTATTCAGGTACCTGTTTGAGTTACAAGGAATGAGCAGCTACGACTCGGAGTTTCCTCGACGAACGAATCAGAAGACAAACGAGAACCTTAGATATTACCCAGTATTTATATTGAAGATTGTACGTTATACGAAATGTAAACAATTATTTAGAAAAAATTAGTTATTTAATATGCTTCCGCTGTTTGCTTGCGTTATGTGATGTTTGGTAACAATCTGGAATTCCGTCTAGGCCCACCTAGGTCGGGGTGTGACACTAGACCGAGTACTTGGTGAGGGTAAAAGTCATGTAAGTGAAGGTTGGTGGGGTTATGGCTCCATCCCCTCCTAAGTCGGTTTTCACGTTTCCTTAATTGCATATGCCATGATTCATGTGGGGTTTCTCTAGGATTAATGGTGCGTGGTTATTGTGTTAAGGGTAGTGGTGCTTTAGCGTTAGAGTGTTGGTTTGTGTGTATGATATGTTTCTCTTTCTTGATGGTTGTATTGCGTCTTTTTCTAGCTTCTTGCTAATTATTGTGAAATAATGTTTTCTTTTGTCATTAAAAAATAACTATTTTTTGAACTGTCAAATTTTCTTCAATGTTAGTTATTAGGAGTTTTTTTCTAAACTAGTGTTGGTGGAGAAAATATTTACCATTTTGGTGTTCCTTAAAAACTATTTACTAAAATGGTGTTTTTCATTTAATTTGTATTTATCTTTTCTATTAATGAACATTGTACACTTTTTCAGTAAAAAAAAATTATTCAATCAATTCATTTTCTACTATTCTATCTTTTTATGTTACCATTCAATCAATCCAATATTTTTCTTTTATAAATCGACCCACAGCTCCTTATAATTCTTGCTTTCAATCAACATGACCAACCACTACAAAAAAAAAAAAAAAAACATCCCAAATTAATTTAAATAACTAAATAAGAAACATAAAAGAAAACTAACCAAACATTAAATCTTTGTGGTAGACCCTCCCTGGAAATCTACAACACCTAAAACTTTCAGCATGACAAAATTATATATATATATATATATATATATATATATATATATATATATATATATAGGCTAAAGGGATTCTAGAAACCTTCAAAATGAGTAAACTCCACAAACCCAACTAGTGGTCCTCATTGCTCCACATCACCCATTAATAGATATATTATTTTATGTCTTTAAGGGTATATTAGTCATTTTGTTTTCCCCCCATTTCATAATTTGAATCTTTTTTATCTTCCCTCCTATATAAACAACTCCCTCTCTCTCTCTCTCTCTTCTCCTCTCTTCCATTATCTTCAAGATTAATCCCACCACCACCACCCCCACCGCCACCTCCACTGCCACCACCGCCACCGCCACCACCACCACCACCTCCACCTCCACCACCACGTATATACAATAATACCATTTTTATCCTGCTACATTCCTTTTGCTTTGCTCAGGAATCGGAATCCAAACACTCTCACTCCCAATCGCCTTCGTCTACCTAGGCTGTTAATATTCCTTTTGCTTTATTCATCTCCTGTTTCCCAATCAACTAACCATCCATAATATTAATATTATTATCATTAATTAATAGCGATTCTTACCTAGTTACCTGAACTGTTGCAGTGAAGGTACTGAAACAAATTGGAGAGAAATTAGGTTTAGCAGAAGGTATGGGATCTGAACAAGGATCCATGTACAGGTGAAGGAAACTGGGGCGTCGGTGAGTACAGAAAAAGATTGATTATGTTAAACATTTTTTTTTAGCATCCCTTTTTTTTTTTTGGTTGGAGGGTTAGATGGTTTAATATTTTTTTTTGGGGTGATTGATTATGTTAAACATTGAAAAAGATTTTTTGGTTGGGGGGTTAGATGGTTTAATATTTTTTTTTTGGTTGGGGGGTTAGATGGTTTAATATTTTTTTTGGTTGGGTGATTGATTATGTTAAACATTGAAAAAGATTTTTTGGTTGGGGGGTTAGATGGTTTAATATTTTTTTTTTTGGTTGGGGGGTTAGATGGTTTAATATTTTTTTGGTTGGGTGATTGATTATGTTAAACATTGAAAAAGCTTTTTGGTTGGGGGGTTAGATGGTTTAATATTTTTTTTTTGGTTGGGGGGTTAGATGGTTTAATATTTTTTTGGTTGGGTGATTGATTATGTTAAACATTGAAAAAGATTTTTTGGTTGGGGGGTTAGATGGTTTAATATTTTTTTTTGGTTGGGGGGTTAGATGGTTTAATATTTTTTTGGTTGGGTGATTGATTATGTTAAACATTGAAAAAGATTTTTCGTTTTGTGTTTTATGTTCGTAGTATCTTTATGTTTAGTTTGGGTGTTTTTATCGTCTATATTTTTGTATGATCTTTGTGTTTAGTTAGGCTGTTACATGTGCAGCACATCTGTTTTTATCGTCTATATTTTTCTTATATAGGATTACGAATCAGAGGATGATGGGCTTGGAGGTGGTTTAATATATATCTTTTTTTTGTGTTTCTAGTTTTTTTTTTTTTGGTGGGGGGGGGGAGGGTTGGGGGGTTAGGTGGTTTAATATTTTATTTTTTTTAAGTTGGAAATAATTGTTGTTTTTTTGTGTGTTACTAGCATCTCTTTTTTGGGTGATTTATTATGTTAAACCATCTAAAATGATTTTTTGTTTTGTGTTTTATGTTCGTAGTATATTTGTGTTTAGTTAGGGTGTTTTTATCGTCTATATTTTCGTATAATCTTTTGTGTTTAGTTAGCCTGTTACGTGTGTAGCATATCTATTTTTTGCAGTCAAATTATGTTTTCTGTTTTCTAGCATATCAAATTCTGTTCTATGTTTACTGCAGACTACATAAGTGTTGTCTGTGTTTTTCCTGTTACACATGTAAATAATTGTTGTTTTCTTGTAAATAATTGTTGTTTCACATGTACATAAGTATTGTCTGTATTATGTTAAACATCGAAAATGATTTTTCGTTTTGGGTTTTTATGTTTATAGTATCTTGTTGTTTAGTTAGGGTGTTTTTATCGTCTATATTTTCATATAATCTTTGTGTTATGTTAGACTGTTTACGTGTGTAGCATATATGTTTTTTGCAGTCAGATTTTTTTCTATGCAACAATATGTCTGCTTTTGTTTAATATGTTTTTTTAATCAAAATTGGTGAATTTTAATGTCTGTTAACATATGCAACAATATGTCTGCTTTTGTTTTTTACCAGTATGTGCATGTTTGTATGAGTATTATAATGTGTGGAATGTATGTTTGCATCTGTTTCTATATTTTTGCACATGTTTCGTATGTAACAACAAAACTATGGTATAAATTAGTTTCTGTTTCGTATGTAACAGCAGAACTAAGTTGTTATAAATTAGCTTCTGATTTTTTTACCATATATTGATTAAAACAAAAGTCACTAATCATTGGATCAAATCTATGTTTGCGTCTGTTTCGTATGTAACAGCAGAACTAAGTTGCTATCAGTTTCGTATGTTTGATAATCTTTGATAACTAAATGTATAAAACAATGTTTTTTTTGTATCAGTTTCGTATGTTTTTTTGTAATCCAGTTGGTTAACATACGTTAAGCGGGGGGGTGGGGGTCTTTTACATGTAAATTGATGATTTTTGTTTTATGTTTGCAGGTGAGCATATTTTTTTGCATTAAAGATGAAGATGATTATCAAGAATGAAGTGTAGACATTTTTTTAATTTATGATACTTTTTTTTAGCATTTGTTGATTTGTAATGACCGTTTTGTTTGTTTTTTAGCATTTTGTAAGAAACAATTCTTGTGTACATTTGAATGTTTTTTGATCAATAAAGTTTTTAGCACTTTGTAATGACCGTTTTGTTTGGTTTTAGCACTTTGTAAGTAACAAAATGCCTATAACCATATTAATTCTCGTTACGTATGCAACAATTCTGGTGCTGGTACAATAAAACGAAAAAAAAAACATGGTATAATAAAAAAAAATAATAAATCAGCATTTTTTAAATAATATACACTGGCAACTCAGTTTTAACCTACGTAACACAACACATGTTACATATGTAACACGGGTATCTGGCAGATTTAGGACAATGGTCACAAAAGTATGAGAGAGATAATGTGACATGTGTGGGGTCCACTTGTCATATCTGCTTTTTCAGAAAAATGGCATTTGACCATTGTGCCCTTTTTTTGTCCTTTACCTTAATAAATATATTAAAATAATATAGAATGAATCTAGACCATTGATCACTTTAGATCAATGGCTACAAATGGGTTTACATGGTTTACTTATTTTGGAGGGTTTTTATTATAACCATATATATTTGTATTTGACTCAGTTCGACCAAATGGGATTAGATAGTTTTTATGATAAATGAAACTTTCAAAGTTGCGCTTGATATAATGAATTCGTGGAATATATGATTCACAACGTGATAGAAACGGTCGTCCTCACTCAACAAACGTGTTTTTAATATGAACCAGATCAAAAATTCAATTTTGTTTGATATTAAAATCGGTAGCCACTCACTTTTATTTTGACATTTTTATTTTCGCTTGTATATGATATTGAGTCTGGTAGTGACTCGACTTTATTTGACAGTTTATTTTTGTGATATTGAGATAGGTAGCGAGTGAATATTTAATGTTAGATTAGTTTTTTTATTCTTCTTATCTCGTTATTTAAATTTATTTAAGATGATTTTTAAAGTAATGTGGATTGATTGACAAAAAAAACTTAAACGAGCTTTTTAAAAGATATACTATAATAGATTAGTGGCTTGATTCATAAAAGTATATATTGTATTGATCGAAAATAAACAATTAAAAAAAAGAATAGCAGAAAATGGATTGATTGAATAATTAAAAAAAAAAAAAAAAAGTCTAACAAGTTCATTAAATAGAAAAGAGGAAAGGGTAAATAAAAAAACACCATTTTAGTAAATAGTTTTCAGAGAACACCAAAATGGTAAATACTTTTTTCATCAACACTAGATTGGGAAAAAAACTCAAGTTATTAGTGGGTATTAAACCCATGACCTACATATTAGTTCACAAAGTTAGTTACCACCACACATAATCAAATGACATGTGTAAAGGGAATAATAATAACAAAGAAAAAGTCAAACAGTTATATTAATAAACACTTGAATTATTAATTCCAAATAGAATGATCAAATGAACTCGGAATAGTGTTAGATCGATCTAAGCCTAATGTACAAATGTCCCTATAACGAGAAACTATCGACGACAAACTTTTATATTAAAAACATAACATAAATAAGATTACGTGTTATTACAAACAAGATGATAATTTTTAACATCTTTTTAAATTTGGTGCCAAATTATTTGGCATTAGAAGATAATATTATTTAGAGCTTGAACAACTTCTGTCTCTCTGGGCAGATGAAAGTATAGCATCAATAGCATCTTTCACTTGTGAAAGCTCAGGTGGTTTTCCACCTTGCACTGGCCAGAACTCATCTGTTGCCAACACCTTCAAATATAATTTAAAATAGCTCAAATAAATGCTTGACCAAATATTCAGAAAAATAATAAATATGCATAATACATATTAATTAGCTTTCTTACCTTCACTTGGAGCTGTAGGAACTTAACATAACTAATTGCTTTCTCTAACATAGTAACCAAATCAACCTGAAGTTAAAATCAATTGCATAAATTCATAAATATTGTTAATCAACCTGAACTTAACCGCTATCTTGATGTAATTTTTCGCGATGAATAAACAGATTCCCTTAAATCAAAAGAATTTAATGTCGTTAAAAAAAATAATAAATTCATAAATATTGTTAATCATAGTAGTATTTGCGAACACAATTGCGTCGCAAAGGCTAATTTTGATTAATTATGTTTCTATGATTAAACTAAACGGTTGCAAAAATTGCGACCGTTTGACAACCGGATCTCAGTCACTAATTTTGGGAACATCATGATATCAATTGAAAATCAGTCGCTAATTTTCTTAATTTTTTTTTGAACAAATTTTGGTCCCAAATACGTACCCAGTTTTCTAATAGTAAACTAAATGATAATTCGAATGACAAAGTTGTCGAATTTACCTTGGAACCGTTTGGCACGAGATCCTGAAGAACTTTCAACCGCTCACTGATTCGTTCTCGACGATTCTGTTACAAGACAATAATTCTATTCATTTATCTGATACGATTTCGCTTTATGTTCAAGCAAATAAATGTCAGTGTGTGTACACTTAATAATATAATCTCTTAAGACAGAAGAAATATGAATAATATATATAGCGTAATTAAGTACCTTGGCTGCAATACTTTGTGGGTCTTTAGGTTGAGCTACTGACTTTTGCTTACTCTTTTTTGTTGCATTGTTTGTGGTACATTGTTTCTTGAATGCTTGTTCACTCTCTCCCTGTAATACATAATAAGAGCTTCAATAAAAAACATAATAAAACTAATTAAGAAAGGGGTAGCAGCACAGTTTGTTGTCCGTCTACCTTTTATTTTGATGTAACTTGACAAGTTTTAAGAAATGAAATGAATTACTTAAAAAACTAATTAAACAAAAGAAATATACCGAATGAACTCGCTTATGAAAAGATGATTCTTGTGTTACAAGATAATTATCAGAAGATGAAGGATTTGGCAAGCAAATGATTCTAACTCATCATGATTCTCTTTAATATTACCACTTCTCAAGCTATTCATATTCTCCAGCAAACGAATGCTATCAAACGAACCCGATCCAAGACTCATCAGCTGATCCGGACTCAAGTTACTTGAATACGGTTGTTCATCATTCTCTTCAAAGTTAAGAAAACATGAACCACTTCCACCTTGCATAAAATTATGATCATAGTACCCCGGTTTGAAACTAATAACCGAATGGCCTTCTTCTTGGTGCAAGTGTTGTAAATGATTCGTATTGGTTCGGTAAAGAAACCCACCCGAATTCGTAGCACTTCCTGGGCTAGAAAGTGTAGACGAATTGGACGAACTTCCAGCGAATGTCCCTTTCTTTTCTGGGCTTTCGTTCTCTTCAAATTCCGCGTTGGATGTCCCGTAGATTTTGTAGGTTTGATGGACTAAACCTGGCATATGTGAAGAGTGATCATTAGGGTTTCTTTCTTTGGCAAGTGCCATGTTTAGATGAGAGTTTGACTTGAATGGTGAGCTATGAAGAGAGGGTAGGCATGTGGTTGTGATATATATATATATATATATATATATATATATATATATATATATATGGGGATGTTATGAGCAATAGAAGTGAATGAGATTGAATGTAGGGATTGTTAGCTGTCACTGCATGCGATATTTGAAATAATATGAAGATGATAGAGGAAAACAGCAAAAGGGTCGCCGGATTGTTCGCAAAACCCACGTCTATGAGATTCCACACCATTCCCTATAATTTATTTACATCACATTGTTCTAAGGAGAAAATATTATATGTCAAAGAATGTGTTGTTTGTTTACAAAGATTGGAATCAAAGAATTTGTGAATTTACCGTCATTTGCCCAAGCTAAGTTTCCTTGGGAATCCCTCTTATTATAAGAGGTGTAAAATTGATCCTACAATCACTTCATATGAACATGATCTTATGCATTTTGAGAGGGTAGTTGGCTCGAAACTGTGAATACTTATTTTCGCAAATGTAAAATTCAATGACTCTTTTAGTTATTTTGTAGTCAACATGAATGGCTATATTGGTAAGTGGATGCTAAACGTACCTCCTAATTTAAATAATTTACCGATTGCGACGCGTGTTGAAGTTACGACCCACGCCTTAGCTAAGGCTTCTCTTCAACATCTGACCATGGCCTAGGGGCTCCTTCTAGTGGTTTACCACGTTCCGGTCCTTTATCTCTTTGTTTTCCTTTGCGTTTGCCTTTGGTTGGTGGCGTAGGTTGGGTTTCGGGAATTATCTCATCATCAGTTTCATTCTCCGAGTCTACGGGTTGAGATGTTCCAATAGGTGTAGTGGGTTGAGATGTTCCAATAGGTGTAGTGGGTTGTGGTTGTAGAGAAAATTGTTGGGTATTTTGAAACGCTTGCATTTGTTGCATATAGCTTTGCATTTGCATATATTGTATCGGGTTTAATTGTGCAAAAGCTACCGGGTTTGAAGCATCTGGGCTACCGCCGGGATTAGTGGAACGGATTGCGATATGGGTGGATCGACTACTGGCGTGTAACTGGTGTGGTGAAAGGATGAGTGGGGTTAGGTTGATTCGGGCTATGTGTTGTGGCTAGAGGTGAGCCAAGGCTTTATCCTCTAATATTGTGCCACGTAAGCGCTGACATAGCAGGGTGATAAAGCTGCAGCTCACTCACATAATCCTGTTGTGGCTAGAGGTTAGCAACAGCTTTATCCATTTTTTTAAACATTATTATTTTTTAAACTTTATTATTTTAAATGTGATATACTATTTAAATTTGTAACACAAATTAAAATACTAAACATAAAATATTTATTAATAAAAAAATTACAAAAGACATAATTAATAAAAAAATTAAAAAATTATAAAGACAAAAATAATAAAAAAAACATTAAAAACTAATATACTACTCGTCGTTTAGCTCTTCTTCGAATTCCTTTACGAGACGGTCCTACCTCGGCCACCACCCCTAGCCGCCGAACCACCTCTGCCACCACCCCTCCTTTGCCCCGCTTATTTGGGGCTGCAACTTGCATATCCGGGATAACAAAATCCGGAGATGGGGGTGGCATTTGGCTAAGATTTTATTCGAGTTCGGAATTCGTTCCAAACCCGTCTTTATCTATGAACTCCAAGGCCGGTTGATAACATTCTTCCCATTGTGATAGATCCATTTCTTTGAAGATTGAAGACTGTTTGTGGATTGATTTGAAGATTGTTTGTGAATTTTTTTTCTTTTCTTTTTATTTTTTTTTATTTTTTAGTGTAAATGAATTAAAAATAGTTTTTTTTTATAAATAGCCAAAACTAGCCGTTGGCCAACGGCTAGTTGGCTGCCAACGGTCGAATTGTCCTCGCTAGCACACGTGAGTATGTTAGCGTCCACTCGCTCGCGCCACCGTTCACCCATGGGTGTTGTGGTTCAAGCAATTCACATGGATTGGTTTATAGCTCGCGGCTACTCGTTTGCGGGCCACAACACATGGTCTTATGTGTAGCTGTTGGTTTGGACAACACTTAAGAGAACCTTCCATCAAGGATGTTTTTTCGAAAGATATTTGGTGCGACTAGTTTTCTTGTGCAGGATCCGCGGAAGATGTGAATTGTGATTATATTGTTGCATCTTCTAGTTCTCGGTATTTGTCTTGTTTTGTTGTAGTTTAGTTTATTGATTCATGTTTGCTCTTGTGTGAGTTTTTTAGTTTGCCAGGTTGTCTAGTTTTGTCCTCTATTTTTTGTGTTAAAATTACCTATTATTTATCATTCATACTTGTTCTAACACATGTTTATTGTTTCATGTATAATGGACCAGACAAGTGCATGGGAATGGACTTAGGTTGTTGGGCTAAAGTGGATGGCAGCATGGGCTTTGGTTGCTGATGGATTCTTGCTGGCGTATGGGCTTCGTAAAAGATTAAGTGCTCCAGCCCAGTTGGTGTGGCCCAACTTGTTCTACTGAAGATATGTGGATTGCCACGTTGGCAATCCCCATCCCTTGTTCCATTCCTTATTGGATGGTTCGGATTAATTGGAGATGTGTTTTCTTGTGGAGATCCAACGGTTTCTATTGGCTCGTGTGTGTTTCTACCCGAGCCTCATCAGCTGGCTATAAAAGCTTTTTATCTCCTCTAGTTATCAGTTTTGATCGTTTACATTTTCTCTTTGTATTTGTTTTGAGTCTCTCACATATCTCAGAGCGATTAGGGTTTCATTATATGTTCTGCACTTATTCATCTCGAATAAGTGCTAAGAGTATATCATTATCATG
This sequence comes from Ambrosia x helenae, assembly GCA_030844895.1. Classification (NCBI taxonomy): domain Eukaryota; kingdom Viridiplantae; phylum Streptophyta; class Magnoliopsida; order Asterales; family Asteraceae; genus Ambrosia; species Ambrosia x helenae. The sequence goes on from CM061229.1 coordinate 95,317,495, forward strand.
TCTTGTTCTTGGGTTTGATATTGTTTAGAGATTGTATTTGTGATTCCAGTTGTTTTTAGATCTAGGTCAAAGTCTTTAATAAAAGTATTTTTCTGTTCTTTGAGTGATCTTGTATCTGGCATCATACCATTTGACATGGTATCAGAGCTTTAAGGCTCTGGTTGGTATCTTCCGCTGATTGTTAAGGTTCTTGGGGTCTTTCATTCTTCTTGATAGCTTGAGTTTGTTCTTGGTTGGAAGATCTGGATCAGATCAGTTTTTGGCTGTGGATCTCTGGATTTACTTGGATCTAGGGTTTGGTGTCAAGGAACGAGTACCTGGTTCAAGAAGAGTTAACACTTGGAAGGCTTATTTTGTTTTGCTCTCTGGTCTGTAACCCTAAGTTAAGGTTACAGATTACGAGTTTGGAGAAACCCTAACTTGGGTCCCCATTTGGTGAGATTGTTCCTTAACTCTGTTCTTTACTTATTTTTGAGTCTAGGAGCATTGTCCGGCATAGGGGGACCGGAGTTGGCCCAATATGTGGTTGTGTCATTTGTTTGTTGGATTTTTTTGTGTCAAGCTTACTAGATCTAGGATCGGACTCCCTTGTTAAGACATGGCCAGGCACCTTTGAGTGATGAACCTGGTATCTTGATCACTGGAAGGGTTTCGTCTGTAGGTGCTTGCGTGTTGTTGTTATCTGAGATATTTGTGTTGATCTTGCTCTATTTGATCTGTTGTGTTAGTCATCATGTCTGATCATAGAAGTCAGTCTAGTGAGTCTGGTGATGCACGTCTTGGTGCTACTTTGATTAGTAAACTTGATGCTAGGATCCTTTGTATCTTCATGCTAGTGATTCTGCTAACTTGAACATTGTTAATGTGAAACTAAAAGGCACTGGGAATTATAATGTCTGGTCTAATGCCATGATTTTAGCTTTACAAGTTAAAAATAAACTTGGTTTCATTGATGGTAGTTGTATTAAACCTGATGATGATAATGTGTTAATGAGACAATGGGATAGATGTAATTCAGTGGTTTTAACTTGGATTCTGAATTCCATATCAGAAGAGTTATACTTAGGACAAGTATACTCCAAGTTGGCCTCTGAAGTATGGAAGGATCTAAAGGAAACATATAATAAAGTAGATGGGTCAGTTGTGTTTGATTTACACTTAAAAATCAACTCTTTTAAACAAAATGGTTTGACTGTTGCTGATTACTATCACAAGTTGAATGTAATGTGGAAACAACTTGATCAAATTCTACAACTGCCTCTTATACATGTGAGGCTTCAAAAGAATTTAACAACTATAGTCACATGATCAAACTGATGCAGTTTTTAATGGGATTAGATGATTGTTATCAAGGAGTTAGGACAAACTTGTTAATAAAAGACTCTTTGCCTACTGTAAAAGAGGCCTTTGCTGTTGTGTCTAGGGAAGAATCACATAGGATTTCTTCAAATGGAACCAAGTCAAGTCAGTCTGTTAACTTTGCTGCTAAGGCATATCAAACTGTTGACCTTAGTAAAAGAAATGTCAAGGCTAATCCTTCACTAAAGTGTACTCACTGCAATAAAAATGGTCACACTATAGATAAGTGTTTTGAAATAATTAGGTATCCCATTTGGATGAGGTCCAGAGGGAATCCAAACAAGAAGGCAGTTGTAGCTAACAATTCTACTAGTGATTCTAATGTGTCTATTCCTTCATTGTCTAGTGAACAACTTGCTAAGCTAATGAATTTCTTGAATGAGAAACCTAGTGATGTTGCTCAAAACTGCAATGTTACAGGTAGTATATTCTGTGCTTCTTCTCTTAGTTCTAATATTTACTGTTTGGTTAGTAGTAATGGGATATTAAAAGGGATTGGGTGGATATGTGATTAAGGAGCTAATGAACATATGCTTAATAATGAAAAACTTTTGAGTAATTATGTTGATGTGTCTCAACTAAATATAAGAGTTAAACATCCCAATGGAACATTTGCTTTGGTAACTAAAATTGGTACTTTACACTTAGCAGATGGTGTTGATCTACAAGATATACTTGTTGTTCCTAAATACACTATAAATTTGTTGTCTGTTCATAAGTTAGGCAGGGATAATAAGTTGTACATAGGATTTGATGAACAAAACTGTTATATCCAGGATTTGTCAACCAAGAAAACCCTGGTGACTGGTAGACAAATGGATGGTCTTTACATGTGTGGGAATGCTTGTTTGTCTAATAAGGTGTGTTTGGAAAATAAGAAATTGTATAGTTTATGGCATGCTAGACTAGGACATCCTTCAGATCAGGTAGTTAATGTATTGAAAGACAGACTTAGTCTGTCCAAAATAGATAACTCTGATCCTTGTGAAGTATGTCATAGAGCTAAGCAACATAGGGAGCCATTCCCTTTAAGCCAACATAAGACTGTACAATTAGGTGATATCATCCATTTAGATGTTTGGGGTCCTTATAGAGTACTTGGTAGCGATGGTAATAAGTACTTCCTAACCATAGTGGATGATTTCACAAGGGCTGTCTAGGTGTGTATGATGAGAACTAAAACTGAGGTTTTTGATTATGTTGTAAATTTCAATAATATAATTGAAACACAGTTTAAGAAAAGTATAAAATTCTTTAGATCTGATAATAGAACTGAATTTATAAACAAACAATTTAAGGTTTTTTGTAACTCCAAAGGAATCATACATCAGACATCTTGTGCATACACACCTCAACAAAATGGGGTGGTTGAGAGAAAGCATAGGCAACTCAATGTTGCTAGGGCTTTGTTGTTTCAAAGTGCTTTACCTATTCATTTTTGGTCTAAATGAATATTAATTGCTACTTATTTGATTAATAGGACTCCTTCCTCTGTGCTAGCTAGAAAAACTCCTTATTAGTTAATGTATGGTTTTGAATCTTTCCTAGAACACTTAGGATATTTGGTTGTTTGTGTTTTTGTACTGTGTTGAATGAGTCAGATAAGTTTGAAAGTAAAAGTGAAAAATGTGTTTTTATAGGATACTCTTATGAGAAAAAGGGATACAAAGTCTTTAGTTTAGACAGTAAAACTACTATTTTCTCAAGAGATGTTAAATTTTTTGAAAGTTTCTTTCCATTTAAGGAAAAAACTGTGTATGAAAAATTTGACTCAAATCCTTTAAAACATGTCACTAATATAAACTTTTTTGACCTATATGAAAACACAGATTCAGATGTCTTGGGTGTAAATGATCCCAATGATGAGGGAAGGTTGAAACTGGGTTTATCCCAGAAAACTTAGAATCAGGAACACATGGGACTCAGCAATCAGGTTCTGTAGACAGAACTACTAGAGGATTGGCTAATAATGAGCAACCTAGGAATATTAGTCGAGAACTTGATAGGACAAGGCATGTGAGTACTGATAGTGATAATAACAACTTAGGATCTGAGGGTGATACTAATCAAGATCCTGAATCTGTTGTTAGAAGGTCTAATAGAGAGTCACAAGTTCCTAAAAGGTTCAATGATTTTGTTATAAAGGGAAAGGTCAAATATGGTTTAGAAAAATTTGTTAACTATTCCAATTTGTCTATTGAAAGTCAATGCTTTGCTTCTGTGTTAAATAAAAGTAGTGAGCCTAGGAACTTTGTTGAGGCCTCTAAAGATCCTAACTGGGTTAAAGCTATGAATGAGGAACTAGAGGCCTTACATAGGAACAATACTTGGGATATTGTTGATCTACCAAAAGGTAGAAGTAAGATAGGTTGTAAATGGATTTTCAAAATTAAATACAAAGCTAGTGGAGAAATTGAAAGATATAAGGCTAGGTTAGTGGTTAAAGGTTTAGCCAAAAAGAGGGTGTAGATTTTGATGAGACTTTCTCACCTGTGGTTAAATTGGTCACTGTTAGATGTGTTATATCTCTAGCTGTTGAATTTGATTGGAAAATTTTTCAACTTGATATTAATAATGCCTTTTTATATGGAGACTTAAAGGAAGATGTATATATGTCTATTCCTGAAGGATTTACTGATACTGTTGATAATAACAAAGTATGTAAACTTAAAAAGTCTCTATATGGGTTGAAACAAGCCCCTAGAATGTGGAATGCTAAACTTGTTTCTTCTTTATATGATATTGGGTATGTACAAAGCAAGTTTGATGTTTCTATGTTTACTAAGACTACTAAGTCTGTGTTCTTAGTTTTGCTGGTATATGTTGATGATATCATTTTAACAGGGAATTATGTTGATGAAATAAATAATGTTAAAATAGCTATAAAAACTAAATTCGTGATTAAAGATCTTGGTGAATTAAAATATTTTCTTGGTATTGAAGTTGTTAAAGAAAATAATGTGCTTTATTTAAGTCAGAGAAAATATTGTACTGAGTTGTTGGCTGAATATGGATTAACTGGGTGTAAGCCGGTAGGTAATCCTATAAAGCCTAGTCATGTTGTCAATAATATGCTTACTGATGATAATAAACTCTGATAATATAACTGGGTATCAACAACTAGTAGGGAAGCTAATTTACTTATCCCATACTAGGCTTGATATCTCATACACTGTGCATTTTCTAAGTCACTACATGCATAAGCCTAGTAGTTGTCATCTAAAGATAGCTATGAGACTATTGAGGTATCTTAAAGGTGCCCCTGGTAAGGGAATCTCTTTCTCTAAGTCAGGATCCTTTAGTCTTAAAGCTTATGCTGACTCTGATTGGGCAAAGTGTATTGAGTCCAGGAGGTCTGTTACTGGTTTTTGTGTATATCTGGGTAACAATTTGATTACCTGGAAAAGCAAGAAGCAGTCCACAGTCTCTAGGTCTTATGCTGAAGCAGAATTCCGAGCCATGTGTGCTGCATCCTGTGAGATAATGTGGTTAAAAGATTTGTTGAGTGAGCTAGATGTCCTTGTAAAAACACCAATTGATTTGAGTTGTGATAGCAGTGTTGCTTTGGCAATAGCAGTAAATCCTGTATTCCATGATAAAACCAAACACATTGGGATAGATTTATTCTTCCTAATGGATTTGGTTACTAGTGGGATGATCAAACCTGTTAAAGTTGACTCTCAAAGTCAATTAGCTGATATTTTTACAAAAGGTCTTTTGGTTTACCAGCATGAAAATCTTAGTGAGAAACTTCACTTATTTGACCCCTTTGCTCCAGGTAAATCAAATTGGGGGGGGGGGTGTTAAAATTACCTATTATTTATCATTCATACTTGTTCTTAACACATGTTTATTGTTTCATGTATAATGGACCGGACAAGTGCATGGGAATGGACTTAGGTTCTGGGCTAAAATGGATGGCAGCATGGGCTTTGGTTGCTGATGGATTCTTGCTGGCTTTGTAAAAGATTAAGTGCTCCGGCCCAGTTGGTGTGGCCCAACTTGTTCTACTGAAGATATGTGGATTGCCACGTTGGCAATCCCCATACCTTGTTCCATTCCTTACTGGATGGTTCGGATTAATTGGAGATGTGTTTTCTTGTGGAGATCCAACGGTTTCTATTGGCTCGGGTGTGTTTCTACCCGAGCCTCATCAGCTAGCTATAAAAGCTTTTTACCTCCTCTGGTTATCAGTTTTGATCGTTCACATTTTCTCTTTGTATTTGTTTTGAGTCTCTCACATATCTCAGAGCGATTAGGGTTTCATTATATATTCTGCACTTATTCATCTCGAATAAGTTCTAAGAGTAGATCGTTATCCTGTCTTGTTCAATTGTCCGCCCAATGACCACTATTGAAAAGCTCAGGATATGCTACTTAAGCTCATTTCAAGATTGACGTTGAATACCCTTTGTTTTGTACTGTTTTCATTTCGTCTATCTTCTGGAAATTTGTAATTAATTTTTTTTCTATAAATACATTCGTATTTTTTTTAACTTATATGTAGATTCATTTCACAACTGCCAAATTACATCAAAAAAGCAGGCAGACGGACAACAAGTTGCTTCACTGGCCCATTCTGAATTGCGAATCTAATATAATAAATACGAAACCCTACCCCTAGGTGCGGAGATTTTACTATGGATAACCCGCTGAACCCTGGTCACAAATCGTATAGCTTCCGGTACCAGAGAGCCAAAGGTATCAAAAGTCAGCGGGACAAAATCATGTTGGTTCTCTTCACAAACTTGAGCACAATTTTTCAATTTCTTCGTTTCCACTCTTCTCAATGCTTGTCCAGCTACAAACCCGTCCTTAAACTGTAACATCGCAAAATTTTCCCCAAAATTTTATTACATAAAAACAAAAGCCCTTATATATATATATATTTTTTTTATTACACCTTTATCATTAATATTATACAAATGTGTCTAAGTCTTTATTTATCCTAACTCACAACTTATATACATACATAAATGTATATAAATAATAATAATAATAATAATAATAATAATAATATGATTCTAAATTCTTTTTTTTTCACATACAAGATTTTTTTTTTTTTTTAAATAAAGTCTTGAGTCAAATAGTCAAAGTCCTAGTCAAAGTCTTAGTCAAACAGTCAAAGTCTTAGTCAAATAGTCAATTCATCATAAAACCTTACTTTATGGTGTTGACCAATTTTAATGGCTAATTGACTCCAAAACTAGTATAAAAACCCACCTATGACCCATTATACTTTGCACCTCTAAATCGATTGTTTCAATCTGATTAAACTTTCCCTCATACCCTTCTTCTATAGTCTATTACTTCTACAATTGAAGCTTTGATTATAAGCTCTTGTAATTGGCGAATTGGAAGCTTGATATTCTTTCTTTTTCGTTTTCTTCAATTTGGACTAGCTACGTTTTTGAGTCTTTGGGATTCGCCTCGCATACATTCACAACACATTATTTTTTTTACGAGACATAACATTTTGCTAAGGTGAGTTTTACATAGCCCTTTTCTATTTATCACCATTTTTGGGGTGAAACATGTTACAACATTATTTATGCAATTCAATCATCAATGTGTCTATGTGTATTTCTATGTTGCATTATGTCTTGAACATGACTAGGGTAAGCACAATTCTAGCATAAACATTCATCAGCCAAACGGTATACATTGATAGATCTATTGGACTGATAATCCCACCCGGATACGTGCCTCCTACAAAGGTTGCGTGGGTGTTTGTTACTGCAATATAAACGAGTGAACCATGAGCGTATGGGATGTACCACAATACAACAGTCACAATGGTTGATTATGCACACGATTTACTTCTAGTATGTTTTCACATATGGACTAGATTTCCATGACACATGAATTGCACAACATTTTTATTCAATTATCAAAAACCTATGTAATTCTCACCAACTTTTGTTGACCCAAAACATTTTCAACTTAACATGTTTCAGGTTCTATTTGCTTGAAGATTTGAATTGATGCTTGAAGATATGTGTATAGTTTTATTCAATTTGATGTACAAATTCTAGAACAATTGTATGTAATTCATTTAAATTATTTAATGGAATTTATTATTCACCATGAGCTACTGAACAATCATCATTACGTGACATCCCGATGTTTCCGCCATCGGTTGGGGTGTTACAGATTGGTATCAGAGCCATGGTTATAGGGAATTAGGTTATTAGAAAAATAATCTAGTCTATAACCATAGGATTTAACCAGTACTTGCTTCTTTTACTTGCTATTCTCTATCTCCCTCCTACTTCTTATCCCTACATTAATCCCTACGAGAAGGTTGCTCTCCATCACTGGATCCACTCTTAGACTAATAAGGCAAAACCCTCAGGTTTAACCTGAACCACCTTGAGATCTCGTCGAAGTTCTAGATTTTAATAACGAACACGTGCAATCTGGAAGGGTGAACGCCTGTATTCTGAGTCTTCTGTCTAGGCTGGCATTGCGCATATATCCCAATCAGACGAGGGACCCGGATGCCTACCTGGGAATTCTCGGGATGAGTGTTCACTTATAGGCTAAAGCATGTCTTCATATGTTATTAGAATTTAGAATCTTTGATAAGTCAACGTTTTCGTTTATTCGTTTTAATTAAATGAATAAATGATTACATTCCTTATATTACCCCATTGTCCTTCATTCAACCCATATCTTATTGAACATTCATTACCCAAATCACTTCCGTAACCGATGCCCTAAACTAAACAGAGATCAAGATCCTCCAGCTACCTAACCGCAAGTCTCACCATTTGACTATTGGTTGCTTTTATTCTATGTATTGACGCTATTTGATTCAAGTAATAAAATATTTGTCTGAGAGTTGTTACATGGTGCATGATTGTTTGAATGTGAACTAATTATATAAATCTATACAACTACAACTCATATACTGTGCTTGTTATACTTTCTTGCATAAACATGTTATCAATTTGCAACCTATGTGTATAATAAATGCTGCACTTAATAGAGGTCATCATGCCTTTTCAACAGTCGGAGAGGCCCTACAACCTGCTCCACGACTGGTGGAGGTTATCGAACCTACTCAACGATTGGTAGAGGTCATTATGCCTTTTCAACAGTCAGGAGAGGCCCTACAACCTACTCCACGACTGGTAGAGGCTATCGGACCTGCTCAACAATCGGTGAAGATATAGAAGGACGCAAAACTTTAATGTAAGGTAAATTGGTGATTGTGGTCCGGAACGTAATCATGAATTTACAGGTACGTTAAGGTAGTGTGAAATTCTATCAAGGTTTTCAGTAAATAACCAATTATAAACTCTAGTTACCTGGTAGTTCATTTAGTCTTTCTATAGTCAATCAACTCATGCATTTCTTTTAGGAGTCCTAAAACTTAAGATTCTTATTCTCCTTGCTATTTCAGATGAACCTAATCCAACCCTTAAAACTCACACATATCAAAACTCTTACCCAAATTATTCGAAACAGTTTATTCTGTTACCTATAAATTTATGTCATGCCTTAACTCGAAACTTCCCAAACCACCCTTGTCCTAATTTCTACCCAATCACCTTCAACCCTGTGTTTTCAATAAACTTCGGGACGAAGTTTCCAAAAGTAGGGGAGACTGTAACATCGCAAAATTTTCCCCAAAATTTTATTACATAAAAACAAAAGCCCTTATATATATATATTTTTTTTTATTACACCTTTATCATTAATATTATACAAATGTGCCTAAGTCTTTATTTATCCTAACTCACAACTTATATACATACATAAATGTATATAAATAATAATAATAATAATAATAATAATAATATGATTCTAAATTCTTTTTTTTTCACATACAAGATTTTTTTTTTTTTAAATAAAGTCTTGAGTCAAATAGTCAAAGTCCTAGTCAAAGTCTTAGTCAAAACAGTCAAAGTCTTAGTCAAATAGTCAATTCATCATAAAACCTTACTTTATGGTGTTGACCAATTTTAATGGCTAATTGACTCCAAAACTAGTATAAAAACCACCTATGACCCATTATACTTTGCACCTCTAAATCGATTGTTTCAATCCGATTAAACTTTCCCTCATACCCTTCTTCTATAGTCTATTACTTCTACAATTGAAGCTTTGATTATAAGCTCTTGTAATTGGCGAATTGGAAGCTTGATATTCTTTCTTTTTCGTTTTCTTCAATTTGGACTAGCTACGTTTTTGAGTCTTTGGGATTCGCCTCGCATACATTCACAACACATTATTTTTTTTACGAGACATAACATTTTGCTAAGGTGAGTTTTACATAGCCCCTTTTCTATTTATCACCATTTTTGGGGTGAAACATGTTACAACATTATTTATGCAATTCAATCATCAATGTGTCTATGTGTATTTCTATGTTGCATTATGTCTTGAACATGACTAGGGTAAGCACAATTCTAGCATAAACATTCATCAGCCAAACGGTATACATTGATAGATCTATTGGACTGACAATCCCACCCGGATACGTGCCTCCTACAAAGGTTGCGTGGGTGTTTGTTACTGCAATATAAACGAGTGAACCATGAGCGTATGGGATGTACCACAATACAACAGTCACAATGGTTGATTATGCACACGATTTACTTCTAGTATGTTTTCACATATGGACTAGATTGCCACGACACATGAATTGCACAACATTTTTATTCAATTATCAAAAACCTATGTAATTCTCACCAACTTTTGTTGACCCAAAAACATTTTCAACTTAACATGTTTCAGGTTCTATTTGCTTGAAGATTTGAATTGATGCTTGAAGATATGTGTATAGTTTTATTCAATTTGATGTACAAATTCTAGAACAATTGTATGTAATTCATTTAAATTATTTAATGGAATTTATTATTCACCATGAGCTACTGAACAATCATCATTACGTGACATCCCGATGTTTCCGCCATCGGTTGGGGTGTTACATAAACCAGCCTGAAGGGATACCACTGTGAGGTCAACACATGCGTGTTTTCCCTCAGTCCAATGAAAGACGAGCAAATTTGCTGACCGCAAGGTAGATCATCTCCCATCTGCAGGGTCCGTAAGGAAGTTCATAAGAGCCTCCTTCTTTGCTGAAATCCCGGCTTGCCTTAAAATGTCCCAAGGAAAGTCCCATACCCAGTCATGCCGATATTTGAAGCCGGGTAGCTCTTTGCAGTGAACCACATGCTCCCCATATATATATCCAGGCAGGCCTTGCGGCACACCGTACGGGTTTCGTCTTCAGGGTACACATGAACCATCAAGCGGGGTACTTAAGAATGTACATGTATTCGAAAACGGACATGCATTGGCCCAATCCGTTAATCTGAATAACGGTCAAAAAATCTTGGCCATGAGGACCATGCAAGCATTCGATAATCGCCTTTTGGCGGGGCGACAAACCAAAAACTTCTCTCAGGCTTCGAACAATTCTGCTAAAAAAGGCATTCGCCAAAGTTTTCTGAAGATTAGGGGGCGGTGTCCTTCTTAGAGAAACTGCCAATATCAAAGTCTGGGAGAGAGTCATTTAGATCTTTGAGGGCCTACACGTAGTCCGAGTCCAGGGTACAACCCGCTATTTCGTAAAATGAGATACTGTAGCTTCCAAGACTAAGCTCTCGACGCTACAAAAGCAAAAACCGCAACGTCCCGAGCTAAAAGAAGGCCTAACCTTCCCAAGCGCATCGACAAGGATGCCAATCACCATTGGAGATCACCAAAGAACGTGCCCCCGCATACAATTTTGTCTTCAATTACTTCCCTAAGACCATGATCGAAACATGAGACCGCATCCTCCATTATATGGGGTTGGCAAGTCCGTAACCCAAAACATAACTTAGCAACCCCCATGCAATACCTGGGCAGGAGGAGTTCGCTTTGGGGATCCCGAAGGCAAGGCAAGAGTTTCATATGGTCTACCATGCACGATACTTTCCGCCCCGCCAACTCTTTTATAAAGCTGGCATCACGGCTAACAGTCCCTCCTAGGAGCTTCACCCCCTCTTCAGTGTACTAATATCGGTGGGGAACAACCCATCCCTGACCTTCACCCCATTACAGGTCGGCCAAAAAATTTCCGTTTTCTTAATATTTAATTTTAGTCCCAAGGACAGCCCCTCGGAGCTGATAATGTCAAGGGCTTTAGCAACTTCGGTGGCATCACCAAGAACCATTTAATCGTCCTGGTACCAAGTATGAAAAGGGAGGTTACGGTTTTCCTGTACCTAGAGGAAAATGGGGTGTAAGGCAAGGGTGAAAAGGAGGGGTCCCCCTGTTGGACTCTAGTAGTGGCCCCTACACAGTCATTATCAACGTACAACCTAGCTGGCTGTGCGTAAAGAAATTGGACCCACAAATAGATAGATGAGTAACGTTGCTGAACTCTCGAAGAAGGGCGGTGCGGTCAACCATGTTGAATGTGTTGAAAAAGTCCACTGTAAGCAAATCCAAGGAACCGTCAACGTGAAAGGAGGTAAGAAACATGTTCGCGCTGTGAAGCACCGCCTCTGCCCCATTAAGAGTTCCTACCCCAAATTGAAAGTCCAAAGTTTTTAGATAATAAAAGAATTTATTTTTATAACACTAAACGCCCCACTTACGGTGTGCGCATATAATGTATATATGTGTGGCCCTTGGTGGGAAAAAGTAAAGTTGCACTAGTTTTAACGTTATTTTACTAATTTCGTGAAAATAACGTTAAAAACGACGGACGGTTAATCATGCATCATGTGGTGGCGTGGATAGCCAAAAGACAAAGGGGTACGTGGACCGATCGGGATTGTCTCGATTGCTAAGTGTTCTGTGCCTTATGTCCAAGGCTTGATACCAAACCACATCGAGCCGGGGGTCTCACTGGAAGCAGCCTCTCTATTCTTAGGGGTAGAGGTAAGGCTGTCTACATCTTACCCTCATCAGAAGTCAGACCCTACCTTAGCTTTGCTATAGGTGGGATTAACTGAGTATGATGATGATGATTTTTATAACACTAATTATAGTTAGTTTAATTAGTTAATCTGCCCAATCAAATATATCAAAAGATGGCTCCTTCGTGGTACCATCCTTTTGAATCTCATCTAATTGAACGGATCCTCCAATAATTCTCATCAAATCTCACTTAATTGAAGCGAGATATAGTTGAGCACGTGCATGACAACTTATTTTATAGATTAATACATTCCATGTACGTTGTCTTGTTAGTTCATAAACTACAATAAGTTTTTTATTGTTTGTGATTTTATATATCACAATGAAAACTATTTTTCCAAATATTTGGAAGCATGATAATAAGTAATTCCTTTTTATGTTTGAATCCACTAAACTGATTTAGGCATCTTATAAATATATTATAAACTGTTTAAACTTAAAGTCACATTGTTGTCATCAAAATATTTCTGTTACATTAGAGAATCATATGAAATTTAAGTTCTCTTCGATGAAACCATCTATAATGTGGTATAATTATAAATTTATTAACAAAACCTATATGGCAGCTTCTTAAGGACAATTAGCTATATATTATTCTGCAAACCCAATCATAATCATTACCCACTTGTTTTCTTATTTTATCTTCTCGACGATCACTTTAGACAATATAAGAATGTATATATATACCTATTAAAAATATCTTAAATATAATAATAGTAGTATATTCCATTTTAGCTTGACTTATAAGAAATGATAAATTTGATTTTTCTTACTAAATTTTCTATGTTATGTTACTATTTACTAGTCTAAGGTAATTTTCAACTAAAGTCACAAAGAATTATTAAGGTGACTGAAATATAAAATTATATACTCACTATTAGACAGGCTACACAGGCGAGTGCTGGTGTGAACAGTCGGTGGGCGGCCTTCCACGTCACCGTTGATTTGTATTATTATTTTTTTAAAGTACTATAACACATAATATTAATTATATTAACAAAGCATTACATTAAAAATTAAAATAAAATCATTACATTATTATTTTTTTAAAGTACTATAACACATAATATTAATTATATTAAAAAACATTACATTAAAAATAAAAACATAAAATAAACAAACCTAGTCATAAAAACATAAAATAAACCGAAATTATACCTAACCTAGTCATAAAAACATAAAATAAACCGAATTGACGCAGTATTGTTTGGTGGACCGTCTTGAAAAGTCGACATTTGTGTTGGAAGTCGGTACACTTGCGGTTTAGTAAGTTGGTGGTTCGGTTTGAACGATAGTCCAATTCTTTGAATTCCCGTGGCATGTGGGGCCAAATGGACCTCGACGTGGAGGGTGGTTCTATACTTCAATCCACGCCTTGCAAAGGGTGATTTCTTCTTCTTCGATCCAATGTGTCATCTTTGAAAACAGTTGGGTAATTGAGGACGGTGAAAGCGATGGTTTTATTAATGATTTTGTAAACAATGGGGTAAGTATGGGTTTTATAGGTAAAATCGTTTAATGGTGTAATAAATAGAATTTAACAAATAATACACGGTTTCACCTACCGTTTTGAAACGGTCAAAACTTTGAATTTAGTTGACCTAATGAATGATCGCCAACTACACCATCAAGTGTTGCCCACGCCAGTGGAAATTTCCACCGAGTGTGCCACATGCCCTGCTTCACGCTTGCCACGTTGTCGTGAGCTGGCTGGAAGGGTTCCATGGCACATTTCCATGCCACCATACCGTGGAGCCTTATGGATGAAAGATCTAAAACTTAACAGGTGCAAACACGATGGGAAACTAAACCTTTCATTTTTGTTTTGTTTGCCAAGATCCAATACAGCCGTTGCCTAAAAATATAAACAATTTTTTTGCGGTATTTTTTTATGTGTAGATAATCTGACCCTACGTTCAAGTAGTGATTTTGAAGTGTTATTTGAATATGGTGTGATATTAAGGTGGCTCACTTTTATTTAAGTGGTAGAATTAAGGTTTAAATCCTGTAAAGTGAGTATTTAGAAATTGAAACGTGCCGTTAATTTTTTTATTGCCATCGTCCCGTTGGTTCTCTTTGTTGAATAAATATCCATTGATACAAAAATAGTTATTACATTAAGTATTCTATTATGTATCTCTACTGTCACTGAGACCATCCATTGTGGAGCTGTTATTATCGGGTATGACCAAAGCTTTTTGCCGTGCTCACGAACACCGCAACCAGGTGGCTTCATTTGGGGCGCGAGCGAGCACAAGTGATCACGATCACGACACTATGTCTTGGATTTTTTTTGTGCGGGGGGGGGGGGGGGGGGGGGGGGGAGTGGAGGCTTTATCCACAATAGGGTCAAGTGAGCGAGCATGGGCTTTATCCGGTGTCCAGTCAGCATGAGATGACACAATATTATTGGATGAATCCGAGTGATAACCCTAACCAGAACAAGCAATCTAACTTACCATAGGAAATTCATCAAAAGAATGCTCAAATGGACCTTTTGTTTATTACAAGGGGGAAATAAAGATAAGAATAGTTATGTAGCAATTAATTAGGAAATAAAATCAATGGTAGCATGGGAAGAAGAGAAGTTCCTTACTCCCTTGTCTCAAGGAGATTGTTATTCCCATTGTTGTTCTATAAATCTTCAAAACTTTGATCATGTTCTTGTCCCTCTAACACCATTAAAAAATTCCTTCATAATAATCAACAAACAGATCATAAGGTGATGACAATCCCCATGTTCATTTAAGTATCTAAAAGATACCGTTATCCTACAACTTTTTAAACATCTCTTTAATCCTATAAAAACCTTCTGTCAGTATGTACTGCATCCATGGTCAAATTGTACTTAACGCTAAACATGTTCCTAGCTAAAACACTGTACGTACAAGTTTTAAATATCACTTTAGCAATATATAGTTGAACAAATAATTTCATTGCTAAACAAAAGAGTATCACCATTGAATGTTATGTCGAAAATCTGTCGCTCAAAGTGGTTTCGGACAAAAAATATGTTAGTGAAAGACCTTCGGTAATATCAGTCTAGGTAATTAGATTATTGACGGATTACTAATGGAAAATACTCTAGGATTACCAACGGATATATGAGCGGTTGATTACCAACGTGTCATCTTCGGTGAGTCTTCTCCAATGAACATACACTGTTACCAGGGGCGAAGGTTTTATAGGGTCAGAGGTGGCCTGGCCCCCTGTTTTTTGGTACAGTAGTGGAAATTTGCGATTTTCGTAGGTAAATTGAGTCCGAGTTGAGTCCGGCCGCCGCCGATTTGCCACTACCGATCGAAAAAAATTGAGTTCCCCCGGCTTCGATTCGAGAACCAAGCTTCGCCCCTGACTGTTACCGACGGTCACCGATTGAATCTTTAATATATTATAGACAACTTGTACCGATTGAATATTTAAATACAAATTATCGATATATAGAAACAAGCTTTAAATCCTAAAAATTCTCCTATCTATTAATTTTAGAAGTTAATGAACATATAATTATCACATGTTATATTTTTATTATGTGAGGCTGGCGGTAGAACATGTGTCCCATCTCAGTGATTCTCTTCTCCAATGAACATACACTGTTATCGACGGGTCACCAATTGAATCTTTAATATATTATAGACGCCTTGTACTAATTGAATACTTAAATACAAATTATCGATAAATAGAAACAAGATATAAATCCTAAAAATTCTCCTATCTATCAATTTTAGAAGTTAATGACCAGTATAATTATCACGTGTTCTATCTTGATTGTGTGAGGCTGGGTGTAGAATATGTGTCCCATCTCATTGTTGTGTCTTGGTGCATATTAAGGATGTCCCAAGCTAGTGAACGGATCGAGTCGTAGGCTAGTTTCTTTGTTGTTATCGAGGTGTAGTCTTTAAAATGGAGGAATATGTTAAAACAATGAAGTTTGGGCCAAAAGACACCAGCTCCGCGAACTGGGCCTGATGGAAGGCTTGGGCCTGCGCAAGAGGTCTGTTATAGAGCCAGCTGGTCAGGAGGATGAGCCGATGGTGAATAGGGTTAGGAAGCATGCAAGGTGCGCTGGGCCTATTACTAGAGCTAGGCCTGCTGCTTCATCTTTTCTTTCTTGTTTGTTTGGGCCGATGTTGGGCATATGGCCTTTTATTATTTTCTTGCAGGGGCACCGTTGCAACATAACCTCTCTTTCTTTTGTTATTAGTAACTAGTGGAAATGCCCGCGTGTTGTGGCGGGTGCATCTGTTTTTTTTTTTTTTCGCATTGTAGTTGTTGTGGTTTATGGTGTGTGTAAAGTCACTAACCTCATACATCACAACCTCTATTCCTAAACCCGAGAAATGTGTCCAACTCGGTAGTGGTTGTAACCACTTATCATGCCAACGTACAGGTTCACCCGGTCCTACCCACAAGTCGCGCTTATCAGCCACTGGTCCTAAATTTACCATGGATTTTTCTTTTTAATTTTGTTAATTTGTATATTTTTTTTCACAAAATTTTGAGGATTTTTTTATCTTGCATCTCTTGTGTTCATGTATTCGTGCCTAGGCCAAGCTTTTTTAAAACCATGTCTTCAGTTTTTTGGTTCGGATAGCTTTCTCATATATATCTATAGACTAAACAATATAAAAAATGTCCTATATATGCAATAAGTATACAACTATACATACATTTTATATAGAAGATATGATACAATAAAGCAATTCCTTGATTGTGAACTCATTTCATTTCAGCTAATATTTTTTGACGAGCTATGGAAATATGATCCCAAGATTATCTATGTTACCTTATTAAGGAGGAGAGATGACTACATTAGTAATTTCCTATGTTTTTTAAGATGGCATATGAAAAGTTTAGTGCTTCACACCCAAAATGTCATGAAATTTTTCCCAATAATACCCTTCTATGCAAAATCCTCTTGTACATCCCTCTCCTACTTATTATTTATTACATGGAGCAACTTTGGTGAATTCATGTGTGTATGTCACGTATGAAACAAAACGTAAAGTTATTTGGCAAAATGTCATGAAATTTTTCCCAATAATACCCTTCTATGCAAAATCCTCTTGTACATCCCCTCTCCTACTTATTATTTATTACATGGAGCAACTTTGGTGAATTCATGTGTGTATGTCACGCATGAAACAAAACGTAAAGTTATTTGGCAAAGTTGTTTGTATCATTTAATAGTATATATCGTTAAGTGGTAGGCGTGACCAAAGTGTTACGTGTGAGGTAGTGTAGTCTTGAGAATAAATGTATTATGGAACTAACCTTACGAGTTGTTGAATGGATTATTATTAGAATCCACCTAAAATCAATTTATTTCAATAATTCGTACGGATGTTATTATACTTTAGTTGAGATAAGAATAATTATCTTATGTTGTTACAAGTATTCGTTATTTAATATATCATTTAAATAAAAAGTTTTCGATGAATTTTACGTCTTAATGAATTGATACAATTTGATGTAGTTTTTAGACCCGCCGCAACGCACGGGTTACCAACTAGTTTATATAATATCATAATCACAAATCACTTTAACACTCACAACATCTATTATCAGGGCATGTATTATACCTAACTCGATTTTTTGCTGGAATTAGTATGAGTGAAATTGTATACTTAGGAACGTCCACAGACCCTTTTAAGACTGACCGGAGTGGGGGCGGGAGAGGGGCGGGAAGGGGGGGGAACACCACCGCCATACCGGCGTGGAGGAGGGCGGGAGGGGGGGCGGGGGAAGGCACTGGCGTGGGGGAGAGGTGCTGTACACGTGGCAGGTTTTGATTGGTGGGTCTTGCTTTTTTCAACGGTCAAAAAAAAAATCTATCCGTTTTAATATTCAAACGGTCAAAAAAAATTTTTATATAAATTACCCCCATTTCACTACAAAACACCCACTTTTACCAAATTTTATACACTTCTTCAACCAAATTTTATACACTTCTTCAACAAAAAATGAACCCATACAACCGAAGCTTTGACCCGAACAACCCATACGCGTACGTCCCAAACCCGAATACACCACCGGTTCGCTCGATCCCAAACCGTCCACCCCATCCTTCACCTTGTCCCGACTACGCGGGTTATGCGGGTTTCATTAGTGGGCAAATTTATCCTAATTTCCCATTCAATGATTCTCTCGTTCCTTCAAAACTTCCTTCACAACTTAATTTAACGCAAACCGTACCCGAAACACAACCCCAAAATGTTGCGGGATCATCTTCGGGTAAAAACCCCCCTGCAAGAAGAAGTCACAGGAGGAAGACGGCGGAGGAGAAAGCATTAGCCGCCGCTAACCGCCAACCACTTAAGTGGACACCTGAAGAAGAGCTTGCTTTAACGAAAGCGTGGATAAGCGAGTCGGAAAAAGAGCAAGGTATTTCTAATTATTTTTTTAACATGATTTTTTTAACATGATTTCTAATAAATGTTTTTAACATGATTTTTTTTCTAATATTGCTAATATTTTCTTTTTTTGTAGAAACTAGTCACCATAAAAATGACTTTTGGATCGACATAAACAACGCGTTCCATGGGTTGATGGGACGAGAGTTCTATCGGGCAAACGATAGTCTCTCGTCCAAGTGGACAAAGATAAACAGGGCATTGCAAAAAGAGACGGCATCTTAATCAACAATTGGATGAAGAAAATGTCTCCACGAATCATAATCAATTATTACACCGTCACAAATTCATAAACAAACAACAAAATACAACCTCCTTAATAAGGTAACATAGATAACTTATTACTAGTGGGTTTACCTGCGCGTTGCGGCAGGATCCAAAAAAATTTGTAATACGCTAGCAGTTTACCCACCGTGTGTTGTGGCGGGTAAAAGATTAAAATAATTTGACTTTTGTGGTCAACTATGAAACTAATTAACATGACAAATTCAAATTGTTTGCATATGATACAACATTCCAAAGTCTCCAAAATTGCTGCAAAAACAAGAGGTGTCGTAACTCTATTTGATTAAAGGAATACGTCAAATAACAAGCGGGAAAATAAAACTTCATGGGTCATATGTGGAAATGGTCAAATGGACGTGTTGGATAATGGGTTAAAACGAGTTGTCTTTAATGCAGGCAAAGTGGTTCATGCCGGCCGACTCGCCCCATACTTTTACAAATAGTCATTGTCAAAATACGATGACAAAAATTATGTTATCACAAAAATAATCTATTTTAGTTTATAAATAAAATGATTTAGGCGGCTATAAGCTTGTAAGCACTAAAGATATAACACGGGCAGTTCCAACCCATTTGACCCACTTGAATAATTTTTTTTATTTGACCCCTTTGACTTATTAAGGAAACATTATAACCCAAAATGACCCATCGAGTAAAATGTCTCAAGATCACATGTAAATAGCATTCAAACCTTAATGAGTCGGTTTTTATGATAAACATTGTATCCTTGAACGTCGATATCAACTTTTGCATCCTCGACGAATCCCATAGTAACATTTGCAACTATCTGTTGATTAAAATACCTAAAATATGATTATAAAATTTAAAATAATACATAAGTAACAAACTTAATAAAGACATCACATTTGAATCCTGAATATCTTTTTCACGAAGAATCATCCGGAATCCAATAGGAATTCTTAGATAAAGAATTGATGGATAACTCTGAAAGAAAAGGTATAAAGGAAGCATAACTCTGAAAGAAAAGGTATAAATGTGCACAAATTTTTAAGAATTGTATTATAAAGAATATGATCTTTTGAGTTATTTTATTACTCATAAGTAACGGTTATTCATGAGTTAATTAAAGAATTAATTTCCTAAAAATCTAAGAAATATAAAACAAAATTATAACTATTTATTATAAAACGTACAACTTTATCGTAACATATTAATGTATAAATCTAAACTACAAAGTGTAGAAAAACCGGCCTAACAATTTTATGAATAGATTGGAATTGAAATAATATGCTTTTTAACAAGAAAATGGTGTTGGAAGTACTTATAACCTCTTAAATCGCTTTATTCGGACTAATTATATTTTAATGATATTCTATAAATTAATTATTTTTAAAACTCAAGAAAAAAGGAATTTAACTCCTTACAAATTACCCGTCCTGACTAACCCGTTTTGACCTGTTTTGCATTATTATTTTGTACAATTACTATCAAAGATGGTACACAAGGGTATAAATGGAAGAAATTGTGTAAAAATTTGGGGATTACACTTTAGACTCTTGGGATGTCATCTTAACTTTGACAATATGGATATATTTGCTCATGCCTCCCCTTTATAATAAAGTATAGATAATCATAAGAAGATTCCCAAAATGCACAATAATTATATATACATACCTACCCAAAATGGAATACTTGACATAGTTCAAATGCTTTGATATTGTTATGTAATTCTTCAAGAGCTATGCATAAAACTCCCAGCTTTCTTATGTAGTCCTTCACATTTTCATCCTTATGTATTTCTTCACTCCAAATAGCAACCATCTTGGTGATGCAAGGAGGTTATATCCAATTGTTCAAGAATTTACAGTAAGTTAGATAATGTGGATGCAACTTACAATACATTAGTGCAATATAAAAGTCGAATATTGATAGATATAGAGATATTTCATAAAATAAAGAAGCAGCACCTTTGAATACATAAACCTTGGCATTGCAAAAAAAGACGGCATCTTAATCAACAATTGGATGAAGAAAATGTCTCCACGAATCATAATCAATTATTACACCGTCACAAATTCATAAACAAACAACAAAATACAACGATTATGAGCAGCAAGTACCTCCTCCATGTGTTAAAAGAAAAATCAACGAAAACAAAACAAGTTAGAAAAAATTTGGGTTAACCGTAGGCGGTGGGTTAAAGAAGAAGATGATGATTGAAAAGGGTGATTATATTGTTGAGCCAATTCTATAACTCCATGTCCTAATAAACTTGGTTATTAAGATAGGTTTAATGGTGGAGGTAATACTGTAGGTGTTACATGGGTCACAATTTTATTAAAATAATATTAATAAAAATTAAAAGGATACCTTTATACAACTATGAGAAATTGTAGTGCCCGTACTAAGTACAAATCCAAACGAAAATAACATAAAATACAACATAAAATGATTCAAACCAAAGATTTCATCAAGAGCTTGAACCGCGTCTTCTTATATGATTTCTTCTTCGTCTTTAACGAAAACTTGAACCGCGTCCTTTTGTATGATCTTTCTTGGTTGCAAGAATTAACAAAAAAAATAATGTTGACGGTTGTGACTAAGGCACGTGTTTAACATGCTTCCCTTAAAACAAATTCCGTGCCTCTACTCAAGATAACGCGTCTGTTTCCTAGGGTACAACAGCCGAAGCAGTCTGTACTGGCGGAGAAGGCCACACGCCCAAGGTTGCACCGGATAAAATTATAGTGTTAAAACTTGTGGAACAAATAATAATAGAAATATGGTGGAATCAAGTATAGAAAAACTTATCTCTACAGGTTCCAAGTTTTCCTTCTTCAATAATTCTTTTATGGATCCTCTTCTTTATTTTTCTTGTATTTTTTTAGTCTTTCAAATGAGACACAAAGCTTTCTATGTATACAAGACCTAAGGATGAGTGTAGAGACTGGCTTAATTAGAGCCATAAACTCTAATAAAGTGAAATAAAGAACTCTACTCAAGAGTCTCCTTAATAATTTCACTAAAATCAATTAAATTCCATTCATCATATTATTAAATTTTTGTAATTTCTAACATCTTCTTGAATGAATCATTCATTGGTAACATTGATGATGAAGGAGAAAAACCATAAGGCAATTGATGTTTGTGAGGGTATGGATGGAAAAAGAGGTTAGTATTGTAAAAGTGTTTTGATATTGTAAAGGATGATGTGGGTGAAATGTCTACATTACCCTCATAAGTGTCTTAATTGTCACAACTATCCCCATAATACCCTTAAATTTCTTGCTTAAATATGTTGTATATGTTGCTTCTTAAGTTGTACAAAAATGCAAATTACCATCTTGTACATCACTCCTCCTTTATAGTTCAACACATGTCAAAGTGGTTGCAATTCCATAAGTTTATAAAAATAAAACATGGACAATAAGATTAAGAGATCCATATAACACTTTGATCGATAAGGTTCCAACAGAGTGAATAAACTACATTATTTCCTTACAAATATGTTAAGAGAAAAAAAATACAAACATCCATAAGATCACCTCTGCCAACATATGATTTGCTTCGTCAAACACAAGGATTTTCAAATTAGTTGTATCGAACTTCCTGCTACTACCCATTTGTTAGTACCCGCAGTGCCAATAATGACTTATGATGTAACAGACGCTCTCTTGGTAGATAGAGAAAATTGTCAAATTAACGCTAACTGTAAACTGGATTTGATATAATTTCTTTTATTACATGTCGTAGCCAGTTCTCAATTCGAGAACTCGGAAGAAAGAAGAAACTCAATTGTCAACAGATAAAAGAATGTGATTTAAGTTTAGCTCACGAGAGTCGTCTTCAACAACATTATTAGTACTCCCATTTCATACACCTTATGTTGCTTCTTCACTGTTAGCAAGTTTAGCATTTCTTGCAGCCATATGAACACTTTACATAATAACATCAACTTACAAATATTTACATATTTATCTAAGGTTTTACTTCATACATTACTAGTGGGAAACCCGCGCGTTGCGGCGGGGTCGACAATATAGGGTGCGGACATATATAATTCAAATCTTAAAAACGATTTAGGAAAAATTACATGTAAGTTGTGTGTGTGTTAGTATGTATTATGTAGCTTAGGAACACGATACACTTATCTTTAGCCTGGTCTAGTTGCTCCATCGAACCAACCATCGTATATAACAATCACAATCAAATAATAATGAGCTAAACTAAAACAAACTATCTTAATGTGTCATCATTTTTTAAAAGTTTAAGAAGGATCAACATACAGTGTCTTCATCATAATCAACAAGGCATTGTTCATCAGGCGCGAATATCCCAAATATAGAACCCGTGGTCAAGGCAATGTCGATATTAGCTAATCCATCAATCGGGTCAAACACAACAATGTAGTTACCCGAATTAGTTTCTTCCACCGCTACATGCACGTCTTCTTCCTCGGACGCTAAAACCCAGTTCTGCCAATTGACCTCAAGCAGTTGCAGAACAAGTGCTCAAAATAGTGAAATACACTATAATTAAACATGTCCAATAATGCACAATTTAAAAAGTGAAGAATATACAACCTCATAGGAGATAACATCAAGTTTCTTCTGGTCTTCTCCCTGGATGTTCATGGTACCTTGAGCTCCAGTAATATTAATAATGCTAGACCTTTGTAACAAGGATCTTGATCTAATAACTTATTTATTCAATATAACATAGCAATAATTAATATTGAAGCTAGTATGCCACCTGACTTCCATAACCATAAAATGTATTCATATTCATAGAAAAGTTAAATATCCAATTATATAAATAAATGTTCTAAAAACTAAACTGGTTATCGAACCTACCACTTTCATGATTCACTTGTGAAATCGGTTAGGCCGTAAAACATGGATGAGATCATAATAAACTTCAGATTTTAAAACTACATAACATACAAAATTATAAATACAAACAAATCATATTACGAATGGTAAAGTTCAGTAACCATACCCTTTTTATGAAGAACATATTCAACTACCTCTCTCGACATTCTTCTTCGATATCATCATTCCAGTTCCTGTCCTCTCCAGTTAAAATCATTGAAGTGACAACTTCTCGTGGGTTTAAAATATGCTCCGTTACTTGTTAGTCATTTCAATAATAACTGTTAATTCAACTCTAAATGGTCCAACTAATGCATATCAAACCAATGGAAAGATCCGTAATTAGACTCTTAAATGATTTACTCTTGATCTAATAACTTATTCATTCAATATAACATAGCAATAATTAATATTGAAGTATACCACCTAATTTCCATAACCATAAAATGTATTCATAGAAAAGTTAAATAATCAATTTAGTCGGAATTAAGTTAGAACATATTTTGTTATACAAAAATGTTAATAGAAGATATTAAAATTTACAGAACTTCATTGATTCTAAAGAAAAATAATATAAAACCCAAGTTTTAGTAAACACAAGGGAGAGTGAAGCAAAGACCCAACTTGTTAATAATAATTGGACTGTTTGTAACCAGATTGTTGATCAATGTCATCATCTTCCCCATACAGGGCATAATAAACAAATTCGTATCCCACCCAAAACGGACTAAGTCGTCGCCATTGTTTACCCTATAATCCAGATAAATACTTGTAAACGATCCTGAGCTTGAATTGCTTACCTGAATGACCAATGCAAAGATTCATGTGGACTTTTCGAGCCATTGAACTAACCTGAAAATTAACAACACAAAACTGGTGAAAATTGAAGTGATTGGAAGAATTCTAAACCTAGTGATATTAACTGAAGTTGGCTCACTAAGAACATGAAACAACACAGGATCAAAACGTGGAGTTGACGAAGAACGATTGACATCACAGTAACCGTGAAGAACATTACTTTCGTCTACCGTAACACCAACAACAGCCAACAAGTTCGGCCAACAATCACGTGTTATAGTCTTGATCGCTTGACAGCAAGAAACCCCGATATCAATGGTGCCATTGTTGAAGTAGGCCGCAATTTTGTTGCTACATGATCTAACATCATATAGATCCGTCCAACAGTCGGCAATTATCCTCGTACCATTGTTAATAGTATTGTTTGTTCCACTGTCACCGAGCGGAACGAAAATGTCCCTTGATGAAGCAGTATATGCCAAGATGAAGCAGCTGGTGAAGGTGATCAATGATATTATGTTTGCCATGAATGAAAGCGTAAGGAAATTGACAAATGATAAAGCTTTATATAAATGCTGGTGGGTCGTTTGGAAATTCTAAACGGGAGAAACTGATGAAGTTGAAATGATGGGGTTAAATTATTTCTACATGTTTAGTATTCATTAATCAATAATCAATTATGCATTTATGGTTTCATTTAGTTTGCAACATGGTATAGCTTGTGTTGAAAATGCACTAAATCAATTTCGATGTAACTGTTACTAAATATTACTTAAATAATAATCTGAGAAACATGGCAGCGTATTGCATTCTAATTTGGCTAAATTTCGTAAAGCATGTTTCTTTCTCGCTCTCATTCTCATAAAAGACGGCTTTTGAAAGTAAATTTAAGATTTAACAATCAAAATTACAATTCTTGTTTTTTTTACAACCCACATATGTTTTTATGTTTATTTTGTTCATACAATCATTCAATCTTAACTTCCTTAGTATAATATAATGATTTTAGAATTTATATTTATATTATAGTCATTTTGCAATTGATCTAGACGGTCACTTTGTCATTTTAATTGAAATCATATAAGGGTGAGGAGCTTCAAAACAACTCACATGATAGTAATGAACATTTTTATAAAAGTATAATTTTCATAGAATACTTCAAATTTTATTTATACATAAGTACATGATAATCAGTGTACGGGCATATTAATTCGCATGCGATAATTCAAATACATTAATAAGTCTCTAAATTGATTATATAGTTATAGTACAAGTGCATCATGCAATAAGGGGTATTATGGGGAACTTTTACATGACATATCTATGTTAAAGTATGAGTCTCTTGATATCCCATCTTAAAATGGGTGTAAAATTACTTTTCTAGACATGTCTCCTCCTTAATAAGGTAACATAGATAAGAGGTACTTTATTCCTTACGAAGATGCAAAAGTTGAAGGTAAAGTACAAATAAATTCAATAAACTTCCCCATTTTAATGTATTGAGTT
This sequence comes from Ambrosia x helenae, assembly GCA_030844895.1. Taxonomy (NCBI): domain Eukaryota; kingdom Viridiplantae; phylum Streptophyta; class Magnoliopsida; order Asterales; family Asteraceae; genus Ambrosia; species Ambrosia x helenae. Next base: position 95,343,611 of record CM061229.1, read on the forward strand.
TCTTTGCAACGGGTTCAAATGCCACTACGTTCTTTATGGAATGCCTAATAATGCTAACATCATCGAGGTTTTGTTGTACACGCAGGAGTCACAACTTCAATAAGTGGCGTAATGTTTTGGGTGTCAATGGCATTTGTTTTGCTTTAAAAAATGACATATTAATATAAGGAGTTAATATAATTTTTTTTAGAAAGAGAAAAAAAATTTAAAGAGGAACTGAATTTTACCAACATGAAAGGAAATATAATAAAAAAGAAAGAAATGGGTAAGCTTGTAACGAACAACCACCACGTCATCATTTCAGCAGTCAATGGTCGTAATAGCCGATTGCATTTGGTATCTGCAAAGTAAAAAATAATAACTAAAAATAAAAATAAATCAATAAAAAGTAGATTATATGTTATGTGTTCTGAGCAAATGGAGTAAAGCGACATACTTTTTATTTGTCACGACCTCGCAATAGATACTCTAGAGAATTCTCCTCCAACTTTATCTCCTTTTAGGCCTATACAATATGAAATACACCCACATTACTTTACTATATATATTAATTCTTAACAGTCCGTGGAATAGCCACCTTCTGCATTTCCAACTTGTAGCCTACGACTTTTCCTTTTCCAAGTTTCTGCCACAAACTTTTGTTCTTTTCATTTGGACACACTTTTTCCGCAACGAAGAAACCGACTGTCCAGGCACAAAAAGTTTTGGTTTGTTGATGCAATGCGCGAGAAAAAACGACACCCATGGCGGCTCTCCGGCGTCGACAACAACATGACGGAGAACGTAAAATAATGGTGACACCGTCCGGGAACGCTAACTGCGACGTGTTAGTCGCTGGCTTTACCCCGGTGCTGTTGTTTGCTCCGTCACCGATCTAAAGTTCCTATAAGGTGACGTCTGTGGTTGTATCTTTATTTGGGGAGTAGTGCCGCCGTAGCTCCGCCGCGGCGGCGCCGGAGATCAACAGACCTTCTCTCTGTATACCCAGATGGTAGAACATAGTAATGAGCAGAAGCCAAATGCAATTTGTGCTAATTTGAGAATTTAACATGCAGAAAGATCTTACTTTTTGATGTTTCTTTTTTGGGTTAAAGAATCATACCCATATAGAAGAACATAGTCATGACCAAAACCCAGATGGGAATTTGACAATTAACAAAATACAAAAATCTTGTGAAGTGGGACACTACGGTTGTTGTTTAGACAGAGAAAACAATGGGTTTTTTTTAAGAGAGAGGTAGAACATGAGGCGGTTGGTGGTTTAGCAAGAGAGAGAACAAACTTATAGAGAGAGAGGAGGTTTCATATTGTGTGCTATAATAACGAAAATTTGTGTACCTAATCGATTTCTATAACGAATGTTGGTACCGTAATGACGTAGGGAATTCTCGGCGCAAGGCGCCGATTATAATACAAGTAGTATACATTACTTTTCAACCTTTCGGTTTGGCCGCAGTTTTGGTTCACCTCTTTCGGTTATAACGAGAGCCCTTATCGTAACAAAGCAACTCGATGCCACCCAAATTGCCGCGCGTAGCGCGGCTGAATTTTGCTAGTTAAATTAATGCAAGGAAAAATTATATATATAACATTTATGGGTGCTTAGGAATAGTAAAGGGCAATGTTGTAATTTTCTGTTGTCCTATGGTTAATTTTTGTCATTTTGGTACTTTTTATTTCCTCTTTAGAACACAGGCTAAAGTCATCTACAGGCGCAGGTTGTTCAAAGAGAAATTTCCAGAGAGAGTTAGAAAGATACGACTTTAGACAACGGTAACTGAATGGCGGCGTTACGGTTGTGATCGATGGTGTTGAAGGGGAAGACGCCGGTGACGACAGTAGTTTGGGTTCGATGATGGGGAAACACAGGTGTCAGGTGGGTTCCTGTGATGAGGTCCCGGTGGAAGTTGTGAATGGTTTCGGCGAAACAACAACGTTTCCGGCAAAGGTTCCGACATTGATGGTGATGTTGTGATAATGTTTATAGGTCGAGGTGATGGTGTTCCGATGAAAAAAGGTCAGACCTGATTACTTAATATTGTTAATAACAAAGCTATTTCATTATCGTCTTCTTCAGCCTTCATGAAATTGTTAGTTACAAATTCTTAGGAGTTAATCTGTTAGTTTGTTACTGACTTTTAAGAAACTTAATCAAGATTACTGATTCTTCTAGACTTCTTTTGTTACTGTTAGTTGAAAATTTTCTGCTCAGCTACTTTAAATTAAGATAAGAAGTTAAGAACATACACCGAAATCGAATTTACTACCATGTATAGAAGATTTTAGTTGGGATTAAAATGCTTTTTATTGTCAGCGAGTATTATTAATTACAAAAGTATTTGAAAATTGCTAAATATGGGAGATTCTACTATAGGCAATTATACAGAAGTATTTAATGTTTGTATATGTTGGATTGTTGGTCATCACCATCTATTTTGATTTTATTGTTGAAGTATTGGATTTAAATGAAATTTGATTAGGAAGTAGATTGGGGAAGGATGATCATTTTCTAAGGCGTGCATGTGTTGGGTCCTCCTTTTAGCGTTGTAACAGTTTCATTTCATGTGGAGTGGTGATGTTTTGACGATAGGTACGGGCATGGTCTCCAGCAGCAACCGATGGTGACGGAAAGCTAGGAGTCGTATACCAGCCTGTTTAGAGACGGGTGAACACTTACGTTAACTCGGTGACAATTGTCAATGGTGATGATTTGGATGATAAATGAATGGTGACAAAAGCTAGAAGTTGTAGACGGGTCTATTTAGAGATAGGTCAACACTTAGTCAACTCGGTTAACTGTGTACAATCGAGGTGAGACGGGTAATTCGAGTTACTTTAAGTTTCGCCGCCGCAACGCGCGGCGGGTCACAATACTAGTTATATATAAAAAAAAGGGTAATCTTATAACTCATATATTAAATAAAGAAAAAAATAAAATATACTCAAAATGAGATGGTAATGTAGGTGAAAGATAAGTAGATAACTTATCTAGTATCAAACATATTGCAAACATGTATACCAAAGTCACATTGCAGCCATATAATATTCCAATTAGCTCCATGCATATTTCTAGAAAGATCAGCAGCTCGCTTCTACATTTTCTTGGTTCAGTTAGCACCTACAGAATTATGTAGCTATGCTCTCTGCCTCTTTTCCTGTATACAATCACGTTGCCCTAATTAAGTTCTGCTAGTAACATGGTTTAGAAATAGATAATGAGTAAGGTGGCTAAATGGGTGGTTGGGTAACTGGTAACGACATGTATTTTTGTAAGGGTCGGAAAAGAAAAGAACAAAATCTTCAAACTTTACCCTGTAATTGTAACAAGAACCACTTCTGTAAGACTCTAAGCCTTATAGCCTTTAAAGCCTCAATCTCATACAGATCAGGATATTTTACATATAAAAGATTAATTTACTTATACCCTTAATATAACATTAGTTTTCAAGAAAAATGAGGGTGTATATGAATATGTACCTGGTGAAGGATCATAGGTTTGTTGCCAAAATCAACAAGTGGTTTTGGAACGCTGAGAGTTAACGATCTCAATCAAGTTCCAAATCCTCCAACAAAATAAGGGCCTTCATAATGGTAAAGCTTTTGTTGTAGAATAAGAAAATAAAAAAACTAAAAGAAAAAAGGCAACTTAAGAACAAGAAAGAGATTCAAATTCATTCAATTTAAAGTGCTAACCAATAGTAGGCATAGAAAATTATACACAAAGAATTAGAAAACAGAGTAAAATTTACCTTTGCGAGCTCAACATTTCAAGAAGAAGTATCTGCCATGGTGTCTTATTTATATAAAATCTTGATATTGAAGTTCTAATACATCAATTTATACTTTATCATTATAAAGTCAATTCATAAATGAAACTTTTATAGTCTACTGTAGTTCTGCTTATTTGATTTATGCTTTGATAATTTCTCAGCACTTAACTTGATTTAAGAACATAATATAGCAAAAGAAAAGAAAAGAGTTGGGTAAGATGATACCTTTTAGAAATAGATTACACGGCCTGATCAGAAGTCTCTTAGAATGAGCAAACTGGTCATCTCAAAAAAAGAAAGGAATATGCTGTACAGAAAAATCAATGCTAATGCATTGTTAATTCATCAAAACAACGACACATAAAAAGTTAAAACCAGTTCATCAATTTATCAAACAATGACACATGAAACCTATACATCCTTAGTGCAGCATACACTTCAATTTCCAAGCAACTAAAAGGCTATAATTGGTAAGCGACTTAACTTAGGGGCAAACAAGCCGAGCCCGAGCTTACCCAGCCTCGAGCTTGAGTTCGATTAACTTACAAGAGCTCGAGCTCGAGCTCGGTTCGTTGGTGGTTTCTCAAGCTCGAGCTTGGCTTGGGCACAACTCATTTATTATTTATTAGTTAATATATTAAATAAAGATGATATACAGTTCGCTAAATGAAGCTCGTTTACTAAACAAGCCTATTGTTTAGGTTTGGACTCGGCTCGTTAACAAATTTAAATCTTAACAACTTTAAATGAAAGATAAATATTATTAAATATTAATAGAAGTAATATTATACTAAGACTCGATAAGGTTCAACGAGCTTGACGAGCTTCACATGCTAGGCTCAATAAATAAACGAGTTTTTAGGCTCAACCTCAGTTCAGGATTAATAAGGCTCGCCATTTTCGAGCTTCTAATTGAGTCAATCTTGAATAGCAACGGCCTGACTCATTTGCACGCTTATCTGCATAATTATACTATACAATAATGTTTGTAATCAAGGTTTTAGCCTACAATATGACCAACTTATGAGTTTCACTTAGATCACTTACAAGTTACAAACAACACCACAAACGCCAGTTGCAATGGTTTATTGCCTAGTGACTTACCAAGGCTGCCTAAACTTCTCTCTTGAGCAAATTCAGTAATAACAAGAAACTCTTGTGGACTCTCAAAGGAAACTAACATTTGAATCATCTTTTCATGTTTCAACTTCTCAAGATCTGCACACAATAAAAGGCATGACATGAGTTAGACACTCACACAAATATTAAGACAAACTAATTATGCAATGAATAACATTAGTACCTCAATTTATTGTCTTAGATTTTGAATATCTTTCTGCCATTTACCATGCTTAAGTATGAAGTTTTAATGCAACAGTTTATTGCAAATAGACAAAACACAATCAAAAGAACATAGCAGCAAAAAAGGGGGTTTTGTTATTAATGTTTATACCTTGTTTTTTTCCCAAATGCATTGCATAATCATGCTCCGCTGCAACAGTCAGAAGAGCTGAAACTTAAACAAGACAACTTAATTTTATAGAAATTATCATGAAAACAAACTCTTGGCATCATATAATTCCAATGATAGATGACATTTTTCAGTGCAAAACTGAACTTATACAACTAAGTGCAAAACCAAACTTTTATAACAAGTGAATGAAATTAGGGTTACCTATGTTGGGATGCAGAGATCACAACGACCACTATCATCTCTAATACCTTTCAACTGAACTCAAAACCGCCATCCATCATCACCACGGCCGCCATCGTGGGCTAAGCATGTATTCCTTTCACCTGCAAAATACCTAAAATGAATGCTTTTCATTTTCGTTAAAAGACAGAAGAGAGTTTGCTCAAACCTATACGTTATTATAATTGTTGCCTTGATGTCCTGTTGAATTCCAAAGCGATGGCGCCGTATTTAGCTTGGATTTGACGTGTAAAAATTTGAGGCTTACAGGAGATATGGGAGAGAAAACGATGGCAATGATTGTTGATGAGAAATAGAACCGTCGCATTTAACTTGCTGGTGATGAAGAGTTACAAGAGATGAAGAGGGCATTTAATTGTGGGGGTAGGATGGGAATTGAAGGGTACTAATGTAAATTGGTTTTGATATTGTAAAGGATGATGTGGGTAAAATGTCTATTTTACCCTTCTAAGTGTCTTAATTGGCACAACTATCCCCATTATACCCTTAAGTTTCATGCTTAAATATGTTGTACTTGTTGCTTTAAAAAATGTACCCATGTCAAAATTCCAATATGGTACATCACTCTTCCTTTATAATGTATACTAGCAGGAACCCGTGCGTTGCGGCGGGGCTGCACTGTGTTTGGCTGTTACTTTTAGTCAATCAGGTTGTTGGTGTTGTACATTATACAAACATACTTATAATGTGTAATATATGATCAGAGGTCGTACAATTTTAGTAGAAAGTCGGTGTAGATGTTGTAGTAAAATAAATGTGATGCAGTAGATAGAGTTAAATTCAACTACAATTGCCCTATTAATGATCATAGTAATTTTTTTCAGTAACAAACTGCCTTAGAATGTTGCTTAGCATATGGTGATAGAGGAGTTACCAAGGTAGAAACTAAATATATTATTCAAGAACAAAGATTTTAATAGAACACGTAAGTACGTAACCTTAAATTCGAGTAACATGACCCCAAACAAACAATTAAGCTTCATTTCAATTTGTCACACCGATTTGATCCGAAATCATTTTTTCTATTCGTTCTTATAACTTTTAATAAATATTTAGTTCTCGATCCTGATTAGAAGATGATAAAATTTTGTATGTCTTGCGTAGGCACACCATACCTTGTAATTCTGTCACCTTGATATACTCTACTGATATCCGAAGAATATTTGTTGGCTTTAAATCCGTATGTATAAGGTGTAAATCATGCATATATAACTGCAAGAAAAATAGGCATAAGAAATTAGAGAATCAAAAGAAAATTGATGATGGAGTCTTGGGTATAGAAGACCCAATGGATCATATAAAGGGTTGGTGCCGGTTTCTTGCCAACTGTGACATTGTATCAATCATTTGATCTATTCGAATACAAGCGTTGTTAATATATGTTTTCTCTAATCTTTCAAGTGTGTATAGATCTGCGAGTGTGAGTATTCTAATCCAATATCTTACAAGTGATTGCAATATTTAGAGATGAATTTACATATTACGATCGAAACCAACCAACTAATTAAAAAGGTTGCAAATTCAGTATTAGTTTGCAACTTTTTATGAAAAAAGTTGCATTAGATCTTTTAATGCAACCTAAAAAGGTTGCAAATTCAGTATTAGTTTGCAACTTTTTATGAAAAAAGTTGCATTAGATCTTTTAATGCAACCTTTATGTTCATCGGATTTGCATTAGATTCAAATGCAACTTCTCTGAAACATGTTGCTTCTAAAATGTTGCATTAGGCCTATTTTCTAGTAGTGCTAAAAATCAAAATTAGTGGCATAACATTTAAATGCCACTAAAAGTACGTGTTAAGCAAGTATGGCACACAAAAAGTGTCACTAAAAACCTTATTAGTGTCACATATGCTAAATGCCATTAAAAATGTGTGTCACTAAATTAGTGGCACAAAAATAAATGCCACTAAAGTACGTATCAAACAATTATGGCATACTTAAAGTGTCACTAAAAATCAAAATTAGTGGCATAACATTTAAATGCCACTAAAAGTACGTGTTAAGTAAGTATGGCACACAAAAAGTGTCACTAAAATCCTTATTAGTGTCACATATCCTAAATGCCATTAAAAATGTGTGTCACTAAATGGCATTTTTTTGTAGTGTAATGACTACAATTGTGCAAATTGACAATACAATAAAATTACCATCCAACAATCACTTCTTTTGGATTAACCTTCAGGTGAGACACCAACATATTGTGATGATAATATATATCCAAAGCAACCTTCCAACATTATACAACAAACATCACAAATAAAAAAGCTTGTTTACAATAAGAACTAACAATTAACAAGTCAGCAAAAGGAATATAAGAGATTCAATTAAGGCTAATAACCTGATCAGACGGTTCATTGTGAGGAACGACATACGAATTACGAACATCAACAGTGCCGTCAGAGAGAATAGATCCGAGAAGAGTTCCGATGACGCGTTCAGCTTGGCCAGGTCGCCGCTGACCTCAACAATATCCCCAAAAGGGTCACAAAGTTCACTGAAATCTTCCTAAACCATGTATTTATTCACGTATTTACTGTCAAAAATTATGAAATTTTATCTGAGATAATTATGAATAAAAGAAAAAAATAGATATATATATTATATTTTCTGAATATTTTATCTTGAGCAAGTAGTCAGCAAACGACGAAAATGAAATCACCTTTGAATCTTCTAAGTTTGTTGGAATATATATTGAAAGTTTGGTAGAGCAACCATTGATGAAGAGTAATGGATTGCTTTCAATTGCATTCAAGGTGATGAATGACAATTTGTTAATGAATGCTAAAGTAGATGGGATTATGTGTAATGAGTTGCATTATTGTTTTGTACAATAGCTATCAAATGTGGTACACAAGGTATAAATGGAAGAAATGGGGTAAAAATTTAGAGATTACACTTGAGGCTTTTGGGATGCCATCTTAAAATGGTAGTAAAATTACCTTAATGCCCATCTAGGATGCATTATATAATAGTACCTTTGAATCTTCCAAGTTTGTTGGAATATATATTGAAAGTTTAGTAGAGCAACCATTGATGAAGAGTAATTGATTGCTTTCAATTGCATTCAAGGTGATGAATGACAATTTGTTAATGAATGCTAAAGTAGATGGGATTATGTGTAATGAGTTGCATTATTGTTTTGTACAATAGCTATCAAATGTGGTACACAAGGGTATAAATGGAAGAAATGGGGTAAAAATTTGGAGATTACACTTGAGGCTTTTGGGATGCCATCTTAAAATGGTAGTAAAATTACCTTAGTGTCCATCTAGGATGCATTATATAATAGTATAGATATAGATTATAGATTATTAATAATTATTAATTATTAATTATTATTGTTATTGTTATTGTTATTGTTATTGTTATTGTTATTCTTATTCTTATTGTCTTTTTTAGCCGACTCAAGTCCAACCCATTTGGATCCCTTAGAGGTTGTAACCAAGGAGCACGCAAATCCAAGTACAATAAACTAAAATTTAGTAATCCAACCCAAAAAGGGAATTTTTGATCTTATTGTGTATCGTTTTGGCGGCATGGCCGAGTGGTAAGGCGGGGGACTGCAAATCCTTTTTCCCCAGTTCAAATCCGGGTGCCGCCTCATCAAGACAAAAATGGAATTGTAATGCTGGGATCGAGAATTATTTACAGATGAAGAGATGCCAAAGGTTATTATTGTTATTATTATTGTTATTGTTATTGTTATTGTTATTATGTCATCATTATTATTATTGATCGCCCCCGACGTGTTCATATCTCGAATATATTTTTCTTTGTTTAACCCCTTTTCGTTGATCACCTACAAAATATAAAATGAATAAATATATAAATAATAAAATGAACTAAAAATAATAAAATAATAAATAAATACCAAAAACTAATAAAAACTCTAATAAAAAGACTCAAAAAAAATGACCAAAAATAACTAGGAAATGAGATATGTTTTGCAACACATCAGCACTACCGCTTTGAATCCACTGGGTTTGGTGGTGTCAAAAATCATAACAGTCTCAAACGAGTATACACTTCACACTTCCGAAGTCTATTGAGGTATATTTAGATATCCCTTTACTCCTAAGTAATTGGAATTACTAAAATGACTCGATGACACTAGAATCATATAAAATACCCGTATGACCTTGTTGGTGTCGTAACCATCTTAACACCCCACAATCTATTCGGTTTCAATAAATGTGGGATACCATTCTATCAAGAATAGACGTGTTTCCATCTCTTAATGGCAACGCGTTGAGTATGGTCATCAGATTAACACTCGTTATAAAAGGTCCTTGCTTTGCAATTTGCGCATCGAGAATTGATGTTGATCTTTAGGGTAAAGGTTTTGTTCCATCTTACCTTGTCGTTAAAATGAGCTAAGACATTCTTCCTCTTCACCAAGCCACATAACATGAATGGTAGTGTTTGGGCGGAGGAAGCAAAATGATACAACTATAAAACAGTTTTATAACTTCTGTTATAATTTAGAGGACTTTCACCAACTATCAGATCAGTATGTACTCCGTCAGAGAAGCTTTGTGAGAAAACCAAACATGGGTAAACATTTTAATGACGAATATCACCGAATGATATAACTAGCAAAGCACAAATTATTTCACCAATAGATAATCAATGGATATTAGCTGTGTAGATCACTAATGGCAATTACTTAAAAGTTGAACATGTTTAAATCTTATTTCAATCATATATTTCACGTAAGCTTATGTGTTTAACCCATAAGATCATGACATTCATGTCATGATGCAGCATATATAGATCTTGCATAATTATTAGTCAAGCAAATTCGCAGTAGGATCTCTATCTCCGTCTCTATAATTACACTAAAAACACTATCTTTTCTCTATCCTTAATCTTCAATTAAATAATATTCTTTTTATACTTTTATCATTATCTTTTATCTCTCCTACACTCATAACCACTTTAAAAAAGTATTAAAATATTATATAGGGTGAACAATGTTCCTCCAAATTAACTGATGAACGGTAAATTTTTTTCTCCTCTACTCACAACCATTTACTATCAATTAACAAAATATAAAGATTTCACTCACGTAAATATGGAGAACCAAATGTGAATGCTTAAGCATCTCTACTATTATACATGTATAAATTGTTTAGGAGGGCTGCTAAATGCTAACTTAATAAACTGAACTAACTCAGTAGTCAGGCACTCGGGCCTGTTCAGATGGGCCTCCCAAGCCCAATTAGGAATAAGAGAATCATTGTCATTGTCACGTAGAAACTTGTCACTGATTCGATAACTTTTTGATGTTGTTTAGGGTGCAATGTTTGAGGTAGCAACCCCACAAGTCCAAAACCAAGCCACTCTTTAGATTTCATTTGAACTATAGAAAAACATCTTTATTTGGGTAGATATATTTTTTTTTTTTTCAAATTTAACATAATACTCATTGACAAAGAAAAAGGTAAATTACATAAGGATGGTAGGTAGGTAGATATTAAAACTCATTACGATAATATGTTATACAAAAATTCTTCGTACCTGAAACCTTATGATGTTAAAGTGCTCATTCACTACGATATGTGATCTTATTCATGATAAGAAACAATAGATAATAAAGTTACGAAGTAATAGTTAAACAGTCAAAGTAGTATTTTAAAACTCAAATACAATTTATTTTCTCTTAAAAAGAGAAGACAATACATGTGATGTAGGCAATTGTCTAACCAAGGTATGGTTATAGTAACTATTAATGGCTACAATTGATGAACTTCACATGCCAAGGTATTATTTTGTTCCATGCATATAATAGATACCTCAAAGGAAATTGATTTTGTTGTAAGCAATCTCATGATTTTGAAAACAAGGGTCCGCAATAAATGGCCGTATAGTTATATTAAGATCAACACCAAATGATTAATTAAATAATTACACATTTTTTTTAAGTTAGAACTTCATTAACAAGCCATGAACGCTACTAACAAAAAATTATATCACGTCACAACTACACTATTCTTCTCAAGTACATTTTGTATTTCTATTCCTATTGTTATACCACAAATAACCATAAGTTTTAACATCCGAAATGACCTCATCGATCTTTGTGTTCTTGTTATTGAAACTGCGATCATTACGAGCTTTCCAAACTCTCCAACATCCGATAATCATCAAGCCGTGAACCATATTCCTTGTTGCCGAATTGAGCCGCAGATTCTTGTACATATTGGTAAGGTATTTTAAATCACACACATAAAAAATTGGAAATCTACACCATTTGGCGATAGCTTGCCAAAGGATAGTCGAAAATAAACAACATGTGAATATGTGCTCAGCTGTCTCTTCTCTGTCTTCACAAAAGATGCACGTATTACTTCCCACTTGAATGTTCCTCTTGATCAAAGCTTCTTTAGTCGGTAACCTTTCAAGTCTCGCTCGCCACATAAAGATGTTGCATTTCCTAGGAATCCATTGACACCAATCAAAAAGAGCCGCCAAATTTGTAGCTTCGGTGGATGAAATCCAAGTTTTGACATTCGCCACTGTAAATTCAGAACCGGTACCATGCCACAACCATGAATTTTTCTTAGAAGAAAGTTTCACAGTCACAAGCTAAATAAAACAATCCGTCAATTCCATAGTTTCGTCTGAAGATGTCGGATCATTCCTCCATGTCGGATCATTCCTCCAACGCCAAGCAAAACTACTAGCACCACCAACCTTCAACACTCGATCCGACACCATACAATGTTTTTCGGTTTCTATTCGATAAAGGTTTGGAAATCGCACCTTCAAAGGTTTATCACATATCCATGGGTCCAACCAGAATCTAATCATATCACCGTTCCCAAGCTCGGCTCTAATAAGGGAATTAAAACCGACAACGCCCACCTTCATAAGACGTCCCAATTTAACAATATGTAACCAAGCACCTTTGAATCTTCCTTGACATGGATATAGCTCCCAAGTACGAGCTGACATATGGATCGAATCTATCACCTTCTTCCATAACGCATTACCTTCACACAGATATCGCCATAACCACTTCAACAATAAACTATGATTAGACTTTTCCAAGCGATTTACTCTCAAACCCCCTTTATCTATCGGAATCGTCATATTATCCCAACCCACCCAATGTAACTTTTTAACCACATCACTACTTCCCCACAAGAACTTCTTCATTAAAGCTTCTAAATCGGAGATAACCTTTTTTGGGCTTTGTATAATGAGAAGTAATAACAAGGTAAGCTCTCGAGAACCGACCTTATGAGAGTTAATCTTCCGCGAATAGAAATGACATGAGATTTCCACCTCGATAAACGTGCCTGAAAACCTTCTTTACCGGTTGTCAATTAGAGATTCGATTCATGTTTGCGCCCAACTTGATCCCCATATACACAAACAGAGTGCATCCCGCCTTACAACCTAATCATTCGGCCATCTTGTTAATGATCTCCGAAATTACCCCAAAACCATATTGAGTCGACTTATTAATATTAATTCGAAGACCTGAACAAAGAAAGAAAATTCTCAAGATTCGTTTCAAATTATTAAAATTAAAAGTCGACCATTCTCCCAAAATCATCGCATCGTCTGCGTACAGGAAATGATTTACCTCAAGCCCACCATTCGGAAGACGAATACCATTAAAAGTGCCGATGTCGTTAGCTATCCTGAAACGACTTGAAAAAACCTCCATTACCATAGTAAATAAGAAAGGCGATAAAAGGGTCGGCTTGAGGGATTCCTTTCTTGCAATCGAACTCAAACGTTGGCGCGTCATTTATAAGAACCGACGCCCTATTTGATACAAGAATGCCCTCCACACATAAGCACCAATGATTTGGAAATACCAATTGCATAAGGACATTTAGAAGGAAGCCCCAATGTACATTATCATACGACTTTTGAAAATCGATTTTAAAAATGAACATCTCCTTCCTCGTTTGTTTTGCCCAAGCAATAATTTCGTTGATCATCATCGGACCATCTAAAATAAACCTTCCACTCAAAAACACAGATTGTGTTTCTTAAATAATGCTCCCCATGATCTTTCTCATCCTATTCGCTAGCAACTTTGAGATAACCTAACTAATAAAACCGATAAGAGTTACGGGCCGATAGTCACCTAAACCTTAAGGCGCCGAGGATTTCGATATAAGTGTTATGAAAGCTAAACCCACTCCACGGTTTATGGTACCCGTCCCATAAAATTCTTTCACAATATTCATGAAGTCGGCCGATAAAATATTCCAGAATTTTTTAATAAATTTAAAGTTAAAACCATTTGGACCCGACGCCTTGTCATTCCCACAACCAAACACTGCCTCCTTGACTTCCCTTTCGAAATATGGTGCTATTAAAAGATCCGTGTCGTCTTCAGTCATACTTTTGAGATTGTGACATCGTAGCTTTGGTCTCGTCTCCATATCCTCCGCATATTTATTTTTGAAAAAATGAAAGACTTCTTTTTTAACATTAAAAGGTTTCGTTTCCCAAATCCCATTAATCATCAATCCCGAGATACTATTCGACGCCTTCCTTTCATTGATCAAACCATGGAAATATTTCATGTTATTGTCTCCGTCCGCTGCCCATTTACATCTAGATTTTTATTGGATGTCTTTAAATTTAAATCTTCAAGTTCCTTTACTCGTCTACGCGCCTCTTCCCACATCCAAAGTTCCACTTCTGTCAAATCTCTCTCATCCCTAATCGCATCAAGAAAATCCATCTCCTCTTTAATAATCATACTTTCTTCCAATTCTTTATGTTTGGTTCGGATCTTCCATTCAGTAATGCGGCTGCGAAAGAATTTAAACTTTTAAATCAGCATCAAATTGGACTGCCCATAACCTTGAAAGTCGTTATTTGCCTTCAAAATAACATCCTCAAAATCGTCCCTGTCTAACCACGAATTAAAAAATCGGAAAGGCTTTGGTCCAAAGTTAGATGAGAACGTCTTACACATTCTTTTTTTGTTTTTTTTTTTTGAAGTTGAACTTCCTTAACAAACCATGAATGCTTGATCCTTAAGGTGAGGACCAAGACGAACAAAAAATTACATCACGTCATAACTACACCATTCTTCCCAAGTACATTTTCTATTTCTATTCCTATTGTTATACCACAAATAACCATAAGTTTTAACATCTGAAATGACATCATCGATCTTTGTGTTCTTGTTATTGAAAATGTGATCATTACGAGCCTTCCAAATTTTCCACCATCCGATAATCATCAAGTCGTGAACCGTATTTCTTGTTGCCGAATTGAGCCGCAGATTCGTGTACATACTCGTAAGGTCTTTTAAATCACACACATAAAAAACTAGAAATCTACAACATTTGGCTATAGCTTGCCAAAGGATAGTCGAAAATAAACAACCTGTGAATATGTGCTCAGCTGTCTTTTCTTTGTCTTCACAAACGATGCACGTATTACTTCCCACTTGAATGTTCCTCTTGATCAAAGCGTCTTTTGTTGGTAATCTTTCAAGTCTCGCTCGCCACATAAAGATGTTTCATTTCCTAGGAATCCATTGACACCAATCAAAAAGAGCAACCTATTTGTAGCTTCAGTGGATGAAATCCATGTTTTGACATTCGCCACTGTAAATTCAAAACCGGTACCATGCCACAACCATGAATCTTTCTTAGAAGAAAGTTTCACAGTCGCAAGCAAAATAAAACAATCCGTCAATTCCGTAGTTTCGTCTGAAGATGTCGGATCATGCCTCCAATGCCAATCAAAACTACTAGCACCACTAACCTTCAACACTCGATCCAACACCTTACAATGTTTTTTGGTTTCTATTCGATTAAGGTTAGGAAATCGCACTTTCAGAGGTTTATCACATCATGGGTCCAACCAGAAAATAATGGTATCACCATTCCCAGGCTCGTCTCTAATAAGGAAATTAAAACCGACATTGCCCACCTTCATAAGACGTCCCAATTTAACAATGTGTAACCAAGCACCTTTAAATCTTCCTTGACATGGATATAGCTCCCAAGTACGAGCTGATATATGGATCGAATCTATCACCTTCTTCCATAACGCATTACCTTCACATCGATATACCGCCATAACCACTTCAACAATAAACTATGATTAGAGTTTTCCAAGCGATTTACTCTGAAACCCCCTTTATCTATTGGAACCGTCACCTTATCCCAACCCACCCAATGTAACTTTTTAACCGCATCACTACTTCCCCACAAGAACTTCTTCATTAAAGCTTCTAAATCTAATATAACCTTTTTTGGGGCTTTGTATAATGAGAAGTAATAACAAGGTAAGCTCTCGAGAACCAACCTTATGAGAGTTAATCTTCCGCCAATAGAAAGGACATGAGATTTCCACCTCGTTAATCGTTTTCTTCAAATCTTGCGGCCACGTCTTAGTTTTTCGACCCTCTTTCATGTCATCCATTTTAATCTTCAGGTCCAATCCATGAATTTTCTCCAAAACACATCCAATATTCTTATTTTTTCTGAAACATTCCGAACTTGCGTAGTTAACTTATTCATCATATATAATCATCAAAACTACATCCAAAACACACAATTAGGCACATTATTGAACATTCATTACCCATTCCATCAATACCCACATCACGTATATGATGACATGCCTCATGGTGCGTGGTTGGTCGCTCAGGACTTCGATTATCGCCTCCGGCATACTGAACGTTCTGTGGACCGGATAGTGCGAACGTTGCAAGACTTACGACAGCATGCTGGGTTGATTGAGTTACCACTACCACAGTCACCATCGCCAGATGATGATTAGTAGTGTATCTTAGTTTGTACTATACATCCAGTTGTATATTTGTTTCTTAAGTACAAACTGATGATTATATAACGCAGTTGATCTTTTGTTTATATGATGTTTGTTTTGAATGTTTATAATCTTTTTGAATGTTTGTTTCAAATAATAAATGGACTAATAAATAATAGGGTTAGGATCAAATACACAGTGAATGAAAAATAGGAATTTGTAAGAAGGGTATCAAACGAACACCAATTGAACTCATTCAAGCGGCATTGGAACCGTCTCATCGAACCTTATGATCTTAATTTTTAAGTTTTTGATTTTTTGGATTTGTAGCTTGTAGTTTTAAATATTTACTTTATATCATTGTGTCGTTTTCTTATTTCCATCATTGTGTCATTTTTACGATTCATTGTGTCTTTTTTCAACATTGCGTTATATTTTCGGCATTGTGTTATATTTTGTGGCTCATTGTGTCATATTTCGTGATCTATTGTGTTTTTTGTATAATTCTCACCATTCTCATTTTTGTTACACTGTATAGAATAACTTGACCCTAAAAAATAAACCCATAAATAACAAACAATAATAATATTTGTTATAATTTATAAACTGCATTATCACTAATTACTTCTCATTGACTTGTTACAAAAAAAGAAAACAAAGTTACGATTCAATAGATTTTCCTCGCTCAAAAACTTATCGAATGTTTATAAAACATTAAAATTATAAATGGACTAATAAATAACAAATGAACAATGAAATTGGTTAAAATATATAAACCGCATTACCAATAATTACTTCTCATTGACTTGTTACAAAATCTATTAGAAAGTTACATTCAATAGTTTACTTATCGTGTGATTTGACATTTTCAAACCAATATATATTAAAAAAAAAAAAAAAAAAAAAACCTTACAATATACATACCTAAAATTTCACAAAATAGAAAAAAAAAAAAAAAACCCTCACCAATAATCTCTCAAAAAAACCCAACCCCCAATCCAAATAAAGGCTGACATAAAGTCAGCCAATGTACTTCAAAGCGCCACTCTATGGCCATAGCATGACGCTTTGACCATGTGGGGGTGGGTTCTATTAAAATGTGTCTTCTTTTTAAACGTGTTGGAGTTAGGACTACTAGAGCCGCTTCAAATCCACTATCACCAAATATTGAGCAATACAGAAGTCTTCTCTAGTTAAACTAGAGGTAAACAATAATAATCATACACTTGGAACAAACAAATTCAAGTATATGGAATAACACAAAAACGAGTAAGAGGTATCACCAAAGGAATTATCAATCTCTAGAGCATCTCTTATCTTCAACAAAAAAATACCTGACCAGTGATGAAGCTCTAAAACTCTCTTCTTGCGTTAACACTTGACAGCTTAGAGGAACCCCAAAACCAAAGGCTTTATTTTGTCTCGAACAAAGAAAACGGCAACATGATACACAACCAAAGAAAACCCCTTTTTATGTTTTTCTTTTCGTGCGTCCAACGAAGGCCCACCAAAATCACCATAATTAATTTTGGTGAGTACATGTCGTACCGCTTTGACGTCAGGCCCCAAAACAAAAAAAAAATACATTTTCCTTTTTTTTTTTCTTTCTATCACCTCATTATAGTAATAATAATAAGGACAAAAACAAAAATAATCCCATGAATAATGAAATTGATTGGGCTTTATTATGGGCAAAAATAACCCAACAAATCTCTCCCTTTTTGTCTATGAGAAAGAGTTCGCCATCCCGGCGATGGAGCAACATATCTTCAACTTTTCCCTTGCTAAAGATTTACTCAACATATCGGAACCATTATCATCGGTGTGAACTTTATCAAGTTCAAATAGCTTATCGTCAATAGCATCTCTAATCCAATGATACCTTACATCATTATGTTTTGCCTTTTTGTAACGCGTAGGATTCTTTGCAAGGTGAATAGTACTTTGATTATCACAAAGAACCATGCAGCGCTCTTGCATAAAGCCAAGCTCTTGCATAAATCTTTTCAACCATAATAGTTATTTGCCAGCTTCTGTTGCTGCTATATACTCCGCCTCTGTAGTAGACAAAGCAACACACTTTTGCAGTCTTGACTGCCATGACACAGCTCCCCCTGCAAAAGTCATCAAATAACTTGAAGTAGATGTCATGTTATTGCCCACCATATCAGCATCCGTATAACCAACAAGCATCGGCTTTCCATTCCCAAATGTTATACCCAATTTGGAAGTACCACGTAGATATCTAAGGATCCACTAAACTGCATCCCAATGCCTTTCACCTGGATTAGACAGGAACCGACTAACAACACCTACTGCATCTGCAATATCAGGCCTTATGCACACCATTGCATACATCAAGCTTCCAACCACCGAATGCCAAGAATCTGTTTTACTGGTAAGTCTTTCTTCAGCTGAACAATCCTCTCTGCATTCTTGCCTACAATCAACATGTCATCAACATAAAGTAATAAAATGATAAAATCATCATTACCAAACCTCTGAAAGAAAACACAGTGATCTGAAATAGTCTTTCGGTAGCCTTGCTTCCCCATAACGGACTCAAATTTCTTGTACCACTGTCTCGGTGCTTGTTTCAACCCATGAAGACTTTTCTGAAGCTTACAGACATAGTCTTCTTTACCTTTAACCTGGAAACCTTCAGGCTGCTCCATATAGATTACTTTGTCCAAGTCACCATGAAGGAAGACTGTCTTGACATCCATTTGCTCAACCTCAAGATCAATACTAGCTGCCAAACCAAGAATCACTCGAATGGAACTTATCTTCACGACTGGAGAGAAAATCTCATCAAAATCAATACCCCTTTCTTGGACTGAACCCTTTGACCACCAATCTAGCTTTATACCTAGGCCATGAGGTATGTTCTTCAGTCTTAGCTTTGTAGACCCACTTGTTTTTCAAAGATCTCTTGCCCTTAGGCAACTTCACTAACTAGAAGGTATTGTTCTCATACAAGGAATTCATCTTATCTTGCATGGCTTCAACCCACTCCCTTTTATGCTCATATTCCATAGCCTCATCATAACACTCGGGCTCTCCCCCGTCAGTGAGTAAGACATACTCATCAGCAGAAAAACGTGTGGAAGGATGACGGTCTCTAGTAGACCGCCTGACTAGGACAAATATTGGCATACCTGGTACTGGTAACTCTAGATGAGAACCCTCATCTGGCTCTTGCTCCTCTTGAACATCATCATTATTTGTACCATGTTCATCATTCTGAATAGTATCTTCATTATGTGGTTCAGTGTGCTGAGGAGAAACCAAATCCAAATCAGTAAGATCATCAGTATGTTGAGGAATTATCTTTGTCTTCTCAATATCTTTCAAACTTTTATCTTCTACAAACTTAGCATCAAAACTTCTTACAAGTTTCTTTTGAACTGGATCATAAAACCTGTATCTAAACTCATCTCCCCCATAACCAAGGAATATACATGGCTTGGTCTTCACATCAAGCTTTGTTCTTTCATCTTTGGGAATATGCACAAAAGCCTTGCATCCAAAGACCTTCAAATCCTCATATGAAACATCTTTGCCGCTCCAAACCCTGTCAGAAACATCAAAAGACAAAGGAACACAAGGAGTTAGATTAATAACATGTACTGTGGTGTTCAAAGCTTCACCCCAAAAAGAATTAGGCAACCCTCCGTGTGATAGCATACATCTAACCCTCTCAACCAATGTTCTATTCATCCGTTCGGCTAAACCATTCAACTGTGGGGTCTTTGGAGGAGTCTTTTGGTGTCGAATACCCTTCTCTCTACAGTAAGCATCAAAAGGTCCAATATATTCACCTCCATTATCTGTTCTAATACACTTGAGCTTCTTACTAGTTTGCCTCTCAACCAAGGCATGAAACTGCTTAAACACATCTACTACTTGATCTTTAGACTTTAAGGTATAAGCCCATACCTTCCTAGAATGATCATCAATAAATGTGACAAAATATAAGCAACCCCCAACTGTTCTAGTCTTCATAGGACCACAAGCATCTGAATGTATTAAATCAAGTATACCATCTCGCCTATGAGGAGGATGGCTTTTAAAGGAAACTCTCATTTGCTTACCAGACACACAATGAGAACACTTATTCAATTGAACATCATTCAAATTAGGCAAGACATCTTTCTTCAACAATATACACATCCCCTTTTCACTCATGTGAGCAAGTCACTTATGCCATAAGTCAGTCATATCAGCATTCATTAGTAAATTGACTGAGTCTTTGGAGATCTTCGAATGTGTTCAGTATAAATTTGAACTTCTTTCACCTCTTGCCACGATAGAAGATCCACGAGTGAGTTTCCAAACTCCATCACCAAATGTACTGTGATAACCATCATCATCAAGTAAACTTGCGGAGATCAAACTGTCACACCCAACCGATGGCGGAATACATCGAGGTGCGACTTGTGATAGATTGTTAAAAGATTTCATGACACTAGAATTGTGACAAATAATATAAAGACAAATTTCATTCATGCATTAATAAGTCTAAAATGGGAAATACAAATTGTCTCAAATAAAAAGAAGTACAACATCAAGAATAACAACAATTAAACTAGGGTGTGTTTCTAGCTCAATCCTATCATGTTTCTTGATTTCATCGCATCAAACATTTCCTGCAACATGTATAAATATCCGTCAACACATAAAGTATTGGTGAGCATACTAGTTTTTTGGTTTATATACATAGTATATAAAATGTTTTACTCAAATCACCAAGCTATAGCTTTGCATACATAGAATCATACAAAAGGCATAAATCAATCTCTCGATTCCACAGCGTACACCTAACACTATCGTGTTAGGCCGTTAAAACTTAACAATGACCCATAAAGGGGGCGATGTGCTACTCCTATAGCGTTATACATGTTAAGGTGGGCTAAAAATAGTTAATGAATTATGCTAGGGCATTTGTATCATAGAATTTTAGCATGACAATAGCATACAAGCATGTTTGATAGATTGAGCATGTGAATATGAATACATTTAGTGTATTTGCATAATGATACATGTTGAGTCCCAAAGTGATAAAAGAAAAGGGGACAAGTATGAACTCACCTTAGGGTGCTTTAATAAGGTTCCCAAAGATGGGTCTTGGAAGAATAGGTCCTTAGCTCCAATTAACTAGAATTTAGAATGAAGGAGTCTTAGGTTCGAGTTTTAGATATAGATTCAAGAGAGTAAAGGAAGCCTTTTAGGCAAACCAAAGCACAAATTGCCTTTATGGCAATTCGGATGGTCATGAGTTTGAAGTTAGACCAAGCACAAAATTATCATAAGATAATTCGGATGGTATGAAGGTTAGAATGTGAATCCATTGGAATATGTTCATGTCGTGACCTCTTCGCTTATGGAATAAACGTGGGTTTTGGACAAGGGATTTCCCCTTTCTAGTGTGGATTAATCCATATCACAAGAAGGGTCAAGAGAGTTGGTAAGGTAGGGTGTAACCACAAACCTTCCAAGAAGTTGTTATTAGAGTATAAGAATAAAAGATTGAAAGTATACTTATAATAATACATAATATAACTGGAAGTTTAAGTAAAGTATGGTGACTTGTTTGGATGAGCCTTGGCTCTCCTTTGTCAACCATAACCATAGCATAAATCCATCCAACATTGGATTGTTGGTGGACTTGGTTGGTATTCTCTACAACAAGGATCCTAGAACATAAAGAAAAATGAAAACTAAACACCTTTGAGGCCTCTTTTTCGGTGCTCTATCCATGATATACTTCTATGGAGAAGCAAGGGATAGGTCCTAGAGGTTTCTCCAAGGAGTTTTGGGTAGAAGAGAAGAAGAAAAACAGAATGAAAAGTAGAGGTTTAAGCTCAAGAACTTACTGTTGTGAATCATGAAATTCTTTGAGAAAATCTTAAAGAATTGAGAGTGCTTGAGAGATATTTGGGATGAACAAAGGATTAAGGAGTTAGGAGGAGCTGTATTTATAAGTGGGTTAAGGTGGTTGGGTATTAAATGAAGTAAATGGGATGGTTAGGAGTGAATTAGGTGGGAAAGTGGGTGATTTACGAGTGGGTCAAGTTGCTGCCAGAAAGGTCGATGTGTCACACAACGGGAAATCAGTATCCTGGTCGTGCTACGCGACGGGGTGCTTTGGCCCAAAAGTGCTTTTTGATTGGGCTTGGCCCAACAGACTTGGTTTTGGATGTGTTTTTGGGTTAAAACTTAAGGTTTAAGCCCATTTTGACATGTTTTTGGGTTGGGCTTGATTTCCAACTTGTATGGGTTCGTTTATGCTTCGGTTTAGCATTAGAATTTCGTTTTTAAGCGTAAGGTAACATGTTTGTATCAAATAGAATATCAAAGTAGATTATAATAAAATGCATTTGACAAAATGTTTTCCATTGATCATAAGCTCAAGATTACAAGGGGGTAAAATGGAAAAATACAAGAATACAAGGACTAGAATTGAAAATGTAAATAGTACAAATGTTACACAAACTAAGTCTAATATCTGGAACATGTTTTACATTGTGTAAAACCAACTCCATCCCAGTATCAAACTTCAAACAAATATCCCCAACACCTACAATCTTTGATAGCCCATTATTACCCATCTTAACAATCCCGAAGTCACCAGGGATATAAGATGAGAAAAATTCCCTTTGTAATGTCACATGACAAGTAGCACCACTGTCAACAACCCAACTCAAACCATCATGTGTACTGTTCACCATATCATAATCACAACAAATAAAGAACTCTTCAGTAGCAGTATTAACTTCAGCAGTGTCGTTGCCACCATCATCTTTCTTATGGTTGTTCTTTTGATTGTTGTAATTAGCCTTCTTGCTCTCATTTTTCAGTTTCGTGCAGAATTTGATAGTGTGTCATTTCCTACCACAATGATGACACTCATAATCAGCAAACTTACATCTTGACTTACTACGATGCTTCCCTCTATTACCCGGACCTTTATTCAGACTTATCCCCCTGCTCTCTGTGACCAAGACATATGAATGTGAAGAGGAACCTTATGATTTTCTTCTCATCTCTTCATTTAAAATACCGCCTTTAGCCAATTCCATAGTAATAATACCATTTGCTGCAGAGTTAGACAATGATGTCCTAAAAGTCTCCCATGAATCCGGTAAAGTACCAAGAAGCCATAAGCCCTGTACCTCGTCTTCAAACTTAATACCCATTCCTGCAAGCTGATTAATAATACCCTGAAAAACATTCAAGTGATCAGGAGTTCCATCATTATACTTCAAGTTTATCAACTGTTTAATCAAGAACAATTTATTGTTCCCAGTCTTTCGAGCATACAACTCCTTAAGCATGTTCCACAAAGTACGAGCATGAGTCTCACCACTAATATGGTTCAAAACATTATCATCAACCCACTATCGAATATAACCACAAACCTTTCTGTGTAAGATATTCCACTCTTCATCTGTTTTACCCTCAGGTTTATCAGTATTAAATACATGCATATAATAATCTTTCCATAAATGAGGTCTTCCATCTTGCCTTTCCAAACATGATAATTAGAACCATTCAAATTCACAATCCTACTTGTATTAGCTTCCATCGTTCAATCAAGTCTCAACCTAAGAACAAGTGCCAATGGCTCTGATACCACTCTGATGGAAAAATGCGAAACCGACACAAACGGTAAATAAATAAATGCAGAATTATCTTCGTTTGACCAAATATTTTCCCAACCCGAATGAACCTGTGATGATGCAAACAAATAGGGTATACTAAATACAATAAAGAGACACAAAATTTTAGCATGGAAAACCTCTAAAAAAGGAGAGTAAAAACCACGGGACTTCTAGAGCCGCTTCAAATCCACTATCACCAAATATTGAGCAATACAAAAGTCTTCTCTAGGTAAAACTAGAGGTAAACAATAATCATCATACACTTGGAACAAACAACTTCAAGTATATGGAATAACGCAAAAACGAGTAAGAGGTATCACCAAGGAATTATCAATCTCTGGAGCGTCTCTTATCTTCAACAAAAAATACCTGACCAGTGATGAAGCTCTAAAACTCTCTTCTTGTGTTAACACTTGACAGCTTAGAGGAACCCCAAAACCAAATGCTTTATTTTGTCCCGAACAAAGAAAACGACAACATGATACACAACCAAAGAAAAACTCTTTTTATGTTTTTCTTTTCTTTCATCTAAAGAAGGCCCACCAAAATCACCATTTTGGTGAATACATGTTGTACAACTTTGACGTCAGGCCCTAAAAAAAACATTTTCCTTTTTTTTTTCTATCACCTCATAATAATAATAACAATAATAATAATAATAATAATAATAATAATAATAATAATAATAATAATAATAATAATAATAAAAATTAATCCTATGAATAATAAAATTGGTTGGGCTTTCTCATAGACAAAAAATAACCCATCAGGTCGGAGGTTATATTGTGAATTATAAGGTGGCTCAAATAAAGCTCGATTTTGCATCAATATGTGGTGGTGTGGATCATGGGATGAATTAGAGTTGTACCCCAACCAAATAACATGGCAATTATTTTGTAGGTTGCCATTAAACGGAATAGATAGCTTGATCAACCAACATAATCATGACAACATTTGTTGTCGATTATGACATGGAAAGTTAGAGTGTCGCCCAATCAATGTACAATCATATTTTGACACATGGTCGAAAGTCATTGGACGAATTTATGTGATAGCACAATCAACGTAAAATCATGTTTATTCGGCCCTAAGTAGGTGGAAACCGTGGAATGATAAACTACCGTAAACTACAAAATCAGATACTCAACAAGCGAAATAGTAAAGGGCTGTTTGGTTTATTAAGTGTTGAATCATTAAGAGGTCTAAATGATTAAGAGACTCTGAATGATTAAGTACTGAATGATTCAGCTATACACCAAGTCTGAATGGTTCAGCTCTTAATCATTCAATTCAGAGCTTTTTTTATGTTTAAACATACCCTAAGTGTCATGGAATTATAAATCTGATTTTTGACAAACAATATTGAAATATACTTTACCATAATAAAAGTTGTAAAGGATATTGTGTAATTTATTGATTACAATTTCATCTAAACCAAAGTATATCAAGTCGAATGAAACCAATTTGTCAAATCCAACCAAAAATATATACAAATTCCCATTTCTCGACTTCCGTATAAAAAAATTATACATAAATCAAGTTGCCCACCTGACCATTATCTTGATGTAATTTTTCTTGTAAAGGTTATTATTTATTAAAAAAAAATTCTATCAAAAAATCAAGTTACTTACAAATTCAAATTTGAAGATATATGGCTGCGATTGATAAAGAAAGAAATATAGTGGTCCTTTTTAATACCTCATATGTGAAAAGGACTCAATGCTGCTGCTAAATGCAGAACATACAAGCTCTCTTGGTGTGGTCATAATAGATGGTGCTTTATTCTTTTTACGGAGACTTGTTTTGAAATACAGTTTATCTTAAACACAAAATAAAAAGGAATATAAAAAAAATAAAACATTTCGATGTTATATATGCTTCTTTCTTTCTTTCTTTCTTGACTAGATTCAATGTGTGACCTATCTAAATAAATTCTTCAGTATATTATATCCTAAACATGTTTATTAATGTCAAAAAAAAAAAAAAAAAAAAAACACTTCAAAAATGATTCGATGTCCCCTAAACATAGAGGTTGATCCAGTTTCAAATCTTTATTATTATTATTTTTAATAAGAATTACACTTCAACCAACGATATTCTGAGCATATAAATTCAACAAAAATAATTTACTACGTCATATATAAAAATCAATAATTCATGGGAAGAGGAATATATTATCGTTAAAAAGATTTGACAATCAATAATGCAATTAGAAGACAAAGCATGTTACCTCACTTATATCTGCTACAGATTGTAAAAAAAAAAAAAAAACCGACAGATTGTCACACGTGCAAGCGTTGTGTTCACTAATAAGACAGCTTAGCTAACATAATTTGTTAATTCAAATATTTAATAGTAAAAACTTGCCAAATTATAATTGTATTGTTATGAGCGGGCCCTTATGATGATAGCCGAGAAGGCTACTAGGCTAGGACCCGTAATTGAAACTGCACAACGAATACCCTCAATGGTCTCAATTATTGAACAAATTAACAACCGTCCACCCTCCTGATGTGATTATGTTAACATGAACGAACAAAAAGCGTCCCAAAATCCGCTTGGTTCGTGACCGTCTTCAAATCGGATTACCCTTGGTGGTTTTTCGGTTTCTTCGATAAACAATTTGATCACCGCCGCTTGCCTTGATCACAACTGAACAGTGGATTTCAATCACCGCTAGTGATGATCGGCATGGTAATGAATTAAGCCCTAGGCTTTGATACCACTGTTGGGTGTGAAGTCCTTGGGCTAGTTATTGCTATTGGGCTTGTTTTATTGGAGGTTTAGGAAGGTTCACCAAGCATAAACCCTAGATTTGTCTCTATATATATCATGTCTATGTAATTGTAATAGTTGTCAGAGCTTAATAATAAATTCTTAGTTGCAGCCCGTGGACGTAGGTTCCCCACTAGAACCGAACCACGTAAAATTCTCGTGTTCGTGTGTCGTGCTTTATATTTTCTCGTTTATTATTGCGTGTTCATTGTGAATCGGTTATTCCGCTGCGCCACTTAATCCTAACAAGTGGTATCAGAGCTTTGACTCGTTGGATTCACGTTACGTTTCGCATCATCTTCGGTTTAAAGATTTTTTTTGTTCGATCGGTACACTAGGTATTTGATTGAAAACCCCATGAGCAAAATAAAAAGAAAGGTGTGACACTAGATGAATTAATTTATTGGGGGTAACAAACTTTGCTTTCTATTGTTTCTGTCGTGACTTGCAAGGAGTTCTAAATTTATATTTGTTGGTCAAAGAACTAAAAGATAATTAAAGGAGTTCTGTTATTTTTTTAATCAAGTGACACCACCGCTAGTTTCCTTTCTTGATTACTGCGATGAGGTTTGTTTAGGGTGTTTCTTGGTGGGTTGTTGATTGACAAAAAAAAAAAAAAAAAAAAAAAAAAAAAAAAAAAAGAGATAAAGGTACCAAGTTGAGTTTAATTTATATTGCAATTTGGTTGTGTTAGGATCTGAGTTTGTTTGTTTTGATTGTTTAACTAAATGATGGTAATGATGAAATGAAAATAGAATGAAAGTGCAGCGGAATAATAAACTGTAAATCAAAACAAGAGAGTAAATGTTTTTAGATCGAATGCTTTCATTAATTCAAAGATTACAATCGTACAAGTTACTCCCCCTCAGCCTGATCACACAGTGTTTGTCAGAGAGAATGTTTTGTGTGTGATGCAATAGAACAGTACAAGCACTGTTCTATTTATAGACTGACTCAAACCACTGATGACCTAGGCTGACGTCACCTAAGACAGTGACCTCTAACAGAATAACAAACCTAAACATCTGCTATACAAACTACTGTTACATTGAAAGCACTGATATTTAAACAGCTGTTGAAGATAAACTCTGATGGGTCTTGTATCCACTGCTGGAGCCTAAGTGCTGTTGGTTCCAGCAGTGCTTTGGTCTTCAGTACTTGTATCAGCAGTTGCTCTTCATCAGACCTTTGGTCAGCAGTTGTTCTTCATCAGTTGTTTCCTCAGCAGTTCTTTATATCAGCAGTTGTTGAGCAGTTGTTTGGATAGAACAGTAGTTAGGGTCAGCAGTCTTTTGGGAGAAGCAAGTTGTAAAGACTGTTTATTCAAGGATCAAATAGATAGCATATTTTGGCTTTCCAATCATCTGTTCTTCTCCAGGTCAGCAGACCCAACAATCTCCCCCTAGAACAGATGATGCCAAAACTCAGCTTTATTCATTGATCTTTATTTCTCATCAGACTTTCTCTGATTTGACCTTTGAATTGTAGTTCAAAGTTCAAAGCAAATAGGTCTTCTTCATCTCTTTCTAGATCCAGATTTAGCAGTGCTTGGTGATCTTCTGCACATAGGCTGTAAGCATCATCCATGCTGATCTTCTGAACCTTTCCATCTGACCTGAGCAATGTCAATTCGTGGTTGTCTTTGTTGACCTTCCACTTTAGAATTTTTGAGTCAGTGGATTTGCTGAGATGAACCTTTATTCTTGATGAGTTGGGTGAAGGTGGTCTTCCAATGAGTTCTCTGAGTTTCTCTGTTGTAGGATCAGAGAAATAATGTATTTGATTGAAGAGCCCTTCTTTGATAAATGTATCAGCAAACTTTCTTTGATCTTCCTCTGACATCTCCTTCTGCTTTTTGAACTGTCTACTTGCAGCAGCTGTGAGATCAGAGGTTTCAAGTAAGCTGTCCAGATTAAAAGTCTGTTGGGGTCTCTTCATCATTGGCTCATCAGTGTAAATTGGTTTTCTTAGAAGGCTGGGATCCTTCTTTCTATTCTCTTCCAGACTTTTGTAGGTTTCAACCAATCTTAGCTCTGACCATCTGGAAACAGACCTCATCTCCCCATAATTGGCAGCTACAATCTCCTGCCTCATCCTTTTGAATTTCAAGGCTCTGACTGGGTCTCTGCCTTTGCCAAAATTGGGAGTGGAGACTTTAGCTTTGGGATCTTTAGCCATTTCTTCAATTCTGATCAGTTCTTCTCTCAAAGCATGAGTAGTCCAGCCATTGAACTGCTTTTTGTTTGCTTTGTAAGGCTTGGTTGCCATTATCTGTTCAAGAAGGGATTCCCTTACCTCCTTTTCCAAATCTACACTGAGAGGCATGGTGGACATGGAATTGCTCAGGGTCTTAGCAAAGTCTTCAATCCTTCTGAGTTTGCTAAGCTCTGCTGAATGGATGCCCTGAGCAGTCCTGTCATCCTTCCCTTTGCATTTCTCCCTGATGATGGCATCCACCTGCTCACCCTTGTATTTCAGATAAGTATCAATATTGAGGGGAACAGGGAAGTTTGGGAGAGATGGGAAGGATCTTTCAGATGGTTGTTCAGTATTGTAGAAGGATTGTAATTCCCCCTTGAGTAGATCAAGTTCAAGGGGATACTGAACAACCAATGGTGTAATGGTTGGTGGTGGTCTATGGGTTTTGAATTTGGATGTATGTGGTGAGAATGATGTGAGTGGAATGGCTGTGATGGGAGGAGTGGATTGGGCAGTTGAAATGGTGGTTGGTGATGTGTGTATGTTTTCATCATGCACAACAAAGGTTGATTTTCTCTTCCTTGTGTACATGATTTTTGGTGAAGGTGATTTGGTGGCAGTGGTTTGATTAACATCTGTTGGCCTTTTGGAAGAACCAGCAGATGTTGGGGTTTTGGCTGGTGATGTAGGTTTGGTGGTTGTTTGTTCAGGTGTGTGTGTTGGTATAGTGGTTTCAGTGTTTTGGGTAGCAATGGTTTCAGTAGCAGTGGTTTTATCAACAGAGGTTTTCAACTTAGATGGTGGTTTTCTAACATGCTTGGCAGGTCTTTTCATCCTTTTAGAGGATCCCACATCTTCAGTTTCCCTTTGTTGTTTCTTTTTGAGTTCAACTAATGACTCTGCTTTTACTTCCAAAGTGTCAGCTCTTTTCTGTTTCTCTTGAGCAGCCTTTTCAGCTTCTAAGTTTGCAGAGTCATCTACTGCTTTATTCTTCTCAGTGGTTTGTTGTGGTGGTGCTGTTGGTGTTGCTTGTTGTTGTTGTTGTGGAGCTGATTTGGTAGACTCTGGTTTCTTGGCAGACTTGGCTTGACCTTTTTGAGAAGGAGGACAACCAAAAGGATCTAGTTTTGGTAGCCTATCTCTGCCACTCTCCCCCTTTTTGGCATCATCAGCCGTGAAAACATCATCAGTTTCATCCCTGAGGATGGTGGTAGGGGCAGAGCCAGTAGTCTTCAGCAGGTGGTCTTTGATGGCTTTGATATCAGCATGGGTATCTTTGTACCTTGCATCTACCATATTCCTGATCTCAGCCATGTAGGTTTCATGTGTCTGATCAGCCAATTTTCTGTGAGCTATGATGATGGGGGAAACTGATTTCCATAACTCATTGGCTATATCAGCTGTGGATGGTTGACTCTTGGAGAGATCTGCAATTGAGCTCAGTAGAAGCTTGACATCAGATTTGATGTCAGCAACAGAGGTTTCAATAACAGAAACTCTGTTCGTCAATTCTTGGTATTTTGACCCATCTCCTAAATTAATAGGATCATCTGAGTCCCTACCAGTGGTAGTTCTACCTGATTCAGGCCTAATAGGTGAATCAGATGCCCCTTTGTCTTGGTACTGGGGACTTCCAACTGTTTTTGGAGACACTATAGTGGCTTCAACAGTTGTTGCCTTCAAGGGAGTCTTAGCTATGTAATCACTGTCCTGATGTGAGACAGTGGTCTCTACATCAGTAGTGGCTGCTCCACTTGAAAACTCACCTAGAGTTTCATTGAACCCAGGTGGTGTAACCTCCTCTTCTGTTTGTGGGATAGCAGATTGAATATTCTCAGGGCCAGTCACTTGTTGGAGTATACTCTCAGTGACAGGTGGAAGAGAGGAACTGGGATCTTCCTGAGATTTTTCAATTGCTTCAAACAGAGGTTGCATTGTTTGTGGGACATGTGATGGTGAGAGTGGTGGAGTAAGAAGAGAATTAGCCCTGGGAGAGGGGCTTGTGAACATATGGTCAAGTGACTCAAATGCATCATGATGTGTGTCCCCTTGGCTTACAACATGATCCTTTTGAGAGGATTCATGAGGAGTTTGGTCAGGTGGAGGTATGTCCAACTGTTGTGAGGAAGTAACAACAGTGGTTTCAGGTTGCTTTTGTTGTGCAACAGAGGTTTCTTCTGGTACCTCAACATCCAGAAGCCTCATTTGTGGTTGAGTGGTGGTTTTTGTGGATGGATGTTTCATTTTGGAAGTAGCTGGTGTGGGTTTCACAGCACTGGATGTAGTGCCATGATCACCAGGAGCAGTGGGCTCAACAACAGAGGTTTTGACAACAGTTGTTGCCTTTGTCCTCTTTGTTTGTGTTTTAGAAACTTTTGACACTTTAGACACTTTTTCTTGGGTGCTTCCACCCAGCATTCTTGTGAAAGTTTCATCAGTTAAGCTTTTCATTTGCATAGCAGCACCCTTTTTGAAAACTTTTTCTGGTAATAATTTTTGTAAGATTACACTAAGAATTCTTGGGTAAATAAGAAAAGCATTGTTTGACCCAGACTTGACTGCTTTCACATTTGATACCAAGTCCATGAACAATCCCTGGGAAAGATTGAAGTCAGAGTTTGACAACATAGCATAACCCAGATATTGCATCCTCAATGGAATTTCATTAAAGGATGTGGACTTAGCAGAGACACAAAGAAGAAGAGTATGGAAGAAAAATTTCATGACTGGAGGGAAAAACTTTTTGAAAAGAGTTGATCCAGTCATCTGACCATCATACCCTCTTTCTTGGAACTCAGTGTGAAGCTCTGTTTTAGTAAAGGAATCCTTACCTGCCAGGTCATTCAGTGTGAAGGTTGTGGATATGATATCAGGGGTAATGACGATACTGGTTTCTCCAATTTTGGAAATAATGGAGGTAGGCTTTTTGTCTTGTAGTAGAAACTCAGCATTCAACCAAAATTCTTGGAGTGTATCAAGATAAATGGGGGCGTTGGCGGTTAGGATGGGTAAGTATTTGGAGTTAAGGAAAATGTCGATGGTGGAATGAAATGGAGTGTTGTCATCTGTTTTAATCAGATAGGGGAGACAATTGTGTGTAGCTTTGGCTTGAAGATCCATTGTAATGGATTTCGAAGGTGAAAATGATTGAAGATTGATGAAGGGTTTGAGAGTGAAGAAGGCGGTTTACAGTATTTTGAATACAATGAGACAGTATAACCTCTGTTGTGATAAAACAGGGTTTTATAGGCTCAATGAAACCGCTGATGTGGCCAAACCTCTGCTTATATGAGCAGACGTGGCAATCATCTGATGAATGTAACATCTGGTGGAGAACAGCTGTTTTGGTAAACAACTGATACAAACAGCTGATGGATCCAACCGTTGGGGTTTTTTTTTTTTTTAATATAGTATATATATATATAGGCGGACAGTTGTTTTATCTGAACAGATGTTCTGAAACAGATTTTTCAACTAACAGTTGTTTTATCTGATCAGATGTTTTGAAACAGACTTTTCAACCAACAGTGGATATGAATGAAACAGTGGTTGTTTTATCTGATCAGATGTTATAAACAGATTTTTCAACCAAACAGCTATATAAAAAAAATTGAATTTCTGAACCATTTTATTATATTGTTTTTAAAAAATTTATTTGTTTAATCCATGTTTAACATACCAATTCTGGAAATCAGATTGGTAAAGGTAGATGTGTCAAAAGCTTTTGTTAACACATCTGCCAACTGATCCTCTGTTGGAACATGGTGTAAAGAAATCAAACCTTTTTCATAGCTGTCTCTGACAAAATGATGTCTTATGTCAATGTGCTTGGTAGTGGAATGAGAGACTGGATTCTTGATGATATTTTCAGCAGCTTGGCTGTCCAACATGAGTGGAGTCCTAAGTGCAGTTATCCCAAAATCCAGTAGTTGATTTTGAAGCCACATGAGTTGGGCTGTACAGCTTGCAGCAGCAATGTATTCAGCTTCAGCTGTTGAAGTTGAAACAGCTGCCTGCTTTTTGCTTTGCCATGAAACTAAGGCATTCCCTAGAAATTGGCACCCTCCTGAAGTGGATTTTCTTGTGGTGTGACAGCCAGCAAAGTCACTATCTGAATAACCTGAAAGCTCAATGTTTCCATTAGCAGGATACCAGATACCAAGTGTGGGAGCACCTTTGAGGTATCTGAATATCCTTTTCACAGCAATAAGGTTTGACTTTCTGGGTGAAGCCTGGGATCTGGCACAGACACAGGTAGCAAACATAATGTCTGGCCTAGATGCAGTTAGGTACAGTAAAGACCCAATCATACATCTATAATGTGTTTGATCAACCAGTTCATCCTTGTCATCAATAGTGAGCAGCTTGACTGTACTCATGGGTGTGCTACATGGCTTACAATCATTCATCTCAAATCTGGTTAATAAGTTCTTTACATATTTGTTTTGGTGAATGAATGTGCCATTTTGCAGTTGTTTCACTTGAAGACCAACGAAACACTGAAGCTCACCCATGGCACTCATCTCAAACTCTGCTGTCATGAGTTTTCTGAACTCTTCACACATTTGGTTACATGTGGATCCAAAAATGATGTCATCCACATATATTTGAACAATCATTAAGTGTTTCCCTTTCCATTTAAGAAATAAAGTTTTGTCAATTTTACCTCTTGTGAAGCCAATGGATAAGAGAAATGTGGAAAGAGTTTCATACCAGGCCCTTGGTGCTTGTTTGAGTCCATACAAAGCTTTGTTGAGCTTGTAGACATAATCAGGATGGAATGTGTCTTCAAAACCAGGTGGCTGACATACATAGACCTCCTCCTGAATTTTGCCATAAAGGAAAGCACATTTGATGTCCATCTGATACACCTTTATATTGTGGTTGACAGCAAAGGCTAAAAAGAGTCTGATGGCCTCTAGTCTAGCTACAGGAGCAAAGGTCTCATCATAATCTATTCCTTCTTCTTGTCTGAAGCCTTGAACCACAAGCCTGGCTTTATTCTTGACAACAATACCCCTTTCATCAGTCTTGTTTTTGAAGACCCACTTTGTTCCTATAGGACAAACATCCTTAGGAAGTGGTACAAGCTCCCATACTTGTTGTCTTTTGAACTGAAGGAGTTCTTCTTGCATGGCTTCTACCCAACTGTTGTCTTTCAGTGCCTCTTGGTACTTGACAGGTTGTGTGAGGGATAAGAAACCTGCAAAAAGACAGATATTTGAGGATTGGCTTCTTGTGAGCACACCCTCTCTGATGTTGCCAATGATTTGGTCTGGTGGATGAGCTCTTAAGTAAATAAGATCTCCTTGATATGGAACAATGGCATTTTGAGGTGATGGACAGAGGTTTGGTGACTCTGTTGGTGTAACATCTGTTGGTACTTCTGTAGTGCCATCAGATGTTTGAAATGGTAATGGAGGAATGGGTCCAAGTGGTGTGAAACTTGACTGACTTTTGTCAACAGATGATTGACTTTTGTCAACAGATGATAGGTCAGTGGTTGTGAGGGGTGAGGCAGAGGTTTGAGGATAGGACTGGCCAACAGTGGTTGACACAGCTGTGGCAGAGTTTTGACAATTGTTTTGAACAGCTGCTTCCTCTGATGCAGAATAGACTTTGTAGTGACTGGGGATCACAACATCTGTTCTGTAATCTTGCTGTGGAGACTGTGGAATACCTGCATTGTTAGTTTTAACAGTGATATCTTCAAATTTGAATTTATCTAAATCAAATAATTCAGCAGGGTTTGCAGGGATTTTCAGAGATGAAAGTTCATTGAACTTAACATTCAAAGTTTCTTCTATTGTCTTAGTCCTTGTGTTAAACACTTTGTAGGCCTTAGCAGTAGAGGAATATCCCAGAAAGTAACCACAGTCTACTTTGGCTGCAAATTTTGAAATGGAATCTTTAAGATTTAAAATGAAACATGGGCAGCCAAAGATTTTGAAGAATGAGATTAATGGTTTGATTTTGAACAAAATTTCATAAGCAGTTTTTTGATGTCTGGGGTTGATCAAAACTCTGTTTTGAACATAGCAAGCAGTGTTTACAGCTTCTGCCCAAAAGGACAGTGGCAAACCAGAATCTGCTAGCATGGTTCTTGCAGCTTCTATAAGAGTTCTATTTTTCCTCTCAACTACCCCATTTTGTTCTGGTGTTCTTGGGATGCTGAACTGCCTCACAATCCCTTTTGACACACAGAAGTCATCCAACTCCTTATTTTTAAACTCTGTTCCATTGTCACTCCTGAAGACTTTTACTGGTAAGTCATATTGCTTTTCAACCTTGGTGACAAAGTCCTTCAATATACCTGCAGTCTCATCCTTAGAGTGTAAAAAGTAAGTCCATGTAAACCTAGAAAAATCATCAACTATGACAAGACAAAATCTCTTTCTTCTTAGACTCATGATTTTAACAGGGCCAAACAAGTCCATGTGCAACAGTTGTAAGCACTGACTAGTTTTGGACTCATCAATGGATTTGTAAGAGCTTTTATGTTGTTTCCCTTTTAAGCAAGAAACACAATGCTCATCACATTTAAATTCTTTTGATGGTAAACCTCTGACAAGGCTTTGTTTTGAGAGTGTGTTGATAGTATTAAGGTTGGTATGACCCAATCTCCTATGCCACAATTCTGTCTCCTTAGTGGAGGCAGCAGAAAACAGACAGACATTTGCCATAGGATTGTCCTTTAACATATCAACAACATACACATTGCCACTTCTATGAGCAACAAGCTGTGCTTTGCTCTCAGCAATAATGGTATCAATCTTTTTCACCACTTCTGGCCCAATAATCTTACAAGTTTTCTTTGTGAAAAATGAGCCATAACCTTTGTCACTCATTTGTGAAACACTCAGAAGATTAAACTTGAGATTATCAATAAGATTGACATTTTCAAACTTGAGTTTTCCAGCCTGTACAGTCCCTGAACCCAACACCTTACCTTTAGAATCATTACCAAAGGATATATCACCCCCTCCATGAGCCAAGAAGTCCAGAAGTAGGGCTCTACATCCTGTCATGTGCCTGGAGCCTCCACTATCTACATACCAAAGACTATCTAAACAAGCAGAAGCTCCCTGCACATCAGTAAATGATTAGTTTTGGTGAGTGTCCAAAGCCAAATTGGCTTTGGATGGGTCCTCAGACCTTTCAGACTCAAGCTTTGGAAGGTGATCAGTGGTTTGGACCAATTTTTGAATTAAGGTCAACAACTGCTGCTGACCATTTGCCAGTGCTTGTATGTCAACACTTGGGGCAGCAGTTGTTTGATCACTTCCTGACAGATGATAATACCCATATGGATTTCTGTTCACTCTTGGTTTAGAGGGTCTTTTTGGCTCCTCATAAACATGTGGCAGACTGTGACATGGAGGTTGACCATAACCTCTTGGGTATTTGCTTGTGGGTGGAGCATCTGTTACTTGGACATCTCTAGAAGCAGATGTTTCAAGCCTTTTTGTAACAGATGTTTGGACAGGGGTGAAGGTCTGTTTGGGCTTTCCTTTTGGAGTACTAAACACAGGGTTTGCAAGAGTTTTTGCTTTGTATTCTTGTATTTTTACATCAAAATTTTTGAGATACAAGCACTCTTTGGTCTTGTGATTCTTTTTCCCACATATTGAGCATGTGGCTTTGGAATCACATTCACTTGTTCCTTTGTTGATATCATATGCTTTTAGAAGAAAACAGTTTTTGGTGACATGGTTCTTCTTTTCACAGAAATCACAAAACAAGTTAATAGTCTTTTCTTTCTTCTTCCCTTTTTCAGACTTCTTTTCAGCAGATGTTTGAGCATCTGCTGGAGAATCTTTCAGGGGAATGACTTTTGCCAAGGGAATGACCCTTGCCTGAGGAGCTGTCTTTCCCTCAGGAGTTTTAAAATCTACAGGTTTATAATTCTCAAGAGTATCACACTCATCAGACCAAGTAGGTTTAAATTCATACTTTTCAAGTTCAGCAAAAGATGAGGAACCTTCTGGTTTTTCAAGAACAATTTTCTTACCATTTGGTTCAGTGATTTTAATCTCTTGACCCTGCAGGTTTGTTGGTACTATCTCAACAGACTTTTGACTCTTTGTGTCAGTGTTTTCAAAAGCTGGAGCAGTGGTTGCAAAACCAAAGCCAAACTTCACATGACTTTTGGTTTGTTTGTTGAGTAGCATCTCAAAACCTCTACATGATTCCACCCATTTTTTACATTCAACTTGGGTGGACTCAAGCTCACTTTTACAACTTTGATATTTTGTTATCATAGTTTGGAGCTGGTCTTTGGTTATAGTTGCTTCATGTTTTAAACTGCTAATTTCAGATTCTTTTGCAGTTAAACTTGTTTTCAAATCTTTTGTGAGTTTTTCAAATTTAACTTCATCATCCAAAATTTTCTTTCTAAGGTTTTCATTCACCTCTTTGATGTTAGCAAATGCTATTACACATTTGTCAGAACACAATTCTTTAAGAATTTGAGGAGATACCTTAGCAGCAGCCATCAAAGCACAATCACACTTGCACTCACATTCATCAGATGCACCCCAGGGATCTGAGAGATTCACAACCTCTTCTTCAGGTTTTTCACCTGCAACAGCTTCACTAACAATATCATCAGTCACAACATCAGATTCAGTTACCACTTCCTCAGATTCAATCTCATCTACCATAGCCATGAAACAAAAATTTTCTGGTTCATTTTCAGCTTTGGCAACTAGTGCAAAATTCTCATCTGTTAGCTCATCAGGTAGACTGCTCCAATCAACAAAGCCTTGTGTAAAGAAGCTCTGTTGACTGGTCTCTGCAGGAGCAGAGGATGGAGCAACAGTCGTTTGCACAGGTGTTTGAGCAACAGGTGTTTGCACATAATGAATTTGAGGAACAGTGGTTTGGACATACTGGACAGGAACAGTGTTTGAGGACTGTGCAAAATGAGCAGTGTTTTGCACATTTGGTCCAGGGGTATTATAGGAATTCTGATAAGTGTTGGTCTGTGGTCTTTGATTTGGATAGGTTATCATAGGTGTACCATGTTGACCCCTACATTCCCTAGCAAAATGACCAAACCTATGACATTTATAACACTTGATCTTTGATTTATCCAACCCAACCTTAGATCTGCCAGTCAACCCTGGAAACCTTCTCCCAATTTTCTTGTAAAAATTATTAGTTCTTACACTGAGAAGGGCCAATTGGTGCATAATGTCCATTTCTTCCAAATCATCAGGGTCAAAGTATTTCAGGTCATCATACTCAAAGGATATATTGTCAGATGCCTGTATATCACCACCACTTGCTGTGAAAGCATAGTTTGGTGAATAAGAATCAGAGTTAAAACCTGAGTTAAAACCTGAAGTTATGTCAATAAAATGATCATAACTCTGATCCTTTGTGTTTCCAGGCACCTCATCATGACCCAAAAGTGCTGTATTCCCAAACACATAGTCATCAGACACTTTTCCAGAGTCCTGGAGCTTCTTTTTCTGGTTAAGCTCTCTTTCATAGGTCAAGAGCTTACCATGAAGCTGGGTCAGTGATAGGTCTTTAAATCCTATTGAGTTTCTCATTACAATAGCAATAGTGTCCCATTTGTCTGGTAATGATCTTAAAAACCTATGGTTCAAAGTTGAATGAGGGTAAGTAAGACCAACCAATTTTAGTTCACTAATTAAGCAATTAAATCTCTCAAACTGTTGAGTTAATGACTCTCCTTTGACATGACTGAATGTTTCATATTGTTGGTTAAGTATTTCACGGTTGTTTTCAATAACCTCCTCAGTCCCACCAAACTGCTCTTTCAGTGCATCCCACAACTCCTTTGCACTGTTACAGTGTAACAACCCAGCATATATATCATTTGGTAGAGCCATGGCCACAATACTGAAGGCCTTAGCATCTAGCTCAATTTTCTGAAAATCCTGGTCGGAGTAGTTTTCAAGTTTCTTTGGCTCAAACACTTTGGGATCTTCAGTACTCGGCACAGTCGGAACATGTGGTCCGAAGATAACCGACTTCCAACACCCAGTGTTTTGTTGAGCTAGAACATGGTTCATCCGACGTTGCCAGATATTGTATTCAGATCTGACAAGCATCGGTGGCTTGTTGTTCGTGCCAGTGTTATGTGGATCGTGATTGATAGAAGCCATTCTCTGATTTTTCAAAAAACAAAGTCTGTTTAACAACGGTTGAAACGAAATTAAACTATTACTCTGTTTTCAATCAAACTGACAAACGATATCTATAATTGTGAGCTGATTATTAAATTGATTTGTTAGATCGAATTTAATTGACCAAGCTCTGATACCAATTGTTAGGATCTGAGTTTGTTTGTTTTGATTGTTTAACTAAATGATGGTAATGATGAAATGAAAATAGAATGAAAGTGCAGCGGAATAATAAACTGTAAATCAAAACAAGAGAGTAAATGTTTTTA
Source organism: Ambrosia x helenae (assembly GCA_030844895.1). Lineage (NCBI taxonomy): Eukaryota > Viridiplantae > Streptophyta > Magnoliopsida > Asterales > Asteraceae > Ambrosia > Ambrosia x helenae. The sequence continues at coordinate 95,382,923 of CM061229.1, forward strand.
GATCGAATGCTTTCATTAATTCAAAGATTACAATCGTACAAGTTACTCCCCCTCAGCCTGATCACACAGTGTTTGTCAGAGAGAATGTTTTGTGTGTGATGCAATAGAACAGTACAAGCACTGTTCTATTTATAGACTGACTCAAACCACTGATGACCTAGGCTGACGTCACCTAAGACAGTGACCTCTAACAGAATAACAAACCTAAACATCTGCTATACAAACTACTGTTACATTGAAAGCACTGATATTTAAACAGCTGTTGAAGATAAACTCTGATGGGTCTTGTATCCACTGCTGGAGCCTAAGTGCTGTTGGTTCCAGCAGTGCTTTGGTCTTCAGTACTTGTATCAGCAGTTGCTCTTCATCAGACCTTTGGTCAGCAGTTGTTCTTCATCAGTTGTTTCCTCAGCAGTTCTTTATATCAGCAGTTGTTGAGCAGTTGTTTGGATAGAACAGTAGTTAGGGTCAGCAGTCTTTTGGGAGAAGCAAGTTGTAAAGACTGTTTATTCAAGGATCAAATAGATAGCATATTTTGGCTTTCCAATCATCTGTTCTTCTCCAGGTCAGCAGACCCAACAGGTTGTTTGAATTGGGTTTTTCTGTTCAACCGGAATTGTGATTAAGTTCGATTAAGGTTTTTTGGAGCCTTTGTTTGACTAGGTTTACAGGATTGGATTGAATATTCTGTGGAGTTTGTCAGTTTTTGACGGGTTATTATCAACTTTGGAACCAGTTTACTTTGATCTTATTTTTCGTTTGTCATTATGGCTGAAGACGGAAAATTGGTGATTGAAAAGTTTGACGGTTCGGATTTTAGTTGATGGAAAATGCAGATAGATGCATTGTTGGGTCAAAAAGATTTGGATATGGTACTAGAAGAAAAACCGGAGAAAATGGATGAAGCTGAAGAAGCTCTGTGGATTGCCAAGGACAAGAAAGCTAGTGGTGTTATTACATTGTCGTTGACGAGGAGCGTTGCATTTAATATCATGTCTGAAACCACGGCTCGTGGTATGATGTTGGCTCTGTCAAACATGTATGAAAAGTCGTCTGCAGCTAACAAAGTGTTCTTGATGAGAGAGTTGTTCACGATGAGAATGAAAGAGGGAAGCTCAGTGACCGAGCACATAAATAATTTGAATTCTCTTCTGTCCAGATTATCGTCTGTGGGAATGAGATTCGATGATGAGACCAAAGCTGTGATTTTGCTATCTTCACTGCCTGATAGTTGGTTCGGGACGGTGACAGCTGTCACTAACTCAGTTAGGCCAGAAGGGTTAATATTTGAAAAGATCCGGGATTTGGTATTGGGTGAGGATGTTCGCCGCAGGAATACTAAAGGGTCGTATTCTGATATGTTACATGTTGGCAGGTGTAACACCCCAACCGATGGCAGAAACATCGAGGTGTCACGTATGAATGATTGTTCAGTAGCTCATGGCAATACATATGTTTAAATAATCCTTTATTACATTACAAAAATTGAATTACATTAAAGTCTATATCAAATAATCAACCAAAGCTTAAAACTTCAAATATCTCCTCATGCTAGCTCTAGACTTCAAGCATCAGTATTTCCTGTTGAGTTTGGAAAAATGGGGGGTCAACTAGAAGTTGGTGAGAATACATAAGCCATGTCAAGCAATTAAGTTTAAGAATAAAAGTTTAGCAATTCAAATGTCTATTGTAAGTTTAAGTCTACATGAATAAACATGAAGTGTTGAATGCACATAATCAAACCTCCGACTAGTTTAGGTCCATCCCGTCATCCACGGTTCACCTTAATATCATGTTGGAACGATAACAATCACCCGCGCTCCCCATAAAAGATGGTCAACGAATCTAGGTGGGATTGTCAATCCAATAGATCTATTATTGAGTATCGTCGGCTTGGCCATAGCTAATGATTATGCATGTTGAAGCGTAAGTCTAACTGTTGTTGTTGTCTAAATCATGAGGCATTAAAGTTTACAACTAGACATGTATGTAGAATTGCTTAAGTATAATGTTGCAAGTATAAAGAATTGCACAAACATGGTTACGTAAACTCACCTTAGCAAAGTATTAAGTCTCGAGAAATAGAATATGTGTAGCCCCAAAGTTGCCAAGTATTACCCTATGTATAAGGTAACAAATAAGTCTAAATCTTTCTAGTCTACAAGTATTTTCTAGGGTTTCGAATTTGGGGATAAGTATTCGGTTGATTAATAAATAAAATGTTTAATAAATAAGAGAAATTCGATAAATAAATAAACAAAAGTCTTTTTGTAAACTTTAGATTAAAAATGGTCACATTATAAGGTTTTAAGTATGAAAATAATTTTTATAAAATAATTTTCTTAAAAATAGAATATTTAATCTATTTATTTCAAATTGTCAAAATATAAATTTAATATCTAAAAATATTAAAATTAAAATTTGTATTTCTATTCTAAATATACAGAAATAATTTATATAAAATTTTGGTGCAAAAATATTGAAAAATGAATTTATTATGATTTATTTATGATTAAAACTAACAAAAAATGATTAAAAATATTAAATAAATGATTTTCAGAAATAAAAATCATTTCAGTAATGTTAAATGCTATATAAACTCAGAATAATTTTTGTGGGAATTTATATAATCGTTTTGATATTTTTATAGAATTTTATAATTAAAATAGAATAAACTTGAAATATTTATTATATATATTAAATAAATAATTTTTGGAAAACTAAAAATTGTATGTTAAACTTTTCTACTAGGATAACATAAAATAATTTTTGTAGAATTTATAAAGGAGTTTTAGTATTTTAAAATCATTTTTAAAAATAATAGAGTATATATAAGAGTAAAGGTTTTTTTAAAAAAAAGTGTTGTGGTTGCCAAGGCTCGTACCCGGGTCTGAGACCGGGTGAGGTTTTATCACAAGCCCAGCCACCAACTGGGCTGAACCCTGAGAACGAATAATCTCTGTTAGAAATAATTATATAGTTATGTTTGAAACACATTTAAAACCTTTATAAAAGAAAAGAATAAAAGCTGTGAAGTGTGGGACTCGAACCCGTGTTCCTTGGTTGACAAACAGATAGACACAACCACTTGATCCAGATCAGTGGTTGTGTTTGTCTTGTGTTTGTTTTAATTATATACACGAAGTCTGCAGAAGCTTTCTTCCCCAAAAAAATTCGATCGAACCCTAGTTATGCAATAATCAAATCTAACAAACAATAACCCGATTAAACATAGGGTTATTGTTTGTAGATGGCCGATGAACAAAGCCTAACAAAAAGTTGAAACTTACAAAAACGATTTCGTGATAATTGTGCAGTCAACAGAAAAGTCAAACGCGAAACAAAAAACTTGAAATGATGATTATTTATCAGAAATTGGAGATGAAGAAAGAGTAATCGGCGAGTTGAGAGTATAATGGAGGGTTCAATTTATAGTGTGGAGTGCTAGTGTTACGAATTGGTAAGTTGACCTTGGGTCTTGATAATAAACGCGTAATTGGACATTTTTAGGAAAGTTTTGATGATAATTGGTCGTGTAATGGATGGGTCTCAGTCAAGGCAATCAACAATCAAGCCTTTAATGTGGATTGGCGATGTAATTGTGGAAGATTGCTCGCAGGTTGACTTCTCAATAGTCAACTCTGCCGAAAATTGTAATATATATATATATATATATATATTATTCATAGTTACACCAAGTGAAGCTTGTATACCAGCTGGTTATGTTGTTTGTGTTTGTTGAACCGGCCATGGGCTCGGGTTCGAATCCCGGCCCAGGCAATCATTTTTTGTCAATTATATCCACAATATAAAGATGTTATATGTATATAGTATAGTACTAGGGGTCCAAATGCGTCACGAAATATTTTTTTTAAAAAGTGCGATAATGATAAAAATTGACGTTTTATTCGAAAATAATCGTAACGTACACAAAATTAAATGTGAAATGTTACAGTCTCCCCTACTTTTAGGAACTTCGTCCCGAAGTTTATTGAAAACACAGAGTCGAAGGTGATTGGGTAGAAATCAGGATAAGTGTGGTCTGGAAGTTTTGTGTTAGGACACGACATGAATAGAAAAATCTTGTTTCAAATAATTTGAATAGGAGGGTAGGATTAGGTGTGTCTTGAAATCGCAAGGAGAATAAGAATCTTAAGTTTTAGGAGTCCTAAAAGGAATGAGTTGATGGACTATTGAAAGACTAAATGAACTACCAGGTAACTAAGGTTTATAATTGGTCAACTACCGAAAACCTTGATAAAATTTCACACTACCTTAACGTACCTGTAAATTCATGATTACGTTCCGGACCGCAATCACAATTTACCTTACATTAGGGTTTTGTGTCCTTCTATGACTCTACCGATTGTTGAGCAGGTTCGATAGCCTCCACCAGTCGTTGAGCAGGTTGTAGGGCCTCTCCCGACTGTTGAAAAGACATGATGACCTCTACCAATCGTTGAGTAGGTTATTTGGTAGTCAACTAACTGTTGTACAAGTACTTCATCCACTATCAGTGTAATATTTATTGCTAATTGATAGTATGTTTATGTAAGCAAGTTTATAAGTATAACGAGTATAGTTTAGATATTGATATAGCAATTAGTTCACATTCAAACAAGCATGCATCCAAGTGTTGTGATCATACTAGATAAACGACTCTCATGTAAAAGACAAAAATTTCAATACTTGAATCAAAAGCGTCAATACATAGAATTTTAAATGAAAAATAACATTCAAACGGTGGAGCTTGTTGTTAAGTAGCTGGAGGGTCCCTAGCAGGGTTATTCGGAGCAGCAAAGGCATTTGCAGCAGGAATTCGACAAGCATCTGCAAGATGCCCATACCTTTGACAATTGGTACACTGACGGCAGGGCACTTGGGTTGGGTGGTGATACTGACAGGTGTCACACTTAGGTTGGTTCCCGTTATATTGATTCTTGTTGGGTGGGACAGTGGCATCTATTGTAAAATTCCTGACCTTGCGCCTTCCATTGGTTGAGGCCTCAGTTTTAATTTCAACGGCAGGTTGGGGAGTATCCTTCGCAACAGTTTTCTTTTCCCCTTTCCGAGTCAGGGTTCCTGCCTTCACATGGTTATCTGTTAGGGTGGCCACCAAACGCTTTGCTTCCTCGAGAGTAGCAGGGTTCCTTCCCCACACCGTGTCCTGAATCTGCATGGGTAAGCCATCAATGTATTTTTCGATCGCAATAGGCAAGGGGGTGACCTTGTGCGGTAGCAGTAGACTAAGTTCGTGAAAACGAGTGTTGTAGGCAAGGTTTTCTCCACTATCTTGGGCAAGATCTTGAAACTCGTCTTCCAATTTCTTGATTTCATTACGAGGGCAGAACTCTGCCTTCATAATGTCTTTAGCTTGATCCCAAGTTAAGGCCAGTGCGACTTCAGCTCCACGGGTGCGCTTTTCCTCATTCCACCAAGTGAGTGCTCGTTTGTGAAGAACACTCATAGCATAACGGACCTTGAGTTTATCGGGACACTCACTATTAATGAAGGTATTCTCAATACCCTCGAACCATTGTAGAAGACTCGTAGCTCCTTCATCTCCACTGAACTTAGGGGATTACAGGTATTAAAGTGTTTAAGAGTGCAAGCTGGGAGATCATTCCCATTTCCATTCTCGTTGCCATTGTGGTTTCCATTGCCGTTTCCGTTGCCGTTTCCGTTTCCATTACCGTTTCTGTTCATCTGGATGACTTGAGCCAGTAAGTTGGGAACTAGAGTTGCGATCTGTTGTGCCATTTTGTTGAGAAATGATCGCAGCCAGTTGGGCATCAACACCATTGTTGTTGTTGTGGTTAGTGTCGTGGTTATGGTTGTGGTTGTTGCTACTTTCCTGTTGATTTCCAACACTGTTATTGCGAGTGCTGCGACGTGGAGGCATGATCTGTAAGAGACACAATGAAATGAATGAGGCAATATAAGGAATGTAATCATTTATTCATTAATTAAAACGAAGAAACGAAAACGTTGACTTATCAAAGATTCTAGATTCTAATAACATAGTGAAGACATGCTTTAGCCTATAGGTGAACACTCATCCCGAGAATTCCCAGGTAGGCATCCGGGTCCCTCGTCTGATTGGGATATATGCGCAATGCCAGCCTAGACAGAAGACTCATAATACAGGCGTTCACCCTTCCAGATTGCACGTGTTCGTTATTAAAATCTAGAGCTTCGACGAGATCTCAAGGTGGTTCAGGCTAAACCTGAGAATTGTCTTATTAGTCTAAGAGTGGATCTTGTGATGGAGAGCAATCTTCTTGTAGGGATTGAAGTAGGGATAAGAAGTAGGAGTGAGATAGAGAATAGCAAGTAAAAGGAGCAAATACTGGTTATAATCCTACGGTTATAGACTAGATTATTTTTCTAATAACCTAATTCCCTATAACCATGGCTCTGATACCAATCTGTAACACCCCAACCGATGGTGGAAACATCGAGGTGTCACGTATGAATGATTGTTCAGTAGCTCATGGCAATACATATGTTTAAATAATCCTTTATTACATTACAAAAATTGAATTACATTAAAGTCTATATCAAATAATCAACCAAAGCTTAAAACTTCAAATATCTCCTCATGCTAGCTCTAGACTTCAAGCATCAGTATTTCCTGTTGAGTTTGGAAAAATGGGGGGGTCAACTAGAAGTTGGTGAGAATACATAAGCCATGTCAAGCAATTAAGTTTAAGAATAAAAGTTTAGCAATTCAAATGTCTATTGTAAGTTTAAGTCTACATGAATAAACATGAAGTGTTGAATGCACATAATCAAACCTCCGACTAGTTTAGGTCCATCCCGTCATCCACGGTTCACCTTAATATCATGTTGGAACGATAACAATCACCCGCGCTCCCCATAAAAGATGGTCAACGAATCTAGGTGGGATTGCCAATCCAATAGATCTATTATTGAGTATCGCCGGCTTGGCCATAGCTAATGATTATGTATGTTGAAGCGTAAGTCTAACTGTTGTTGTTGTCTAAATCATGAGGCATTAAAGTTTACAACTAGACATGTATGTAGAATTGCTTAAGTATAATGTTGCAAGTATAAAGAATTGCACAAACATGGTTACGTAAACTCACCTTAACAAAGTATTAAGTCTCGAGAAATAGAATATGTGTAGCCCCAAAGTTGCCAAGTATTACCCTATGTATAAGGTAACAAATAAGTCCAAGTCTTTCTAGTCTACAAGTATTTTCTAGGGTTTCGAATTTGGGGATAAGTATTCGGTTGATTAATAAATAAAATGTTTAATAAATAAGAGAAATTCGATAAATAAATAAACAAAAGTCTTTTTGTAAACTTTAGATTAAAAATGGTCACATTATAAGGTTTTAAGTATAAAAATAATTTTTATAAAATTATTTTCTTAATAATAGAATATTTAATCTATTTATTTCAAATTGTCAAAATATAACTTTAATATCTAAAAATATTAAAATTAAAATTTGTATTTCTGTTCTAAATATACAGAAATAATTTATATAAAATTTTGGTGCAAAAATATTGAAAAATGAATTTATTATGATTTATTTATGATTAAAACTAACAAAAATTGATTAAAAATATTAAATAAATGATTTTTCAGAAATAAAAATCATTTCAGAAATGTTAAATGTTATATAAACTCAGAATAATTTTTGTGGGAATTTATATAATTGTTTTGATATTTTTATAGAATTTTATAATTAAAATAGAATAAACTTGAAATATTTATTATATATATTAAATAAATAACTTTTGGAAAACTAAAAATTGTATGTTAAACTTTTCTACTAGGATAACATAAAATAATTTTTGTAGAATTTATAAAGGAGTTTTAGTATTTTAAAATCATTTTTAAAAATAATAGAGTATATATAAGAGTAAAGGTTTTTTTAAAAAAAAGTGTTGTGGTTGCCAAGGCTCGTACCCGGGTCTGAGACCGGGTGAGGTTTTATCACAAGCCCAGCCACCAACTGGGCTGAACCCTGAGAACGAATAATCTCTGTTAGAAATAATTATATAGTTATGTTTGAAACACATTCAAAACCTTTATAAAAGAAAAGAATAAAAGCTGTGAAGTGTGGGACTCGAACCCGTGTTCCTTGGTTGACAAACAGACAGACACAACCACTTGATCCAGATCAGTGGTTGTGTTTGTCTTGTGTTTGTTTTAATTATATACACGAAGTCTGCAGAAGCTTTCTTCCCCAAAAAAATTCGATCGAACCCTAGTTATGCAATAATCAAATCTAACAAACAATAACCCGATTAAACATAGGGTTATTGTTTGTAGATGGCCGATGAACAAAGCCTAACAAAAAGTTGAAACTTACAAAAACGATTTCGTGATAATTGTGCAGTCAACAGAAAAGTCAAACGCGAAACAAAAAACTTGAAATGATGATTATTTATCAGAAATTGGAGATGAAGAAAGAGTAATCGGCGAGTTGAGAGTATAATGGAGGGTTCAGTTTATAGTGTGGAGTGCTAGTGTTACGAATTGGTAAGTTGACCTTGGGTCTTGATAATAAACGCGTAATTGGACATTTTTAGGAAAGTTTTGATGATAATTGGTCGTGTAATGGATGGGTCTCAGTCAAGGCAATCAACAATCAAGCCTTTAATGTCGATTGGCGATGTAATTGTGGAAGATTGCTCGCAGGTTGACTTCTCAATAGTCAACTCTTCCAAAAATTGTAATATATATATATATATATATATATTATTCATAGTTACACCAAGTGAAGCTTGTAGACCAGCTGGTTATGTTGTTTGTGTTTGTTGAACCGGCCATGGGCTCGGGTTCGAATCCCGGCCCAGGCAATCATTTTTTGTCAATTATATCCACAATATAAAGATGTTATATGTATATAGTATAGTACTAGGGGTCCAAATGCATCACGAAATATTTTTTTAAAAAGTGCGATAATGATAAAAATTGACGTTTTATTCGAAAATAATCGTAACCTACACAAAATTAAATGTGAAATGTTACGGCAGGGGATGGGGAAATAGTAGAAACAGTGGGAGCAGCAAGGGTCGGGGCAGGAGCTCGTCTAGGGCTCGTCCGAGTGTGCGTTGTTGGGACTGCAACGAAAAGGGGCATTATAGGAATGAATGTCCGAAAAAGAATTCTGATAGAGGATCGAAGAATTCTAGTAGATTGAACACTGCTGCGGTAAGCGATTCTGAGGATGACGCTTTGATACTGTGTGTTGAAAGCAGTGTGGAATCCTTGGTCATGGATTCCGGTGCATCATTCCATGCTACCCATAGCAATGATGGCATGCGAAATGTTAAAAAGGGCGATTTTGGCAAGGTTAGGCTAGGAAACGGTGAATTTCTTGATGTAACCGGCATGGGATATTTGGATCTGGTTACTACTTGGGGCACTACTTGGACTTTGTGTGATGTCGGGATTATTCCGAGGCTTGAAACAAAGTTGATCTCCGTTGGGCAGTTGGATGAACAAGGTTTGGACGTTAAGTTTGGTGGTGGAAAGTGGAAGGTCGTTAAAGGTAATCTCGTGGTTGCTAGCGGTTTCAAGAAGGGGTCGTTGTATATGGTGCCTGTTCCGTCTGGAGAAGTGACCGCCCCTATTAAGACGAACGCCAAAGTCGGGCTCTCCGATTCGACAGTTAAACGAGTCTAGTTTGCAGAAAAGAACTCTGGGACTTCAGGTAATCAGCTTGAGCGTATTCGGAGGTCTGAACATGTACGGGATTTTTGTAGCAGTGGGAGCACGGGGAGTGTTCTGATGCCGTCTGGAAATCGACGTTGGGTTCAGAAGACCAGGTTTCCGAATGAAATCTCTCTTGAGAAGTTTCTGCTAGTGGGGAGTGTTCGTCTGAGAATCCCTGTATCTGATGGTTTGTGTCTATGGGAATCAGTTGGGATTGAGGATGTGAAGACGGGGTCTTTTGAGACCGGGTTGAAGCCATCTAGGGCTTCAACGGGCCTTTCTGTTTACTGATGATGATTGGCCGGCTGTAACTAGGTTGATTGGGGATACATGGTTTGAAGTTGGGTTTGTTCTTGGGAGCTGGACCTGGAAGACTTCTGTTCCGTGTGTGTTTGAACTTTACGGATTACTAAAGACATGGATTGCTTTGTGCTTGTTGGCGGACTTGGTGTTTATCGCAAGGCCTTCAAGTGGGAGATTGTTGGGTGTGAAGTCCTTGGGCTAGTTATTGCTATTGGGCTTGTTTTATTGGATGTTTGGGAAGGTTCACCAAGCATAAACCCTAGATTAGTTTCTATATATATCATGTCTATGTAATTGTAATAGTTGTCAGAGCTTAATAATAAATTCCTAGTTGCAGCCCGTGGACGTAGGTTCCCCACTGGAACCGAACCACGTAAAATTCTCGTGTTCGTGTGTCGTGCTTTATATTTTCTCGTTTATTATTGCGTGTTCGTTATGAATTGGTTATTCCGCTGCGCCACTTAATCCTAACAACCACTATTTCCTAGAATCCATGATTAATAAAAATATAAAATCACAAACACAAGCTATAGACTTTGATTTCAGAATAGTCATATGAGAATGATTATAATGATGATTGACGGCTTCATATTTGTAAACCTAAACCATCGCGACCTTTGATGAATGAACACAGTGATTCATAATATGTTTTTACGTTTAACTTTGACACATACATCCCTTGACTATACATAATTACATACAAACAATAAATACAATTTTAGATTATTTACATAGTTGACTCGTTAACTTTCATCCACATGAATAAGAAAATCATATTTCTAGTAAACTCAGTGTTCTTAATTATCATAAATTCACCAAAAACTGAATGTTTAATTGTTTTCTTGGGTTGTGTTGCAAATGAGATGCTTATAGCATTTTGAGAAGTAGATGACTACGTCCATTATCGCATTAATGCAACTAAGTCATACCCATCTATTTTCTCCTATGCTAGAAATTATGTTTTTATTAAAGACACATACGAAGCTACATTTCAGTTGATGAACTTGCCCATTCTCAATAAAACGGTAAGCGTTTGGTAAAGGTCCAGATCGGTTAAACCAAAAACACCAAAGCACAAGAATGAAAGGAACTCACTCCACTAATTTTATTATAAATTGAACCACACTAATTATAATAACTCTTGACATCTTGTAACAAATATGGAACCAAACTGAATGATATTATTACTGAAAACAAATACAAACAAGAATTGAAAAACAATCTCTCTAAGAACACTTAACAAACTATCAATCTCACAAACATATCATCAATGTGATGATCTGTTATTCTCTCACACACTAGAAACAAATCAAGAGATCTGATGAACAAACAATACACAAGAATTCTAACAAACTAGAGAGAGAATGATCAGAGAGAACCCCTAAGTGAAACAATATGAAAGAGATCTGAAATAATGAGCTAAACTCTGGAATGCACGACGACAAAGGTATTTATAGCAGCTCTGGATTCTTCTTAAGAGAAAACACAAAAGTAACTAATTTCCACCGTTAATCTAATGCACCGTGATCTCCACCATTGATCTAATAATCACACGGATCGCCATCATGGATGTATAAGCAGGAATAACTACGACTGGGCCTTGGGCTTGGATAGTAATATCAATAAGTTAACACAGCTTCTAATAATAAGCCCAACTTAGCTTCTCAGCAACTATCTTCTCCTGAGCCCATCTTCTCCTGAGTCCACTAAGCCTCATTCTTGATCCAACAACAGCAACCTAATAGTCTTTTATCCATAAGCTCATGACCAATCTCCTCATATAATATAACAAGTAAAACATAAAAGTGTATTAATAAAAATAATAATAAGTAAAAGAATTGAAATAATATAATCTTTTATATTTTTAACACCCCCTCTCAATTCTTTTACCGAAATGGGTCAAACAGCTGCAACTTACCACATGAAAGCAAATGTGAATTTGCAAACAACCCCTTTGTGAATATATTAGCTATTTGAATTTTAGAGTCAACCTAAAAAGTTTTAATAACACCTTTAGCTATTTGTTCTCTAAGAAAGAACAAATCAAGCTCAAAATGCTTAGTTTTTTCATGAAAAACTGGATTTGCTGCTATTGATAAAGCAGCATTATTATCACAAAAAACATTCACAGGCATCTCAACTTTTACATTCAGTTCTTGTAACATATTTCTAAGCCACATGACTTCACAAGTGACCAAACACATAGCCCTAAACTCAGCCTCAGCTGATGACCTTGAAACAGTTGATTGTTTCTTACTTTTCCATGAGACCAAACAACCTCCTAGAAAGACACAGAATCTTGTCACTGATTTTCTGGTAGTGATACACTTTGCCCAATCAGAATCAGAATATGCAACTAAGTTTAGAGAATCAGTCCTTTTAAATAGCATCCCCTTACCTGGAGATAGTTTTAAATATCTCAAAAGCTTAAAGGCAATTTTCAGATGTCCTTTAGTAGAGGTATGCATAAACTGACTTAGAAAGTGTACAGCATAAGATATATCTGGTCTTGTATGAGACAGATATATCAATTTACCAACTAATTGTTGATAACCTGTAATACTTTCTAAGCTAGACTCGTCTCTTTTTAACAAAGTTACTAATGCATGATTCTGTTCTATAGGCACATTAACAGGTTTGCATCCTAACATGCCATACTCTGTTAATAAATCAGTACAGTACTTCCTTTGTGATAGACATATCCCATCATTATTTCTAATAACTTCTATGCTTAGAAAGTACTGAAGTTTTCCTAAGTCTTTTATTAAAAATTTTGTTTTTAAAAACTCTTTACCCTTAGAAACTTCACTAACAGAATTACCAGTCACAAAAATGTCATCAACATATACTAGCAAAACAATAAACACCTCATTTTTACTTTTAATGAACATAGAATAATCACATTTACTTTGTTGAAAACCAAATTCAAACAAAGCATTTATCAATTTTTCATTCCACATTCTAGATGCCTGTTTAAGGCTATACAAGGACTTATTTAGTTTGCACACTTTATGATCATTTCCAGAAGTGTATCCTTCTTGTAATGCCATATACACATCTTCCCTAAGATCTCCATAGAGAAATGCATTGCTAATGTCAAGTTGATATAATTCCCAGTTGTTAAAAACAGCTAAAGTAAGCACATATCTTACAGTAACCAGTTTGACAACAAGAGAGAGAGTCTCCTCAAAATCTATTCCTATTTTCTGGCTATAACCCTTAGCCACAAGCCTTGCCTTATACCTCTCAATCTCCCCTTAGACTTATATTTTATCTTGAAGACCCATTTACATCCTACAACATTCTTATTTTTAGGAAGATCAGCAAGAGATCAAGTATCATTCCTATGTAGAGCTTCTAGTTCATCATTCATAGCTTGAACCCAGTTTGAGTCTAAACAGGCTTCCCTATAAGTTCTGGGTTCGTAGCTTTTATTTAATGTAGATACAAAACATTTAGATTCTATGGACAAATTGGAATATTTAACAACATTCTTTAAATCATATTTGACTTTACGCTCTACTACAAACTCATTAAACTTTCTTGGTAAAATAGAAGTCCTAGATGATTTTCTTAAAACAGACTGAGACACAGATTCAGAAGCATCACCCTCAGATTCAATGTTTTATCATCTACAGTATTCACATACTCTGCCCTACCAAAGCAATCACCTTCATTATGAGGTTTTTCAGTTTCCTCGTCCAGGTTTGATTGCTCTGATGACAGAGACCTATGTGTTCCTGTTTCACTCTTACCTTTACCCCCTTTTCATCATTGGGATCCTGTACTTCAAAAATATTTTCAGAATCTGTGTTTTCATACATATCAAAAAATTTTAAATGGTTTACTTGTGTATGTTCATTTGAATCAGATTTATCAAAATATTTTTTTCTTTGAATGGGAAAAAATCTTCATAAAATTTTACATCTCTGGAAAAAAAACACAGTTTTAGTATCTAAACTAAAGACTTTATAACCCTTTTTTTCAAAAGAATATCCTATGAACACACATTTCTCAGCTCTACTGTTAAACTTATCATTTTCATTCAGAATAGTACAAAAACACAGACACCCAAACATTTTTAACTGACCTAAGAGGGGTTTAAAACCATAGACTAACTCATAAGGTGTTTTTCCTTGTAGCGCTGGAGTCCTATTGATTAACTATGAGGTAGTTAGAATACAATCAGTCCAGAATCTAATAGGTAAATTACTTTGGAAAAGAAGAGCTCTGGCAACATTCAACAGATGCGTATGCTTCCTCTCAACAATTCCATTTTGTTGAGGAGTATAGGCACAACTTGTTTGATGTATTATGCCAAGATCTCTACACAAGTCTTTCATTTGGTGATTGACAAATTCAAGGCCATTATCACTTCTGAGACATTTCACAGATTTTTTAAACTGAGTATTCAATATTTTTATAAAATCTTTGACATATTCAAACACTTATGTCTTACTTTTCATTAAGCACACCCAAACAGCCCTAAAATAATCATCAACTATGGTTAAGAAATACTTATAACCATCTCTGCTAAAAACCCTATAAGGTCCTCAAACATCCAGGTGAACAAGTTCACCTAACTGAGTTGATTTATGATCACTCAGGGGAAAGGGTTCCCTATGTTGTTTAGCTTTGTGACATATGTCACATGGTTGATGATTATTTCCTAGATCAATATTAATAATGTCTCTTAAGTGTTTAACAGCTTGATCATAAGGATGACCTAACCTAATATGCCAAAGATTATGCAACTCAGAATTATTCACACAAACCTTATACATGAAACTAGCATTAGCACAAAGATACAATCCATCTTGTTGTTTATCAGTCACCAAGATTTTCATGGTTTTTAAATCCTGTATATAACAATTGTGTTCATCAAACCCCACATATAGTTTGTTATCCCTAGCCAATTTATGAACAGATATTAAATTGACATTGTACTCAGGAACCACAAGAACATCTTTCAAAACAACATTTTTTGATAGACACAGTACCAATTTAGTTACTAAAGCTTTGGTTCCATTAGGATGATTTACAAAAATATTTAGATCAGACACATCAACAAAATCTATTAACTCAACTTCATTGTTAACCATATGTTGATTGGCTCCTGAATCTACAATCCATCCTATAGTAATTTTATTGCGAAAAGAATTTACAAAACAGAAAATGGGTTTAAAAATAGGCTTTGTTTCAAAGAATCATTACTTTGAAAACTATTTGCACAAAAAAAACCTACCTGCAACATTGCAGCTTGGAGTTGTTTCACTAGGCTTGTCATTAATCATACTTAACAACCTAGTCAATTGATCATTTGTTAAATTAGTAATAGGAACAGAAGACTCATTAGTAACACTATTATTAGCAACTGCTTTCTTGACTTGGTTACCCCTTGGTCTCATCCAACTTGGATAACCAACTATTTCAAAACACTTGTCCACGGTGTGACCATTCTTATTACAATGAGTACATTTTAAACTTTGATTAGAACTTTTATTAACCTTCTTATTAAAGTCAGAAAACTGATTAGCCTTAGAGAAAAAACCAACAGTTTGAGTTTTCTTTCCACTGTTAATAGAATTCCCGTGGGATTCCTCTTTAGAGACTATGGCAAAAGCCTCTTTAACAGTGGGAAGAATCTCTTTTGTTAACAAACTTGTTCTAACACTTTGATAAACATTGTCAAGACCCATAAGGAATTGCATCAGTTTAATCAATTGACTAAAACTACTGAATTCCTTTGCAGAGTCACAAGTGCAAGTAGGCAGTTGTAATATTTGATCTAACTGTAACCACGTGACATTTAATTTTTGATAGTAATCAGCTACAGTCAGATCACCTTGACTAAATGAGTTAATTTTCTGATAAAGATCAAACACAAGTGACCCATCAACCTTGTTATATGTTTCTTTAAGATCTTTCCTTACATCAGAAACTAATTTAGAAAAAACTTGACCTAAGTATAATTCTTCTAACATGGAATTGAGAATCCAAGTAAGAACAATGGAGTTACACCTATCCCATTGTCTTGCTAAGATTTCATCGTCAATAGGTTTTTTTACAAGAATTATCTATAAAACCCCACTTATTTTTAACTTGTAATGCAAGTTGAAGAGAACTAGCCCACACATTATAGTTTTCAGTACCTTTTAGTTTAGTAGTTATTATACTAAGATTAGCTGAATCACTAAGATGAAGATACAGTGGATCACTTGCATCTAACTTGCTTACAAGAGTCACATTAGACATACCAGAGGATTAGGATCAACAATAGGACCTTGAGGACCAGTCATGTTAACACACAGAGATTATTAAACTATGCAAACACACAATTTAAACACACGCAAAGCGAAGCCAACTCAGTGTCCAGATTCCTGGTTCATCACTCAAGGGTTCCAGGACAAGTCTTAACTTGGGAGCTTTATTCCTATGTCTAGACACTTAACAAGAACACCACAGAAATAAACCAACAAAATCACAGTAACAACTATCAAACAAGAATCAACAATATCAAACAGACTCAACTAATTACTGAACCAATTCCGGTCCCCCTAACCCGGACAGATGCTCCTAGACAAAACTGTAAAAGTAAAACAAAGAAAGGAATGAGCTCACCAGATTAGCACCGAAGTTAGGGTTTCGCCACAAACTCACAGCTTGTTACCTTCACTTAGGGTAACAAACTGGAGAGCAAAGAATAAATGCTCCAATAATCCACCAAGAACGTATTCGTCTTCTTGATCTTTCTGATAACAAACCCTATATCTGACCAGGAAGCCCTTCAAGAAACCTAACGACCTCGAGATATGAACAGAAAACCCTAATATTCCAGCGGAAGACAAACAACCAGAGCCTATCGCTCTGATACAATGTAACAAATATGGAACCAAACTGAATGATATTATTACTGAAAACAAATACAAACAAGAACTGAAAAACAATCTCTCTAAGAATACTTAACAGACTATCAATCTCACAAACAGATCATCAATGTGATGATCTATTATTCTCTAACACTAGAAACAAATCAAGAGATCTGAGAACAAACAATACACAAGAACTCTAACAAACTAGAGAGAGAATGATTAGAGAGAAACCCTAAGTGAAACAATATGAAAGAGATCTGAAATAATGAGTTAAACTCTGGAATGCACGACGACACAGGTATTTATAGCAGCTCTGGATTCTTCTTAAGAGAAAACACAAAAGTAACTAATCTTCATTGTTAATCTAATGCACCGTGATCTCCACCATTGATCTAATAATCACACGGATCGCCATCATAGATGTATAAGCAGGAATAACTACGACTGGGCCTTGGGCTTGGATAGTAATATCAATAAGCCCAACACAGCTTCTAATAATAAGCCCAACTCAGCTTCTCAACAACTATCTTCTCCTGAGCCCATCTACTCCTGAGTCCACTAAGCCTCCTTCTTGATCTAATAGCAGCAACCCAATAGTATTTGATCCATAAGTTCATGACCAATCCCCTCATATAACATAACAAGTAAAACATAAAAGTGTATTAATAAAAATAATAATAAGTAGAAGAATTGAAATAAGCTCATGACCAATCGAAGGTTTGGGCCAAACAATGTCCAGGGTTGAATACATGGCAATTCTTATATATCGTTTGGTGATCCCCATGTATCATGAAGATGAAGTCTGTCCGATTTGCCGTAAGGCATGCTTGGACAAATACGGGGAACACGCGCTTCACTGCAAGGAGTTGCCTGGCTTCAAATATAGGCATGACTGGGTCCGGGATGTTCTTTGGGACATTTTAAGAAGGGCTGGGATCTCAGCCAAGAAAGAGGATCCTATGAATTTCCTCTCGGACCCCACAGAAGAAAGATCCACCCTACGTCCAGCAGACTTGCTTGTCTTTGGGTGGGCCGGGGGGAAACACGCTTGTGTCGACCTGACAGGTGTATCTCCCCTGGTTGGTTTGAGGGATACTGGTTTTGTGGCAGAGCAAGCGGTGCGGAAAGCAGAGTCGAAGAAAGTTGAGAAGCATGCTAAAGCTTGTGAGGAGAACCAACACGTTTTCGTACCCCTGGCATTTGATACCTTTGACTCCTTGGCACCGGAAGCCATCCGTTTCCTGACCATAGTCCAACGGGTTATTCATAGCAATGTCTCGACTCCGGGGGGCAGGGGTTCGTTTTTAGTAGGCTAGGGTTTGCAGTCCAGAAAGAGGTGACGGCGCAGCTTGTTGCCCGGCTGCCCGCTATCTTGATATATTTTTTCATGACTAGGAAAATAATATATAAACGATTATTTATTAATTGAAATAATATAATCTTTTATATTTTTAACACATCTATTTAAACTAACCAAGCATCATGGAAAAGAAGAAACCTAAACTACAAATACATATTTATAGAGTGTACACTAGACAACTAATTGTATACTATCCAACTCAGTTAGTCAACAAACTGTTGCAAAGTTTTGATTAATTATTTTAACACATGACAATATAAATGCTATTGTAACACATATCGTCGTTAATTAGGAATTGCTTAAATGTTAGGAACGTACATGTGGATAATCAGATTTGTTTAAACGGGTTATCAAACAATATAAATACTGTTCTAGCACATGTTAGGAACAGGTCGATTTGTCAAATATTGTTCAGAAACCGGCCACTAATTAAGTAATTAATCACCATTATGAAAATGAGAAAAAAAAAACCCAACAAACATGAAAAATATGTGAATTTATTCGCTTTTAACCAAGATAATACTTTTCTATGGTGAAGAAAAGTTGATCGAGAAATCAAAGGTTATTTAATTAGGGTGCGTTTGGTTCACATGAATTGAATGGAATTCAATGGAATTGGAATCTGAATTCCAACTTTTTAAGTGTTTGGTTTATTGAATTTGTTGGAATTGAAATTTCAATTCCAATCTTGTGTGTTTGGTTGACTAAGGAATTGTAATTGTAATTTGGTATGAATTCCTTCAAATTCCCTTACATAAGGGAATTCAAAATCCTTCCAATATTAGAAGGAATTCAAGTCAATTTATTGGAATCTTCGAACCGTTGGCATCATTTTGACCCGAACCGATTCGAACCGTACCATTTCAACGCGAACCGCTTAGATCCGAACCAATTCGGACCGTACCCGTTTCGACCGGTATTGTTTCAACCCGAACCGTTTCGTACAGTACCAGTTTCGACCGGTACCGTTTCGACCCGAACCGTTTCGTACCGTACCAGTTTCAACTGGTACCGTTTCGTACCGTACCATTTTCGACCGGTATCGTTTCGGACCGTACCAGTTTCGACCGGTACCGTTTCAGACCGTACCAGTTTCGACTGGTACCGATTTGGACCAAACCGTTTCGGACCAGTTTCAACCGATAGCGTTTCGACCGGTATCGTTTCGACCTGTACCGTTTCGCCCGTAACGTTCGGACCAAACTGTTTCGGACCGTACCAGTTTCGACCGGTACCGTTTCGAATCGAACCGTTTCGGACCGTACCAGTTTCGACCGGTATTGTTTCGAACCGAACCGTTTCGGACCAGTTTCGACCGGTATCGTTTCGGACCAGTTTCGACCGGTACCGCTTCGGACCAGTTTCGACCGATACCATTTCGACATGTACCGTTTTGCCCGTAAC
Source organism: Ambrosia x helenae (assembly GCA_030844895.1). Lineage (NCBI taxonomy): Eukaryota > Viridiplantae > Streptophyta > Magnoliopsida > Asterales > Asteraceae > Ambrosia > Ambrosia x helenae. The sequence continues at coordinate 95,402,556 of CM061229.1, forward strand.
GTTTCGGACCGAACTGTTTCGGACCGTACCAGTTTCGACCGGTAGCATTTCGGACCGGTTTCGACCGATACCGTTTCGACCGGTATCGTTTCGACCTGTACCGTTTCGGACCGTACCAGTTTCGACCGGTATCGTTTTCGACCGGTACGGGTCGAAACGGTGCACGTCGAAACGGTACAGGTCGAAACGGTACAGGGCGAAACGATAGAGGTATCAACAGTTCGGGTTAAAACGGTACCGGTCGAAACGGTACGGGTCACAACGATGCGGGTCGTGGGGGCAAGGGTGATAGATTCCAATTTATTAACCAACCAAACACAATAATATAGGATTTGAGAATCCATTTCTAACAATTTCCAATTCTTTTTGGAATGTTTGAATTCCAAATCCAATTCATTCCAATTCCAATTCCAATTCCTTCATAAATTCCAATTTCAAACAATTCCGCGAACTAAACGCACCCATACATGATTTGGTGAAACAGGGTAATTTAACAAGTTTTCTACGGACAATATATCCTTTTTTTTTTCTTTTCTTTTATAACCTTGTAAACTTCTAGAATACATTTTCTCTTAAAAAGATACTCCAAACTTTATCTTGGAATCATAATCACGTTTGTTTGTTTGCTCCCATAAATTTTAAACCAATATTATTACCTAATTTTATGGCATGTGTTTATTTATTTTTATTACTATACAAAATTGCATGTGCCACCAATGGATTCACTTGTCTCCATCTATCAAGTTGCTAGTTAACAAACCTATTTTATTTTGCTTATCTTTTTGGAGTTTTTAAAGTTAACATTACCCAATGTCACATTGCCAACTTTGGAAGTTAAGCCAAGCCAACAACATTAGCCGAGCAAAGCTGAGCTAGTATATATTGTTAGGAGGCTATTATGTCATTGTGGTTCAATGGATGGGGGTGGGGTAGGCGAGTTAGCTAGAGGCTCGTAACTAAACTAGATGGAGCCAAAATGGGTTGTCAAGATTGGTAGTTAGGTGTTACAAAGGTGGTGGACTTGTGGCTTTGGCTGCTCACCAAACTACATATCTTTATATTATTTCATTTAAACATTTAAAAAATAAGGGTATTTGATGTACTCTTATCTTTTTGTTCTTTTAATCTGGGTATGAAATTAACGGTTATTGTATTTATTAACGGTACCAATCTCCTGAGACATGAAATATAAAGATATGTAGATTTTGGGTTTACCGATCTAACCGTTGAAATAGTTTTCATTTTTTGGTTGAAATGTCTAAGATTGTATTAAAACTAAACAAGTTCACACGTCAACCCATTTAAAAGAAAAATAAAGGATTAAGAATGTATATAGTTTATAGTTCTTCTCGAGAATCCATTTAAGCCTTTTTTTGCAACTTGTAAACTGCTTTTTACTTACTTGTCAACTCATCTGATCCTTCAGACCATTGGATTATATGGATAGTGTCCTGACTCTCTCGAGTGCATCCTCATTGTAGGCGGTATGTGACGAATGTATAAAATTTCTTAATGAGTGTTAACATACTTTAGTTTTTATAATGTTTTGAAAACGAAAAAAGGTTGTTTTTACGTACGTTACATAACAAGTTAACAAACAATCTTCGTAAACCAGATCCTCAATACGACCGAATATACACACATTAACACACACTAAGCTACCCTAGTCCTCCCATAGTCGTTGACCTCCACTAATTTATATGATGCAACTATTATTTACCTGCCTCCCCCTTTTCTGTTATTTGCCCCCTCAAATTAATTCGTTATTTAATGTCATTAATTAACTAACTAATAATAATGGAAGCTGTATTCATTAATAATTGCATAAATCTCCAAGATAAGCACCTTCCAAACTGGCTCTTTTCCTCTCTTAGCTTATGGGCCCCATGTCCCCTATCCCATGCATTAGTAGTAGTTGGGTATGCCATAATTGTGTCATTATTATAATCTATTATGAATGAATGAGTGATGATCTAATGTTCCCCATAATACATATACACCTCATTTTGTATAACTACCCTATAAATTTTAAACTCTACCTTAATAGTCAATTGGTTCAAATGCCTCCACATTTATTAACCCACAAATTTAAAATGGATTTTATAATTAGTGGTTGCAAACACTAGACTGTGTATTAACAAAATATGTGTACTTTGAAAAGTAATCTTACTCAACGTATGAGAAGTATTGTAAAATAACAAGCAATTAAACATATCATAAAATGTTGAATTTTGGAGGTAATGGTCACCTACCGATTATATAACATAGTGTTCAAATTGGCTTATACAAGAATGTGTGTTATATACCAACAAGAGGTTAATGTAAAAATACAAAATTGTGTAGGGGTAAGATAATTCTGTAGAAAATAGAAAAGAGGAAATGCACACAAAAACCACTGGGCGAGGTGGACGACAACCAAGGCTCAAACTCTTAGGAGGCCTGAAATTTCATTTTTTTAAATATAGTGGTAAATACGCAGATAGTCCATGTAGTTTACCAAAAGTAACACCTTAGAGTACTAAGATTTTTTTATGACGAGTTTAGGTTCTGTGATTTCATTTTGTAATATATTAGATTACTAAAGGTAACTATCCTCAAATTGTCAATTAAGTTTGGGTTAAATGACCAAAGCACCTTTTTATAACTAGAGGGACCATTTATGTAATTAACTCACACCCCCATTTCTCTCCAAACTTTCACTCACCGTCGGCTGGCTGGAACCATCATTTGCCTCTCTTTCACCATTCCACGCCATGCCCCTATTAAGTTGATCGGAACCATCTGAATTTAACAACCAGAACATTGGATTTTGGTTCACGTACCCAAACATCAAACAGCCCACAATCCACCATTCAATCGTTAATCACATAGAACTAATATTAATAAACACAAAATTCAACCGACAGAAGCTTACTGCATCAATGGCAGTGATAGATGATGCAAGCAAATAAAAAAAATAAATTTTAGGGTTTTCTTAAAATCCAGATTTGGCTCACGAAGGGGTTGGTTGTTGATGTCCGTCCTCTTTTACAGCAAACAAATTTAACTTTATATAGGAATTTGGGGTTTCGCATGTATACTGAAATGACATCGGCGACAAACCACTACTCCTCATCTCGTAGGAAACACTGAAACAACCACCATATCCCCTCTATAAACCATTACCCACTCTCTCCCACCCCCTCCCTCTGTAGTAACCACCATCGCCATAACCACCAAGTTCTTATGGTTTAACTTTGGTTGCAAGTGTTTGGATTGCAGGTAAATCTGAAATGGGTTTGAATTTGTAGATCCTTAGAAAAACCTACGACCAACCATATCATTTTTGCCATCACTATCTTCTGAAAAATAGCTGGCAAAAATCAAACAACCCATAATCCACCATTCAATCATCAATCACATAGAACTAATATTAATATACACAAAATAAAACCGACAGTAGCTTATTGCAGCAATGGCAGTGATAAATGATGCAAGAAAATAAAAAAAAAAACAAAATTTAGGGTTTTCTTAAAATCCAGATTTGGCTCATGAAGGGTTGATTGTTGATGTTCATCTTCTTTTACAAACAAACAAAGTTAACTTTCTTTGGGAATTTGAGGTTTGGCTCGTATATTGAAATGACACCGATGACAAACCACTACTCCTCATCTCGCAAGAAGCACTGAAACAGCCACCCCATCCCCTCTCTAAACCAGTACTCTCTCTCTCTCTCTCTCTCTCTCTCTCTCTCTCTCTCCATTCCCCCTCTCTCTATAGTAACCACCAAGTTTTTATGGTTTAACTTTGGTTGCAAGTGTGTGTTTGGATTACAGGTAATTTTGAAATGGGTTTGATTTTGCAGATCATTGGAAAACCTACGACCAACCATATCATTTTGCCATCACTATCTTTCGAAAACTAGCTGGAGAAGATGGGTTTTTTTTGTAGTGGTTCTAGTGGTCGGCGGTGATTATGGTGGCCTGCCGTGAATAGTCACTCGTGTTGCTGCAGGGATATGATTATCCTTGCATGGACTCGTGGTCTAGATCCGAACCTACAAGAAGAAGACTGAAAGGGTCGTACAAAGGGATGCGACTACTAGGTAGTCGAAAGAGACTCTAACGTACATACACAAAAATAATGTTTGCTTTTTTCGAGGTCTCAAGTGTAAGGCTTGATCTAGCACGAAATTCTATTTTTATGTCTTTTTACCAAAATTTTGGCATCAATTTTTATGTTGTTCTAAGGCCCAAAAGTTTTTTAATGTTCTCATGGCAGCAGTTGTGATGACATAATAATCTATAACTTATAATAAAAGAATTGAATATTGATGAGGTGACATTCAATGGAGGCTGCCACGTGACACGTTGAGTGAGAGTTTTTAATATATATATTTTTTTATTTTGTTTTCATCCATTCTCCTACACTTATCTAACCCTAATCTCTTTAAGATTTTAAAAACAAATTTAGATTTTTCTCTCTAATGTTTCCTCCCATCATTTTTAAACGTTGATATCTTTTATATACGACATTTTTTAAAGAAAAAAATTACACCAAATTAACGAACGTTTTATTATCTTTCCAACGAGTACCATAATGCTATATAAAAAACGGAGAAAAAAACGACTATTTTTTATGGGGTTTCGTTCATACAGGAAAAAAAACACAAATTGTTCAGGTTATTCATTAATCATGTTTTTTCTTTTTAAACAAGGTTCTTATATACAATGTTAAAATTTAGCCCAATCGCCATGCTATCATTCGAATTTTACTCTTCTAAAGATGGATATGTATACTTCATCAAGAGAAGCTAGGAGAAAGAATCGCGCAACACTGCAACACATGGTGTCACCTACTTTAGCTTTGCTATAGGTGAGATTAACTGAGTATGATGATTATGATGATGATGATAATGAGTAATAATTATTACTATTAGTATTAGTATTATTAGAATGGTTATATTTTTCAACCCGGAACACTTCCGGGATAAAAGCTAGATAAATTAATATTTGTAATAGGTTACTTATATAAGTCTTTACTTGTTGATTGATAATTTCAAATATGAACATCCACGTACGTTATCTCTTCAAGATAGTAATTTATAGGAAAGATGAGGTTGCCGGGTTACTTGTTACCAACGATTCACACAATGTGCACGTATGCGTAATCAACAAAATCACCAATTTAATCCAAATTCTTTTTGTATCTTTTTATCTCTACCCTTAATATTTGTCACAATTTTCAATATGTTGAAAGGGTTAAGTTATTCTATACAGTGTAACAAAAATGAGAAGGGTGGGAAGGATACAAAAAACATAATAGATCATGAAATATGACACAATGAGTCACAAAATATAACACATTGTCAAAAAAATATAAACACAATGCTAAAGAAAAAAGACACAATGAATTGAAAAAATGGACACAATGATGAAAATAAGAAAAAGACACAATGGTACATAAAAGACACAATGATATAACGCATATTCTAAAAACTACAAGCTAAAACCTCAAAAAACGAAGACCTAAAAACTAACGTCGTATGGTTCGATAAGACGGTTCCAATGCTGCTTGAATGAATTTAATCAGAGTCCGTTTAATACACCTCCTACGACTTATTATTTTTCTTTCACTGTTTATTTGATAGTAACCATATTTTGAAAATTAAGTATCCAAAACTTGATAAACCCGAATTTAAAGACACCTAAAAATAGCAACAAACATAAGATATATCATCCTAGCGTGCTTTTGTGTTTAACCTTAAAACAAGTAATTACTACATATATTAAAAAGGAAAGTTGATGTACAAAGGTTTTTTCCCCTATTTTCTCATCATAACATTTAATCTATTTTTTTTTTATCGGCGAACAACTGTGTGGCAACCACCCTTGCGGGGCGCCGTGCCCAAAAATCGACTACTCGACCTCCAGCAGCCCCCGCCTTCTCCCGATGCGCGGAAACCCGAGTCCCACCCGCCCGAAGGCACGCCAGTGTTATAGAACTCGGTAAAACCTCGCCGCCCGTCAGATTCGAACCGGTGCCACCCGGATACCAAACCATAATGTTGGAAGTGGGAATTGAACCCATGATCACCTAAGTGAACATAAGGCCTCTCCACCACTCCACCACTATGGATGGATATAACATTTAATCTATTATTTTGATTTTTTTAAAAACTTGGATTTGCTATTATTCAAAGGGTGGTTACATTTAAACCCCCCACCTTCTATTTTAACCCCCTCCAAGCGCCTCGCTTAGGCCTAAGCGAGGCGCTTTGGAGCTGAATTCGAGGAGGTCAGTACGAGGGTCAGACCTCCTCGAATTCAGCTTCAAAGCGCGTCGCTTAGGCCTAAGCGAGGCGCTTGGAGGGGGTAATTTATTTTGGTAGTTTTTTTGATGTTTTGAGTTGTTTTTTTTTTAATTTAATAATTATAAAAAGTTAAAAAAATTAAAAAACAAAGTAATAACCCTAAACATTGTCAATGACTTAAACTTGACATCATCAACTACGTAAAGTCAATGAATGCGGTATGCGAGTTAAATTTCATTAAATGCGGCAACACAGGCAAGTCCTCGTCTGATAACAACTGAAAAGTAGCCGGTGCAAGTTATGTTGTAGCTTCCAAAACACGACGTCGTTGTTGCTCATATGTTATTATCTCTTCTCTTATTATTTGTTTCTCTAGTTCTCGATGGATTATTGCTCTCATATCATGGATCAGAGAGATTCAAGCTAATTAAACTCATATCTCAAGCCGGTGCAAGTTATGTTGTAGCATCCTTGATCATCTTCTTGTTCAACACACACCAGCTTTTTCATCACAGTTTCCAACCACTAATACCAGATTGATGATACTCAATTTTGGTTGATATAGAGTATATCAATTAAAGATTTAGTTGAAAGTGGATACAATGGATCAGAGAGATTTAAGCTAATTAAACTCATATCTCAAGCCGGTGCAAGTTATGAAATGACACATGCAGAATGTAATGTCATGCACAATGTGATTTGTATTAATGGCAAAGTGATTTGTAAGGGAAGAAGAAGAGAATGTTATATATGTTTACCTTCCCATGGAAACTCTGAAGACCTTAACGGAGGTTTGCTAGAGGGTCATTGGTCTTCAGAGTTTCCAACCCCTAATACATTCATCAAAGGATATTCATGTGAGAATGATTTCGTACAAGATTCCTATGCAAGCAAGTCAAATTCAGTTGTTAGACCAACTTGAGATATGAGTTTAATTAGCTTAAATCTCTCTGATCCATGATATGAGAGCAATAATCCATCGAGAACTTGAGAAAGAGAGAATAAGAGAAGAGATAATAACATATGAGCTACAACATAACTTGCACCGACTTGAGATATGAGTTTACAGGTAAAGAGATGAAAACCACTACTAGGGTTCTTTTCAGTGAAGGCTGCGAAAAGCATGCAGCGGATGATTGCCAGTGAGATTGATAACTGGACAGGTTAGCCAGGTGTTTGTCAAAAAGGTAGAGCACACCATTAGAGCAAAAAGTTGTGTGTATGAATAGTGACCCTCTGGCAAACCTGCCATTAATCGGTTTTATTTAGCGTAAAAAGTTCATTGTACATATACCTCCTTATCTAAAAACAAATCACATCATTGTAGAGGTTACTAGGTTACTCATTACCGTTGGACGTTGAAGGTAAACATGGACAGTGAGAAGTGAGATTGATAACTTCTCTATGGAAGTTGCTAAAATAGTTAAACAAAAGCTGAAATTGAACAGTTATTTGGAATGTTCCTGATCATTACAGTAATACTTGGATCCGGTTCGAGTCTAAAGCTTCGTGTGTCATCTTGGTCGAACTCATGTTGCAACATTCGTCTTTGTGTGGCAACATACTTGAAATCAATGGGAAGATAAACAATCCTCATCCACAATGTTCTTACCTATGAGTTTAATTAGCTTGAATCTCTCTGATCCATGGTATCCACTTTCAGAATCTGAAGAGAAGCTATCATCTCAGAGAGATATCTGTCAAGTCCAAATATTGCAAGTCCAAATCATTGTACGATGTCTTTTTCAGAGGACCTCGACTCTTGAGATGTTGCAGGTGTTTGAAAAGTTTGAACTGAAATTGAACTTTTCATGCAAGCAAGTAAAATTCAGTTGTTTTACTAATTTCATAGTCTTGATACTTTTAACAATCGGATCGGCGCTAAACAACAGAAAGTAATTACAAATATTGCTAGAGGGTCACTATTCATATATAAAGAACATTAATCGGTTTCATCTTTGTTTTCTTGAGTTCAAATTTCCATGATCTACCTTTATCATCTCAGAGAGATATCTGTCAACGATGGAAGGGAACCCGAAACAATAAAAAGTAATTACAAAGAAGATGATCAAAGATGCTACAACATAACTTGCACCGGCTTGAGATATGAGTTTAATTAGCTTGAATATCTCTGATCCATGGTATCCGGTTGTTTTCAGGTTGTCTTCATCGTTGACCGCTATCTCTCGGATAACAACTGAACAGTTGTCTCATTAATTCCAATTCCAATTCCACCGGTGCAATCAGAATCTGAAGAGAAGCTATCATCTCAGAGAGATATCTGTCAACGATGATGGCGCAGAGGTTAGCGGTAACTTTAAATTTTGAATGATCGTCGGTTTGCTCTCTATATACCAATCAACAGTAGCGATCATTACAGTTATTTGGAATGTTTCTGATCATTGTCAGAGGGTCACTATTCATACATAAAGAGCATAATCAAACAAGGGTTGTTATCGGAGAGATATCGGTCAACGATGAAGGCAACCTGAAACGACATGAAAATTTATAACCTTTCTGTACATGTGGCCAAAAGAACCTGATAAAGGTTGTACACGAGTATAATCAAACAAGGGTTGCCCGAAGTTTGATTAGCTTGAATCTCTCTGATCCATGGTATCCACTAACCGTAGCGATCATTACAGTTATTTGGACTGTTGCTAAATTAGTTAAACAAAAGCTTAAATTATACAGTTATTTGGAATATTCTTGATCATTACAGTGAGATTGATAACTTCTCTATGGAAGTAACAAATTCAAAACAGAGGTAGGTTTGCCAGAGGGTCACTATTCATACATAAAGAGTATAATCGTGATGTGATGGATTTTTATATTTGCAACGTAGTTCCTTTTTACCTGGTTGCAAAGGAACTTCAGGTCAGCCAGACGTTTGTCAAAAGCAAGTGTGAAGATCAAGATCAAGAAGACTGGATACCATGGATCAAAGAGATTCAAGCTAATCAAACTCATATCTCAAGTTGGTCTAACAACTGAATTTGACTTGCTTGCATAGGAATCTTTTACGAAATTATACAGTTATTTGGAATGTTCCTGATCATTACGGTCAACGATGAAGGTGTGTTGTATGTATAAAATTGTGAATAATTGTGAGAGTCGATATGAGAGCAATAATCCATCGAGAACTAGAGAAACAGAGAATAAGAGAAGAGATAATAACATATGAGCTACAACGATAGGCGTTTTTGATTTCCAAATGAATCAACGACTTAAACTTGACATCATCAACCACGTATAGTCAAATATTTATTCTCCATATCCATACCTTGTTTCAAGTATCTTGTAAAATTCATTTCGTCTTCAAGACTCCTATGAGTCAACAAAGGTTGACTTTTTTAAGCATTAACAATGACTATATTACATTATTATTATTATTATTTTATTATATTTGTAATTTAGTTCCTTTGTTTTATTATTATAATAATTTGTTATTATCAAGAATCGGAAATTAGTAAAACGATTTATGAAAGTATCAAGAATCGAAAATTAGTAAAACGATTTAATAAATCATTGCTCAGACGTTAGGGTTTGACAAACACAAAACTTATTATTTATAAAGCAACAAAAACACAAATCGTACCGTGAAATAAAGAGAGGCCCATTAGGAGTGCCGTGGAGGAAGATTGTCGGTTTGCTGTAGTCGATGATTAGCTTGAAATCAATCTCTCTGATCCATGGTATCCACTATCAGGTTGTCTTCATCGTTGACCGCTATCTCTCGGATAACAACTGAAAAGTTGTCTTCAATGATTCTAAAAAACTTGAAAGTAATTACACCGGCTTGAGATATGAGTTTGATTATTATCGTATTTGCAACTTAGTTCATTTCTCTCGAAAAACAATCCGATTGTTAAAAGTATCAAGACTATGAAATTAGTAAAACAACTGAATTTTACTTGCTTGCATGAAAAGTTATTTTTAAATGATTGGACTACACTCATACAAACCACTTTGCGATTAATGCTCTAGTTTTTGTTGTTTTTGATGTGGAAACGGTTTTTCTTTATCCATGGTATGTGCATCATCAAGGTACTTTAAAGGATCCATGTTTGAGGGAAAATGAAGAGTAGGATGTTAATGTGATTGGTTTATAGTGTATATATATGATTATTTAAAGGGTGGGAAATGTGCCTAGGGATTTACGTGCATTATCTAGTATTGAAACTTGCGATTAAATAATATATTAATACATCAATGGACTACACTCACGGTATGTGCATCACGTATTTTCATTCTTTCCTTGATCTGCAATATTTGAAAATTATCATTTCTTGACATGCTTGGTAACACCTTGATCTGCAATATTTGAAAATTATCATTTCTTGACATGCTTGGTAACACCTTGATCTGTAATATCTGAAAATTATCATTTCTCGAAAAGTAATTAAAAACACTTAAAAATGAATTAAAAACAATTGTTGCGAGTTAGGTTTAGTCGGAGGACCACGTACAATGATTCATCAAAGTTGTACAAAGCTGGATGTTTGTACTGGAAAACCAAAACGAGCAATAAATGAAGCGAAACGGGGAGATATAATTTTCTTGGCTTGGAAACAACTTAAAAGAACAAAAAATGAATTAAAATTATATTTTGGTGATTAACAGATAATTTTAAATAATTAAAAGAAATTCAATTTTTTTTATAAAAATGCCAAAACGCCTCGCTTTGGTCAAAGCGAGGCGCCTGGTTGCCTCGCTTTGGCCAAAGCTAGGCTGTTTGTGCCTAGCTTTGGCCAAAGCGAGGCAAGCAAACGCCTCGCTTTGACCAAAGCGAGGCGTTTTGGCATTTTTCTAAAAAAAATTGAATTTCTTTTAATTCTTTAAAATTATCTGTTAATCACCAAAAAATAATTTTAATTCATTTTTTGTTCTTTTAAGTTGTTTCCAAGCCAAGAAAATTATATCTTTCCGTTTCGCTTCGTTTATTGCTCGTTTTGGTTTTCCAGTAAAAACATCCAGCTTTGTACAACTTTGAGAAATCATTGTACGTGGTCCTCAAATACTTTCACATTATATATTAAATACTTTCACATTATATATTAAATACTTTCACATTAACTAACCATTATTACTCTTTCTATCTTAAACAGTCTTCTCCAATTCCTATATAATATTCCTTAACTTTCTCTCTTCCCCTTCTCTAACCCTCCATGCAAATCATCCAAACAACATGGAACCAGATACAAAACAAGCATATATGGGAAGTCAAAACTCTATGACAAGTTGGTCAATCTATGATCCCAATTCTGTCAAAGAAGATGTATTCACCATTTCAAACGATTTGCCTCCTTTTGAATTCAGGTAGTACTAGTTAAGGGATTGTCAAAGACCGATCGAAACATCTTTTTGTTTGTTTGTTTGCTTGAATGTCTATGGAAAACAACAATGGATTTGTCAAAAGCAAGTGTGAAGATCAAGATCAAGAAGAACAGTACGTTCAACGATGAAGTTGTGTTGTATGTATAAAATAGTGAATAATTGTAGTGTGTTCGGTGCAGTCGACGAACATCATTCAAAATTTCAACTTCCCGTTCAGGTGCTTAAGTCCACCTTGAGATATGAGTTTAATTAGCTTGAATCTCTCTGATCCATGGTATCCGGTTGTTTTCAGGTTGTCTTCATCGTTGACCGCTATCTCTCGGATAACAAACTGAAAAGTTGTCTCATTAATTCCAATTCCAATTCCACCGGTGCAATCAGAATCTGAAGAGAAGCTATCATCTCAGAGAGATATCTGTCAACGATGATGGCGCAGAGGCTAGCGGTAACTTTAAATTTTGAATGATCGTCGGTTTGCTCTCTATATACCAATCAACAGTAGCGATCATTACAGTTATTTGGAATGTTTCTGATCATTGTCAGAGGGTCACTATTCATACATAAAGAGATAAAGGTTGTACACGAGTATAATCAAACAAGGGTTGCCCGGAGTTTGATTAGCTTGAATCTCTCTGATCCATGGTATCCACTAACCGTAGTGATCATTACAGTTATTTGGACTGTTGCTAAATTAGTTAAACAAAAGCTTAAATTATACAGTTATTTGGAATATTCTTGATCATTACAGTGAGATATGAGTTTAATCAGGTTAAATCTCTCTGATCCATGATATGAGAGCAATAATCCATCGAGAACTTGAGAAAGAGAGAATAAGAGAAGAGATAATAACATATGAGCTACAACATAACTTGCACCGACTTGAGATATGAGTTTAATTAGCTTGAATCTCTCTGATCCATGGTATCCGGTTGTTTTCAGGTTGTCTTCATCGTTGACCGCTATCTCTCGGATAACAACTGAAAAGTTGTCTCATTAATTCCAAAACCTAAAAAGAAGATATCATCTCAGTGAGATTGATAACTTCTCTATGGAAGTTGCTACAATAGTTAAACAAAAGCTGAAATTGAACAGTTATTTGGAATGTTTCTGATCATTACAGTTATGCCTTTTTTTGGTGAAATGACTTGAAGAAATGATTTGGTGGATCTATCATGAGTTAAACAAAAGCTGAAATTGGACGGTTATTTGGAATGTTCCTGATCATTACTTTTCATGCAAGCAAGTAAAATTCAGTTGTTGGACAGTGAGATTGATAACTGGACAGGTTAGCCAAACCATACGAGGGTGGCAGGAAAAAGTTGACATTTTGATCCAAAGGAAATTCAGGTTAGCCAGACGTTTGTCAAAAGAACATTTTTTATAATAATTATATTAAAAAAAACAAAAAACTAACTCAAAAGACCAAAAAAAAAAAAAAAATAAATTTTGATCCGAAGCGCCTCGCTTAGGCCTAAGCGAGGCGCTTCGAATTAAAAATCAGCTTTTTCTGCCTCCTCGTACTGACCTCCTCGGAATGAGTTCAAAGCGCCTCGCTTAGGCCTAAGCGAGGCGCTTTGAGGGGGTGGAAATAGAAGGTGGGGGGTGCCAATAGACGGAGCCTATTTAAAATGTGTATACACACACAAAACATATACTATTTGAATTTTTTCTTTAAAAATCCTTATTTGAAATAGAAAATCTTAATACACAACAATGTTTACCCTTTTTTTTTTCCAATATTATGATTTAAAATTTTAAATTTTTGGAAAAGGATTTTTATTAAAAATAAATTATTTTTCGATATCATAAACTGTATCAAGTAGTAGTAGCGTAACAAATTGGAATCGATGCTAACCAAACAAAACGGTTGCATTAGTTGTATTCATATCTACAATTTTTAATCAATATAAAATACGTGTCGACTACATCTTTTTTTGAAATACAAATTTTATATAACTATATATTTTATAGGGTTGGGTTATTCTACAAAGGCTACAAAAAATGAGAAGGGTGAGAAGCCACTAGAAAATGACATGTGTCCAAAGGATTAACAAGTGGGAGGGGTAATTTTGTCAAAAACATATGCACATGCAAGTCACATGCCATTTCCACCTTCATTTTTAAATGCCCGTAACTTTTTTATACGTCATCCGTTTTTAAAAAAAATTATACCATAAAATTGAGCGTCTTTTTATCTTTAATATGAGTACCATATTGCTATACTTTTGAAAAAAAAATTCAAAACCCACTTGTGTAAGACACAATGGAATGTAAAACACAATGAAATGTAAAACACAATGAATACCAATTAAATATAGGGTATAAAACACAATCAAGAGTCTAGTAAAACACAATGGACGACATACTAAAGACACAATGAATAGAAGATTAAAACACAATGAATACTTTTGAAAAAAAAAGTTGAAAACCCAGTTACGTAAGACACAATGGATGACATACGAAAGACACAATGAACAGAAGACTAAAATACAATGAATACTTTAAAAAAAAGTTAAAAACCCAATTGTGTAAAACACAATGGACGACATATAAAAGACACAATGAACAGAAGACTAAAACACAATGAATAATAGACTTAAACACAATGAACAACATAATAAAACACAATGTACACCTAAATACAAAACTCATTTGCGTAAAACACAATTAAAAGCATACTAAAAACACAATGGACAAAGTTAAATCATGTGTAGACTAAAAAACCATAAATAACATATTTATAAAGCACACATGCATACTATAACACAATGAACGAGCAGAAAGACACAACGGAGAAGAAAACCCATTTAGCACGAATTTTTTTTTTTCAATTTTAATGTAGCAATGTGGTACTCATATTAAAGATAAAAAACCGCTCGTTAATATGGTGAAATTTTTTTGAAAAAAAAATGTCGTATGAAAAAGTTATAGACGTTTTAAAATGATGGGGGGAATTGACATGTGCATTGCATGTGGAGAGAGAAAGTCAACAAATGTGGTTTTCCTTTTATGCCCTTCCTCTAATTTATTATTTATTTTTTTCAAACAAACTAATCTCAACCCTTCAAATATATGATCAATGGATCACAATCCTTCTCACCCTTCATAGAAAAAGTGTCTTGTGTATTTGATCCTAACCCATATTTTATAATACAACTCATGTTTTTCACTATATCACATGAGTAATTTCCACTAAAATAAACATTGAAAAGGAAAGCAACTAAAAAATCAAAATTGAGCCATTGTATTTTTTTGTGTAGGTTTACTTTGTCCTGAATATCAACATTCAACAAAGTGAATCCATCTTCAAGTGTCACACTTTTTATTCTTCTCTCTTTATTATTATAATCCCATCCACCTCTCTTTCTTTTACCTATCTCAAGGGACCATCTCTCTCTCTCTTTCCTACACACACAAAAACAAAAACAAAAACAAACACACCCACATTTCTCCCAACTAATTCAGTTAATTTATTCCAACACAGACCACCTACACATTATATTACACACCCACTATTTCTGATTCCATGAAATAATAACATTTAAATAATAATAATAACAAATAACAAATATATATTCTCTTCTCCACCTCCAAGCAACCATTTCACATCTTTCCCACCCCTTTTTATTTTCTTGATTTCTGTGTCCACTTCCAAATTTTTCATCATTGCATAATAATCTTCATAATCCATTTCATCAAATGGGTATTATTCCAAATTCCCAATCTTTAACCATAACCACCCCTTCAACAACAGCCTTAACCATTGAAGATGATGATGAAAACATTTACCACTTCAATAACAAACAAGTCAACCGCAAATTCACAACCTTTCTCCACAAAATGATTTACAACATTGGCCTCTCTTGTTTCTTTCCAACAGTTACTAATCCAAACAAAGATGGGTTGATAATAAACAACAAAATGGTGAACAATGTTGAGAATAATAAGGCATGGCTTCTTGCTGAGTCTGGTGGGTGTGTTGGTGCTGAGCTGGCAAATGTTGAACCACACTCTGTGCATTCTTCTTTCAGGTTCAGTTTGTGTTCACAGGTTGAGCTTGAGTCTTTGAGTGTTGACTCTGCTTCTTGTTCAACTGTTTTGATGGTGAATTTGGATAATGGGTTGGTTGAACCAAGGAATCAGGAGTTGAAGTGGAGGAGGATTGAGTCTTTGGAAAGGAGTATTTCACCTGTTGCTCATAATTTGATTAGGTTCAGTTTTGATGAAATTGTTTCTGCTACTAGAAGTTTCTCCAAAGGTTGTTACTTTTTTTTTTTTTTTCTGGATTTTTATTATTTTTATTTTAATTTTAATTTTAATTGTTTTTGAAATGCAGGATTTTTTTACCTAATTTTTAGTTTATTAAATTATAATATAATGGGGTTGAGGAAAATGTTTGTAATTACTAATTAACCCTTGTTGATTTTATTGATTTGGGGACTATACGGGCGTGTCCTGCGCCCAAGGGATCTAGAAAAAAAGTTGAGAGGTGGCGCGTCCTAAAAAGATTTTGTTCTGGGGTAGTTGACACATGAAACTAAGAACAAAAATTTTTTGCACTAATTTTTTTTTGGTAGATGACGCATAAAGCTTGTTGCTCGTTTGCGTGTCGTCCTCTTGTGATTGGTTTTGTTTTTCATATTTAATATATCATGCCCCAAAAACAAAAAAATATATTTCGCCAAGAAAGTTGAAGGGTAGGGTAGTGTGGGCTACCCCTCCACCCTGTAGATCCGTCCCTAGCAGGGCTAACGAAAAACAAATAAACGTAACAAGTATAATTCCACTCATAGCAAAGTTACTGGTATGGGTCAGGGAGATAAATTTGGGGCAGACATTTCGTCTGCTCCCGCTGAGACCTTGGTGCCGGTATACTAGGCTTATGTGTCCATACACCAGATCTATACATCCGTATACCGGATGGGAATGGGTAGGTGTAGTAAAGAATCCCTAAAAAAGGGTGTATGTATTGTATAGCATCATATAAATTTTGCATTTGAAATTGGTAAATTGTTTGGATTTTATTTGTTTTTAATTTGGATCTGATTTGAATATGTTTGTTGGGTAGGGAGGGTATTGGGGAGAGGTGCATTGAGCTATGTGTTCAAGGGAAGAATAGGGATCTTGAGAACTGCAGTAGCAATCAAGAAACTAGACAAAGAAGATAAAGAGGCCCCAAAGGCTTTTTGTAGAGAATTAATGATAGCAAGTTCTCTTCATAATCAGTTTATTTGTCCCCTAGTCGGGTTTTGTATCGATCCGGAAGGCGGGTTGTTTTTAGTTTACAAGTATGTTTCAGGTGGAAGCTTAGAACGGTATCTACGCGGTACTAATGCTTTAACCTTTGTTTTTGTTATTAATTTTGAATCATAAAGTTTGAATCTTTGTTAAATCAAGAAAATACGCATTTTGTAGAAACAAGAACGGGCAAAAATGGCGGATCGAAGCTTCCATGGTCAGTAAGGTATAAGATCGCTATTGGTGTAGCGGAAGCTGTGAGGTATTTGCATAATGGGACTGAAAGATGTGTGGTTCATAGAGATATTAAACCTTCAAACATCCTTCTTTCTTCAAGAAAATCACCTAAGGTTAAAAAAGATATTATTTTATCATAATAATATGTTAACTTTCTTTTGAAGCTGTTCTTGAGAACAGTTGAGATTAATGATTTCTAATTTACTTGATGTTGCTGCAGTTATGTGATTTCGGATTAGCTACTTGGACGTCTGCTCCTTCAGTTCCGTTTTTGTGCAAAACTGTGAAAGGGACATTCGGGTATGTTTTGATCATGATTTTGTAGGTATTTTTGCTTTCGTCGGTTGCAGATTTTGATGATGGACAATGTTTTTGTTTTGTTTCGTTTTACAGGTATTTGGCTCCTGAATATTTCCAACACGGGAAAGTGTCTGATAAAACCGACGTTTATGCATTTGGGGTGGTACTTTTGGAGTTAATAACAGGACGTAAGCCGATTGAATCAAGAAGAGGAGCAGGAGAAGAAAACTTGGTTTTGTGGGTGAGTTTTTCATGATTAATGTTGTTATTGTTGATAATTAAGCAGATTGAATAATAATAAATACTATAAAATATGTCAAATTACCTGTCTATACCATTACAGCCCTTCCTAATGCAGTTCACCACTATCATTGCTGAATAATTTGGATTATTTTCAACATTTTTATTCATTTTATTTTTGCAGGCAAGACCATTGTTACAACAAGGATCTATACCAGAACTACTGGATCGCCGCATCAAATTCACTCAAAGAAACTTAGACCAGATTGCCCGGATGATAAAAGCAGCGCACGCGTGTATACACAATGAAGAATCAAAAAGACCAAACATTAATGCAGTACTCTCGATCCTAAAAGGATCCGAAACGAATCCAAAACTAAGGAAAACACCAGCTGCGACCCCTTTATCTTCTAACCACTATGCGGCTGACAGTTATCCACAAACAAAGAATGAATTGAATTCTCATTTAGCTTTGGCAATGCTAGGAGTTACAGAGTTTGAAGATGATCATGATCATTTGTACTGTCGATGATGGCGATTGTGGAACGAAAACATCGATTTTGAAGGTTGAATCTAACCCAGAGTACAGAAACTGAAGATTGGAAAGGGTGTTAACAGTTTGTATATAGATCCTGCAGTTGAATCATGGTACAAAAAAACTAATTTACATGTATGCAAATTGAGATCATCTCGGTCATGCCTTTATTTGACAGGCTTGTTATGGCAAGGTTTTTATTTTTTTCTTTACTATTTTCTTGTGAACTATTACTCTTACTTCAGTTTATACCAATGGTTATAAATAAGTTTGAACCCGGTAATTCGCCTATAGGAGTCATTTGCAAATAGTAAATTATATGTCAAAAGTTTGTTAAATTTCCTGTTGCAAATAACAGATTAGTTGTGACTTACTTTCTTTCATAAAAAAAAATGGCTAATATTATATTTTAACCTTACTAATTGTATTAGCTTAAACTCAGCCACTTCCAAAGCCTGCAGTTAGCCAGGATGGTGTTGGCTCACACCTCACCCCATTTTCGCCAAAGGACGATGCCATCCTCCCATCCGTCATCACAATGGTGAGTAGGGCTGCAAACGAACCGAACGAACACGAACAAGGCCTTGTTCGCGTTCGTTTGTTAAGAAAATTATATGTTCACGAACAGTTCATGAACACTTACCGAACGAGATTTTTTGTTCGTGTTCGTTTGTTAAGAAAACACTCATGTTCGTGTTCGTTTGTGTTCGTTTGTTAATTTTGTTCATGAACGCACACGAACACAAACGAACATTAATGAACACAAACAAGTGTTCATGAACGCAAATGAACACAAAGAAGTGTTCATGAACATAAACAAACACAAACGGACATTTATTAACTTTTGAATAACGTCGAATTCACATACATTAAGACATTAGTTAGATCCACCCAAAATATAAACTAATTGTCCAAACATACTCGGTACTAGAGAAGGGCGTTGGAGGTGGATGGAAGAGGGCGTTGGAAGTGGAGGGCATCAATGCTAGAACGTGGAAACATATATTGAACGTGAATACAAAAAGTAGGTTTATTGATCTCATATAGTCATATATTTACCTTATATATATTATTTATTGTGTAAAATACATAAAAATAAAAGAATATAAAAATTAAAAACCTTAATAAACTATCGAACACGTTACCGAACGTTCACGAACATAAACGAACGAACGCGACCTTTGTTCATGTTCGTTCGTGTTCGTTCATTTATTAAACAAACGAACACAAACGAACTTCCCGCCGAACGGTTCATGAATTGTTCGCTGAAAGTTCAGTTCGTTTGAAGCCCTAATGGTGAGTGCCAAAGACGTGTGTGGTGGGGCCACCTAGAGTGTGCCAATCATTTTTTTTCTTTCGAGAGAATTACTATTTGCGTCCCTGTGTTATAGTCGATTTAACTACTTGAATCCAAAGTTGAAAACTTTAACTACTTGCGTCCCTAACTAGAAATTAACTAACCTGTTGAGTCCAAATTGCTAACTCCGTTAACTAAGTCTGTTAAATCTGTATGAAATGACAAAAGTGCCCCATTAATTAAATACAAAATAAAAAAAGAAATTATTTAAATAAAAACAACCCCTCTAGCCCCTTGTATCCTCTCTATCTCTAATCTATCTCTCTGCAAAATTCTGCAACCCTTATTGATCAAAGTTTCTATAATCATGGGCATCTTAATATACTTTCTTCTTGTCTTTATTCCTCATGCTGCTTCAATTACTTTGAATGTTACACAAATTGGTACACAGAATCGAAGCACAGATACAGGTGATTATTTCGAGAAAACTACCGTAAAATCTTGGTCTTTTAATAGTTCAGATCTAAAGGTTAACGAGTGGTGAAGTGGGTTAACAAAGGTAAGTGGTGGATTTGCAGGTCAGGAGGGTCAATCAGGTGGAGGATGATGACTAGGGTTTGTGGGTTTTTCATGTTTGTGGGTGTAGATGTTGTGGAAGGGTTAGGTGGTTCGGTGGAGGGTGAAGTCTGTTGCAGGTTAGGGGTGAGGTGGTTCGGTGGAGGGTGAAGGTTTAGATCTGGTTAGAGATGGTTAGGTGGATGGTGGTGGTGCAGTGTTGTGGTGAATTGGTGTAGTGTTGTGGTTAGAGGTGGAGGGTGGTGGTGCAGTTGTTCAGTGGAGGGTGCTGGTTCTAATCTGGTTAGAGGTGGTTCGGTGGAGGGTGGTGGTGCAATGTTGTGATGAATTGGTGTAGTGTTGTGGTTAGAGGTGGAGGATGGTGGTGCAGTTGTTCGGTGGAGGGTGGTGGTTCTTGTAACACCCCAACCGATGGCGGAAACATCGGGATGTCACGTATTGACGATTGTTTAGTAGCTCATGGTAAATAATAAATTTCATTAATTGATTACATAAATTACATACAATTGTTCTAAAAGAATTTGTACATCAAAATGAAAAATACTAGATACACATCTTCAGGCATTAACTCTAATCTTCAAGCAAGCTATATCCTGAAACATGTTAAGTTTGAAAATATTTTGGGTCAACAAAAGTTGGTGAGAATTACATAGGTTTGAATGCTGAATAAAATTTGTACAATTCGAGTGTCATGGCAAGTCTAGTCCATATGTGAAAACAATACTACCTGGTAAATCGTGTGCATAATCAAACCTTGTGACTAGAATATTGTGGTCCATCCCATACGCATATGGTTCACTCGTTTTTGTTGCGATAACAATCACCCACGCTACCCATACTGGAGGTAACGTATCCGGGTGGGGTTGTCAGTCCAATAGAT
The DNA here is from genome assembly GCA_030844895.1 of Ambrosia x helenae. NCBI lineage: Eukaryota > Viridiplantae > Streptophyta > Magnoliopsida > Asterales > Asteraceae > Ambrosia > Ambrosia x helenae. The sequence goes on from CM061229.1 coordinate 95,423,488, forward strand.
CTATCATTGTGTATCGTTGGCTTGTACGGAGTTAATGATTATGCTAGAATAATTGTGCTTACCATAGTAATGTTTAAGACATAACGCAACATAGAATAACACATAGACACTTATGTTGAATTGCAATTGAAAATGTAACATGTTTCACCCCAAAATAGTGAAAAGGGGCTATGTAAACTCACCTTAGGTGCTTAATGAGTTCGTGAGTTTTCTTGAGCGTGCAAACACTTAGTAATAATGCCTTGGAAAACTCGAAACTAGCTAGAGGAGATAATGATGGATGAAAACTTTAGTATGTGGGAGATGGGATAATAATGTTTTTTTATTAAATGTTATAAAGAGTTGAATGGTAGGCTATTGTATTTATAGTGTAGAAATTGGAGTTGTAATTAGGGACTACTTTGACTAGGCTAGAATTTAGGAACAACTTTGACTTGACTAGAAGACCATATTTACTAACACTTTGACTTGACTAGGAGACCATATTTACTAACACTTTGACTTGACTTGACTTGACTTGACTAAGAGACTACGTTTGACTTTTCAGGTTTGACTAAGGGACCTTGAAAGGGTTTAAGTTTAATTGGTTTTAATTAACATCACAAAACACCAAATGGTGTAGTGGTTTGTGTGGTGTGGTTAAGGTTTAGCCCGCCAGGGACTCGGGTTCGAATCCTGGCTCAGGCAAACATTTTTTTAACGTTTTTAAATCAGAATTTTTAATAAAATCCAATTTAATATTGATTATAAGTCATTATTTAAACAAAAAAATTAATAAAATGGATGGGAAAGATAATGTAAACATGAATCGGATGAATAAACGAGAGAGTTCTATATATATATAAAAAAAATTGTGTGATGTTACAGTTCTAATCTGGTTAGAGGTGGTTCGGTGGAGGGTGGGTGGTGGTGCAGTGTTGTGGTGGAGTGGTGGTGGAAAAGGGGGAAACGACGGTGGCTCACGGTGATGGTTCAAGTGACGGCAACAATTGGTTATGGGTTAGGTGGTGTTGCAGGTGGTGACTGTGGGTGTTGGTAAGATGGAATGGTGGTGCAGTGGTGGTGGTGACTGTGGTGGTTGGTAGGATGGAGTGGTGGTGCAGTGGTGTGTGTGTGTGTATATATATATATATATATATATATATATATCTTTTAATTTTTTTAATAAGTAGGGGTATTTTTGTCATTTCATACAGATTTAATAGACTTAGTTAACGGAGTTAGCAATTTGGACTCAACAGGTTAGTTAATTTCTAGTTAGGACGCAAGTAGTTAAATTTTCAACTTTGGATCCAAGTAGTTAAATCGACTATAACACAGGGACGCAATGTCACACCACGACAATGGCGGAAACACGTGGCGCGACGGTTCAAAAGCATAAAGTCAAGGTTATTGCTAAACACAAGTAATTTAAGAAAATGGGTCATTTATTATGACGTCAAATCTTGTTCAAACATTACACAAAAGTTAATTGTTTTTAAGATAACCATAGAGGTTTCTCATATATATCCCAAATGCCTTGGGAAATAAAAGTGAAACCCCGCAAAAGTTCGACGTCGCATTGGAAGATTCCTTGACCCAGCTTGCCCGGTGCTCCTTCATCTAGTTACCTGAAAGATATGTTTAAAAGTTTCGTCAATATAAAATATATTGGTGAGTTCACAGGTTTTTAGTTTCCAAAACTTGAATACTTGGGAAATACCATGTTATGACAATGTATAGGAGTTGCAAATTCCTATAACACTACTTGAGACTATAATCAAACCAAGACGTATAAATAAATATGCCCCGCTCCAAGTCGTTACTCGGTTTCCCACGACTTAAGTTCAGAATATATGCACCCCAGGCATAACCTAATGCATAATCGACGCTATCGATTAGGGGTGGGCCTTGTCAGGCACCAATAGTACTATTCAAATATTCCACCGGTTTCATTTCCCTGAACAAATGATTATAGAGGCGAGGACTCAACCCCGAGTGGCGGTCACACCTCAAGTAATAAATCCGTCAAACATTTTCCCTAACATATCTTTCCCCCGAAAACGTAAAAATAGTTTAAAATGGGGCCGTGAAACTCACCTGAAACTCTGTCTGGAATACTAGGCGGATAGCAAAGATGGTCTCGCACCTACAAACGTCCTAGACGTATAAGTCACTATTCCTATAGTGCATGTGCCTTGGCAAGTTGTACACCCAACTCCCGACCACAAGTTGTTCCAAATCCCGTTTAATTAAGCGCGTATCCTAGGTTTTGTTGGCGTTACATTACCCTTTGTACTACAAGTTATATATTACTCTTGTTAATATTTCCATAACTTGTATCTTATTATCATCGACTCGACTTCACTTAACATATAATTATTTTCCCATTTAAATAATTATACTTAAGATCGCATCGCTCGATATAATATATATTTCAATACTCGACCCGACTCACTTTGCCACACATTTGTTTTCCCATTTAAACAAATATGCTAAGATCTTGTAGTTCGATTGTGTATTCTTAACACCCGATTCAACTCACCATACCGTATATTTATTTTCCCATTCAAATAAATATACTAGGATCTCGTTGGTACGGCATACACATATATATATCTTTGTCTTCTCGTCGCGGCTTTCCTTCCCACATATCTACTTTCCCATTAAGTAGATATACTAGAATTTTGCCGAGACGAGCGTACATATATATAAATGTGTAGTTTTTCTTGTTAAGTATATACGTTTGTTTTAACGTCTTATTTGTTTATGTCGTGTGTTTCTCCCACGAATAATTCTCTTAACACTTAGGAAAGTGTTTATTAGTTTTCACCCAATGTATATATATATATTTTACTTCTTAAAATATATATTTTTCTTATCTTGCCGCAATGGCATTTTTCTCATGATTTGTCCGTGTACGGCTCGTTAACGCGTCTTAGTTCGATATCTTAACTCGATTAGTTAATTTTTCCAAGTTTTTCCCAACACGTATTTTATAGAAATATTATCCATATTTCTTCCTATTTTCACATGTTACTTGGATGGTTTAAAATACTTATGTATTTTTAACCCAACTTGTTAACTTAACTACAAAAATGTTTCCAACACTTTTATATTCCCATTTATATAAAAGTATTCATTTTTGTATAAGTTTCCCAAGTTTGTTTAATATTTTTATAAAATCTCTATTTTATAAAAATCCTTATGTTAAAACCCTTTATATTTTTATAACTTTCAAAAATACACTTTTATACAAAATACCCAAGTATTTCTACTAGTATTTACAAAAATCATCCTTAGACTTTATTACTTACATTTTTGACACCAAACTTTCCATACTTGTATTTTTGGATTAATAGTTTCTAAAATATCCATTTTAGTCCTCTAACTTTCAAAGTTACAACTTTAGTCCCTTAACTTCCAAAAGTTGCATTTTTCCACTCTAACTCCCAAAGTTAACATTTTTCACTCAAAATAGTAAACTTTGAAGATTCAACTTTTTATTGGTAAGTTATTTTTGTATCAAAACACTTATGTTAGTCTTGTATTTCATATGGAAGACTACCTATGTGTGTGTTTTATGTATTTGTCCATTTTAACAAAATATCATTCATCTAAGTAAGCTAACTTAGATTTTCCATCTTCTTCATTTATGAACTTCTAACATGTTTTACCACATATTACACCATGTATGATCATAATAAGATGATTTAAAGTTACTTTTAACATATTCAAGTTCATTCCACAATTTTAACCAAAACATCATCCTACTTAGTCTTAAATGTAAACTTTATATATTTTCAAGACTAATACATCTTCATCAACAAATCCATGGTTTATTTTCATATCTTTAATCTTCCATTTTACACATGTAAAACCTATTAAAGATTATGTTCAAAACCACTTTTTAAACCCTTCATGTACAACTTGCTACTAGGAACACATACATGAATAATAATAATCAAAAACAAGATTAAGAATGCTTACTACTAGCACAAGGCTAGGGAAGACAAACACCTTGGATTTGAGAGGGGTTTAGTGTGTTCTTCCAAGTGGTTTAGCTCCAAGCTCTTGAAACACACAATAGGGGTTTGGATGATGGATTGTTTAGGAGTAATTTGGAAGTGTTAAACTTGAAGAATAATGTGTGTATGTGTGTGAATACCTACGGCCTCAAGAAGGAAGAAAAGAGAAGTGTTTTGCTTTGTTATTCAACCTTCTAACACATGTTATTTATAACCTTATCACATGTAATCATGCTAAAGATTCAAGAGATCTTATGGAGGATTGTATGTGTACTTGGGAGATTTTTGAAAATATGATATGTGTGTGTGTAGAGAGTGCCGTGTATGTATGTATGTGTAGGTGAGATTACTTGCAAATCTTGGTTAATCTTTATAAGGTATCATGATCTCTACATACAAGACCTCACAATGCATGCATACACTAGTGTCATGAGTGTTTAGATTTGTGTCTTGGATTTATGTGGCCCTTGGCCGAAATTAAGAAAAGAGGGGACAAGATTTGAGCTACTTTTGTACTAGTGTCCACTTACACCTTTATCTTACACATTTGCATGCTTTAAGCTAGGTTTAGGAGATTATTATTATTAACACATGCTTGAACACAAGGAGGCCATCTAGGCCGGCCCCCAAGTGGGTTTGGTGGGGTCCACAACTTCAAATATTTACCCAATACTTGTTATGTTTAATCCCCCGTCGTTCGGGTGTCGTTCGGGTATTTTTCGGGTTTTAATCACGCGTTATCCGGACATTAAATATACCTTTAATAACCCTTAAATATAGTCTAATTTAAGCGTTGATTGGTTATTTAGGCCTTTGCCGGGTGAATTTATGAGTTATACGCGTATCGGGTGCGGTACGCGCGTTTTATTCGTTACCGGGAGATTTGTACAAGACGTTTTCATTTATGGTTTTGGAGTTCCAAAACTCATTATATTTCATGAAAATACCCTTTATTTTATATCCTGGGTGTCCGGGATCCGTTTCGTTTATTTAATTATTACCGGGTAATTGCCAACGTCCATACCGGATAGCTTACTTACACATGATCCAATCATGCTTTACCATTAAACGTATGCATTCCTATGCACTATTTGGAAATTGCTATCCCCTAAGACCTTGATAATTAAATCACACATAATTGTATTTAATTACGTTAATCATATATTAATTAATTTGTACGGAATTACCTTATTTTTGCCGGTTGTTACATTCTCCCCCCGTTAAGAGAATTCCGTCCCGGAATTCACTTCGAGTTCTCCGGTACAGGTGTCTTCTCGAATAGGGCGGGGTATTTTTGCTTCATCCGGTCCAGCCTTTCCCACGTGAACTCCGGTCCACGCTTGGCATTCCAGCGCACTTTGACCAATCTGATCTTGCTGCGCCTTAGTTTTTGGACCTTCCAATCAGTTACCTCGATTGGCTCTTCAACAAAATGTAACTTGTCGTCAATCTGGATTTCGTCAGCTGGAATAATGAGAGTTTCGTCGGATAGGCACTTTTTCAAATTTGACACATGAAACGTGTCGTGTATTCCACTAAGCTCCTGAGGCAACTTAAGCTTGTATGCCACTGTGCCTACCCTGGACAAGACTTCGAACGGTCCGATATATCGCGGGTTCAGTTTTCCGCGCTTTCCAAAGCGCGCGACACCTTTCCAAGGTGACACTTTCAGTAGGACCCTGTCTCCGACTTGAAACTCTAAAGGCTTTCGCCTCATATCAGCATAGCTTTTCTGGCGGTCCCGGGCCGCTTTGAGGCGTTCCTTTATCAAAAAGACCTTATCCGTGGTCTCTTGAACAATTTCGGGCCCGGTGAGTTGTTTTTCTCCAACTTCCGCCCAACACAATGGCGATCGGCACTTGCGTCCATATAGAGCTTCAAACGGTGCGGCTTGAATGCTCGTATGATAACTGTTGTTGTAAGAAAATTCTACCAATGGCAAGTGCGTATCCCAATTACCTCCGAAATCAATCGCGCATGCCCTTAACATATCCTCCAAGGTCTGGATGGTTCGTTCACTTTGACCATCCGTTTGGGGGTGATATGCGGTGCTCATGTCGAGGCGAGTACCGAGGGCTTCATTTAAACTTTCCCAAAATCTGGAAGTGAAACGACTATCTCGATCGGAGATGATAGAAACAGGTACGCCGTGTTTAGATACCACTTCCTTAATGTACAAACGGGTCAGTTTCTCCAACTTGTCCGTTTCGCGAATCGGAAGGAAGTGTGCAGATTTCGTCAATCGATCTACGATTACCCAGATCGTGTCATGGCCGCTTGTCGTCTTAGGTAACTTGGTAATGAAGTCCATGGTGATTCGTTCCCATTTCCATTCCGGTATTTCCGGTTGCTGGAGCAAACCGGAAGGTCTCTGGTGCTCAGCCTTGACCTTTGCGCAAGTCAAACATCGCGCAACATAGGCTGCTATATCCCTTTTGAAATTTGGCCACCAATAAAGTTCCTTCAGATCGTGGAACATCTTGTCTGCACCCGGGTGAACCGAATATCTAGAACTGTGAGCTTCGGCCAATACTAGCTCACGCAATCCACCATATACTGGAACCCAAATTCTATTCATGAAATACAGTGTCTGGTCCGCTTTTGGTTCCAGTGAATCAACCATCTTTCGTAACCTTTCACCTTTGACATTCTCGGGTTTGAGGGCGTTAACTTGAGCTTCACGAATTCGTTCAGTCATATTCGTGTGGATAGTCAGACCCAAAGCTCGAACACGCAATGGTTTAACCCGTTCCTTGCGGCTCAAGGCGTCGGCTACGACGTTCGCCTTACCGGGATGGTACTTAATTTCACAATCGTAATCGTTTAATAATTCAACCCATCGCCGTTGTCGCATATTCAAATCCTTCTGATCAAAGATGTGTTGCAAACTCTTATGATCAGTGAAAATCGTGCACTTGGTTCCGTACAAATAGTGCCTCCATATCTTGAGAGCGAACACCACTGCACCTAATTCCAAATCGTGTGTAGTGTAGTTCTTCTCATGGATTTTCAGTTGCCTGGAAGCATATGCTATTACTTTTTCTCGCTGCATCAAAACACAACCCAGGCCTTGATGCGAGGCATCACAATAAACCACAAAATCTTCCGTACCGTCTGGAAGTGACAGTATCGGAGCGCCACATAACTTGTCTTTTAACAATTGGAATGCTGCCTCTTGCTTTTCCGTCCACTCGAATTTCTTATCCTTTTGGGTTAGCATGGTTAAAGCTTGTGCTATCTTTGAAAAGTTCTCGATGAACCTTCTGTAATAACCCGCAAGGCCTAGAAATTGTCGTACTTCGGTAGGAGTTTGAGGGGCTTCCCAATTTTTAATTGCCTCGATCTTGGCGGGATCGACGTGTATGCCCTTCTCGTTTACCACGTGGCCTAAAAAGTGAACTTCCCGAATCCAAAAGTCACATTTCGAGAATTTAGCATAGAGCTTCTCTTTGCGTAACACTTCAAGAATTAACCGAAGGTGATCCTCGTGGTCTTCCTTCGTGCGTGAATAGATCAAAATATCGTCAATGAAGACAATGACGAATTTGTCCAGGTATGGCTTACATACGCGGTTCATTAGATCCATGAAAACCGCTGGTGCGTTGGTCAAGCCGAACGGCATCACCAAAAATTCATAGTGTCCATACCGGGTTCTGAAGGCTGTTTTTGGTATATCTTCTTCTTGTATACGCAACTGGTGATAGCCTGACCTCAAATCGATCTTGGAGTAATAGCTGGAACCTTGGAGCTGATCAAATAAATCGTCGATCCTAGGGAGAGGATAGCGATTCTTGATGGTTAGCTTGTTCAGCTCTCGATAGTCGATGCACATGCGAAATGTGCCATCCTTCTTCTTCACAAATAAGACGGGAGCTCCCCAAGGTGAGAAACTCGGTCTTATAAAACCTTTGTCCAATAATTCTTGTAGCTGGCTGGACAGTTCCTGCATCTCTGATGGAGCTAGGCGGTATGGCGATCGTGCCACAGGAGCTGCTCCTGGAACGAGGTCGATGCGGAACTCGACTTGTCGAGGTGGCGGCAACCCCGGCAAATCTTCTGGGAATACATCCGGAAAATCTCTGGCGACTGGAATGTCTTCCAACTTTCGCTCGTCGGCCTTCTTGTCCACTACGTGTGCCAAGAATGCGACAAGCCCTTTTCTTAGACACTTACGAGCCTTCATGCTCGAAATAATCCTTAGTGGCGTCCCGTGTCTTTCCCCTTGAATTGAGAGAGTTTCACCGCTTGCGAGGGGAACTTGAATAACTTTATCGTTGCAAACCACAATGGCACGGTGCGCGGACAACCAGTCCATGCCGACAACGATGTCAAAACTTCCCAATACAACCGGCAATAGATCAATCCCAAACTCGTGCCCAGAGAGTTCTAACTTACAATCTTTTGCTACCTCTCTCGTTTCAATAGTTTTACCATTAGCCAGTTCTATAGAGTAGGGTGTATCTAGTTTGCTAGTTTTTAAACCAAGTAGTCTTTTAAACTCAATGGATACGAAGCTAAAGTCAGCACCGGTATCAAATAATACAGAGGCATAATGACCATTTAGAGGAAACGTACCAGTGACCACATTGGGGTCTTGCCGTGCATCACCGGCTCCAATCACAAATGCCCGGCCGCGGGCCTGATTGTTGATCTTGGGGCAATCCTTCTTCCAATGATCTAACGACCCGCATGCAAAGCATGGTCTAGCCCCTCCATTTTTCGGTGCTCCAGAACGGCATTCTTCAGTCTTGTGCCCTGTGCGGTGGCACTTCCCACAAGTTAACCCATTGTTTCTCCCCTGATTTCCCTGCTTGTTACCATTACCACGTCCCGTGGCGACATATCCCTTTCCCTTCTTGTTCGAGCTACCCGACGCTCGGTCCCTTTTTCCTTCATCCCTTTTTCTTTTCCCAAACCTCGGCCTGTTACCCTGGTCGTTCGTCACAACAGCTGAGTTTGATCCCTGATTCTTGGCCTCAACACTGCTTGCCTCAGAAATTTTTAATCCCGAAACTTGGCGGATTAGTGTACCCATGCGTATGGCATCTTCGGTGAGACTGAGCGCAAGATCAATGGCCGCGCGCATGGTCGTAGGTTTAGAAGCAGTGACCATGCTGCGTATTTGCGGTGCTAGGCCGAACAAATAACGCTCAATTTTGTTGTTCTCCGGGGTAACCAATCGCGGCACTAATCTGGCAAGATCGTGGAATCGAGACGTGTATCCAGTAACGTCTGCTCCCAACATAGTGAGGTTCCAAAACTCAGTTTCCAATTTCTGTACCTCACTCGCCGGACGGTACTCAGCAATCATTAGTTCCTTCAGTTCTGCCCACGACAGGGAGTAAGCAGTGTCATCACCCAAAGACTGCACTTGACCATTCCACCATGTCAGTGCTTGGTCCAAGAACAAATTGGTGGAGTACATAACCGACTGACGTGGGGTACACCCACTGATGCGAATAACAGCCTCGGTCTTTTCAAACCATTTGACCAGACCAACTGATCCTTCCGTGCCGTTGAAATTGAGCGGCTTGCAGTCGAGGAAGGCTTTGAAGGTGCAGCCACGCTCTCGCGAGGCCGTTTCTGCATTAATAAAGTTGTATGTTATTACGGGATAGGAGTTTTAGGATATTCTCCCATTGCTTTATCAATTACTTTCAACTTCTTACCAGTGGGGGAAGTTTCCTGTCGGTCACTCCCAGTCAAGTCGCGAGATCTTTCGGAGCGTGCAGCTTCGTGCTCCGCGATCGCGCGGGCTATGCGTTCAGATATCATGGTCTCGAGTTCGGCTGGTGTTGCGGGCAGTCCGTCTGCTCCGCTATTGCTTCTAGTGGCCGGTGCCATTTCTCTTCAATAATAATTATCAAAGGTTAATTTGGCAAACATTTATACAATACAAAGCATAAATAACAAACCAAAGCATGAACACAATAATCAACACCATGTCATCACACAACATACCAACACATCATACAAAAATAAATAGTAATCAACACAACATCACCACACAAATATACAAACCACAACATATGGAGTAAGCAATAATAATCATAGACAACAACATATTTCACCATAATAATAAGATTTTTCATTAATTTCAATAATACTAGTACAATGCTTGTTCATAATACAAAATGGAGAATACATTTCTCATACAATACATTGTTTTTGAAATAAATAAAACATCATATCATATGCCGTAATATCCGTACGGCTAGGCAAAATGCAGACGAGTGTCATAACCCGTGCTGTACTACCATACTGCAGCTACTATGTACATAAACTGGTGGGTCTTCTGTGCATCCCTGATACATCCTACTGTGGCGGCGGTGGCGGATACTGGTACTGCGGCGCGTGCGTACTGATCGTCATACTGATCGTCATGATACGCTCGTACAAGAAATGTCGATGCGCAAAGTGCGCATCCCCTGTGATACCGCACTGAGCGTCCAGGCTCAGCAACTCCTCCGCGTAATGCGCCAAAGCATCCCGCGCATCTATCATCCTCGTCCACATCAGACGTGTCTGATGCTCCACCTGTGTTACGGTGCGCTGCACCGTGTCTGCGAGAGTCTGAAAGTCCCGCTCTAGAGTGATGGCAGTGGACCATGCTGGTCCAGACAAGGGTGTCATCCTGGGTGGCTGGGATGGTCCGGGTATATCTGGGTGTGTGGATGGGAATGGCCCAAAGGGGGCTGGTATCGGTATGTGTGGCAGTAATGGGGTGAAACCTGGTGGTCTGATGGAAAAGTGGGGTGGCATCATATAAGGGTCCCCTGCACCCAGAGGGTACGGTGCAGGTGTCATGCTGGGAATGGTGGGGATGGGTAAAGTCATGGCTACTGGGGGTGGTGGCATAGGCTCGGCTAGTGGGGCTACTAAAGGCTCCGAAACAGTGGCCCACTCTGGAGTGGATACCACAACAGTGGGGGTAGGAGGGCTCGCGGTGGCAAAGGCTGCCATGCCTGCCCTGCGTAGCTCAGAGCTATCAGCGGGGCTACCCTCGAGTATATGTGCTGCTGGTCCCTCCTGAGGTGCGGGCTCGAGTGGTGCTGGTGGGGCTATGGGATCAGCAGGTGCGTCCTCTAACATTGGAGCCACTGGCTCCTCCTGGACAGCTGGAATCTCGGGTACCAGCATGTGCTCTACCGACGCTACGGACTCGTCGTCAGAGTCATCGGATATCCACCCGTTCCTCCCACGGGAGATCGGCATGAGTCTCATGCCTGGAGGAATGTGGATGTGGGGTAGGGGTGCTGGCTCATGCTCCACGTGAGCCTGTCGGTCGAATGGAGACTCTACTGTCTCCGACTGGGCTGGGATTGGCCGGGACGGTCCGGCACAGCCCTCAGGGAAATCCCTAATAGCTCGGATGGGGCGTGGGGCTAACGGTGCGGCCGGTACAATGGGTAGCGGCGCGTCGACCACGGCGGGTGCCCAATCAGGATCCTCGCTAGGATCCGTCTCATCCGAGTCGTCATCCGATCCTCCGTCGACGTTCATCTCCACATCTTCGTCCTCTGCGTCAAGTACTACCAGCTCTACTGGCTCAGGCGGTGGCGCAGGAATGATCTGAATGCTGCTATCGATACTGGGCGCTATACTACCAGCGTCGGACATCCTGGCAAAAGAACCGTACATGTATATATATATATGAATTAATTTAAATTAGACAGTTAAGGCGTACATTATCAGTATCCTTTCTAACCTCTAATACTACGTTAATGCATAACGATACCCCTGGCTAGCTTGGTCGGAATCTCCTCATGCCCAATGCTTTCTTGAAAAATTACTTTAGTGTATTTTTGCACTATAATATTTTCCTTTTGAAAACTTTATCTTTAGAACCAAATCCGGTTATAGTCTAGTTTTTAAAGAAAATACTCTAGTTCGCTATAACCTTGGCTCTGATACCACCTTCTGTCACACCACGACAATGGCGGAAACACGTGGCGCGACGGTTCAAAAGCATAAAGTCAAGGTTATTGCTAAACACAAGTAATTTAAGAAAATGGGTCATTTATTATGACGTCAAATCTTGTTCAAACATTACACAAAAGTTAATTGTTTTTAAGATAATCATAGAGGTTTCTCATATATATCCCAAATGCCTTGGGAAATAAAAGTGAAACCCCGCAAAAGTTCGACGTCGCATTGGAGGATTCCTTGACCCAGCTTGCCCGGTGCTCCTTCATCTAGTTACCTGAAAGATATGTTTAAAAGTTTCGTCAATATAAAATATATTGGTGAGTTCACAGGTTTTTAGTTTCCAAAACTTGAATACTTGGGAAATACCATGTTATGACAATGTATAGGAGTTGCAAATTCCTATAACTCTACTTGAGACTATAATCAAACCAAGACGTATAAATAAATATGCCCCGCTCCAAGTCGTTACTCGGTTTCCCACGACTTAAGTTCAGAATATATGCACCCCAGGCATAACCTAATGCATAATCGACGCTATCGATTAGGGGTGGGCCTTGTCAGGCACCAATAGTACTATTCAAATATTCCACCGGTTTCATTTCCCTGAACAAATGATTATAGAGGCGAGGACTCAACCCCGAGTGGCGGTCACACCTCAAGTAATAAATCCGTCAAACATTTTCCCTAACATATCTTTCCCCCGAAAACGTAAAAATAGTTTAAAATGGGGCCGTGAAACTCACCTGAAACTCTGTCTGGAATACTAGGCGGATAGCAAAGATGGTCTCGCACCTACAAACGTCCTAGACGTATAAGTCACTATTCCTATAGTGCATGTGCCTTGGCAAGTTGTACACCCAACTCCCGACCACAAGTTGTTCCAAATCCCGTTTAATTAAGCGCGTATCCTAGGTTTTGTTGGCGTTACATTACCCTTTGTGTTACAAGTTATATATTACTCTTGTTAATATTTCCATAACTTGTATCTTATTATCATCGACTCGACTTCACTTAACATATAATTATTTTCCCATTTAAATAATTATACTTAAGATCGCATCGCTCGATATAATATATATTTCAATACTCGACCCGACTCACTTTGCCACACATTTGTTTTCCCATTTAAACAAATATGCTAAGATCTTGTCGTTCGATTGTATATTCTTAACACCCGATTCAACTCACCATACCGTATATTTATTTTCCCATTCAAATAAATATACTAGGATCTCGTTGGTACGGCATACACATATATATATCTTTGTCTTCTCGTCGCGGCTTTCCTTCCCACATATCTACTTTCCCATTAAGTAGATATACTAGAATTTTGCCGAGACGAGCGTACATATATATAAATGTGTAATTTTTCTTGTTAAGTATATACGTTTGTTTTAACGTCTTATTTGTTTATGTCATGTGTTTCTCCCACGAATAATTCTCTTAACACTTAGGAAAGTGTTTATTAGTTTTCACCCAATGTATATATATATTTTACTTCTTAAAATATATATTTTTCTTATCTTGCCGCAATGGCATTTTTCTCATGATTTGTCCGTGTACGGTTCGTTAACGCGTCTTAGTTCGATATCTTAACTCGATTAGTTAATTTTTCCAAGTTTTTCCCAACATGTATTTTATAGAAATATTATCCATATTTCTTCCTATTTTCACATGTTACTTGGATGGTTTAAAATACTTATGTATTTTTAACCCAACTTGTTAACTTAACTACAAAAATGTTTCCAACACTTTTATATTCCCATTTATATAAAAGTATTCATTTTTGTATAAGTTTCCCAAGTTTGTTTAATATTTTTATAAAATCTCTATTTTATAAAAATCCTTATGTTAAAACCCTTTATATTTTTATAACTTTCAAAAATACACTTTTATACAAAATACCCAAGTATTTCTACTAGTATTTACAAAAATCATCCTTAGACTTTATTACTTACATTTTTGACACCAAACTTTCCATACTTGTATTTTTGGACTAATAGTTTCTAAAATATCCATTTTAGTCCTCTAACTTTCAAAGTTACAACTTTAGTCCCTTAACTTCCAAAAGTTGCATTTTTCCACTCTAACTTCCAAAGTTAACATTTTTCACTCAAAATAGTAAACTTTGAAGATTCAACTTTTTATTGGTAAGTTATTTTTGTATCAAAACACTTATGTTAGTCTTGTATTTCATATGGAAGACTACTTATGTGTGTGTTTTATGTATTTGTCCATTTTAACAAAATATCATTCATCTAAGTAAGCTAACTTAGATTTTCCATCTTCTTCATTTATGAACTTCTAACATGTTTTACCACATATTATACCATGTATGATCATAATAAGATGATTTAAAGTTACTTTTAACATATTCAAGTTCATTCCACAATTTTAACCAAAACATCATCCTACTTAGTCTTAAATGTAAACTTTATATATTTTCAAGACTAATACATCATCATCAACAAATCCATGGTTTATTTTCATATCTTTAATCTTCCATTTTACACATGTAAAACCTATTAAAGATTATGTTCAAAACCACTTTTTAAACCCTTCATGTACAACTTGCTACTAGGAACACATACATGAATAATAATAATCAAAAACAAGATTAAGAATGCTTACTACTAGCACAAGGCTAGGGAAGACAAACACCTTGGATTTGAGAGGGGTTTAGTGTGTTCTTCCAAGTGGTTTAGCTCCAAGCTCTTGAAACACACAATAGGGGTTTGGATGATGGATTGTTTAAGGAGTAATTTGGAGTGTAAAACTTGAAGAATAATGTGTGTATGTGTGTGAATACCTACGGCCTCAAGAAGGAAGAAAAGAGAAGTGTTTTGCTTTGTTATTCAACCTTCTAACACATGTTATTTATAACCTTATCACATGTAATCATGCTAAAGATTCAAGAGATCTTATGGAGGATTGTATGTGTACTTGGGAGATTTTTGAAAATATGATATGTGTGTGTGTAGAGAGTGCCGTGTATGTATGTATGTGTAGGTGAGATTACTTGCAAATCTTGGTTAATCTTTATAAGGTATCATGATCTCTACATACAAGACCTCACAATGCATGCATACACTAGTGTCATGATGTTTAGATTTGTGTCTTGGATTTATGTGGCCCTTGGCCGAAATTAAGAAAAGAGGGGACAAGATTTGAGCTACTTTTGTACTAGTGTCCACTTACACCTTTATCTTACACATTTGCATGCTTTAAGCTAGGTTTAGGAGATTATTATTATTAACACATGCTTGAACACAAGGAGGCCATCTAGGCCGGCCCCCAAGTGGGTTTGGTGGGGTCCACAACTTCAAATATTTACCCAATACTTGTTATGTTTAATCCCCCGTCGTTCGGGTGTCGTTCGGGTATTTTTCGGGTTTTAATCACGCGTTATCCGGACATTAAAAATACCTTTAATAACCCTTAAATATAGTCTAATTTAAGCGTTGATTGGTTATTTAGGCCTTTGCCGGGTGAAATTATGAGTTATACGCGTATCGGGTGCGGTACGCGCATTTTATTCGTTACCGGGAGATTTGTACAAGACGTTTTCATTTATGGTTTTGGAGTTCCAAAACTCATTATATTTCATGAAAATACCCTTTATTTTATATCCTGGGTGTCCGGGATCCGTTTCGTTTATTTAATTATTACCGGGTAATTGCCAACGTCCATACCGGATAGCTTATTACACATGATCCAATCATGCTTTACCATTAAACGTATGCATTCCTATGCACTATTTGGAAATTGCTATCCCCTAAGGCCTTGATAATTAAATCACACATAATTGCATTTAATTACGTTAATCATATATTAATTAATTTGTACGGAATTACCTTATTTTTGCCGGTTGTTACATTCTCCCCCCGTTAAGAGAATTCCGTCCCGGAATTCACTTCGAGTTCTCCGGTACAGGTGTCTTCTCGAATAGGGCGGGGTATTTTTGCTTCATCCGGTCCAGCCTTTCCCACGTGAACTCCGGTCCACGCTTGGCATTCCAGCGCACTTTGACCAATCTGATCTTGCTGCGCCTTAGTTTTTGGACCTTCCAATCAGTTACCTCGATTGGTTCTTCAACAAAATGTAACTTGTCGTCAATCTGGATTTCGTCAGCTGGAATAATGAGAGTTTCGTCGGATAGGCACTTTTTCAAATTTGACACATGAAACGTGTCGTGTATTCCACTAAGCTCTTGAGGCAACTTGAGCTTGTATGCCACTGTGCCTACCCTGGACAAGACTTCGAACGGTCCAATATATCGCGGGTTCAGTTTTCCGCGCTTTCCAAAGCGCGCGACACCTTTCCAAGGTGACACTTTCAGTAGGACCCTGTCTCCGACTTGAAACTCTAAAGGCTTTCGCCTCATATCAGCATAGCTTTTCTGGCGGTCCCGGGCCGCTTTGAGGCGTTCCTTTATCAAAAAGACCTTATCCGTGGTCTCTTGAACAATTTCGGGCCCGGTGAGTTGTTTTTCTCCAACTTCCGCCCAACATAATGGCGATCGGCACTTGCGTCCATATAGAGCTTCAAACGGTGCGGCTTGAATGCTCGTATGATAACTGTTGTTGTAAGAAAATTCTACCAATGGCAAGTGCGTATCCCAATTACCTCCGAAATCAATCGCGCATGCCCGTAACATATCCTCCAAGGTCTGGATGGTTCGTTCACTTTGACCATCCGTTTGGGGGTGATATGCGGTGCTCATGTCGAGGCGAGTACCGAGGGCTTCATTTAAACTTTCCCAAAATCTGGAAGTGAAACGACTATCTCGATCGGAGATGATAGAAACAGGTACGCCGTGTTTAGATACCACTTCCTTAATGTACAAACGGGTCAGTTTCTCCAACTTGTCCGTTTCGCGAATCGGAAGGAAGTGTGCAGATTTCGTCAATCGATCTACGATTACCCAGATCGTGTCATGGCCGCTTGTCGTCTTAGGTAACTTGGTAATGAAATCCATGGTGATTCGTTCCCATTTCCATTCCGGTATTTCCGGTTGCTGGAGCAAACCGGAAGGTCTCTGGTGCTCAGCCTTGACCTTTGCGCAAGTCAAACATCGCGCAACATAGGCTGCTATATCCCTTTTGAAATTCGGCCACCAATAAAGTTCCTTCAGATCGTGGAACATCTTGTCTGCACCCGGGTGAACCGAATATCTAGAACTGTGAGCTTCGGCCAATACTAGCTCACGCAATCCACCATATACTGGAACCCAAATTCTATTCATGAAATACAGTGTCTGGTCCGCTTTTGGTTCCAGTGAATCAACCATCTTTCGTAACCTTTCACCTTTGACATTCTCGGGTTTGAGGGCGTTAACTTGAGCTTCACGAATTCGTTCAGTCATATTCGTGTGGATAGTCAGACCCAAAGCTCGAACACGCAATGGTTTAACCCGTTCCTTGCGACTCAAGGCGTCGGCTACGACGTTCGCCTTACCGGGATGGTACTTAATTTCACAATCGTAATCGTTTAATAATTCAACCCATCGCCGTTGTCGCATATTCAAATCCTTCTGATCAAAGATGTGTTGCAAACTCTTATGATCAGTGAAAATCGTGCACTTGGTTCCGTACAAATAGTGCCTCCATATCTTGAGAGCGAACACCACTGCACCTAATTCCAAATCGTGTGTAGTGTAGTTCTTCTCATGGATTTTCAGTTGCCTGGAAGCATATGCTATTACTTTTTCTCGCTGCATCAATACACAACCCAAACCTTGATGCGAGGCATCACAGTAAACCACAAAATCTTCCGTACCGTCTGGAAGTGACAGTATCGGAGCGCCACATAACTTGTCTTTTAACAATTGGAATGCTGCCTCTTGCTTTTCCGTCCACTCGAATTTCTTATCCTTTTGGGTTAGCATGGTTAAAGCTTGTGCTATCTTTGAAAAGTTCTCGATGAACCTTCTGTAATAACCCGCAAGGCCTAGAAATTGTCGTACTTCGGTAGGAGTTCGAGGGGCTTCCCAATTTTTAATTGCCTCGATCTTGGCGGGATCGACGTGTATGCCCTTCTCGTTTACCACGTGGCCTAAAAAGTGAACTTCCCGAATCCAAAAGTCACATTTCGAGAATTTAGCATAGAGCTTCTCTTTGCGTAATACTTCAAGAATTAACCGAAGGTGATTCTCGTGGTCTTCTTTCGTGCGTGAATAGATCAAAATATCGTCAATGAAGACAATGACGAATTTGTCCAGGTATGGCTTACATACGCGGTTCATTAGGTCCATGAAAACCGCTGGTGCGTTGGTCAAGCCGAACGGCATCACCAAAAATTCATAGTGTCCATACCGGGTTCTGAAGGCTGTTTTTGGTATATCTTCTTCTTGTATACGCAACTGGTGATAGCCTGACCTCAAATCGATCTTGGAGTAATAGCTGGAACCTTGGAGCTGATCAAATAAATCGTCGATCCTGGGGAGAGGATAGCGATTCTTGATGGTTAGCTTGTTCAGCTCTCGATAGTCGATGCACATGCGAAATGTGCCATCCTTCTTCTTCACAAATAAGACGGGAGCTCCCCAAGGTGAGAAACTCGGTCTTATAAAACCTTTGTCCAATAATTCTTGTAGCTGGCTGGACAGTTCCTGCATCTCTGATGGAGCTAGGCGGTATGGCGATCGTGCCACAGGAGCTGCTCCGGGAACGAGGTCGATGCGGAACTCGACTTGTCGAGGTGGCGGCAACCCCGGCAAATCTTCTGGGAATACATCCGGAAAATCTCTGGCGACTGGAATGTCTTCCAACTTTCGCTCGTCGGCCTTCTTGTCCACTACGTGTGCCAAGAATGCGACAAGCCCTTTTCTTAGACACTTACGAGCCTTCATGCTCGAAATAATCCTTAGTGGCGTCCCGTGTCTTTCCCCTTGAATTGAGAGAGTTTCACCGCTTGCGAGGGGAACTTGAATAACTTTATCGTTGCAAACCACAATGGCACGGTGCGCGGACAACCAGTCCATGCCGACAACGATGTCAAAACTTCCCAATACAACCGGCAATAGATCAATCCCAAACTCGTGCCCACAGAGTTCTAACTTACAATCTTTTGCTACCTCTCTCGTTTCAATAGTTTTACCATTAGCCAGTTCTATAGAGTAGGGTGTATCTAGTTTGCTAGTTTTTAAACCAAGTAGTCTTTTAAACTCAATGGATACGAAGCTAAAGTCAGCACCGGTATCAAATAATACAGAGGCATAATGACCATTTAGAGGAAACGTACCAGTGACCACATTGGGGTCTTGCCGTGCATCACCGGCTCCAATCACAAATGCCCGGCCGCGGGCCTGATTGTTGATCTTGGGGCAATCCTTCTTCCAATGATCTAACGACCCGCATGCAAAGCATGGTCTAGCCCCTCCATTTTTCGGTGCTCCAGAACGGCATTCTTCAGTCTTGTGCCCTGTGCGGTGGCACTTCCCACAAGTTAACCCATTGTTTCTCCCCTGATTTCCCTGCTTGTTACCATTACCACGTCCCGTGGCGACATATCCCTTTCCCTTCTTGTTCGAGCTACCCGACGCTCGGTCCCTTTTTCCTTCATCCCTTTTTCTTTTCCCAAACCTCGGCCTGTTACCCTGGTCGTTCGTCACAACAGCTGAGTTTGATCCCTGATTCTTGGCCTCAACACTGCTTGCCTCAGAAATTTTTAATCCCGAAACTTGGCGGATTAGTGTACCCATGCGTATGGCATCTTCGGTGAGACTGAGCGCAAGATCAATGGCCGCGCGCATGGTCGTAGGTTTAGAAGCAGTGACCATGCTGCGTATTTGCGGTGCTAGGCCGAACAAATAACGCTCAATTTTGTTGTTCTCCGGGTAACCAATCGCGGCACTAATCTGGCAAGGTCGTGGAATCGAGACGTGTATCCAGTAACGTCTGCTCCCAACATAGTGAGGTTCCAAAACTCAGTTTCCAATTTCTGTACCTCACTCGCCGGACGGTACTCAGCAATCATTAGTTCCTTCAGTTCTGCCCACGACAGGGAGTAAGCAGTGTCATCACCCAAAGACTGCACTTGACCATTCCACCATGTCAGTGCTTGGTCCAAGAACAAATTGGTGGAGTACATAACCGACTGACGTGGGGTACACCCACTGATGCGAATAACAGCCTCGGTCTTTTCAAACCATTTGACCAGACCAACTGATCCTTCCGTGCCGTTGAAATTGAGCGGCTTGCAGTCGAGGAAGGCTTTGAAGGTGCAGCCACGCTCTCGCGAGGCCGTTTCTGCATTAATAAAGTTGTATGTTATTACGGGATAGGAGTCTTAGGATATTCTCTCATTGCTTTATCAATTACTTTCAACTTCTTACCAGTGGGGGAAGTTTCCTGTCGGTCACTCCCAGTCAAGTCGCGAGATCTTTCGGAGCGTGCAGCTTCGTGCTCCGCGATCGCGCGGGCTATGCGTTCAGATATCATGGTCTCGAGTTCGGCTGGTGTTGCGGGCAGTCCGTCTGCTCCGCTATTGCTTCTAGTGGCCGGTGCCATTTCTCTTCAATAATAATTATCAAAGGTTAATTTGGCAAACATTTATACAATACAAAGCATAAATAACAAACCAAAGCATGAACACAATAATCAACACCATGTCATCACACAACATACCAACACATCATACAAAAATAAATAGTAATCAACACAACACCACCACACAAATATACAAACCACAACATATGGAGTAAGCAATAATAATCATAGACAACAACATATTTCACCATAATAATAAGATTTTTCATTAATTTCAATAATACTAGTACAATGCTTGTTCATAATACAAAATGGAGAATACATTTCTCATACAATACATTGTTTTTGAAATAAATAAAACATCATATCATATGCCGTAATATCCGTACGGCTAGGCAAAATGCAGACGAGTGTCATAACCCGTGCTGTACTACCATACTGCAGCTACTATGTACATAAACTGGTGGGTCTTCTGTGCATCCCTGATACATCCTACTGTGGCGGCGGTGGCGGATACTGGTACTGCGGCGCGTGCGTACTGATCGTCATACTGATCGTCATGATACGCTCGTACAAGAAATGTCGATGCGCAAAGTGCGCATCCCCTGTGATACCGCACTGAGCGTCCAGGCTCAGCAACTCCTCCGCGTAATGCGCCAAAGCATCCCGCGCATCTATCATCCTCGTCCACATCAGACGTGTCTGATGCTCCACCTGTGTTACGGTGCGCTGCACCGTGTCTGCGAGAGTCTGAAAGTCCCGCTCTAGAGTGATGGCAGTGGACCATGCTGGTCCAGACAAGGGTGTCATCCTGGGTGGCTGGGATGGTCCGGGTATATCTGGGTGTGTAGATGGGAATGGCCCAAAGGGGGCAGGTATCGGTATGTGTGGCAGTAATGGGGTGAAACCTGGTGGTCTGATGGAAAAGTGGGGTGGCATCATATAAGGGTCCCCTGCACCCAGAGGGTACGGTGCAGGTGTCATGCTGGGAATGGTGGGGATGGGTAAAGTCATGGCTACTGGGGGTGGTGGCATAGGCTCGGCTAGTGGGGCTACTAAAGGCTCCGAAACAGTGGCCCACTCTGGAGTGGATACCACAACAGTGGGGGTAGGAGGGCTCGCGGTGGCAAAGGCTGCCATGCCTGCCCGGCGTAGCTCAGAGCTATCAGCGGGGCTACCCTCGAGTATATGTGCTGCTGGTCCCTCCTGCGGTGCGGGCTCGAGTGGTGCTGGTGGGGCTATGGGATCAGCAGGTGCGTCCTCTAACATTGGAGCCACTGGCTCCTCCTGGACAGCTGGAATCTCGGGTACCAGCATGTGCTCTACTGACGCTACGGACTCGTCGTCAGAGTCATCGGATATCCACCCGTTCCTCCCACGGGAGATCGGCATGAGTCTCATGCCTGGAGGAATGTGGATGTGGGGTAGGGGTGCTGGCTCATGCTCCACGTGAGCCTGTCGGTCGAATGGAGACTCTACTGTCTCCGACCGGGCTGGGATTGGCCGGGACGGTCCGGCACAGCCCTCAGGGAAATCCCTAATAGCTCGGATGGGGCGTGGGGCTAACGGTGCGGCCGGTACAACGGGTAGCGGCGCGTCGACTACGGCGGGTGCCCAATCAGGATCCTCGCTAGGATCCGTCTCATCCGAGTCGTCATCCGATCCTCCGTCGACGTTCATCTCCACATCTTCGTCCTCTGCGTCAAGTACTACCAGCTCTACTGGCTCAGGCGGTGGCGCAGGAATGATCTGAATGCTGCTATCGATGCTGGGCGCTATACTACCAGCGTCGGACATCCTGGCAAAAGAACCGTACATGTATATATATATATGAATTAATTTAAATTAGACAGTTAAGGCGTACATTATCAGTATCCTTTCTAACCTCTAATACTACGTTAATGCATAACGATTCCCCTGGCTAGCTTGGTCGGAATCTCCTCATGCCCAATGCTTTCTTGAAAAATTACTTTAGTGTATTTTTGCAACTATAAATATTTTCTTTTGAAAACTTTATCTTTAGAACCAAATCTGGTTATAGTCTAGTTTTTAAAGAAAATACTCTAGTTCGCTATAACCTTGGCTCTGATACCACCTTCTGTCACACCACGACAATGGCGGAAACACGTGGCGCGACGGTTCAAAAGCATAAAGTCAAGGTTATTGCTAAACACAAGTAATTTAAGAAAATGGGTCATTTATTATGACGTCAAATCTTGTTCAAACATTACACAAAAGTTAATTGTTTTTAAGATAACCATAGAGGTTTCTCATATATATCCCAAATGCCTTGGGAAATAAAAGTGAAACCCCGCAAAAGTTCGACGTCGCATTGGAAGATTCCTTGACCCAGCTTGCCCGGTGCTCCTTCATCTAGTTACCTGAAAGATATGTTTAAAAGTTTCGTCAATATAAAATATATTGGTGAGTTCACAGGTTTTTAGTTTCCAAAACTTGAATACTTGGGAAATACCATGTTATGACAATGTATAGGAGTTGCAAATTCCTATAACACTACTTGAGACTATAATCAAACCAAGACGTATAAATAAATATGCCCCGCTCCAAGTCGTTACTCGGTTTCCCACGACTTAAGTTCAGAATATATGCACCCCAGGCATAACCTAATGCATAATCGACGCTATCGATTAGGGGTGGGCCTTGTCAGGCACCAATAGTACTATTCAAATATTCCACCGGTTTCATTTCCCTGAACAAATGATTATAGAGGCGAGGACTCAACCCCGAGTGGCGGTCACACCTCAAGTAATAAATCCGTCAAACATTTTCCCTAACATATCTTTCCCCCGAAAACGTAAAAATAGTTTAAAATGGGGCCGTGAAACTCACCTGAAACTCTGTCTGGAATACTAGGCGGATAGCAAAGATGGTCTCGCACCTACAAACGTCCTAGACGTATAAGTCACTATTCCTATAGTGCATGTGCCTTGGCAAGTTGTACACCCAACTCCCGACCACAAGTTGTTCCAAATCCCGTTTAATTAAGCGCGTATCCTAGGTTTTGTTGGCGTTACATTACCCTTTGTACTACAAGTTATATATTACTCTTGTTAATATTTCCATAACTTGTATCTTATTATCATCGACTCGACTTCACTTAACATATAATTATTTTCCCATTTAAATAATTATACTTAAGATCGCATCGCTCGATATAATATATATTTCAATACTCGACCCGACTCACTTTGCCACACATTTGTTTTCCCATTTAAACAAATATGCTAAGATCTTGTCGTTCGATTGTGTATTCTTAACACCCGATTCAACTCACCATACCGTATATTTATTTTCCCATTCAAATAAATATACTAGGATCTCGTTGGTACGGCATACACATATATATATCTTTGTCTTCTCGTCGCGGCTTTCCTTCCCACATATCTACTTTCCCATTAAGTAGATATACTAGAATTTTGCCGAGACGAGCGTACATATATATAAATGTGTAGTTTTTCTTGTTAAGTATATACGTTTGTTTTAACGTCTTATTTGTTTATGTCGTGTGTTTCTCCCACGAATAATTCTCTTAACACTTAGGAAAGTGTTTATTAGTTTTCACCCAATGTATATATATATTTTACTTCTTAAAATATATATTTTTCTTATCTTGCCGCAATGGCATTTTTCTCATGATTTGTCCGTGTACGGTTCGTTAACGCGTCTTAGTTCGATATCTTAACTCGATTAGTTAATTTTTCCAAGTTTTTCCCAACATGTATTTTATAGAAATATTATCCATATTTCTTCCTATTTTCACATGTTACTTGGATGGTTTAAAATACTTATGTATTTTTAACCCAACTTGTTAACTTAACTACAAAAATGTTTCCAACACTTTTATATTCCCATTTATATAAAAGTATTCATTTTTGTATAAGTTTCCCAAGTTTGTTTAATATTTTTATAAAATCTCTATTTTATAAAAATCCTTATGTTAAAACCCTTTATATTTTTATAACTTTCAAAAATACACTTTTATACAAAATACCCAAGTATTTCTACTAGTATTTACAAAAATCATCCTTAGACTTTATTACTTACATTTTTGACACCAAACTTTCCATACTTGTATTTTTGGACTAATAGTTTCTAAAATATCCATTTTAGTCCTCTAACTTTCAAAGTTACAACTTTAGTCCCTTAACTTCCAAAAGTTGCATTTTTCCACTCTAACTTCCAAAGTTAACATTTTTCACTCAAAATAGTAAACTTTGAAGATTCAACTTTTTATTGGTAAGTTATTTTTGTATCAAAACACTTATGTTAGTCTTGTATTTCATATGGAAGACTACCTATGTGTGTGTTTTATGTATTTGTCCATTTTAACAAAATATCATTCATCTAAGTAAGCTAACTTAGATTTTCCATCTTCTTCATTTATGAACTTCTAACATGTTTTACCACATATTACACCATGTATGATCATAATAAGATGATTTAAAGTTACTTTTAACATATTCAAGTTCATTCCACAATTTTAACCAAAACATCATCCTACTTAGTCTTAAATGTAAACTTTATATATTTTCAAGACTAATACATCTTCATCAACAAATCCATGGTTTATTTTCATATCTTTAATCTTCCATTTTACACATGTAAAACCTATTAAAGATTATGTTCAAAACCACTTTTTAAACCCTTCATGTACAACTTGCTACTAGGAACACATACATGAATAATAATAATCAAAAACAAGATTAAGAATGCTTACTACTAGCACAAGGCTAGGGAAGACAAACACCTTGGATTTGAGAGGGGTTTAGTGTGTTCTTCCAAGTGGTTTAGCTCCAAGCTCTTGAAACACACAATAGGGGTTTGGATGATGGATTGTTTAGGAGTAATTTGGAAGTGTTAAACTTGAAGAATAATGTGTGTATGTGTGTGAATACCTACGGCCTCAAGAAGGAAGAAAAGAGAAGTGTTTTGCTTTGTTATTCAACCTTCTAACACATGTTATTTATAACCTTATCACATGTAATCATGCTAAAGATTCAAGAGATCTTATGGAGGATTGTATGTGTACTTGGGAGATTTTTGAAAATATGATATGTGTGTGTGTAGAGAGTGCCGTGTATGTATGTATGTGTAGGTGAGATTACTTGCAAATCTTGGTTAATCTTTATAAGGTATCATGATCTCTACATACAAGACCTCACAATGCATGCATACACTAGTGTCATGAGTGTTTAGATTTGTGTCTTGGATTTATGTGGCCCTTGGCCGAAATTAAGAAAAGAGGGGACAAGATTTGAGCTACTTTTGTACTAGTGTCCACTTACACCTTTATCTTACACATTTGCATGCTTTAAGCTAGGTTTAGGAGATTATTATTATTAACACATGCTTGAACACAAGGAGGCCATCTAGGCCGGCCCCCAAGTGGGTTTGGTGGGGTCCACAACTTCAAATATTTACCCAATACTTGTTATGTTTAATCCCCCGTCGTTCGGGTGTCGTTCGGGTATTTTTCGGGTTTTAATCACGCGTTATCCGGACATTAAATATACCTTTAATAACCCTTAAATATAGTCTAATTTAAGCGTTGATTGGTTATTTAGGCCTTTGCCGGGTGAATTTATGAGTTATACGCGTATCGGGTGCGGTACGCGCGTTTTATTCGTTACCGGGAGATTTGTACAAGACGTTTTCATTTATGGTTTTGGAGTTCCAAAACTCATTATATTTCATGAAAATACCCTTTATTTTATATCCTGGGTGTCCGGGATCCGTTTCTTTTATTTAATTATTACCGGGTAATTGCCAACGTCCATACCGGATAGCTTACTTACACATGATCCAATC
Source organism: Ambrosia x helenae (assembly GCA_030844895.1). Classification (NCBI taxonomy): domain Eukaryota; kingdom Viridiplantae; phylum Streptophyta; class Magnoliopsida; order Asterales; family Asteraceae; genus Ambrosia; species Ambrosia x helenae. The sequence goes on from CM061229.1 coordinate 95,449,742, forward strand.
ATGCTTTACCATTAAACGTATGCATTCCTATGCACTATTTGGAAATTGCTATCCCCTAAGACCTTGATAATTAAATCACACATAATTGTATTTAATTACGTTAATCATATATTAATTAATTTGTACGGAATTACCTTATTTTTGCCGGTTGTTACACGCAAATAGTAATTCTCTCTTTTCTTTTTCTTCTTTTGTACCTTTAAATGGAATTATGTTAAGGCTGCACAGCGTGGGAGCGTGGGAGGGTGGTGTGAAGCACCTCTACGACATCTACACCACCCCGGATCCAGCGTGAAAACCTGCATGGGGCTCTCTCAATCGAAATCTCCACTAGCGTGGGGCAAGAGACCACAGTGACGTGGCGGGCTGTGATTGGGGCCATGGATTTGAGCGTTTGTCAACGGTAGGGTTAATTTTTTTAAACTTACCATTTATTTCAAAATTTATCTATTTAACCCATTCTTCACAATTTCTCACCCATTCTTCATATATTCTTCCATCCTTCTTTTAAAATTCAACTAATTTTCATCTAAAAGATCTCTTAATCATGATGCATGGGACGGAAAAAGAGGAAATCGCTCTCGTAACCGTTTGGATGGAAGTCCACAATAACCTGAGACCGGACCGATCGCCGATATGGACAAATGTCCTTCGTGAATTCAAAGAGATAATTGGTGGTTCTACACGCTCAGTTGATTCACTCAACCGAAAGTAGATGGATCTTCACAACAAGTGTGAAAAATTCGAGTTTCACCATAGAGCTATCTTGCAAGCGGTACCCATCGATACCGCTGAAGACATGGTGATTGAAATCACCCAAATCGAGTATCAATCTTGGTACGGTGGGGGTTTTCCCCACATTTTGGCGTCACAAATGTTGAGACCGAGACTAAATTAGTTTTTTTTTCTAGTTTAATTATGTTTTTAGATTAAGTTTGGTTTATTTTTATGTAATGTTATGTTTTTTAGTTTATTTGTTAATTTAAAATGAAAAAAAAAGATTAAGCAAAAACCAAGCTGATGTGGAGGCCACCCAGACACCGTTCACACCACAACCACCACACGGATTTTTGGTCTTGGAGGGTAACTCCGCCTATGTTGAGGTGGATGATACATGTTAGTTCATGCTCCCTTAAAGGCATGACCACACCGTTTAGTCTAAAAAAGAGCACTATTGTTGATCAAAACAGACCCAATAAAGTCCACACCCTGTAGCCTTAACCTATGGTTAAGGGAATTATCAATCTATTTATATTTGGTGATTGGGAATAGTAGCTTCAGTAAAAAGTTCGGTCAACAGTAAAAAAAATATGGTCAACAGTAAAAGGTAAACACTTTTGTTCCTGCTCCAGTGGCACCTCGATCTGCATGGCCACGTTTCATGGCACTACCACATTCCACCACGTACATCTCCGTCGCACATCCACATGCCCACATCCTCGATATGTTGAACTGGGTGTTTATATCCTTGGAAGCCACGTTTCATGTCCTGTAACTATTTAACCCATCTCTCTCTTCAGTCTCTCTCAATCAAGCAGTCCATTATTCTCCACCACCGCGTATACCTCGATCATCTTTTGTTCTTTTGCTCTCATCTTCTTCGTCCAACGCCACATCACCTCCGTAAAACCTTCTGTTGGTTTCATTGTTTTCATTTGAAATGAAAGGCTAGAGAGAGAAAAGGGAGAGGGAACGAACAGAAACCAGGCGCCACCGCCACACCACCACCGTAGTCAAGATCACACCCGTCACACCACCGCATCCGTCATATACCATCCGAAGACACAGAAAGAGAAGAGAACAGAGACAATTGGTGAACTATACTTGATCAAGTGTTGCTTTGTTTAGTGAGCAAGATCTGAAGAGAAAGAGGTGAGAAAACTGGTGTTGAGTTGGGGTTGTGGCAAGCGACAGTTGGCGGTGTAAGATGGTGGTTGCAGTAGTGGTGTTTCCGATGTGGTGGTAGTGGCGTTAAAATGGTGTTGTTGGATGGTGGTTATGGCAGTGGTGGTGAGTTCTAGAAGTAGAAGAATTTTGAGTTTTGACAAAACCATATGCTCCATTATTATACTGGTAGGCTAACAAAACCACCTTGGTACTATCCTATTTTCTTATTTTAACTCATTTTTAAGAATATAAGAATTTTTTTCTGTCTTATTTCCATTTCTTTCATGTATGGAATTTAATATATTAAAATTTAACTTGGTTTACAGATTAATCACATACATTTGAAGAGGGGAAATCACTATAAGCTTTCTAATTCCACATCCAGGAGATGAAATGTGCTTAATCAGCAAGATCCTTTACTTCCAATGTCATGTTTAGAAGGCCTACGACGAGTGTATCAAAAGCCATCAAAACCACTCACATTCCCAGTTACCCAATAAACACGATACATATCGAGTCTTTGTCGCAATACCCGCGCAACGCGCGGGCAAAATCCCACTAGTTAGAATATAATACAAGTTTAATGTTAGACAATAATTGACCCATATGTTGAATCGATTTTGTTAGTATGTAATGGAAAACATATAAACATATACCTGAGAGATTCGTGAGACCTGCTACTGATGCTGAAAGCGTTGAGGTCGACATAACTGTCAGTCGGTTCGAGTTCCCTTTAGGGTATGCAGTTGTGATGGCTAATGATCCTTTGCAGAATCGGTTATGGGAGAGAGGGTAAGGGACGAATTCTAAGAGGTGTTATGATTCTTTAGTTGTGATCATCCTCCCTCAACCCTAGTAATCTCTTCCTATTTATGCATACCCAGGGGACACTCTAGTTAGGCCCAACTAATGACAAGTCCGTCCATCAAAGACTAGTCAGTTGTGGGCTTAGAGTATTTAGCAATTGATCAAACATAATATAAATGATTATAATGGCTACACCGATAAATATACAAGACATAACGTATATTTATTCCAACATTCTCCCACTTAGCTGAGTAATCATTTATTATGAGTATTCCATAAGTCTCTGGAGATCAATACTCATTTTAGTTCTAAACCCAAACTGTAGCATAGAAATACAGCCGTTAAGTCTTTATTCGACTTAGGACCCCCATTAATCATACTACAATCCAAATCTAAAACTTAACATTAGGATCAATTATCATTATGCCCTTAGTTGATTTGTTGCATTATTGTCTTTATGTCATTATGCTAGCTTAACATTCTAATAGACAAACAAATCATAATGAGGAAATTTCATTAAACATAAGTCATTATTCATGTTAGTCCAGAATCCTCTCTACCGGGTATCAAACACGTACACAATCAAAGGCGGAAACAATGATTGTGTAGAAAGAACAAAGAAGAAACATAAAACTGAATGATTCTATTGATGAAGTGCACACGGTTTCTATGAACCGTCTGGTACACGAGTAGAACAAACAAAAATACTAGCAACCCCAAAATAGACTAAGGAACCCCCTATTTATAGTTACATAGGGCGGCCTTCATACATGGGCCAATAAGGCCGAACCCAAAACTATATCAACTAATAACAAAGTGACCCAAGACAATGCAAACCTCTAAAATCTAGCCCAACAATATCCCCCTAGGTTTGTGTTGACTTGGAGTGTCTCTACTGCTTCTTGCTACGCTTCTTAGAAGTCTTCGTCTTTTTCTCCAATGCCCTCTTCCACTCTTCAGACGACTTGCCAACATATGGACCAAACAATTCAGTTTCCACTCTTCCTCTTCTATCAGATGCTAACCCAGTCTATCTATCTGAGCTACAACACTAGTGAATGATTTCGCACATACTTCATACGTGGGATCACACTGAATCTGATGTCTAGCCAGAACTTGAATGTCTTCCGAATGCAAACTCATCAGATCTTTGACGTCAAACACTCTAAACTCATCGCTATCATATACCCAGAACTTCATATCCTTCAAGCATCCCCTGTCCATTGGTTTAGTCAAAGGAATGGTCTTCATCTTTTTAGTAAGTGGCCACTGAACTGTCTTGAATGGCTTTCCATCAGCACCTAACACACCCTTATACTTCACCAACATTGAGCTTGCAGTCTTCATATCCCTGAAATTCACCTTTGCTTGCTCCTGAATTTTCTTATGAAATGTGACTCCAATCTTATTTCTTGGATTTCTCGTCTGATTTATGAAACGAGCTCTTGCAAGTTCTGTCAAATCGATCTTGGTCCAGGAGTTGAAGGCAGAAGTAGAAGCATAGTACTCAACCGCTCCATTTCCTCTATGAACAACAAACACTCCCTTGTCATCATTATATCTCCAACACTCTATTCCTGTTCGATTGCCTTAAGTATCAAACCTATCACTGGTAATTGTCACGTATCTTTCAGAATGCTCCTCCATGGGATCAATAGATGGCTCAGCTAAATTTTTGAGAACATAAGTGCTTCCAGGACGACGATCTCTTACTCTGGGGACTTGATCTTCAAAATATTTCTTCATGTGTTCTTCATGTTCCTTTTCAGATCTTTCACGCTCAGCAGGAGTCATTACTTTATCAACAAAAGATGATGTCTCTGAAAATTCCTTCCAAACTTGTTCTCTAGTTTCTGAGTCAAGTTAAGTAGTATAGCTGAAACATCGCCCAATCCAGACTCCAACTCAGTAATCTATTGATCTTTTTCAGTGACCATCTCCATCAAACTCTGTACCTGAGCAGTTAGCCATACGTTCTCAGTCTCCAGCTTCAGCACTTTAGCTTGCAATCTGTGAACATCCACTTCAGCAAAAACATCTTCATCACTGTCAATTTCTTCTTGATTCGCCTCTCTCTCTTCCGTCGTCAGAAATTCAACATCCGCCTTTTTTCCTTGTTCTTTATCAGCTAAGAAAGCCATTTGAGCTCTCTGAAACGCTTCTTCATCAAATAAAACCTTACTCGAACCAGAAGCACCAGAAGATCCAGCTTCCTCATTGACTCTCCCTGTGATTGGTGCCTTGCTCATGAATTGAGAAAAAGATTCAGTTGCAGGTACAGGCAGAGTAGTGGAGCTAATAACACCAACGAGAATATCAGTTGAAGCACCAGCATCAGTCATGACAGTATCAGCAGCAGTAGAAATAGTTTCAGCAATAGGAACTGAAACATCAGTAGTAACGATCAACCTGGGATCTCTTTTGCTTCTCTTTCTTGGTCTCAAATTAGAATTGGGGTCTTCAGCAACTTCATCAATAACCGATGTCTCGACTGCAACATTGGATGGAGGAATCCTTTGTTCAGCCTCACGAACTGTGTTCAGGATGCTCGAAAGCACTTCTGCTTGAGAAATAGCAACCTCAGATGCAGCAGTGTTGGGATCTTCATTCACAATTTCTTCTCCAAGCGATCCTTTCTCAGCGTCTGTCACTAACTGTACTTCAGCATTCTCAATAATAAAATCATCTATCTCCTCTTCATTCAAATCATCAAAATAAAAGTTCTCAAACTGATCGTCGTCATTTCCCACAGTCTTCTCGTCATCTTTCACAACTTCTTCATCTTCACTTTCCACCTCAGTCAAATCAACGTTTTCAGGAGGAGAACGTATTTCAGCAGGTGGTGGTTCGACAATCTGAACATCATGTTCTTCAGCAACAAGTGCAGATGGCTTGGCTATGGATTCTTCAACAATCTCACTAAACTTTCCAAACTTAATCAGTGGAAATTTTCCTGTAAAAACCTGCCTAGAGTCTTTACGAACCTGTCTAATTAATCCAAAGATTTGAGAAGCCATGCATTTCTTATCATATGTTTCAACTGTCCTCTCAAGATTTGGATACTTGGACTCTAGAATCATCTGCACAAATCTTGGAAACTTGTAGAAATATTTATTGTTGAGGGTCTTCACATTTGCCAACATATCCTCAAAAATGCACTTTGAGTAATTATAATCCCATCCCTCAATCAATGCCGCTATTCCAGAAGCATATTTTACTCCCATCTGATCTTGTCCACTTTTGTTGCCCCCCAAGCTTGCCAAAAACATATGCACCAACAATCTCTAATAGCTCGGAAATAACTTCTTCAAGTATGGTGGTACTGCCAGTTCACCTTCGTATCCCATTCTTTTCAGCACGGGAACAAGTTTATCTTTTGAGAAGCTAACAGGATCATCTGGAGAATCACCAAAAAGTAAGACGTCTCGAACATCTTGCTCAGAAATTGTCACCTCAGTTCCTCGAACCCTTGATCGAACCAGAGTATCTCCCTTCTTAGCCACTAAGTTGTTCCAAAATTCAGTGATCCAGTCAGCGAGAATAACTGGATTTTCTCTTATAGCGTGTGAGACTCTACAAGTGTTAAGCCCCACAATCAGAGACTTGAATTCCTGCATATGCTCTTCAGGAGGATCAGATAGATAGCACACCACATCGTGAGTGTTCTCGAACGTGGGCACATGAGGAGTTGTCATTTCTCTTTCAGATTTCAAAAAGATATTCGGGTCCATATTGATATTTGTTTAAGGTCCATTGGGCTTCACATCAACGAACAGGCCCAAAACAAGTGAGTTCGAGTCATTCAGGGGTGTTCGAGGGTAGTTTGGTAAAAATACCGGTGTGTTCGAGGTGGTGGAGTGAGTTCAAGGGCACTTTGGTCATTTGCTGTCTGAGTTCGATGAGCAGATCTGAGTTCGAGGGTATTTTGGTCATTTGCCATCTAAGTTCGATAAACAAGTCTGTGTTCGAGGGCATTTTTGTCAAATTCCATCTAAGTTCGAGGGCATTTTGGTAAATGTTGGATGAGTTCGACTAAAAGGATAGAGTTCGAGGGCAGTTTGGTAATTTTCCCTCATCTGAGGTCGAACTCCAAACGCGTAGAAATCACGCGTCACTCGAACTCGAGTTCCCAGGCTCGTGAGACTCACGCGCCGCCATCTGAACCGATCGAACTCCCCCATTTTCGTCGCCGCTGATCATTCCTTCGCCTCCAACATCCTTCCACACCTGCAAATCACTTAACAAACACCATATTCATAACAAGAATCATTAAACAAAGATTTACCTTCTTTTGTTTCGTGAATATCTTGATGAATAAGAAAAATAAGAACCGGCGATGTGTATGTGTGTGAGAGAATATAAGAGATCAACTTTTGAGATTCTTGTGATTTTTGAAAACAACACCCTCTCCGCCCCCCCCCCCTTTTTGTCAGATTGAGATTTGTGTGGCCCACCAAACGTGTGGTGGGCCCAACTCGGATCCCAATCCCCTTTTAAAAATTTCGAGGTGTCTTTTGCAACTGGGTCCAAGTCAGATCGTGAAATGGTCTAACACACACTTAGCTAACAATATTTCAACAAAAAACTTAAACAATATTTTTGTCACGAGATCAAATCACTGAGTTTCGGGCCGAGCTACACTTATCAACTCTAATCTACTTCAGTTGGTCTTAGCAATTGCCAGTATATTTGTTCCCTTAAACTTATTTCCTTAGGCCTTCTCGTACGACGATCTGTGATATTATTTATCATGTTTTGGTGTATTTAGTACGAACACTCAAGCAAGTCACAATCAAATCCTAGAATATCAAGTGGTACACTCTATCATGCAAGCAGTTTCCCTACCACATATTTTTCACAGTATCTGTTCTAGAATTCTGAAACCTTGACTGGGACTGATTGAGAGAAGAAAAGAATAGATCAATAAGAGATTTAGAGTAATATACAAGTCAGATGATTTCTCAAATGACAAGGGCTTTGGGTTTTGGACTCTAGAGGGTCTCTTTTATGACATCCTGACTGTGTCCAGGTCAGCATATATCTGGATGCAGCAGAGGAGCAGCCAGGACATCTTTGGACACTGAGGTCTCTTTTAGGTGAAAGATGATCTATATCACGACAACGAAAAACTAGGTAAGCATATATCTGGATGCAGCAGAAGCTTTCGTTGCCTAGCATCTCCAGATCTTTGCTTACACAAAACAGAGGAGATACACGAGTTTTTCAGAAGAAGTTTCAGACCTAGACCACAGTGTTATGCTTCGGGACATCACACAAGCATTCAAATAGAGATTGTACCTGATTCCAAGTGATGTTCCTTACTGAGGTCGTGTCTTTATCTTTAAGTGCTTCACAAGATCATTAACATTTCAGCCATCAGGACCAAGCCTACCAACATATCACACTAGAGCCAAACTGTTTCGATACACGTCTTACGTGATTCATCCTTAATCCAACTTGTGAAAGTTCATTTCATCTCTCGTTTTTGACAATAAAAGTGTTTTGATATTTTCTTAGGACATATCCGCCTAAATTTGTGCTTAAAATTGAAAATTTAAAGAACAAATTTACAAACCTAAGACTAAGAAAACTAAAAGACCCCCCTTTTTTTAACATAAAGACCAGTTTAGTCCTCGAAATGGACCATTTTGAGCAGTTCAGAGAGAGCTTCAAAGCGAGCTCGATTAACAGGTTTTGTAAAAAGATTTGCGACATTGTCGTCGGTGTGAATGTTTGTTGGCACAATTAATCCTTGGTTAAAAGAGTCTCGGATGAAATGTTCTTTTATGGCAATGTGTTTTACTTTTGAAAATTGAACTGGATTTTTCACAATTTGGATAGCAGCATCATTATCACAATAAATAGGAGTAAGAGAGAAATCCAAACCGTAATCTACCAACTGATGTTGTATCCAGATAACCTGAGAACAGCATGCGGAGGCAGCCACATATTTAGCTTCCGCTGTTGAAACGGATACTGTTTGCTGTTTCTTACATTGCCATGCAATAAGCCGATCGCCTAAGAATTGACACCCCGCAGAATTAGATTTCCTGTCAATGTCACAACCTCCAAAATCGCTGTCAGAAAAAGCATGTAATTCAAAAGGAGAATCCCTAGGATACCAAAGACCAAATCTGGGTTTCCCCTTAAGGTATCTAAAGATTCTCTTGACAGCATGTAAATGAGAAGTTTTAGGATTAGCCTGATAATGTCCGCATTGACACACAGCGAACATGATGTCTGGTCTGCTAGCAGTCAGGTACATTAGCGAACCAATCATTGAATGATAAAGTGTTTCTTCTACGGCTTCTCCTTCCAGATCTTGAGTGAGACCTGGTCTCTCAGACATTGGTGTGTCGGCTGGCTTTACATCATTGAAGCTGAATATTGCAAGAATGTCATCCACATATTTACCTTGATGAATCAAGATACCCTTAGAGTTTTGACGAACTTGCAGACCTAAGAAAAAGGTCATTTCACCAAGAGCACTCATTTCAAACTGCTTTTTCATCACCTCTTCGAATTCCTTGCACAGTGCATCACTGGTGGAACCAAAGATGATATTGTCCACATAAATTTGCACCAGAATATGATCGTCATTCACTGTCTTGACGAATAAAGTCCGATCAATAACACCACGAGTGTATCCATTAGCAAGCAGGTGTTCAATCAGGGTAGCATACCAAGCACGAGGTGCCTGATGTAACCCATACAAAGCTTTGTCTAGTTTGTACACATGCTCTGGATATTTTGGATTTGTGAAACCCGGTGGTTGACCAACATAGATCTCTTCTTTCACAGTTCCATACAGAAACGTTGTTTTGACATCCATTTGATAGACAGTAAATCCCTTAAACGATGCGTAGGCAAGAAATATTCGGATTGCTTCCAACCTCGCAACCGGTGCATATACCTCATCATAATCTAAGCCCTCAATCTGTTTGAACCCTTGCACAACCAACCTAGCTTTGTTTCTTACAATAACCCCACTATCATCTCTTTTGTTTCGATAGACCCACCTCGTGCCAAGAGGTCGTTTTCCTGGAGGTAGTTGAACTAGCTTCCAAACCTTCAGCTTCTCAAACTGATTTAGTTCATCTTGCATCGCATCAACCCAACTTGGTTCTCGCATGGACATAGCAGTAGACTTTGGCTCAATTTGTGAAATGAAGCACGAATACAAGCATCTGTTGATGTCACCAGTTTGGCTCCTTGTTAGAACACCTGCATCTACTGGACCAATAATGTTTTCCAGTGGGTGATCTCGTTGAACGCTTGTAGGAATGGATCTCTCTTGAACTGAAGAATCTCTAGGTAGAATCGTAGCACCACCCGTTGCAGTCTCTTCTACAATATCAGGATCAACTTCGACTGCGTCATTATGTTCCACCGTGCACTCAATAGGGATGGGATCATGGAATGTAGGAACTAAAGTATCATAAGACAAATTTTCGTCATCTGCCTGCTGCACAGGATCCGTAGTGGGAATGAATGGTTCGGCAGAAACTGAGAGTGGCTGTGTTAATGGAGATGTAGGTATATCATCCCCCTCATCCTTTGCATCATCAATCACGGAGGATGAGGTTCCAGCAGCGGATGTTGAGGAATCTGTGAAACCTGTATTTACACCACTAGATACATCGTCAAAAATACGAAAAGATCGAAAGAGAGTTTCATAGTCAAATAACCAGTCTGGACTCACTCTAGCATCTGTTGCATTTTCTTCAAGCCAACGCACGTCAAACGAATCTACGATTTGCCTAGTTTGTTTGTTGTAAACCCTATATGCAGTCTTGCCAGCATAACCGACAAAATAACAGTCGTCAGCTTTCGCATCAAACTTTCGTGTAGCATCCAGATGCAATAGGGTACACGGACAACCAAAAGCATGAAAATGCTTGACGGAGGGTTTAGTACCAAACAACACTTCGTAGGGTGTTTTCATTCGAGCTTTGTTGACTTGGACTCGGTTCTACACATAGCAGGCTGTGTTAACAGCTTCTGCCCAGAAGAATGTCGGAAGCTGTGAGTCACACAACATTGTGCGGGCAGCTTCAATCAGGGTGCGATTTCTTCTTTCAACGACTCAATTCTGCTGTGGCGTCCTTGCTGAGCTGAATTGACGTGCAATCCCTTTCTGAGCACAGTAATAGTTTAACTCTGCATTCTTGAATTCAGTTCCGTTGTCACAGCGAATGCCCTTTGCCTTCAAGTTGGTTTGATTCTCCATCAATATGATAAACTATTTTACTATTTCTGCAGTCTCACTCTTGTTAGCCAAAAAGAAAACCCAAGTAAAACGTGAGTAATAATCAATTATTACTAAACAATATGCTTTAGGAGAAATGTTGAGTACATTCACTGGGCCAAATAGGTCCATATGAAGTAACTGCAGCAGAGAATCAATAGTGTTTACCAACTTGGAATAATGTGATTTTCTATGATGCTTTCCTCTGGCACATGCAACACATTTTTCAATTGTTATAAAATCGCGTACTGGCAAATCCCTTACCAATCCCAGTTTAGCCACCCGGTTCAAGTTTTTAGCATTTGCATGTCCAAGGCGACGATGCCATAGAATGGCAGTATTTTGAGAGACTTTTGTGAAAAGACATGTGACGTTATCAGAGGGAGGTTTATTCATCTCAATGACATAAGCGTCACCTCGACGTTCAGATTTTAGCAACACCCATTCGTCTGGAATCACGACTCCAGGTTTTAATATTAAACATCCTTTGTAAGTGAAATGAGTTGAGTAGCCATTATCACAGATTTGTGACACGCTTAGTAAACTATGCTTTAATTCAGGAACATAGTTTACCTTATTAAACTGAAGAGCACCATTTCTTACCGTTCCCCTTTGAGTTATTTGACCCTTCTCACCTCCTGCAAAGGAGACAAATCCACCATTGAAAAATTCAACATCGGTAAGCTGGGATAAGTCTCCTGTCATGTGCCTTGAACAACCACTATCAATGTACCATAGACGAATGATAGTCCTCCACAGCCGTTCCTGCACATGATGCAGGATCAGTTAGTTATAGGTACCCAAGCCATAGTTGTTTTGGGTACACCATTGGCATCCATATACTGGACTTTCATCCAGTGCATATCAGCAGTTGAAACATTAGCACAGAGATTAGATATATCATTCACAGAACAAGAAGAACCTACAGACGGGGAAGAGATTGGAATAGAGCATTTTGGTTTCCAGTGAAATTTGTTTTGTGAAAATATCTTTTCATTCGAACTGGATTCTGCCGTGTAATGCTTAGTCTAAGAATTTAACCTTTTACTAGACTGTTTAAACCTTTTATTTCTATTCCAATCACCATCAGAAGGCTTCACCTTGGATTTGTCATTCCGCATTGCCTTAGACTTCTCAGTCTTCATTGGCTTGGGATGATTATGGTTCCCGTTTGGAGCCTTCTGATGTTTCCAGCTTGCACAAGGTTTCAGAGTTGTTTTACAATTTCTGGCAATATGTCCTGGGATTCCACATGTGTAGCATGTCTGACGTTTTACATGTGGATCCCCCTGAGATCTTGCAGACTTTCCAGGCTCAGAGAGCTTGGTTACATCTCTATACCTGTGTGATGCTGTTTTGGAATACCATGTCCCTTGATTTGAAAAATTCTGTTTTTCATATTTTGGTAAAACATGTTTTGGTGGGACATATTTCCCAGTCCGATCCGTACTGGGTTGTTTAACCAAAAGATTTTTCGTTTTATCACAAGCATTTTGCAAAATAACAGAATCTGAATGAACAAACAAAGAGTCAGACGAAAAGTCACAAGGTTTTATGCTCAAAACAAACGAGCCCACACAAATATTTTTGTCATTAGCAGAAATTGAGAAATTGTTTTTCTGATTTTTATTATTAAATGCAAGTGAATCAGAGTCATCGACTTCATCCCCGTCATCTACCCAATCCTTAACAATCACATTTTCTGCACAAGAATCAACCAAATTAGTAACATTCACATCATCAGAAACATCATAGCAATTTTCTGTAGAGAAGTTTTCAGCCACAGAAGATATAGGAGATTCAGAAGATATTGAGCACGTTTTTTTCTGAATCAAATGAGTTTGAAGTAGACACAGAAACATATTAATTCACTTTGGACATGTCCTCAGATGATTCGGTGGTTTCACATGACTGATAGCTAGATGAGTCGGTCTTTCCTGAGTCTGGATCAGAGTCAGACTCAGGTTCAGTCACTAACGAATCATTTGAGTGAGATTTAGAATCGGTCAGATTATTTTCACTGTTTGCTCTTTGCTTTAGACAAAGCTCCCTAATTTGCTTCATGAAATCAAACTCATAGTTTACACTTGAGTTTTGCTGGGTGGTCGGAGCAGGAATTGGTTCATTAACTTGTATGTGTTCATGTTTAGACTCTTTAGAAACACACAATGATTCATCAGATTCAGATGAAGATGGAACCTCATCTTTGCTAACCTCAAAAACTCTATCAACCTCTTTATTTTTCTCATAATTTAATGTCTCAGTCTGCTTTGAAGCATCTTGAGACTTGACAAATGTTTTTGAAGGAGCCTGCTCTTGCTTAGATTGTTTTTGTTTAGGTTTAGAGATTCTAATTGGGGTTGATTCAGGTTTAGTGACTTCAACTTGATCCCTTGATGGTCGACTGTGTAACATCCAAAAAATTTTTTAATCCATTGTACCCTCTTGGAATAATTATTCTTCAAAACCATGGTATAGTCCATTCGATTTTTTTTACATATATATACATGAATTATATATTTAAAAGAGTAGTTAATATAAATCATTAATTATAAATAAATGAGACCTATTTTATCGTACTTGAAATTTTGGGAATGAAATATAAGTCAAATTATGTAGAATATGCTTTGCGAACTATACACTAGAAAGTCAAAACAATTAACATTAATATGCGCGTTTAATCTTCACAATCTTTCCATAACACCACCCGCAAATCTTGGTGTACTTTCTTAAATCCGAAGCCACATCTTCGCTTTATAAATGTGTTGAAATATGTGATAGACAAAAATCAAGATCAATTCCCATCTTTCCTTATTTGGTCCTTTGACCCGTGCAACACAAGATTAGCATATTCTTCTAATTGCCAGTCACCCTTTCATTGTCATTGATTGTTCATTTCCTTTTTAGTCTTTTGTATAAGCTATATAATGATGTACCAATGAATGTAAAAATATACAAGAAACAAAAGAACAATATTCAGTCATTTATCATCTCTGTTCATCATAAACCACAAAATGGACGCGACGTATAGCTAAACTCTCCTGTGAAACCAACCCGGCTCCTTGTTTCCTCTCTGTCCAACCCCCGCTAACACCCGACCGGCACCGCCACTATTCCCGCGACGAATCATTCTGGCACCAACGCCGCAGCCGTTGCCGCGCCACTCCGCCCGTGATACCTCGCCAAACAGCTCTGCCACCACCTCAATTAGACCTGTTTGCACATCCTAAATCGTAGAAGGTGTTGCCTCCTTTTTCGGCAGTTGCCATCAGTCTTATATCGCAATTAAGGTAATAATCCAATTCATGAATATATTATAAGTTGTTCTTCTATTTATTTGTTTTTATATATTAAAATCAATTCATGAAACCTCAAACGTGACATACAAACATATTAAAAACGATTTCCTATATATTATTTTCTGAACCAAACTAGTCTAAATAATATCTATTTGAGTTCTTTTGTAAAAAAAAAAAAAATTACATGCATTTGTTAGGTAACAATACGGACAAGATTTCATCATTTTCGTAAGATGATGTTGTAAAGACTAAATATTGATAGTTTCATTTACACTAATAGTTCTATATCTACCTTGGTAAATAATTAAGATTCTCTTTCAAATGATTTCACAAACAAGAATTTCATATACATATTTTCAAGTAGATTATTTACGGTTATATAACTACGAGTGTATGTGCATATATATTTAGCATAGCTACAAACTATTTAACATGACTACAAACTTTATTGAGTAGCCAAGTAAACAAATAAGACTTTTTTAATAAACTACTATCTTACATATTATTATTATTATTATTTTTACTTTTTATTATTAATATCGTATATATGTTTCAATTAAAATTCATTGAAAAATCATGAATCGAAGCATCTAAAAATGTGCAAACTTAATAGAGTAATTAAATCAAAAGTAATATACTATGCACGAACACTATGACTATAGATTCTAAAATATCACTCTTAATTAGGTGCAAGCATAATTTCGTTGATTCCCGTTAAATTGTAGCAAGTTCATCACAATCAAGGTGAGTTTACGTAACCATGTTTATGCAATTCTTTATACTTGAAACTTTATACTTAAGCAATTCTACATACATGTCTAGTTGTAAACTTTATTGCCTCATGACTTAGACAAATACTATTAGACTTAAACTTAAACTTAAACTTACATAATCATTAGTTGTGGCCAAGCCGGCGATATTCAATGATAGATCTATTGGATTGACAACCCCACCTAGATTCGTTGACCATCTTGTATGGGGAGCGCGGGTGATTGTTATCGTTCTAAACTTTATAAGGAGAACCGTGAATGCGGGATGGACCTAAACTTTATAAGGAGAACCGTGAATGCGGGATGGACCTAAACTTTATAAGGAGAACCGTGAATGTGGGATGGACCTAAACTTTATAAGGAGAACCGAGAATACGGGATGGACCTAAACTTTATAAGGAGAACCGTGAATGCGGGATGGACCTAAACTTTATAAGGAGAACCGTGAATGTGGGATGGACCTAAACTTTATAAGGAGAACCGTGGATGCGGGATGGACCTAAACTTTATAAGGAGAACCGTGGATGCGGGATGGACCTAAACTTTGTCGGAGGATTGATTATGTGCATACTATACTTCTTGTTTATTCATGTAGACTTAAACTTACAATAGACATATGAATTGCTAAACTTTTATTCTAAAACTTAATTGCTTGACTTGGCTTATGTATTCTCACCAACTTCTAGTTGACCCCCCCATATTTTCCAAACTCAACAGGAAATACTGATGCTTGAAGTCTAGAGCTAGCATGAGAAGATATTTGAAGTTTTAAGCTTTGTTTGATTATTGGATGTATTAGATTTCATTCAAGACATTTAATGTAATTCAATACTGTAATGAAATAAAGGATTATTTAAACTTATGTATTGATGTGTCGTAAAACACATCTATTCTCCTATGTATTCTGAGTCATAATTGAGTCGTTTGTATATAGTTTTTAGTGGTTTTAGGCGTGTATTCGTTTGTTGGCCTATTTTTATCATTGTATAGTTTTTGAGTCATTTTTAGTACTTATTTATTTATTTTATATTTTGGTAGGTGTTCGTGTGGACGTTGGAGCGTAAACGATGAACTTTGGTCGAGTCAAAAACACCTAATACAAGAGCACGGAGTTATAATACTATATTTAAATAATAATAACAATAATAAATAATAATTAAAAAAAAAATTACGTGACCAAAGTTGGTCCAAGGCCCAAGAAGTAGGGCATATTCTATGAAGAATATAACATTCATTGAAAAAAACATTGAAAGGGGCGCATTATTTTATCAAAGGGGAGCAGCGAAAAAAAGGATTGGACTTCAATCATTAATTCAACAATTCCATACGATCACAGCAAAAGACAAAAGGCGACCAAATACGGTGACGAGCGAACGAGCACGGAAGGAAAAAAGGCCACGGGCACATTAAAGATCAATAGCCAACGAGCCTTGGGTTAGGTTTAGTTTTCGCTCTATATTTTTATAGATATGATGAAATTGTTTTTTATAAACTTTGAATTTATGTTTCTAAATATTATGAGTAGCTAGACTTTCATGGTTGCTTAGGTTTATGAACTAGACACGTTATTTGCAGTTTTTAATGATTCTTGGTTTTTAATTTTGATGTGTAGGATTACATGACTTTAATTTTATTGTAGGATTTGATATATGTGTGTTGGTGTTAATTTTATTTGAGGTTTGTTTATTGGTTTTGTGGAGCTAGGCATGTAGAGATACCCCCTAGGTCTAAAAATCAATCTAGTTCGTCAACTTAGGTTAGCGTGCTAGTATTTGGAGTTGGAGTACGACACAAGTATAACAAATTAATATAATAAATTAACTAAGACGTGCAGTCCATTCTTGAGGGTGAGAAATCTAACTCGAGATTGCTAGGTAACTAACTAGGCATTGTTCGGTAGTTGGCAAGCGCTAGGGCGGGAGTCGCTACTTGTCCGTGTTTAGAGTTTTCCTAGGTTTTCTTCAGTAGAGTTTAAGTCTGCTTCATAGTTTGAGGGTTTTAATCCAGGAGAGGTTTTAATCTGATTTCTATGGGATTTTGGTACGCTAGGGCGATCCAGGTCCATCTTAGCATTTCTACACTTGTCCCGCCTTAAGTCTAGTGAGCTATCTTTGACAGGAGGTTTATTAGATAAGAATAGGGTCTCAAGTTAATTACCAGAGTCAGGATTTATTGCTAGTGTCCAGGGATTTTACCTAAGTAACCAGCCTTCTTCCTATCCGATTTCTCCAAGTTCCTAGGTTCGTATAAGCAGCTGAGGTTATTTTATTTATATTTATTTTATTCTAAGTTTATAATTATTAGTTTAACCCCCCTATTTAAGTATATATTTATTAGACTAGTATTTCGGTAGAGGTTGTGATCTAGAGTTGCATTCGCGTCTTTGGGTTCGATACTCGGTCTTATCTGTTTACTGCTTTGCGACAGGTACACTTGCCGTGCGTGTGTAGTTTTTAGGTGAGTCGTTTTAATTAAAACTTGTGTTATTTTTATATATACATTTACACACATCATGTATTACCATGAGCTACTGAACAATCATCAATACGTGACATCCCGATGTTTCCACCATCGGTTGGGGTGTTACAGACTGGTTGGCTCTTCTATTTGTGGACCATATCCTTTCACAGGAAGAGCCAACAGTTCTTCATCCGACATAGGAATTGAGGAATAATTTTCATTGAAAGGTGGAGGAATTTTCACAAAACCAATGCCCTTATTTCTCTCTTCCTTTGCTCTGTACTTTAACTGGGTATTGATCATTTTCTCAACTTTAGGACTAGAACAATCGAATTTTTTGAAATGAAAATCTGCATTTTCAAATTTTGATTTTAAGTCGATCAATTCCGTGGTCAAAGTGTCAGACAGTCGTTTGAAGTGCAAACGCTTGATATCAAGTTTTTGTTTTTCGACCATTTCTTTATAGGAGTTAAATTTCTTTTTAATGTCCCAAGTGGCCATCTTTTCATATTCAAGATGTTTGTATGCAGAGAGAGTTTCTTCTCTAAAACCCTTAATTTTAAGTTTACACCTTTCAGTGCAACATGATTCAGCTAAAGTTTCAGAATGTACCTCAGCCGCTGACGGAACATAATCGTCAGCCATCTGTGCCATGAGTGCCTTGTACACAGTATCTTTAACAATCTTTAGATCCTCCATTTGAGAAGACCAATCCCATCCACCTCCTGATTGAGCGACCATGGCCTTGTTTGAGTTAGAGGATTCAGATCCAGAGTTAGTGGTAGATGATTGGCTTCCCGGAGTCGTAGCAGGAGAAACAGCTACAGGAGCAGAATTGTCTATTTCTTTCTTTGGCTTGGTGCACTCACGAGCAAAATGTCCAAGTTCATCACAGTTATAACAACGCATCTTCATCTTATCCCAACCCAGTTTCTTTGTTGGGTTTTCCCATACATTTCTCCCAGTCTTCTTCACGAACTTATTCACTCTATGCACCACCATAGCTATCTGCCAAGTCAAGTCCATCTCTTCAATATCATCTTGATTAACGTCATTTAAGTCACATGCTCCAACATCTTTCGCAGTAAGTTGACCTGTTAGAAAAGCATTATAGCAATTCATGAATCCAGCAAATAAACTTAAGTTACTTTCAAGCTCCTTTGGAATTTTGACTGCTGATAAAGGTGCAGTTGAAGAAAGTGACGCAGATGACGAAGGTCCAGCAGAAGTGGCCGCAGAGGAAGCAGGCATAGCTGAGCCTTTTGATGCACTGGGTGCAAACATAGGTGGATACGAAGATCCACTGGCTGGGTAAGAGTACAACGAGGGACGCTGAGGTTCTTGCTGAGACATTAGGGCATTGCTGGGAGTTGCGATGATTGCATTATTATAACTAGAAGTCTGAGTCATGTAACTGTAACATCGCGAATTTCCCCTAATTTTTTTCTTATAAAAAGAATGTATTGTTTTAAACAATATATGTTTTAAATACCTTAAACTAATAATTATTTGTATCTCGACACTTTTGTACGTTTTAAAAATATTTCGAGTCACTTTCGGGCTTATATAATAATATTATGAATTTAGAATAATATAGTTTTAGGGAAATAATTGCCAAATAAAAGATTAGTGTGGACCGGGACTCGAACCCGCGTCCACAGCCAACCAACACACAGTGACAACCAACTGAGCCAACTATCATCTTGTGTAGTATTTCAGAAGAAAATAAATTTAACAAATTCCTTAAATTGATTAGTCAAAGTCTTAGTCAAACAGTCAAAGTCTTAGTCAAACAGTCAAAGTCTTAGTCAAATAGTCAATTCATCATAAAACCTTACTTTATGGTGTTGACCAATTTTAATGGCTAATTGACTCCAAAACTTGTATAAAAACTCACCTATGACCCATTATACTTTGCACCTCTAAATCGATTGTTTCAATCCGATTAAACTTTCCCTCATACCTTTCTTCTATAGTCTATTACTTCTACAATTGAAGCTTTGATTATAAGCTCTTGTAATTGGCGAATTGGAAGCTTGATATTCTTTCTTTTTCGTTTTCTTCAATTTGGACTAGCTACGTTGTTGAGTCTTTGGGATTCGCCTCGCATACATTCACAACACTTAGAGGATAATTCACCTTAGCCAATGTGAGTTTACATAGCCCCTTTTTCTGTTTTACATTTTTGGGGTGAAACATGTTTAAACATTTTATACACTATCATTTACTCATTCTTACATTGTTGAAACTTATGATTCAATTACACTATCATTTACTCATTCTATCATTTGACTGTAACAAAAAGACACAGTACAATCATTAACAATGATCAAGCCGCCTATTTAGATTATAGCGCTATAGGTCTGACAAACCCATCCCCCCGCATAAATTCAGGGATGATCGATAACAGTAACAACATTTAACTAACTTGCGAGTTAGTCCTCAGTCGACACAAGGTTTGATTGTACAAAGACGCATTGTTACATGTCGGTCTCATACTCTACCATTATACAACTGTGATTGTTGTACAAACTATTGTTATAAAAAAAAACCTATGTATTCTCACCAACTTTTGTTGACCCAAAATATTTTCAAACTTAACATGTTTCAGGTTCTACTTGCTTGAAGATTTGAGTTAATGCTTGAAGATGTGTTCATAGTATTATTCATTTTGATGTACGACTTCTTGTAGAACAATTGTATGTAATTTATTTAAATCATTTAATGAAATTTATTATTCATCATGAGCTACTGAACAATCATCAATACGTGACATCCCGATGTTTCCGCCATCGGTTGGGGTGTTACAGATTGGTATCAGAGCCATGGTTATAGGGAATTAGGTTATTAGAAAAAAATAATCTAGTCTATAACCATAGGATTTTAACCAGTACTTGCTCCTATTACTTGCAACCTTACTTGTTTCTATTCTCTATCCTACTTCTTATCCTTACTTTAGTCCCTACAAGAAGAGTGCTCTCCATCACAAGATCTACTCTTAGACTAGTAGGACAAATCCTCAGGTTTAGCCTGAACCACCTTGAAGATCTCGTCGAAGTTCTAAATTTTAATAACGAACACGTGCAATCTTGAAGGGTGAACGCCTGTATTCTGAGTTTTCTGTCTAGGACTGGCATTGCGCATAAATCCCAATCAGACGAGGGACCCGGATGCCTACCTGGGAATTCTCGGGATGAGTGTTCACTTATAGGCTAAAGCATGTCTTCACTATGTTATTAGAATCTAGAAGTTTTGATAAGTCAACATTTTCGTTTATTCGTTTTAATTAATGAATAAATGATTACACTCACTTTTCTTAAACTAAGCTCTAAAATCTCAAAATTTTACAGCTTAAATCAATCTCATTTCATAACCATCTATGGATTTCACAATCACACTTCACCTTACCATCTTAGCCACTTTTTAAATATTCAACACCCTACCCAAATCATATTATTTCATTTCTCAACATGTTACTTATTTTTTAAAAACTATAACCTCATACCTTAGCACAAACTAAAGATTTCTAAATCCTGTTTTATTTTCATTACCTACTAACTTTAAAAAGTACATATTTTTTGTCAAAAGATGTCCTCGAACTTAAATTCAATTGTTTATTTATTGACGTAACAAACAATTTTCTATATAATGCTTTAAACTATTAAAAATCACTTAATAGAACCTTGATCTTCAAAACCTAATGTCATGTTTGAAATCTCCAACTAACGGGAATATTTTAATCAAAGCCCACTTAGCTTGTACTATTTAACAACTTTTGCTTTATGTATAAAACCAATTTTGAAAATAAGATTTTTTTTTATCCATAGGAATAATATCTAGTCTCTAAATTCTCCATCGACACTCACTCATTTTCAACTTGTTCAAATTTTTACAATATTTGGCATATACCACAATCATGTTTTCTTATACACTTGATTATAACCTTTGATCCAAACCCCAAAATTTACACTGCTACATAATCTCCTTACTATAAAATAAACTCTTTATCAACTATCTTCACATTCACTATCTCTCACAACCTTGATTCTGCTTCAAGATTTTTCATCATCCTCTCAAGAACTAAATTCATATCCTTCACCTTCTCAAACATGAACTAGTTACCCATGATAACCAAACTATTGAAACTTGGTTGTGTGTTGCATCAAACTTAATCCTTAGTTATACATGAGGATTCGATTATCTACCATATTTAAACATTTGATACTAGAAATCATGGAATATAAACTATTTGCTATAGACACACCTAGAGTCATTAACCTTGTCTAGGACAACACTATTACAACTCGCATGCTATGCTTGATACTTGATTGTTTATATGTACATATTATCAATTTGCAATTTATGTGTGAAATTATTGGTACAACTGGTAGAGGATGAAGTACTTGCTCAACAGTTAGTTGAGTACCAAATAACCTACTCAACGATTGGTAGAGGTCATCATGCCTGCTCAACAGTCGGTAGAGGCCCTACAACCTGCTCAACAATCGGTAGAGGTTCTTACTCACTGACTGGTAGAAGTCTTTTTCCTACTCAACAGTTGGACTCATTTTTGGATACATTGTAAACGATTCAATCACAAGGTTATTTTGCATTACTTACATGTGTGTTTAGAGTCATAGAAGGACACAAAACCCTAATGTAAGGTAAATTGGTGATTGCGGTCCGGAACGTAATCATGAATTTACAGGTACGTTAAGGTAGTGTGAAATTCTAATAAGGTTTTAGTAGTTCATTTGGTTTTCATATAGCCAATCAATTCATGCATTTCTTATAAGATTCCTAAAACATAAGTTTAGTATTTTGCTAGATTCTTATGCTTCTTGCTACTTCAGACGAACCTAATCCAATCCTTAAAACTCACATCACAAACCTCTTATCCAAATTATTCGAAACAAATTATTCTATTACCTATAAATTCATGTCGTGCCTTAACCCAAACCACAGCTGCCTTAATTTCTACCTAATCAACCTCAAACCTGTGTTTTTAATAACTTCGGGACGAAGTTTCCAAAAGTAGGGGAGACTGTAACATCGCGAATTTCCCCTAATTTTTTTTATAAAAAGAATGTATTGTTTTAAACAATATATGTTTTAAATACCTTAAACTAATAATTATTTGTATCTCGACACTTTTGTACGTTTTAAAAATATTTCGAGTCACTTTCGGGCTTATATAATAATATTATGAATTTAGAATAATATAGTTTTAGGGAAATAATTGCCAAAAAAAAAGATTTGTGTGGACCGGGACTCGAACCCGCGTCCACAGCCAACCAACACACAGTGACAACCAACTGAGCCAACTATCATCTTGTGTAGTATTTCAGAAGAAAATAAATTTAACACATTCCTTAAATTGATTAGTCAAAGTCTTAGTCAAACAGTCAAAGTCTTAGTCAAACACTCAAAGTCTTAGTCAAATAGTCAATTCATCATAAAACCTTACTTTATGGTGTTGACCAATTTTAATGGCTAATTGACTCCAAAACTTGTATAAAAACCCACCTATGACCCATTATACTTTGCACCTCTAAATCGATTGTTTCAATCTGATTAAACTTTCCCTCATACCTTTCTTCTATAGTCTATTACTTCTACAATTGAAGCTTTGATTATAAGCTCTTGTAATTGGGGAATTGGAAGCTTGATATTCTTTCTTTTTCGTTTTCTTCAATTTGGACTAGCTACGTTGTTGAGTCTTTGGGATTCGCCTCGCATACATTCACAACACTTAGAGGATAATTCACCTTAGCCAATGTGAGTTTACATAGCCCCTTTTTCTGTTTTACATTTTTGGGGTGAAACATGTTTAAACATTTTATACACTATCATTTACTCATTCTTACATTGTTGAAACTTATGATTCAATTACACTATCATTTACTCATTCTATCATTTGACTGTAACAAAAAGACACAGTACAATCATTAACAATGATCAAGCCGCCTGTTTAGATTATAGCGCTATAGGTCTGACAAACCCGTCCCCCCGCATAAATTCAGGGATGATCAATAACAGTAACAACATTTAACTAACTTGCGAGTTAGTCCTCAGTCGACACAAGGTTTGATTGTACAAAGACGCATTGTTACATGTCGGTCTCATACTCTACCATTATACAACTGTGATTGTTGTACAAACTATTGTTATAAAAAAAACCTATGTATTCTCACCAACTTTTGTTGACCCAAAATATTTTCAAACTTAACATGTTTCAGGTTCTACTTGCTTGAAGATTTGAGTTAATGCTTGAAGATGTGTTCATAGTATTATTCATTTTGATGTACGACTTCTTGTAGAACAATTGTATGTAATTTATTTAAATCATTTAATGAAATTTATTATTCATCATGAGCTACTGAACAATTATCAATACGTGACATCCCGATGTTTCCGCCATCGGTTGGGGTGTTACAGTAACGTTGCCTGTCATCAATGTCATAGGACTTGATCAAAGATATGGTTTCAGAAAGAGTGAGTCTTTCTAAATCTTTGGTTCTTTTGATAAGGGTTACATTTGAGTCCCAACTCCTTGGAAGAGTATTTAGCAGCTTTTTGTTCATAACGAAGTTATCTATCACCATATCATTTGATTTCATCTCACTCACTAAAGCCACAAAACGCTGGATCTGGCTTTTGAGTGATTCTCCAGGAATGTGATTAAAAGCATTAAACTTCTGACTCAACATCTCCCTTCTGCTTTCTTTCATTTCTTCATTTCCCTCATACAGATTTTCAAGAGCTTCCTAAAGTTCTTTGGCAGTGGCATTGTCACGAACTCCAATCGATACTTCGGGAGAAAGTCCTTGATGAAGATAAGCAATTGCTCTTTCATGAATATCAGTCTTTTCATAATCTTCATCAGTGTACATACTCTTTGGTTTGATAGCAGTGGCTCCAGTTATTTCATTAACCACATAAGTGATCACACAGAGTCCGTTCAAGATAGATCTCAGAGCCTTTGCATCTTTTATTTTCATAACTTGAATGAACCTGAACTTCCACTCAGAGTAGGACATTCCAAGTTGAAGAACAGGTATCTTCTGATGTGTGCCAATGACAGATTCCATGGCTTTGTCCACTTGAGCAGCTACAAGTAATTGGTCAGTATTAAGTCCGTTCAAATTTGTTTGGTTAACCATTTGATCCATTTCTGAAAAAGAATTTAAAGTTGTTAGTGCAGATTAATATGGCTTAATTCTAGTCCAACAATTATTGAAGTCTAGCCCAGTATAGGAGGGTGGGCACCAATCAGTTTGTCGAACTTAGTTTAAGGTCAAACTCAGGCAAAGTTGGTCGAACTCAGGCTAGCAGGTCGAACTCAGGTTAGTTGGTCGAACTCAGGCTAGCAGGTCGAACTCAGGCAGAGGTCGAACTCAGGCAAAGTTGGTCGAACTCAGGCTAGCAGGTCGAACTCAGGCAGAGGTCGAACTCAGGCAGAGGTCGAACTCAGGCTAGTTGGTCGAACTCAGGCCTAGGTCGAACTCAAGTGAAGACGTCGAACTTAGCCCAACGTCAAACTCAGGTGAATATGAAGATGTCGAACTCAGGCAAATGTCGAACTCTCCTTGAATATGGAAACCTGCATAAATTTAGCAACAAACTTTCCAAGTTTTGCGAAAATTTAAAACTTTTAAGGAGATAATCAAACAATAAAAACAATTCCTTTTTCAAAAACAAATTATCTCCTTGATTTTAGCAAACAACTTTGACCTTCAAACAAATCGGATCAAACTAGAAAAATTTATCAAACTTTTGAACGAAAACATGATGAACATAATAGAAAAAACGAAACATAGCTGCACGAAACACCACGATTAGTAATAAAACACATAATTATGAAATCAATATGAATTAATTCAATAAAAAAACAACCTTTTCAATAGCAAGAACTTCTTTGATCTTCTTCCTTTGATACTGCAACCGAGCCTTCGAAAGACTTCTTAGGCTCTGATACCAATTGTTAGTCCAGAATCCTCTCTACCGGGTATCAAACACGTACACAATCAAAGGCGGAAACAATGATTGTGTAGAAAGAACAAAGAAGAAACATAAAACTGAATGATTGTATTGATGAAGTGCACACGGTTTCTATGAACCGTCTGGTACACGAGTAGAACAAACGAAAATACTAGCAACCCCAAAATAGACTAAGGAACCCCCTATTTAGAGTTATATAGGGCGGCCGTCATACATGGGCCAATAAGGTCGAACCCAAAACCATATCAACTAATAACAAAGTGACCCAAGACAACACAAACCTCTAAAATCTAGCCCAACAATTCATAAATCATAAGTCATAAGTCATAAGTAAACATAAGTGGTCAAATAAGTAATCAACATTCCATGACAGGTAGCGTTATACACAGCTATGTATTCTGCCATCATTGTGGATGTTGTCGTAAGTCTCTGTTTATGACTCTTCCATGAAATGGGTCCACCTGCTAACATAAAGATATACCCCGAAGTGGATTTGTTATCATCTTTGCATTTAGCAAAGTCAGAGTCAAAGTATCCTACCACTTCTAAATTATCACTTCTTCTGTAAGTCAGTTTATAGTCTTTAGTCCCTTGCAGATATCTTAACACCTTCTTAGTTGCTTTCCAATGATCATGGCCAGGATTATTCAAGTAACGGCCTAGCATTCTAATGACATAAGCGATATCTGGACGCGTACAGACTTGAACATAAGCAAGACTACCGACTACTGAGGCATAAGGTATCATTCTCATTTGTTCTTTCTCCACATCTGTTTTCGGACATTGAAATAAACCGAAGACATCTCCCTTAGCTACCGGAGCTGGAGTAGGTTTACTATGTTGCATGTTATAACGTGTGAGAACACGATCAATGTAAGCCCTTTAGGACAAACCTAAAATCCCATTGCGTCTGTCTTAGTGTATTTCGATGCCAATGACATAAGAGGCTTCGCCGAGATCCTTCATGTCGAAATTAGACGAAAGTAATCGCTTCGACTCATGAAACATATCTAAGCTATTACTTTCCAGTAAGATATCATCAACGTAAAGGACAAGAATAGTAAAATTACTCCCACTCATCTTAAGGTAGGTGCATTGATCAACTTGATTTTTCATGAAACCATTACTCTTAACGACTTCATCAAACTTTAAGTACCATTGACGTGAGGCTTGTTTTAAACCATATGTGGATTTCTTCAACTTGCAGACTAGATGTTCTTGACCTTCAGGTTTAAAGCCTTCAGGTTGCTTCATGAACAATTCTTCGTCCAAGTCACCATTAAGGAAAGCAGTCTTAACGTCCATCTGCTGTAACTCTAAATCAAAATGAGCTACGAGGGCCATAACGATCCTTAAGGAATCTTTTCTAGAGACAGGTGAAAACGTCTCTTGATAATCAATTCCCTCTTTCTGAGTGTAGCCTTTCGCAACCAATCTTGCTTTATAGCGTTCAACGTTCCCATTCGGATCTAGTTTTGTTTTGAACACCCATTTACATCCTACGGCTTTTGCACCGCTAGGTAATTCAACCAAATCCCAAACGTCGTTTTTCTTCATGGATTCAAGCTCGTCAGTCATGGCTTTAGTCCATTCAGAAGACTGATCACTGCTAATGGCTTCTTTATAAGAGTTAGGATCAGTAAGCTTTCCAGTATCCATATCTGCTTCAGTAAGGAAGGTAACATAATCATCAAAATTAGTAGGTCGTTTAGACCTTGATGACCTTCGAAGCGGGTTTTCAGGTTCAGCATTGTCATGGTGATGATTGTCTGATGGGTCTTCATTAGCTGGTTCGTGAAGATCTGGCTGAGAAGGGGTTGGTGCAGTGGCATTAGGGATAGAATTGGCATTGGGTACAAGAGGAATCATCGGAGTTGTTGTAAGCGACAAATCTGTCTCCCCCGCATCTTGTATTTCTTGCAATTCTTCATAAGGATTTACATTACTCCCACTGACCTTGAAATCCTCTAGAAATGCGGCGCGCTTAGTTTCCACAATACGAGTGACATGGGAAGGACAATAGAATCTATAACCCTTAGAGTTCTCGGGATACCCGATAAAGAAAAAACTGACGGTCTTCATGTCAAGTTTACGTAAGAAAAGGTTATATAACTTAGCTTCGGCAAGACAGCCCCATACTTTCATATATCTAACACTCGGTTTCCTACCTGTTCAAAGTTCGTAAGGAGTTTTGGGGACAGACTTCGTAGGAACTCTATTGAGTATATGAACGGCTGCCTTTAAGGCCTCAGTCCAGAGGAACAAAGGTAAACTTGAGTTGGCTAACATACTGCGCACCATGTCCATAAGGGTTCTGTTTCTTCACTCAACTACACCATTCTGCTGAGGAGTACCAGGCATGGTGTATTGGTTCACAATCCCCTGGATCTTACAAAACTCATAAAATGGGCCAGGGGCTTGACCCACATCAGTATGTCTGCCATAATATTCACCTCCTCTGTCTGATCTAACAACTTTTATCTGATGATTTAATTGCTTTTCAACTTCAGCTTTATAATCTTTAAAAGTTGTTAGTGATTCAGACTTTTCCTTAATGAGATACAAGTGCATATAACGAGAATAATCATCAATAAAAGTGATAAATGAAGTATGTCCAGTTATGCCAGCAACGTTATAAGGGCCACTAATGTCAGTATGAATGAGTTCTAATAAATTAGAGCTCCTAGTGGCACCTTTCTTATTTGCCGACGTCATCTTGCCCTTAAGGCATTTAACACATGTTCCAAAATCATCGAAATCAAGAGAGGGTAATACCCATCCTTCACGAGTCTGGTTAACCTTTCTCGTGATATGTGGCCTAAACGTTGATGCCACAACATGCATGAAGTTTCTAAGTCTCTCTTGCGTTTCTTCTTTGTTAGTAATTCATTAACATTATATGATAACAAAGACTTGGAAAAATCATCATCTAGTTCTAACTTATAGAGACCACCATCCAGAAAACCATGACCATGAGTTTGCCATGACCGTGAGAAACGTCAAAACCATCCATGTCTAACTTAGGTCCAGATACAAGATTCCGAGTAATCTCAGGAATATATAAGGTATCATAAAGAACAATACATAAACCAGTTTTGAATTTTAATTCTAATGTTCCCACTGTCACACCCTCAAATTTCCACTGCGGGGTTTATACCGCGAGGCGCATGACATACCAGGATCCCATAGCCATAAGTCATATGAACGAACTCTAAATGCCCAAACCATTTAGTTCGTTTTCAAAACCAAGTTTAGTTAAGCTGCGGGTCCCCAAAGCGTTTTGGAGAGTAGTCCAAAAATGAGAAGTGAATCGCGCATCGCGATCAGATATAATAGAAGTAGGCACCCCATGCCTAGAGACTACCTCCTTGACGTAGAGATTTGCTAGTTCTCCAGCGAGTCCGTTTCCTTTATTGCCAGGAAGTGTGCCGATTTGGTTAACCGATCCACAAAAACCCAAATCATGGTGTGGCCAGTTGGCGTTCTAGGGAGCTTTGTGATGAAATCCATAGGGATTTCTGGTTACTGGAGTAGGCCTGAAGGTTTCTGATATTCAATCTTAACCTTCGCACAAGTCAAGCACTTACTAACATAAGTGACTATCTCAGCTTTCATGTTTGGCCACCGGTAAGGAGTTTTGAGATCTTGGTACATCTTGCTCGAACCAGGATATACCGAATATTGAGATGTGTGAGCTTCATCGAGCACCAGTTGTCTGATATCCCACAACGTGGTATCCAGACTCGATTCATGAAGTATTGAAGACCATCCGTCTTCCGTTCCAAGTGCTTATCAGCACTATGTGAAGTTTCAAGCCCGATGTTTTCTTCTTTCAAGTCTCGCCCCGGGCTTCACGTACCTTATCAGGAAGATTAGAATGTATAGTGGGTTGTAAAGCTCGCACCCGTTTAGGTTTCGTTTCCTTACGGTTGAGGGCATCAGCTACTACATTAGCTTTCCCTGGATGAAATTTGATGGCACGGTCATAATCATTCAGAAGCTCGACCCATCGACGCTGTCGCATGTTCAGCTCCTTCTGATCGAATATGTGTTGGAGGCTCTTGTGGTCAGTGTAGATCGTACACTTTGTCCTATAGAGGTAATGCCTCCAAATCTTTAGAGCAAAGGCCACTGCTCCCAGTTCATGGGTGGTGTAATTCTTCTCATGAACCTTCAATTGACGTGAAGCACACGCGATCACCTTATCACGCTGCATTAGCACACATCCTAACCCTTGGATAGACGCATCACAGTACACCACAAATTCCTCTGTTCCCTCAGGTAGCGGTAGTATCGGTGCACTGCAAAGTTTTGACCAGATTCTTGGGCATCTCCCCACTTATAGGTAATGCCTTTCTGCGTTAGGGCGGTGAGAGGTTGAGCGATCTTAGAGAATCCCTCAATGAATCTACGATAGTATCCCGCGAGACCAAGAAATTGGCGCACCTCAGTAGGGGTCCTAGGAGCCTCCCACTTTTAATAGCGTCAATCTTGGCGGGGTCAACATGTATTCCTGCCTCGTTGACCACATGTCCAAGCAATTGGACTTCTCGAATCCAAAAGTCATATTTAGAGAATCTTGCATACAACTGCTCCTTTCTCAATAGTGTTAAGATCAGTTGCAGGTGTTGCTCGCGCTCTTCCCTACTCTTGGAGTAAATCAGTATGTCATCTATGAACACTATGACGAATTTGTCCAAATAGGGCTTGCACACATGGTTCATCGGAACAATGAACACAGCCGGTGCATCCAAATGGCATCACCAAAAACTCATAATGTCCATAACGAGTTCGAAAGGCTGTCTTCGCCACATCCTCCTCTCCGACTCTCAGCTGATGGTATCCTGACCTCAAGTCAATCATAGAATAGAAACTCGACCCTTGCAGTTGGTCGAACAAGTCATCATTACGAGGCAAAGCGTAGCGGTTCTTAATCGTCACTTTGTTCAACTCCCGATAATCAATACACATGCGGAAACTCCCATCTTTCTTATTAACAACCAGATCTGGAGCTCCTCATGGCGAAGAACTAGGTCTAATGGAACCCCTACCCAATAGTTCTTGAAGTTCGCCTGGTGCTAGGCGGTATGGTGCGTGTTCAATTGGAGCTGCTCCCGGCGCAAGATCAATCTGGAACTCCACTTGACGAACGGGTGGAAGTCCAGGTAATTCCTCTGGGAAGACATCTGGGAAATCTCGGACCACTGGGATGTCCTCAATCTTGATTTCAGTTTCAGCTCGAGTATCTGATATGTTAGCCAAAATGGCTGGACAGCCCTTACGAATACACTTCTGGGCCTTTAGATAGGAGATGATGCCCACCATGGCACCACCACGATCACCCTGTATAGATAAAAGTTCTCCACTTGGGAGGGGGAATACGAACAATCTTCTCCTGACAGAGAATTTCAGCGTGTTGCTTGGACAACCAGTCCATGCCAACCACAAGATCAAAGCTTCCAAGGGTGATAGGTAGAATGTTGATGGCAAACGATTGCCCATCCAACTCGAGCTTACAGTCACGATGTATATGGGTTACCTCGACAGGCTTCCCATCAGCACATTCAATAGAGTACAGGGTATCAAGAAGAGTAGGAACCATCCTTAATTGTTTGCTAAGTTTTGATGACACAAAACTATAGTCCGCACCAGTATCATATAAGATTGAAGCAAGAGTGTCGTATCCGTCACGGCATTGTTGTCAGCCCTAGCTTCCCCAGAGCCAATAAAAAATGCTCCCCATTGTTGTTGTTACCGTTGTGGTAGTTGTTGTTGAAGGACTTATACCTCACACTATCCCACGTTCTCTTGCTATCACCAAAAGTAGAAGATGAAGCACCATGCTTCGGAAAAATACCATGCTCAACAGCCTCATTAGTGAGTTTGCGAGCCAGTTGAAAGATTTGTTAGATTATGGTTAGGTCAGCTGCAGTGGCCAAGCCACGAATCTGAGGGACCCACCCTTTTGGTATGAAATTCGATCCGCTGGTAAAGTTGGTTAATTAGATTCGAGCACAAAGTATCTAACTCCTGTAGCTTGGTAGTGTAGGCGTCGATCTCAGACCCATCCGTCTCTATATAACAAATTTCTAGGTTTCATCACAGGGTGTTACATTCTCCATCCAAGTATCTGTAACTCATCGAGTGTGCATATAGCATACATTACCCCATTCTGCCTGGGGCAAATGCACATGGCAAAGACTTATACTATCGAAGCAATCAGACGGTCTCCTTCAGTTCCGTTGGAGTTATCGAGGTTTACAACCTATAAAAGGCTTGAAAATACGATGGCAGGTTGTTGTTGTGGCATGTACGTTCAAGGTATAAGAAAGTGCAAACGTGGAAGTCAAGGGAAAAGAACGATTTAGAAAAATAGATCTTTACTAGCTTGGAAAGATGGGAGGGCCTCAACCACCCTATCGTTGATCATAAGAACTCAGTCTTATCTAAGTTAGCAAAGGGAAATGAAAGAAAAGATAGGTAAGAAAAGGTAAGAGCCAATCGTCGCCATGCTCTGTCTAGATAGTAGAGCCTTCATCCTCACTTTCCATATGCTCGTCCTGCTCAGGTTCCCCTTCCGTCCCTTATCCTCCCTCTTTTGCGATGTCAGTGTTATATGGTTCTCATCACGTACAGCCTCCTTCTCCGGTCCTGTGTAAGTCAGCTCAATGGTCAACAACACCATTCGTTTCTCCAATCGTGACTGTCAGTCACTGGTAGGTTTCGTCTTCCTTTGAGATGTTGCACTGCATCGCAGGCCTTACGTAACTCCCCAAAAGTGTGTGTAATACGCCCCGATCTAATGTGTTCCCATGAATCTACCATATACTTATGGGTAACAGGGATATGCAGTCATACGTCCGCCCGCTCATACTAGGCGTAAGGTACTAAAGTAAGAAATAAGTTCTATATGTGTAACCCAGTCCCGTCTGAGTTTCGAATGGAAGTAAGAAAGATCAAGCAACAAGGAACAGAAACTAATTGTCTCCTTGCTCAGTGAAAAAGGATAAGTCTCAGTATTTGAATTGCTTCACAGTTGGTTCGATTTAATGGTACCACGTCATGCGCATCGTGCAGCTTCCTGTGTACGTGCGCCACAACGCTCGCAAGGGCTCCCTCCCTTGTACTATTGTTGTTTCCTCATCCATGAGGTTTGTTAAGATACTACTCCCAGTAATGCGCCACCTGGTGTAACCCTGGGTTCCCACCATTGACGTGTTCAGAATTAGGTCTAGAACTAGAAGATAACATATCTCCCGAAGTCATATGTTGTAGATATATGTAGCTAAAAGCTAGTTGTGCACTTAGGTTGTGAGTGTACTTATGCTATGATGATTATAGACTAGACTCAACATGCAGTCCTAGTTCACTATAACCAATGGCTCTGATACCAATCTGTCACACCCTCAAATTTCCACTGCGGGGTTTATACCGCGAGGCGCATGACATACCAGGATCCCATAGCCATAAGTCATATGAACGAACTCTAAATGCCCAAACCATTTAGTTCGTTTTCAAAACCAAGTTTAGTTAAGCTGCGGAAGCGTAAACCAAATTTAAACCTTTTAAAACCATGCGCAAAACAACGCGCCCAAATTAAAACCATATGAAAGAAAATGTAAAAACATAATATGTAATTTAGGTGTATGCCCAAGACCCCAAATGCAGTGAAGTGTGCAGTGCTTTCTAATCCTGGCACAGGAAGCTAACTACCTGCAAAAGCATGTAAATCGTGGGTCAACAAACAATGTTGGTGAGTTCACTAAGTAAAGTAGATGAATGTGTAACTGCGCTGGTTTCCGAAACCACGTAAACAAGTAATTGAGTTGGTTCCAAGAACCGTGTAAACACTAGTTCGTCGCATGTCAAGGGTAGCTAGCCCATTCATGATAACTAACACCGAATATACCGAACTGCTATGTACGTGTAGCCACAAATGTGAGCCGCATGCCTGACATCATTGTCTATCCACAATGATAAAGTTTCGTTAAGTTATAGTTTACGCCTGCGCTCCCCGAGCCGGTGTGAGGTTTGTAAGACCTAATAGCGCTATCAACTAATAACCCGCTTGCCATAACCCGGCAACTCATTCGGTACGTGAGGACTTACAGATGATAGAGTTGGTTTAGTTCATCAAGGACACAATTTGCGAACTAGCAAAGTAAACGATCCACACAAGGATCCATCAAAGTAAACGACCCACACAGGGATCCATAGCATCCCAACCAGGGATATGTAAGTAGTCCCAAACCGGACTAGAAAAACGTTGAGTAAGTTGTCTCATACCTGAGACGCATGCTTTTGAGAAAAAGAGTAGTGAAACTCACCTTAGGTTGCACGTGAATGATCCAAATCCCTCAAACAGTAACGAGCTACCGACTCCCTATTACAAGTGTCACTAGGTGAGTATATGTGCATACCAACACATCATGTAACTTGATTGTCCGAAACTTCTAAAGTTCCAAATCGTGTAATGACGCCTAGTGACTCTACATGCACAAGTAAGTCCTACGTATCCCGTTGGTGATCATAATGATTATTGTCAGTTTTATACCTTATACACATCTCCTATAAGTATTCATATAAGTTCATGTCAAATACATATCACATAAGACTCCAAATAGTCACATAAACACATAATACACAATCTGCGTTTTTAGGACAGATTGTGCGCCATGAAAACTAATTTATTTAAAATACCAAATCAATGAATTAAACTCCCAAATTTTTACTGAATATTCTTTGGGATTTATTTAATAACCCATATTTTGTTTTTGTCCTAAAACCAAACACAAAAATTATTAAAATTCATACAACACAGCTATGTCCAGAACTTTCCACAACAGGTCAGTTTAGTAGAAAAATTCCCAAACATTGTGTATTCATCCAAACAAGGTGAATCCACTTGAAAAAGCCAAATTTTTCCAATATTGACCTCCTGTCAAAATTTCATAACTTAATTTTTTGTAAAACTTAAGTTATACCCGTTTAAAGTTGACTCAATTTATAACTCCGAAATTCTGATATGACCTTTAATCAAATAAAATTCCAAAAACATATCAAACGACATCCAAAACAGATGATTTTGCCCATTCTAAAAATCTAAGACCATGTACAATCCATTCATGCAAGGAATCGATCAAAACAACCAATTTAACATCAAGATACAGCCCTACAAAACACCCTAATGAATCTGCCAGAAACTGAAACTTGCTCCCCAAGTTATTCGCAAACCCTAATCATACATAAAAATCTCTAATACATGCATAACTCATATTATTCTGATTAAACACATATATAATCATGTAAAAACCCTAATTATGATTACTAACAACCATCATCATCATCATCAATACACAATGAACATTCAAGAACTCCTACTAACATGTGTTATGCGATTTATATGTATGCATGCCTTATGATTTTTAAACTTTTTAATCATTAATAACCATCATAATATATGTAAAGATTATACCTTTCAAAGCAAGAGTCCTCAAAGCCTAAAGATTGCACCACAACTAGCTTGAAGGAATGAGTAGGATTGATGTTTGTTGAAAATCAAAGGGAAGGGGATGGGGGTGGGTT
This sequence comes from Ambrosia x helenae, assembly GCA_030844895.1. Taxonomy (NCBI): domain Eukaryota; kingdom Viridiplantae; phylum Streptophyta; class Magnoliopsida; order Asterales; family Asteraceae; genus Ambrosia; species Ambrosia x helenae. The sequence continues at coordinate 95,484,799 of CM061229.1, forward strand.
CACGGCGCAACAAGGGAGGAAGGGGTAGGTTTTTTTTTTTTTTTGTCTCCTAATTATAAGAGGGCTTGGCTTGTTCCCCAAGCAATTGGGTATTAGGGCCCCTTTTAGTCCATTAACTGGACCCGTTAGTCATGTTCTAGTCCAATACTGGGCCCGATGATATTAATCACCCTAAATTGCATAAAAACTATTGTTTTTATTATTTCATAACATATCAATCATAAGATTCACGTAACTTTCATGGTTTACATATTAATTCTTAGTCAAGCGACAATTCACATAAGCATGTACTCCACACAAACATGTAACACTACGTCCATCAGAATTCTATTGTGCTTATTATTATGCTTGCCAGATTAATCACCAACGTTCGGGATGCAGGACTCGTGTGTGTGACAAAACAAGGTTTTTCCTACTTATAACATATGTTAATAACATCTAACATATGTTAAGCCTACTAAACTAACCCTAGTTAAGTATTTGATCACTGTGAATATGCAAGTTAACTAGAGTTCAGTAAAAAGTGTTAACCTGAAAATGCGGGGTATCACACCCACGGCTTCGACAATAAGTGACTTTCCATTCCCAACGTAAAGTGTTCTTTGGTTTCTTGCCAGCTTCTGGATTGTACGGAATCCCTGAAGAGAATTGGTCACATGGACCATAGAACCAGAGTCAAACCACCAAGTATTAGATGGAACATTTAAGTTAAAGGACTCAAGTATCATAAGTAGATGATTACCTTTCTTAGTTAGCCACTCCTTAAATTCATGGCAGTCCTTCTGCTTATGTCCTTCTTTCTTACAGAACTTGCAGAGGAACTTACCTTTGGAGTTCTTATGGCTAGATGAGGAACTTGCTTCATTCCTCTGGGTTTTAACATTATGATTCTTGTTAGATTGTCTCTTCCTCTTCTTTGGATTAGCGGTGGTAAGGTAAGCAACTTCAGGTCTCTCCAGCTGCATCCGCTCTTCCTCTTGCACACACATAGCGATCAACTCCTGCATTGTCCACTTTTCTTTCTGTGTGTTGTAGTTGATCTTGAAAGCATCATAAGCAGAGGGTAGAGAAGTCATGATGAAATGCACCAGGAAACCGTCACTAATCTCCATTTCTAAACCCTTAAGCTTATGGGCCATATTGTTCATGGACATAATATGCTCATGAATACCGCTTCTCCCGTCATACTTAGTTGTCACAAGTTTCAGGATAAGAGTGGAAGCATGCGCTTTTGAGGTTCCTTTGAACTGATCCTCCACAAAAGCCAGATATTCTTTAGCAACATTAGAATCTGGAATAGATCCTCTAATAGGCATGCTAATGGAGTTCTTAATGAACATGAGGGACATACGGTTGCATCTCTCCCATTTCTCATGCACCATTTTATTAGCAGCGGTGCTTTTGCCAGTGAGTTCGGAAGGAGCATCCTCTCTCAATGCGTAATCGAAATCCAGCAGTGCCAAAGTTAACATAAGCGAATCTTTCCAGGCAGCATAGTTATCACCAGTTAAGGTAGTGATGCCGCAGTTGGGAGCTAATAGTGGAAAAATGAGAATAGTAAGATACAACATTAGAGAAGAACTTATAGTGATCTAAGGGGGGCAACTAATTATCTAAGGCATGCAGGACGTAGACCATTATACTAATGAAGCTGTGATAACTATTCATAACACCAAAAACATAAGCTACTTAAATACAATGCTCTAGCTTTGGCTATACGTTATTTATTTAAGTATTAAATTGTCGACAGTGAATGTAACCCATCACCTTTGGGCAGAAGTGAAACATTCAAAGTCCTAATGCAATACGCTCAGTTCACTAACATAATCTGTTACACATCACCTTTGGGCAGAAGTGAAACCTTATGGCACTTATGTGAATGAGCTACAATGCTTAACGAGATCTATATAACCACCTAATGTGACACATCACCTTTGGGCCGAAGTGACACCTCGAATGTTATTGCAAGTTAAGCAAGGTCTAAGTAATGATAAAACTGATACGTTAGGTTTCATCAAAATATTTCATTAGTGTAGGTGCATATATGCGACTAATGCTTTGGATTAGATAAACTATATGTTTTGTTTTCTGTCGAAGGTGCGAAGGTAAGATTTGGAAGGTGCGAAGGAGAGTTTTAGAAGGTGCGAAGGAAGAAGTTTTGGGCGAATGAAGACTGTTTATTATGTAGTTTGGTTCGACCGTTCACAATGGGCGAACCTGCACATTCGCATGAACAAAATGGGCGAATGTGCAGTCTATAAATAGGCAAACTCAGTTTTTGTAGTTAACTTTGAGTCATTTATTTCCCGCCACTTTCTGAATTCTCTCTGTAACTTTTTATAAACTTGTTTTGCGTCTAATCCTTGATTGTAATCACTTTTCTACGTGTATTCAAGTTTGTTTATTAATGAAAAGCTTTGAAAATGATGATTTGTGTGTGTTTATCTGATTAGTTATCATTTTGTGCTGGTTTTGGGGATTCCGCACCCAAAACTAAATTGTTTGATTGTCTTTGTAGCTTATCGATCCTTTCACGCGCATACAAAGTGGTATCAGAGCCATTCTGAATCAAACAACCACAAATTGATAGTTTCTCAGTTGATTTTGACCCAAATTTGATCAAAAATTTTCTGTTTTAAGTGAACAAACTGAAATGATGTGTTTTTGATTGATTTCACCTTGATTTTGAGTTTGAATTGGATAATTCACTTTATTAAAGTTGTTCCAAATTATATCCGATTCAAAACCTGATTAAGATCATCAAATTCCATCAACTTTTGATAAACATGATCAAATATAACTGATTTTCAAAGAATAACCGTTTTTGAAATCACAGGGGTCGAACGAGAGAATTTGGTCGAAAGTGGCAGTGTATTAGGTCGAACGAGGGTTTTTGTGGTCGAAGGAGTGAATTTAGTGGTCGAAAGTGAACTTTGATTGCTTATATTTTTCATTCGCACCATTGTGTCTCATTCGTATTATCGTTCGGTCGAAGGAGATTTGTAGAACGGTCGAAGGAAGATTCAAGCGGTCGAAGGAGTTTTGATATTTGTTTTTCCACATTCGTATCAGATTATTTGGTCGAAGGAGAAGATTTTTCTCATTCGCACCTCCGTTTATACGAAGGAGATTTCTGTTTTTGGAAAAATTTTAATCGTTTCGTGTTTGTTTGTTTGATTGTTTGCAGGATACAATGTGGAACTTTCCAACAACCCCTAGACCTACTCATGCACCACAACAACAACAAGTTCAAGATCCATGGACAGTAGCGGCACAAAAGACTAGTCAATCATCACAGCCGATCAATTATATGGCTATGACTAGTTCGGCACCACAACAAGTTGTTCAATCAGTACCACAACCGATTGATAACTATTGGGGAGTCGCCGCAGCAGCAGTCCATTCCCAAACGACCAACGCTATTTCTACTCTCATTCATGATCTATCTTCTGGAAGCGGCAATCGTCCACCAAAGTTAATGGACATGAAGGAGTATAACACTTGGAAGACGAAGTTTAAGATTCACGTTGAGGGACAAGGACTTGAAGGAGCAGAAGCATGGCAAATGATCGTAAAGGGTTACGTTGCTCCCATTATAGAGAATACTGGAGAACCAATCCCTTTGGAGAATTTGGCGGATGACGAGAAGAAAAGGTTTGCTATTGAAAAGAAAGCATTTTCTCAGCTATCTCAGGCGATCAACACTGATTTATTACATCAGTTTGGATCGTGCACTACATCCAAACAACTTTGGGATGTGCTGAGAAATCGTCATGATGGAAATGAAAAGACCAGGAAGCTTAGGATGGAGGAGCTTCGAAAGGAGTTTGAAAACTTCAGTTATATGGGTAATGAGACCCTAAAAGAGTTGGTTCCAAGGTACTGCCATTTGCTCACCGAATTGTCGAGCTATGAAATCAGCATTCCAATGACGGAATTAGTTGATAAATTTGCTGATGCATTACCACCCTATTGGAATCAACATATTGAAGTGTTGAAGGAGAAGGATGCTTACCAGTATTGGACCATTAATGAGTTTATTCAAAAGCTGGAAAACAAAGAGATGGAGGAAAAGAGAAAAGCTAAGAGAGCTCAGATTCCACAGAATCCTGATTTATATGTGAGTGGAACATCTAACTCTCTTTCTGCTTCAAGCACCACATCTACTGTTGCACCTCACATAGCATGTGTGTCTAATATTGTTGAACCAACAAAAGCACCCATTAACTACCTTGCTCAAACTTCATCTTACACACCATCATACCCACAACAACCATATCAAACACAAAACTTTATTCCACCATTTTCACCATTACAACAAGCCGCATGCTATACATCAAGTCAACAGCAACAACAACAATATCTTCCTCAAGTGAACCAGATGCAGATCACTCAAGCACAATCAAGTCTAAATCCGATTGTGTTAGAGACATCAAACCTTAACAATGTGACTGTTGAAATTGCTCAACAGCATGTTGCTCTAGTATCTGCCATGGTTGCTTCTTACAACGGTTTGGTAGCAAGTCAGATTGGTAACAATAATCTCACCAATGAAGACTATGCTCAAATCGATAAAGAGGAAATGGAGTTGATGGACATTCAGTGGGCTTTTGCAAGCATTATGAGGAGAGCCACTGATTTCATTCAGAAGACTGGCAGGACTGATCTCTCAACCTCTCCCAATACCACATACGGATTCAACAAAGCAAAGGTTACTTGCTTTAACTGTGGTGAAAAGGGACATTTTAAAAGGGAGTGCACACAACCAGCACAACAAGGTAACCGAAATCCTTTCAATTCTTCATACCAAAACCGACAAAACCAAAACCAGAATCAAGTGTCTTACAACAATCCAAACATATCAAGCTTTCAACCACAAAATCAAAACACTTACCAGAACCGTCAACAAAACAACAACACCAGACAATCCACAACACAAAATCAATCTCAACAAAACCCAAACCGAACTATTGTTCCTATTTCTACACCCAACACACAAAACCAAAACCAAACTGATACTCAAAACCAAGCACTTGTTATTCAAAAGGATGAAGGTTTTGACTGGACTGGTATGCAATTGGGGGTAGAGGAAATCACTGCTGGGAATGTTGCATGTGTGGCACAGCAGATGAAGTTGGATGAGAATGAGGAAGTTGAAGAAGAGGTTGTGATTGAAAAAGTATCAGAGTTGAAGATTGAAGAAGTGAATGATGATGTGATTGACGAAGCGAATGATGATGTGATTGTTGAAGGTGAAGACAAGAGATCGGGAATGATTCTTGATTCTGTCACCGATGTTGGAGATCAATATGACTCAGCGTACTCGGATATGGAGAGCGAATCTGACTCAGAGACTAGTGTGAATTCACTAGATGATGATATTGACCAATTGCTAGCTGAAGCTGACTTCCTGATGACTCGCAAGTCATGTATGGTGGATGATGCATGCACCAAGATTGACTACTCCAAATTTTTTGCAGGAAAGGAAGCTCATTTTGCTCTAATGGCCATGACAGAACCTCCTAAACCGGTAAGTTCTGAAACTCAATCTTGTGTTAAATGTGATAAGTGTGCTGATTTTGAAAAACTGACTGATGAAAATAAGCTGCTCAAGGTTCAACTTGAGAGTGCAAAAATCAACTGTCAGATTTATCAAAAGGACTTAAAAGATTTCAACAAAGTTCTTGATGGTTATAAAAAGGATGTGTCAGAATTGAAAAAGACATTATCTATCAAACAACTTGCCATTAATAATTACATAAATGAAATGGAAAACACTAAATTAGAAATGGCAACCATCAAGTGCTTTGCGGAAAAAGTTAACAAGAAACTAGAAAGTTACAAGCATATTGCATACGTAGTTGATCATATCATTGAAGAACCCTCCCAGACAAATAGTGCAAACTATAAGTCAGTTCCATCTCCGGTATTGTTTGAGAATCACACTTTACATGCAATACCACCGGAGACTTTAATTCATCCTGATCCCACACCAGAAAATGAACCTAACACTTCCAGTGTCGGGGATCCATATTCTGATGTGAGACCAGTTTTGGGAAATACAGAGGGTGTGGTCGCTACAGATGATTCAGATGAAGAAGATGAATCATCTGAGACGGTTGAAAGTGATAGTGATATCCCTGATGAAAATCATATAATCACTACTGAGCCAGTCTCACCGTCTCAGATAATCCATCCAATGGCAAATGCACATCGCAAACATGAGAGTAAGAAAAATGACAAATTTGCTGGTAAAAGTTTTGAAAAGGAAAAGGTTAAGAATGTTAAAAAGAAGGTTGAAATTAAAACTGAGAAAAATATTGAAAAACCGGTTGAGAAGAAAAATGATTTAAAATCTGAGAAAAATAATGATGTGAGCAATAAAGTGCGTGATAAACCTGTCAAAATCTTCTATCGGATGCAAGGCTCCGATAAGATTTTGTCTGATGATGAGTTTCCGATTCAGTTTGTCAATTACACAAAAATCGAAAAGATCTGGCAGGAAAGTACGATTTGGTTCCCAAAATCTGAAAGAACCAACGACATTCCTCAAGAGATTTTAGACAAACTTTATTCGGAAAAGGATGCAAAGGTCAATGTCACACAGTTTGTTTTGCCTGTGCACAAAGAAAATAGTTTTATTGAACCAACTTACTCAAAGGATCCAGCTCCTGAGAGTTTAAGGAAACAATGCATGGTCGATCGATATCCTATTGCTAGTTTTTCCAAGTCGCCGATCAAGGAAAACTACGAGGAATACCGTGCGTGTTATAAGTGTGGGGAACGGGGACATTTACTTGCCGCCTGCCCATACGTACGACACAAAAGGCACGAGGTGGAAATGAGGCAATATCATGAGTATCCGGTTGACAATTATGGCTATCAACAGAGGCGGCATTTTTCTCAACAACATTTTTATAATCAAAACAATTTTTACAACAAAGGGGAAAATCGGCCGATGACGTATGATAAGCACAACCGGAAGATCACTGATAAATCTAGTAAGAAACCTCAGATGAACTCAACTGCTGATACCAAAAAGGTTAATTCTAACCTTAATGGTACACAATCAGTTGGACCTGTCTCTGTTAAATCAGAGAAGGTAACCAAGAAGGTTGCTTTAAAAGAAGAAGTAAAGAAACCGACTGAGACTTCAAAATCTCAGATTCGGATCTTGAAAAGATCTGAGCAATCTTGGTCATCTAAGGAATCTGAAGGAGCTTCTACTTCACAAAGCAAGAAGAATGAGAAAGAGAAAGTTGTTAGTAAGGAGAAAGGGGTTGAAGTAACTCCAGTTGTTTGTGATCAAAAAGACTCTTTGAAACAACCTGTTCAAAGACCCAAGACCAACCAGGCTTGGGTCCCCCGAAAGAACTAACTGATCTACTTTAAATGTGCAGGGAGCTCCAGCTGGCCCTGTTAGCAGTCTATGGATTGTTGACAGTGGAGCTTCTGGTCACATGACAGGGGACCTCGCGCTACTCTTTGACATCAAAAATATTAACGGAGGTTATGTGGCTTTTGCTGGAAATAAGGGAGGCTACATCACTATGGAGGGGAGTGTAAGCAATGGGGTCGTAACATTTGAGCGGATTTCTTATGTGAAACAAATAGATTATAATTTGCTCAGTGTTAGTCAGATTTGTGATAAACAATTTTCAGTGTATTTTGATGACAAATCCTGTTATATCTTGAAACCTGGGTTTGAATTACCAAAAGAGTGGGTGATGCTGAAGGCACCGAGAGTTAACAACTTGTATATTCTCGACATGTCTAAAGCAATGACCACCCATGGCCAAGTCACGTGTTTCCTCTCCAAAGCTACAGAAAAAGAATCCATTATGTGGCATAGGAGAATGGGACACATCCATTTGAGAAAGATGAATCAGCTTGTGAAGAATGAACTTGTCACGGGAGTTAATGTCAAACACTTCCATCTGAATGACAAGTGTATCAGTTGCAAGAAGGGCAAGCAACACAAACAATCCCATAGACCAAAGAAAGTTAATTCTGTTGAGCTGCCACTAGAACGTTTGCATATGGATTTATTCGGTCCAGTCAGACGTAAAAGTCATGCCGGAGAGTTATACTGTCTTGTGGTGACTGATGATTATTCTAGATTTTCATGGGTAATGTGTTTGCATCAGAAAAGCGACACTTTTGACAACTTGAAGGTTCTGTTTACACGTCTGGAGAATTTATATGGTCTGAAGATCAAAAGAATCCGGAGTGATAATGGGACGGAGTTTAAAAATGCTCAGATCGAGGATCTTTGTGCAAACAAAGGAATTCATCATGAATATAGTGCTCCGTACACACCCCAGCAGAACGGTGTCGCAGAGAGAAAGAACAGGACTCTTATAGAGACGGCGAGAACTATGCTTGCGGATTCAAATCTTCCAGTCATGTTCTGGAACGAAGCTATTTACGCGGCATGTTATACTCTTAACCGTGTTTTGACAGTGAAGAAGTTTGGCAAGACTTCTTATGAGCTGTTGAACCGTCGCAAGCCGAATCTTGAGTATCTAGAACCATTCGGTGCCCTATGTACAATGTTGAATCCTTCGGAAAAGTTTGCACCAAAGGCTGAAGAAGGTTATTTTGTTGGATATGCAACCCCATTAAAACGGGTATTCAACAAAAGTACTCGAAAAGTCGAGGAGTGGGCTAATGTCGAAGTTCAAAGATATACACAAAATGTACAAGGTGGAGGACCAGATTGGATGTTTGATTACAAAGATTTCTTTGAATCATTCAATCTAGATAGCTTGGTTGAAGAAGCTGTACTTCGATTATACTACGAGGTCGAAAACGCCGGAACTTCACCGTTAGTGCGTCCGATCACGGTAACCCCCAAGCAGCTTCTAATGATGCCACTGCTCCTGTATTGGAAGAAGAGGTGTTCCAAGAAGCTTCTACATCGCTTAATTCATCCGAATCTGAATACGAAGACGATGATGCAACAAGTGAAGCTATTCTGGACAATGCTACAGTGACACCACCAGTGAACCCATCTACTACTGATGCTTCAACATCGAATGTGGGTAATGATCTGGATTCTACAGAGAATTTGACAACTCAGACGGGCGTACAAGTACCTGATTATCCGGAATCTCGGATACATCGGATACACCCGCTTGAACAAGTTATCGGTGATCCTGGTAGCAGTGTAATGACAAGAGGACAGCTGAAGAATGCTCAAGCACCAGACAACATTGGCAATCTTGCTTTATATGCCAAAATTCAGAAATCTGGTTTTCAAAATGACTGGTCATTTGCTTGTTATGTTTCGCAGGTCGAGCCGCGGACATACAAGGATGCTCTTTTGGATGACGCCTGGGTGGAAGCAATGCAGGAAGAGTTATTACAATTCCAGAAACTTGGTGTATGGACCCTGACTGATTTACCTCCTGGAAGGAAGAAGATAGGCACTAAATGGGTGTTTAAGTGCAAGAAAGATGATAGAGGAGTCATTGTGCGAAACAAAGCTCGTTTGGTGGTTCAAGGTTTTCATCAGGTTGAAGGAATCGACTACAATGAAATCTATGCACCGGTTGCACGCTTGGAAGCTATCAGAATGTTCCTCGCGTTTGCATCATGGAAGAAATTTAAGGTGTATCAGATGGATGTAAAGAGCGCATTTCTTTACGGTGTGGTCAAAGAGGAAGTTTATGTAGGTCAACCACCGGGCTTTGAAGACCCAATCCACCGGGATAAGGTTTATGTTTTAAACAAAGCACTGTATGGTTTGCACCAAGCTCCGAGGCAATGGTATGAGGAGCTGAGCACGTATCTTCTCTCGAAAGGATTCAAACGCGGACTGGTTGACTGCACCCTGTTCACGAAAAGATCAGGAGATGACTTGCTTCTAGTACAAATTTATGTTGATGATATTATTTTCGGGTCTACTAACGAACTTCTGTGCAGGGAATTTGAACAAGTTATGCAGGAGAAGTTTGAGATGAGCGCTATGGGAGAAATGCAGTTTTTCCTCGGCTTGCAGGTGGAGCAAAGACCAACGGGGATCTTTATTCACCAAACCAAATATGTATCTGAAGTCTTGAGCCGGTTCCAGATGGATGATTCCAAGCCGATGGATACCCCGATACAACCCAATCACGGGATTGGAGTTGACCTTAAGGGGGAGCTGACAGATCCTTTTACATTTAGAGCAATCATCGGATCTCTGATGTACCTAACAGCGTCTAGGCCTGATATAATGTTTGCGACATGTCTTTGTGCTCGTTATCAATCGAAGCCGAAACAAAGTCATTTAGCAGCCGCGAAGCGTATCCTTAGATATCTGAAGGGTTGTCCATCAAAAGGACTATGGTACCCTCATGATGATAATTTTGACCTAATCGCTTTTAGTGATGCAGATTGGGGTGGCTGTGACAAGGACAGCAAATCCACAACGGCTGGATGTCAGTTTATGGGGAGCAGGCTCGTGACCTGGCAATGCAAGAAACAAACCGCAGTTGCACTATCCACATGTGAAGCAGAATACGTTTCAGCATCGAGCTGCTGCTCACAGGTTCTTTGGATCCAACAGCAGATGGTGGATTACGGTTTGCAATTTCTTAAAACCCCTATTTACTGTGATAATGAGGCCGCAATCGCATTAACAAAAGACTTAGTAAATCACTCAAAGGCTAAACATATTCGGATTAAATATCATTTTATCCGTGATTGTTATGCTAAAGAGTTGATCGATATGGTCAAAATCCACACTGATTACCAACGCGCAGATCTTTTTACCAAAGCTTTTGACAAATCCAGATTTGATTATCTTTTAAAAGCTAATGGTATTAAGGAAAAACAGGACTGATCACCACCTCAGTCTATCACTTTTTAGTTTAAATTTTTACTGCTTTTCAGAAAAATTTCGAAAATCCAAAAAAAAAAAACATTGAAAAATTTAAAAATCCATAAAAATTAGAAAAATTTCTTTGCTGACTGCTATATCTTCTTCCCTTAGATTAATGCCGTCAGATTTCTGTGAACAAACGATATCTGGGCAATCACATATTTGAAATGCTCCAGCTTATCCTTGGGAACAGTAAATTCGAAAATTTATAAAAATCAGAAAATTCTAAAATGATTTCCTGGAGTATAAAGGGAAATGATAGTACATCAGTGGGGATCTGACACATTCTAAATAATGTAATGCTATATAGGGCGTGTGTCTGAGTCTGTGCGATGTGCTGATAGGCTTCGTAGACCTATTACTGCGTGTCTGATACATACATATCAAACGATTTGTTGTGTGGATGAACTCCTCATGGGCATATGGTCTTAGTACCGTAATTTCGTTTGATAGGGTATTTGTACAAAACTCGGAGGTTTAGGGTCGTTATGTTATTAGTTGTCTGGGGATAGCCTCTCTGATCTTTTGCTGTAAGTCATTACGGACCTAGATCAGACAGGGTGTCTTTATAAAAGAGCTATATGCCAAATCCTAAAGTTACCGAATTGAGGAACTTTTCATGTTATATGATGATCAAAGATTATCTATTACATCGTATTGATCACTGATGCAAATCATGATTAATATCAGTCCTCAACCTGGTATAGTGCATATGTTACTTTGCTGCATTAACTTGCTGACCTGTATACCTCTATGCATTATATCTTGTACAATTACAGACAACAAAAGCATAATCACGCTTTACAATGAGTTTTTGTGCATTTACTTCTTGATACGGGAGTATGTCGTGTGCGTGGGAACCACAGACAATTGCGTTTATACTATATATATCAGTATCAGTTTAAAGCACTGCATAAAAGTCTGCATGTGAGTTTATGTGGATCACAATATCAGCAGTTGCCAGATCACACATTGTCTTTAATGATAATAATTTCAAAAAGATCAACGGTGTGATCAGATTTCTCATAAACTGATATGATCCTTTTTCCGGAATCACAAAAACATTTACAGTTTTTCATTTACATTTTCGCATTTTATTTTACTGTCAAAAATTACAAAACCCAAAAAGATTTTAGGTGTGTTTTAGCATAAACTTTAGAAAATCCAAAAAGATTTTGCTTTTTCATCTTATTTTTGATAACTGATGGTGGTTGATGTCGATTTTCTAAAACTTGGTACACCAATTGAGTTTTGTGATCTTTATAATGTGAAAATATGATGATTGGATGCTTAAAAGTTGAGAAATAATTGAATCGGGATTCGTTTTTGCATTTTGGAAAATTTTCAAAAATTCCAGTTTACATTCGCCCATTCGTTTGGTCGAATGTGGAATTTTACAGTCTCATTCGTATGTTTTGACGGGCGAAGGAGAGTGTTCTTCATCAATTTCTCATTCGAACCCTTTTGCCTCATTCGAACCCTTTCAATAGGGTCGAAGGAGACAAAAGTTTCTCCTTCGTATGGTCAAAATGGGCGAAGGAGATTGCCTATATAAGTCCATCTGCACATTCGAACCTTCACTTATTTTTATCAGAATTTTTCATACTGTGTCACCTTGTTGCTCGTTTTCTTTACACTTTACCATTGTGTTTCTCTTGTTTAACTGATCATTTTGCCCTTATATTCACAGGTAAACATCAAGTATTGAGGGTTTAATCGTCATTTTTGTGTTTCGAACCCTAGGATCTAATTACAGTTCTATGTCTGTTCTTAATTACAATTGTTTGTGTCATTTCATTCTTTGTATGTTTTAGGGGGAGAAAATCCATCAAACAAGGGTTAAATCACATCTGATTGATGTGTTTGATCAAACCCACTGTCGAACCCTTGTTTTGATCAGAAAACATACATAGAATGGTTAATAATGATTGTTGTTTGGTTTAAATGGTTAATCGGTATGTTTAGTACATGATACAATCAAATGATCATGTTTGTAATGGTTAAAACTCAGAATTGAAATTTTGAAAATCTGTTTCACTTTCGTCTGTTTACGAGTGGGCGAAGGAACAATTTCCGGTCGAATGAACTATAATTTCTGGTCGAATGAAGACAACCGGTCGAATGAAAAACTTTTTGGCTAAAATGTCACATTCGTACCAAATATTCACATTCGAACCCTGTAAATCACTCATTCGCACCCCCGTTTGGGCGAATGAGAAGGTTTTACCAAAATTTTCAATTTTTGAAATTTTACGATTTCTAACTTGTGTTTTTGATTTGTTTTGCAGATTCTAAACATGTCTGAACATGAGAAAACCACAGAGCAAGCCGGATCTTCTTCCCAACCAGCTAAGACGAAACAGTTGGACTTTGAAAATGCACACAACTGTTGTGCGTATTTGGGAGATGTGAAGAAGCACGTTGAATTTACCGAGATCATTGATTACTTCAAGAGATGCCGAGTACTTGACGCGATTGCTACACCTGCCGTCATTTACAGGGATATCATGCAAGAGTTTTGGGAGAACGCCAAGATGGACTTCTGGAAGTGTCAATCTTGTTTGATTAGCAAAGTCCAAGGTCAGAGGATTATAGTTTGTGAAGATGATCTTAGAGAGGCGTTGAATCTTCATGATGAGAAGGATGACCCAAAAGAGTTGGAGTTTATGGATCAAAGGAAGTGTTTCTTGAGGATGAAGTATAATGGTCCGATCACCGATGGTTCTCTACATAAGGGAAAACTGTGCCCTCAGTTTAAATATTTGGCACATGTTTTAATTCACGTGTTTGGATCGGCTGCGGGTGGATTTGATTTAATGAGGAAAAGCATAAGCTCGATGATGGTGGCTTTAATATTGAACAAACCGTTCAATGTTTCTGGGATGCTTATGAATCATCTACTAGAGCCAGTTAATGGAACAAGGACACTAAAGTTTTTATTATATCCTTGGTTTCTACAGATGGTGTTTGATAATAAGTATAAAGACTTGAAGAAGGATCCAAAACAGATTGTGGTTCAAGAGCATATGACGTTGAACACACTTGCCAGGATGAAAGCATACAAAGGCTTATCTGCTGATGAACGTCCTCCAGTTAGGCGTTTATTTGGTCATTTGGCGAATATAAACTATGAGGATCCAGGAAAAGATGATCCAGGGAAAGGGAAAGTGAGACATGATGATAGCAATTCTGATACTGATGATCCTTTACATCATATTGATCCTGATGCAAAGCGAAAGAGACAGATAGTGAATGTGGGAGCTAAGGGTGGCAAGATGAAAAAGAAGGAGGTGACTATTAAGGTTGTTGAACCTGAGAAGGAGAAACAGAAGTCTGCTCCAAGGAGACAGAAGAGTAAAGCTCAAAAGGGTTTACATTTAGTAGATGAAGTGTCTGTCGATTCTGAAGAGACACAAGAAGACGAGAGATGGAATTCTGAGGCTGAAACAGTTGAGACCACCTTGCCCAAGGCCACTGAGGCTGGTGCGTCTGCTGGTGCTGAAGGTGAAGGTGTTAGGAGTCCAGTTGAAGACGATTTTGTTTTGAATGTTGATGAGATTGAAACTGGTTCTCCTGTTCAAGCACAGAAAAAGAAGAAACAGGAGAAACCGAGTTTGAAGAGAAAGAAAGAACTTGAAATGTTGATGGCTGGAAAGAATTTACCACCAGCTACTAGTTCAAAGTCACTGGTTGCTGAACAGGCACAGAAGAAACAGAAGACCACAACAACTTCAAGCACACCACAAACAAAAGGAATTCCAATGGATGATGTGAATGAAGCATTGGATAATGTGCTGAAGAAAATGAGAAAAGGCAAGATGCAAGAAGTTGTTGAACAACCTGTTAAGAAAAAGGTTTCTGTTGATAGTGATGTTATGAATGCTGTTAATCAACGACTGACTAAAATGATGAATATCATTAACAAACAGCAGAGTGAGATTGAACAGTTAAAAACGACTGACAAGAAGATGTTAGAGGTTGTAGTCACATCAGCGGATGATAATACTTTGATGAAGAAAACCATTAAGAGGTTGAAGAGGGAAAACAAAAAGTTGCTAAAGCATGAGCAACGGAATACAAGAAGAATAATAGCTTTGAAGGAGGAGAACAAAGAACTGAAGAAGAATAACAGGAAGATGGATAGTCTGATTCAAGACTTGTACAGTCGAGCTCCTCAACTTCAAGCTGGTGAGGAAGACAAAGAGTTAGATGAACAACAGGTTGATTATGAACCATCAGATGAAGAGGAAGATGATGAATTAGATGAAGATGCTGGAAATGATACTAAGAAGAAGAAGAAAGACGATAATGATGGTGATGATGATTCGAGTGGTGGTTCAGGTGAAAGCGGCTCTGCTTCTGATGATAGTGATGATGATAATGATGACGCTGAACAGTTTTCATACGAAAAGCGTGAAACAGATAAGGGTGGAGAATCAAGTTCGAAAGCTCCTGGAGAGAATGTAGATGATGATGATATTTTCTGGAACGAAAAACTAAAGTCATTGTCTAAAGAAGATAAAACTAAGTATCGTCAGATGTTAACTGATCGAGTCTGGACGATAGACATGACTAGCAGGTTTCCTGAAATATTTGAATCTGATAATAAACTCTTCGAATTGGAATATGATGACCCTGATCTTGAAGATGGGGAAGTGTCTGCGGCTATTTCAAAAGAAATTTTGGAAGGTTTAGCAAAGCAAGTGGGTAAGACGTTAGAAGAATTACTTGCTGATAATTTTATTCCTCTGATTCCTGAGAAAGAAGCTGGAAATCACTCAGATGATCGTGATGTTCCTGCATTCGAGGAAGTCGAGATGGAAGATATTACGAGTGATGAATATCCACAATATTTCAGAACAAATCAAGATTGTGGATTTTCATTCTCAGACGAATTGCTAAACCATGCTGAGAAAATAGCCAAAGAGAAGAGTAAGATGTTTGAAGATAAAATCTTTGAAGGGCATGAGAAGCCTCAGTTTGAACAAACAGACAGTTTGAAGGAGTTGTTGAGGAAACTGAAGGAGAAGGAGAATAACCGCCCTAAAGCTGATATTCAGGGAAGCTTCTACAAACTTCATAGCAGTATGTTCAAAGGTCGTGCCTTGGCCTGGAAGTTTGTCAAAGAGCTTAGATGTTTTGCAGTGAAATGGGAGAAGGGTATTCTATACTTTGAGAAGTTTCATCATTTAAAGACTCTTCCTTACTGGGCAATCAGGGATATTTGTCGTCACCGTCTAACGGGAGCGCCAAATAGCCAGATTGATTATTTTGCTGAGAAGATGACTCGTGAAAGTCGAACCGAGTGGAATTTGTTTAGACCTCAGTATCCAAAGAGGATTGAACACAAGAAGGAGATTAATGAGATAACTGGATTGCCCAAGGTCACTTTGAAGTATAAACCACCGCGAGTGCTGAAGAAAATTCCATTGTTGCATATTCCTCAGCATTTCGCTAAAGATTTTATCTGGTGGTACTATGATTGGAAGAGAGCAGAGGCCGTGATTGTGTTAAAGGATGGTGAGAAGGATTATAAGAAAGTGCTTATTTTTGATCCTATGTGGCTAATCAATTGTTCACATGAGGATATCATTATGTTATTCTATAATCCTATCTACTCTGACGCAAAAGATGCTGAACAAGCTGGAAAATACCAACGTGTGGTATTTCTATGCTTTGCGTATGACATCAACGCTGGATGTGACTTTGAGCAGAAGTTGGGAAAGACTGTTGAGAAGGTTGTGCCTGTGAAGAAATCAAAGAAGAAGATAGTTCAGGAACCGGTACTGACTAGAGATCAAAAGGTTATTCGACACATCAGATTAATGAACAAGATCATGGATGAACAGAGAAGATTACAATCCAAGCAATAGTCGAGGGGGAGTTTGTAGGTGCATATATGCGACTAATGCTTTGGATTAGATAAACTATATGTTTTGTTTTCTGTCGAAGGTGCGAAGGTAAGATTTGGAAGGTGCGAAGGAGAGTTTTAGAAGGTGCGAAGGAAGAAGTTTTGGGCGAATGAAGACTGTTTATTATGTAGTTTGGTTCGACCGTTCACAATGGGCGAACCTGCACATTCGCATGAACAAAATGGGCGAATGTGCAGTCTATAAATAGGCAAACTCAGTTTTTGTAGTTAACTTTGAGTCATTTATTTCCCGCCACTTTCTGAATTCTCTCTGTAACTTTTTATAAACTTGTTTTGCGTCTAATCCTTGATTGTAATCACTTTTCTACGTGTATTCAAGTTTGTTTATTAATGAAAAGCTTTGAAAATGATGATTTGTGTGTGTTTATCTGATTAGTTATCATTTTGTGCTGGTTTTGGGGATTCCGCACCCAAAACTAAATTGTTTGATTGTCTTTGTAGCTTATCGATCCTTTCACGCGCATACAATTAGTTAACGATAAACCTCCCGTTAGTGCATATTGAAACCCACGGAATCTTCTCTGGGGGTGCGGGGGGCATGGCCTCCCCTAATTTTTTAGATGTTTCCGTATTAATGGGTTCGTATTTGCTGAAAAATGGGTTTTCGCTAATGATATAATGGTTCGTAAATACCTTAATGCTCGAAACAGAAAGCTTGGCCGGACACTCTTATGGGTCGGACACAGGTCATGAGGTCGGACACAGTTATGAGGTCGGACACTCCTTTATGGTCGGACACAGTTATGAGGTCGGACACTCTTATGAGGTCGGACACAGTTATGAGGTCGGACACTCCTTTATGGTCGGACACTGTTATAAGGTCGGACACTCCATTATTGATGTCGGACACTCTTTCTGGTCGGACACCCGCTGTTCCTTTGTGAGCAAGTTTCTGGTGAGCTCATTTAGGAAACGATTATATCTCTTAATTTTAATTAGGATTAGTTAGGTTGTTGCCATATTTTAGGGAATCTTCATCCTAAATTTTAGCTAACAACAATCAATCCCAATTCTAAGCAAAACATAATCAAAATCTTGGTTTTCATCATGCATTCGAAGAACACTAAAACCGAAACTAAGAACATCATCATAAAATAAACACCACAACCGGAATCATAATCCTCAAACCTTAATAGATTTTATAAAAAAAAAACATCGTTCATCATCGATCTTGAATGCATTATGAGACCAAAATAATAAACGGCTGACAATATTTTTTTTTCGATTGACTTAATACGGCTGTTAAACATCATCAGCCGAAAGTCTGAGTTTTGAAACAGTTTTCCGATTTAGATTCCAGACTTATGGAAAACCAACAAAATCGATTATGAGCAACATCGCTCTGATACCACATGTTGAATCGATTTTGTTAGTATGTAATGGAAAACATATAAACATATACCTGAGAGATTCGTGAGACCTGCTACTGATGCTGAAAGCGTTGAGGTCGACATAACTGTCAGTCGGTTCGAGTTCCCTTTAGGGTATGCAGTTATGATGGCTAATGATCCTTTGCAGAATCGGTTATGGGAGAGAGGGTAAGGGACGAATTCTAAGAGATGTTATGATTCTTTAGTTGTGATCATCCTCCCTCAGGCCTAGTAATCTCTTCCTATTTATGCATACCCAGGGGACACTCTAGTTAGGCCCAACTAATGACAAGTCCGTCCATCAAAGACTAGTCAGTTATGGGCTTAGAGTATTTAGCAATTGATCAAACATAATATAAATGATTATAATGGCTACACCGATAAATATACAAGACATAACGTATATTTATTCCAACACCATACTCACCGCTATTTTCTGCATTAGTACAAACACAGACATGTCTTTGTGGCTACTTTTCATTATATTTGGTCAACATTTAATGTATTGTACGAACACCAGTTAACACAAGACCACATGAATGAGCTCTAAACCTCCACTTGCACCTCACCTCGTAGGCGGCCCAACCTTTTCTTTGGGAGGCTTGGGCTTGATCCTCACTGAATGCATGTGGGGGCGACCCAATGATGGATAGTTTCTACGGAGGCATGGTTCGATCCTGAGGGCAACCTGGTTAATTTTACACAGTTGTTACCCCAGCGTTCGCGTGTGGGGGCGGTATGGTTTCCGGGCGAAAGTCAGATTGCGCGGCAGCCAGGGCCCATAGAACATCACGCCCGTAAGAGCGGGGCTGACGAGTAGTCGCCTTTGATGAAAACTCGACGACCAATTCAGTCCAGTACATAAAAAATCACCGTTAAAAAAAACCATGAATGAGCTCTAAACAAATCAAACAAAGACTATGATGGGAAGTGGTCTCTGGCCTCATGCGCTTTGGTGGTGATCACGTGACACGTTATGGCTCACATTATGATGGGAAGCCATTCCCCCAATAATATATACACACCCAGACTGTGTTCATTTAGGGTATATGATTCTTTCTTTCTTTTTCTTTTTTTCCTTTTTTTATTCATTTTCTAAACACTAAGAGGCTATTGGGTAGTATCTTAATGGTCATTAAAATGCTACCTCTTAATAGTTTGACAAAATTACACAGATTGTCCTTTAATTATCACCCAAATTTCATCCTATGTCCCTTGTCTTTCATTTGCATTGGTTATGTCCTTTATTTTCTCAGTTCGTTACACCCTATGTCCTTTAGCCTAACTAGGTTAAAAAAGTTGGTTAACTTTATTTTCTAACTTTACACTTTTAGCCCCTGTAGTTTTCCTAAGCCTTAACTCTTTCTTTGTGGTTTTGGTCATTAAGAGCACCCAACAATTAAAACTACAAAGTTACCTAATATGCCCGTGATTATCTTTGCAGTTATCTGAAGTAAAAAATTATTTGAAAGAAATTTATGTTATTCAGCTTCTTCTTGTTTTTTTTTTTTTTTTTTTTTTTGGTTGTGTGTGACAAATTTGGTATAAACAAATCTGAATGTGTAGAGCTAATTAAAAAAAATTAAAAACACTGAGATATTCTCTATTTCATACAGATGTGAAAAGTAAAGACACATGTGTACACTTTTATATGTGCAGTTAATTCTCCACATTTTTATAATGTTGAGATTTACAAGCAACTGATTATCCGTATATTAATGTCTTATTCAGGGAAATCTGCTGCAATTCAATATGGTACTGGTTCCATCTTTGGTTTTTTTAGCGAAGATGTTATCACGCTTGGTGATCTTGTTGTGAAAGAGCAAGTACAGATTTTCCCGTGTAATGATTTTGGAAACAGAATGAATAACTGAATCGATTATAACAATACGATTGTATGCGGTTTCTTTTCATGATAATTCGTGACCGCTTAACAATCGTTCAACGATGGTAATGGCCGTTAAAATAAATGCCCTGTTTTAATATCGAATGAATGATAATAAGAATGAAGAGAACAGAGGATTTACGAACGTTTTTCTTTTGTGATTTGATTATACGATTCTTCGTTGGATTCCACGTGAATCTTTTGTGTTCTTGATTGCTCTTGGATAGTTTCGATGAATGGTTTTGTGATGCTCTGTTTTCTGTCCGAGTCGTAATAGTCAAAATTTGATTTTTGATTTCGATTTGTTCTTCGTTTCTTGGCTTTGATACCAGTTTTGTTGGATGATTTACAAAGAATATATGCAAACTTGTAACAAAACTGATGAAAAATAAATAATATTTGATTGAATGATTGTTTGAATACAAGGGAATGCCTAACCAAAACCACAAAGAAAGAGTTAAGTTTTAGGAAAACTACATGGGCTAAAAGTGTAAAGTTAGAAAATAAAGTTAACCAACTTTTTTAACCTAGTTAGGCTAAAGGACATAAGGCGTAATAAACTGAGAAAATAAAGGACATAACCAATGCAAATGAAAGACAAGGGATATAGGATGAAATCTGGGTGATAATTAAAGGACAATCTATGTAATTTTGTCTAATAGTTTATAGCATTTTAAATAGGGGTGGCAAAATGGGTAGGTTGGGTTGGGTTGGTTGATGGGTTAAGATGAGTTTGGGTTATGAAGGGTTTGGGTCAAGATGGGTAAATTAAAAAAATAGGATAGGATGTGTTAGGTCAGGATGGGTTTGGGTCTAGATGGTTTGGATTAGGATATGTTCACATTAAAATAGATTAAAATTTAAAAAAATAGTTAAAAATTTAAAAAGTAAAAAAAATAAAAAAAGGAAACAAAAAAAAATTTAAAATAAAAAAAAACAAATTTAAAATAAAAAAAAACAAAAATAAACTTAAAAATAAAATTTTAAGGGATCCGAAATATTTTATTTCAAACCGGACCGGTTCGACCCTATCGGGCTGGTTAACAACCCGGACCAGTACGACGCGGCCGGGTCCGGTAGCGACCCGAACTGTTTCGACCTGACCGGTCCCGTTAGCGACCAGGACCGTTTCGACCCGGCTGGTCCCGTTAGCGATCGGAACCGTTTCGACTCGACCGGGACCGGTAACGACCCAAACCGTTTCAACCTGACCCGTCCCGTAGCGACCCGGACAGACCCGGTAGCGACCCTGACCGTTTTGACCTGACCGGGCGCGGTAACGATCCAGACCGTTTCAACCTAACCCGTCCCGTAGCGACCCAGACTGTTTCTACCCGGCCGGGTCCAATAGCGACCTGGACCGTTTCGACCCAACCGGGCCCGGTAACGACCCAGACCGTTTCAACCTGACCCATCTCGTAGCGACCTGAACTGTTTCGACCTGGACTGTTTCGACCTGGACTGTTTCGACCCGGCCGGTCCCGCTAGTGACCCGGACCGTTTCGACCGAACCGGGCCCGGTAACGACCCATACCGTTTCAACCTGACCCGTCCGGTAGCGACCCGGACCGTTTCGACCCGGCCGGGCCCGGTAGCGACTCGTCCCGTAGCGACCCGGACTGTTTCGACCCGGCCGGGCCCGCTAGCGACCCGGACTGTTTCGACCCGACTGGGCCCGATAAGGACCCAGACCGTTTCAACCTGACCCGTCCCGTAACGACCCAGACCGTTTCGACCCGGCCGAGCCCGGTAGCGACCCGAACCGTTTTGACCCGACCGGGCCCGGTAACGACCCAGACCGTTTCAACCTGACCCGTCCCGTAGCGACCCAGACTGTTTCGACCCGGCCGGGCCCGGTAGCGACCTGGACCGTTTCGACCCGACCGGGCCCGGTAACGACCCAGACCGTTTCAACCTGACCCGTCCGGTAGCGACCCGGACCATTTCGAACCGGCTGGGCCCGGTAGCGACCCGGACTGTTTCGACCCGGCCAGGCCCGCTAGCGACCCGGACTGTTTTGACCCGACCGGGCTCGATAAGGACCCATACCGTTTCAACCTGACTCGTCCCGTAGCGACCCGGCCGGGCCCGGTAGCGACCCGGACTGTTTCGACCCGACCGGGCCCGATAAGGAGCCAGACTGTTTCATCCTGACCCGTCCCGTAGCGACCCAGACCGTTTCGACCCGACCGGGCCCGTCAAGGACCAGACCGTTTCGATCTGAACGGGCCGGTCAACAACCAGGTCGTTTACACTCGATCAAACCCGCTAATGACTCGAACCGTTTGGATGAGATCGGTCTCGTTAACGACCCGTGTTGTTTCAACATTGCCGTCCGGTAACGACCCGACTGGGGTGATCAACAAATGCAAAAGATATAATTTTTTGTTTTTAATGACATTGATTTCTATGAGGCATTAACGCTTTTGGTGTTGGGTGAGTTTTAATTCAGATTTGTATATGGTTATCTAAAAATACCCATCCTGACCCATTTGTTTTTTTTTTTTTGACATACCCATCCTGACCCACTTACTTATTTCCTACAATTAAAATTACCCATCGTAACCCCCTTGAAAATTATACTAAACCCATTTTAACCCACAAAGTCAAATTTTAAACCCAAAATAACCCAAACTTAACTAGATGGGTTGAAATTGCCAGGTCTAATTTTAATGGTTACATATTAACCATTTTAACGGTTACATCTTAACCTCCTAACTCTTAAGATGCCGAACCATTAAAAGGTAGCCTATTAATGACCACTAAAAGGCTACCAAGCAACCACTAACTCTTAGATAGGCTAACCTAGTGGTTGTTCAAATGAGTCCTAACTTCATTACTGTATGATGGCGTGTATGATGATGGCGTGAATGATGACTTGGATGCTAATGTGAAAAAATAACATTTAGCAACCACCACCGCAAGGTGCACAAAAAACCTGTACCAAGAACCGGACTTGAGAAAGAAACCTGAAACCAGTTATTTTTGTACCCGTGTATTCTTCTACTCGTAACCAAATTTGACCCTACCCATAGGATGTGGTTAGGGTATACATTCTGTGCTCAATACCCGTACTCCATTTATATCCAAAACCGACTATATCCTATACCCGATACTGGTTTTTTTAATACTAATACTTAATAAAATACCCTAAATTTTAAAATATATATGTGCACCTCTAACCGTCACTACCACCAACGTAACCAAACTCCTCACCATCAGCTACCTTCCGTTCCCTCTCTCACCACCATTGCACCACTACCATGGTAGCCACCACCATCATGAAAGCCACCAGCATCATTATTCTCAATCAACACTTAGGGCCTGTTTGGTAACATCTTAATGAGGCTCTGAACCATTTAGCTCTGAATGGTTCAGCATTCAGACTGTTTGTTTCTAATAGACTATAGTTGACTTGTAATTATAGATAGCATTTATCATCATTAATATTGTAATTATATTGTAATTATCACTTCCCAAATATAAGGGAATGTGACTTGTATATATGGAGGACTTAATGGAATGAGATAATCATTGAAAACCATAATATTCTACAGTTTCAATCTAAAAAAAAACTCTGAATGGAATTGTTAAGAGCTGAACCATTCAGACTTAGTGCATAGCTGAACAATTCAGCACTTAATAATCCAGAGCCTCTTAACTATTCAAATCTTTTAATGATTCAGCACTTAATCAACCAAACAGTCCCTTAGTTTTCTTAGAATTTCTACCCTTATTTAATATATAATAAGCTATATAAGCTAATAAAGTATAAATACCCTTCTAATTAACGATTATAATTATAGGTAAATAATAAAAATTTATATCTAAGAAAAAATGAATTGTTTTAATAAACATTTGTTACTAGAATTATCTATAATATTAGAGTTAATTGCAGTTTTCGTCCCTGTGGTTTGCCTAAACTAACAGGTTCAACCCAGGCTTAACACCCTGAGTACTTGTGATTTCATTTTCTAACAGTTTACATCCCTGAGACTAACGGCCGTTAGGCTTGTCTGTTAATTTGTAGAGAAATGACTATTATACCCCCCATCTTCTCCAACCAACCCACCACCACCACCTGCAACACCACCACCACCACCACCATCTCCACCGCCACCCTCCCTCTCCTCTCTCATCCACCATCTCCACTCCATCAAACCCTCCTCCTATCCATTGGTAAAACAACTCGTAAATGGATAATATTACAAACCCACCTCGTAAATGGATAATATTACCAACCCATCTCATCAAATCCCAATTTTTTTATTCAATTTGGGGATAAATGGATAATATTACAAACCCACCTGTAAACACAAAGAAACTGGATTATTAATTTTCACTCTTGAATCCATCCCATCATGTCTTCAATACTTGTCACTCTGT
Source organism: Ambrosia x helenae (assembly GCA_030844895.1). Taxonomy (NCBI): domain Eukaryota; kingdom Viridiplantae; phylum Streptophyta; class Magnoliopsida; order Asterales; family Asteraceae; genus Ambrosia; species Ambrosia x helenae. Next base: position 95,509,239 of record CM061229.1, read on the forward strand.
TAGCCTCCTCCACCATCTCCTCTCTCCTCCACCTGCAACACCCAATCCACAACCAATAGCCAATTGAATTTGATGTCGGGTTGTGTTTGTTCTTGTCAGAGGGTGTTTGGTCGGAGAAAACAACAGAGGAAGGAAGATGGCTGAAGGGACGGTCGGCTGCGGGTGAAGTCACCGGAGAAGATGACTGGAACCTTCTCGTAACTCCCGCTTTAGAGACTTGTTAAGAAGTAATAGAGTAATAGACATACTTGGAATGTAAGAAAAAAATTAAGGGAAAATGGCCAAAATAGCCCGTTGACCGAGTGAAAAGCATAAATAGCCCCCTCCCCTCTCTTTGGAGAGAGGGGTCACGGTTCCCAACACGTCTGAGGCGTCTCCCGAAAGGCTTCCCATTTCAGCCAACAGAGGACCGCCACGTGTCGTTGTTGATCCCGAGACAGACCTGAGACGTGAGACAGACCTGAGACGTCTCCGGTGACGTCTCAGAGACGCCTCCGGTGACGTCTCAGAGACGCTTCCGGTGACGTCTCGGAAGACGTCTCTGGTGAAGACGAAGAACAAGAAAAAAACAGTAAACTTCGTCGGAGAAGACGGAGAACTCACCGGAGAAGACGAAGAACTCACCGGTTTTAAGCCGTCTCTGACTTAAGCCGTCTCCGACTATTGAGACGTCTCCGACTTGCGACTTCAAGCCGTCTCCGACTATTGAGACGTCTCCAAAAGAAAAAAAAACACAAAGAGAGACGTCTCCAGCGAGCCGTCTCTGAGACGTCTCCGTCTTCGAGTGATGCTTCTGACGTCTCCGGTAAGAATCTTTTCCGGTGACGTCTCCGGTGAGACCTGGCTGTCAAAATCATATAATTTACGGTCAGAACATTGCAACGTAATATCAGAATTAAGTGTTACCTTGCAGAGTATAAGAATACGGTCAGAACATTGTAATATCTTCTTTTGATTGTGTAACACCCCAACCGATGGCGGAAACATCGAGGTGTCACGTAGTGACGATTGTTCAATAGCACATGGACTAAATTGTAAATATTTAATAGTAAATAACTTCCATTGTTCAAACGAAATACAAAGAGTCTCAATATAAATCTCAAACATAAATAATAAATGTTCAACTTTTATTTAAGCACTAGGTCCAGCCTAAGCGTGAAAAGCATGCAAGATCAAACTTCACCTGAAACATGTACAAAATAATTTTGTCAACACATATAATGCATTGGTGAGTATATCCATTTTCGTTCAAACAGTAATTTGCAATTTATGTGCCTTGATGTTTGTAATATGTAAAAGGGTCAAAACCAAGCCTCCCATCGTTCAATAATCGTTCACCCATCGTTCAAGAAAAACCATAACAATGACCAAGGACTTAACTCGTTCACGTAAGTAACCAAGGGATATAATTCGTAGTACTACTCATTGTTAGGTGCGGCCCAAAGGTTAATGACTTTGACAAATCGTTCATACAATTCACACAAAACATATCAAAGAGCACATTGCGTTGTAAAGAATATACATAAGTTTAATAATAATAGTACATGAATCACCCCAAAAGAGTAAAACAGTAAAAAGGGGAAAGATATACTCACTGTTTGCGAAAACGATCAAAATCCACTTAAGCGGTCGTGAGCTAAGTAATGGGAATTCCGAGGAATTCAACATATAATATGTAAGAATACTAATAAGGAAATGTCTAAGAGTCTAAAGTAACTAGCGTCTAAGGCATTAGGGTTTGCTAAGTCGATTTGGGGAATTAGAGTTTTTTTATGATTAGTCGAATTAATGTAAAAGTTGTATATTAAAAATAATATACCAAAGTTTGTAAATATGATTTGGGTAATATAATTATTACCAATTAAATATTTAGATCAAAATATATTTGAATAATTATGACAAAATAATTTAGTTAATTACTTTAACTAATTATTATAAATAAAAGCAATAATTATAAATGTATAAATAATTATGTGTTTCACAATGATCTACAAATGGTAATTAAGATTTTCAAACCTAAAACATTGCTATTTTATAAGAAAAGTATTCATAAAATAGATATTTAATAGTACAAATAAATAAATTATTAATTATGTCTAATTAAACATAAATAAGATTAATAATTCAAGACATGATCCAAAAATATTATTTTTATAGAAATTAAATACCTTCTGATGTAAACAAATTAAAATAATTTCCCCATAATTTATATAAACTTATTTATATTTAAAATCGATTTAACGAGATTAAAGCATGTTTAAATGATTAAAAATAGGGAAATTAATAAAAATAAATGTTTTCTGAGCCAAATATTTTTATTTCAGTTCCTAATCATTAGAAATAATTTATCAAAAATTTTGAGATTAAAATCATTAAAAATGGATTTTTAATCAATTAAATATGATTAAAACAATTTAATTCAATAAAAATATAAAAATAAAACATTTTCCAGAAAATAAAAGTGTGGTAATTTTCTTTATGGTGTCAAGATGCTACACCTAAATTTTTATAATTTTTGGGTAAAAATTTGATTTATTATGAATATTCTAAGAATAATGCATTTATATATAATTATTAATGTAAATAATGCATTGTAGCAACAATAAGGAAAAAAAAGAAAGGGTTGGACCTGCTGACTGTAAGGATCGAACCCCTGGCCTCTTGTAAGGAATAACACAACCAAACCACTACACCACAATGTTGCTTTGTTGATTTTATTCAAACATAAATGTATTTAACATATTATTAATAGTCATCTTCTTCCCCAAATTAAGACCTAAGAACCCTAACCCTACCTAGTTTCAATTACTTTCAATTCGTTACATATACAAACCGAATTCATGGGGGTTTTGAAAAGGAACGTTTAATAAACTAAATGGCACTAAAAGAATTAACTTACACGATGGTTATTGATCGAAGACAAGAAAAACAAAATTGTAGCTTCTTGGGCCGATTACTAACGTTTCAGATGTGTTTAGGCAAGGATTTTCGTGGGTTTAAGGTGTGTGAAGGTGCAGAAACATCATAGAGACAACCATTTATATAATGGACGATCGAACAAGCGTTTTTTGAAGGTGTTAATAGGTCCGATCGGTTTCACTAATAACTCGAATTAATACCCACATAAAACGCGTTTAATATCTCAATTGAAAGCTGGAAACTCATTATTATGGATGGAGAAACGTAAACCCATCTTAATTAGGTGTTAAAACGCCAAGGGAACCCAAGAAACAAGTCGCCGGAATTAAATTCCGGCCGCCGGAATTGGATGTGGCCGGAAAAACGCGCAAAGGAAGGGAGGGGGAGAAGAGAGTTTTAAAACTTTCAGATTTTGACAATTTGGCCCCTCATGTTTAACATAGTTAGTTTTATTAAATTTTAGTTACTTTTTCCTTTATAAAAACTTAACCAAGTAACTAAATTAACCTATAATGTTTTTTTAAAACTTTATAAAACTCTCTAAAACTTGGAATTTTTATAAAATCCATTGCGTAGACGTTCGAGATACGTATTTGACTAAAACCTATACCCGATCCATAATAAATAAATATATATATATATATATATATATATATTTTTCTAAAATTAAATTTGAAAACGACGAAACTTATAGGGACTATAATGAAAATATTTCAAGGGTTATTTTTGTAAATTTGACGAAAGACGAGGGTGACGGATGTCACAGGCTCCCCTACTTTAGAAAATTTCGTCTCGAAATTTCTTTCAAGTGAAGGTTTCTAGTGTATGTGTGCATGTTATCGATGAAAAATAGTTACGAATTGGTCCAAGAAAGGTTTATAAACTCGGTTCGTAGTATTCCTAGTTACCGATATAAGATCTACATAAAAGTTATAATCGTATAGGTTCAAGGTGCAATTACGGATCATAGATTTTATAAGAATAAGATTGCCATTAGCAATCTCCATAGTAAAAGGATGGGTAGGGTGAGGGCAACTACGAGCAAGCAAAGGTTCAACTTCTAACGAGACAAAACTCCTATTTGCGCTGGTATCAAACAAAATCGAAGCATATAAGTTAGTAATAAGAAGTGTACCATTGACAACGTCGTTGGTAGCTTGATCTTGGTTAGCATTGATGTTGAAAGCACGACCACGAGCTGGAGCTGCTTGAATTGCTGGAACTGCCGGGACTGCTGGGTTGTGTTGACGGGTCTGGATAAAAGCCGTGAGATGAGGGCATCTATTTAGCATATGGTCGGGATCACCACAAGCGTAACAAACTATGGGTTGACCAACTCCCTGGCTTTGGGTAGCAGTCTGTGGGTTATTCACGGGTCGATTAACAACACGACAGAAAGGGGTGGTATGACTCAGTCGACCACACGTGTCACATTTCCAGCAGGGTCGGTTGGTAGGGTGGTGAGAGTTGCATGTGGTGCACTTAGGGTGCACACCTGCATAGTTCTCTTGAACCTTTTGAGTTTGGGGTGCAGCAGGTGGGTTTGCAACAGGAACCTGTTTAAGAGGTGCAACAACAGCATAGTTTTGGTTTCCACCTTTTCGTTTCTTATTGGAACTAGAGGCAGAGGCAGAGTTTTCTTGGGAAGGTTCAGTGATAGCAGGGTTTGAAGTGGTTTCAGTAGGCCTTTTAGTACCCTTACGAGTTAGAGTACCATCCTTGACATGCTTGTCAGTAAGAGACGCTGCGAGACGAATGGCATCCTCTACAGTAGCAGGTTTACTTCCCATAACCGAATCATGTATCTGAGGTGGCAGTCCCTCAATATACTTCTCAATAGCCAAAGATACCGGGGTTACCATACGAGGAATCAGTAAGCTTAACTCGTGGTAACGGTTGTTGTAGGGAACATTGTTTCCACTATCCTGCTTGAGGTGATAGAACTCATCCTCCAATTTCTTCATCTCACTACGAGGACAGAACTCAGTAGTCATGGCGATTTTGAAATCATCCCAAGACATAGCTAAAGCAGCTTCCGTCCCTCGAGCATGTTTTTCACCATTCCACCAAGTAAGCGCTCTCTTTTGAAGAACACCCGTGGCATGACGAACACGTAAGTTGGCTGGACAGTCGCTATTAATGAACGTATTCTCCATATTTTCGAACCATTCAAGTAACCCAGTGGCTCCCTCAGTGCCATTAAACTTGTTGGGATTGCAGGAGTTGAAGTGCTTGAAAGTGCACTTATTCTCACTAGCCCCACCATTTCCACTTGTATTCCCGTTAGAGTTCCCATTCGAGCTACCGTTCAGGTTAAGGTTTGGAATAATAGCATTAATGATATTGGGAACAAGTGTTTCCAACTTGTCATTGAGCATGGTCGCGATACGCTGATCAGATTTCAGTTTAGCCTGACGCTTCGAGGCTCTCTTACGAGATTCGCGATCAGACATCTACAAAAGTGAACAATAATTATGAGATTTGATTCCAAAATTTTTGGAAATGCCATAGTTTATATCAAGACAAGTAACACATAACATGAGATATAGTAATTATAAATTGATTTAAGAAAAATTATGAACATCATAAAGAAAATCATGATAAAACTTCAAATGAAAAACAATACCAAGTATAAAACGAGATATAAGAGTGTTTCCAAAGAAACTGTTGACTGACTAAAGTAATTGAAATATTATTAGTGACTTGTGGGGGCGTACTTTAGCCTATAAGTGAATGCTCATCCCGAGAATTCCCAGGTAGGTAAACGGGTCCCTCGTCTGACTGGGATTTATGCGAATTACCAACCTAGACAGAAAACTCAGAATACAGGCGCTCACCCTTCCAGATTGCACGTGCCCCGTCACAAATAATTTTCCAAACTTTAGCGGATCTTGAAATGTGGAAATATATATATCCTTAAGATGTGGATTTCACTCCTAACTCAAAGATATAATTCCAAATAGTAAAAATATGATGGAGTGAAACTGGTCACTAAGATAAGGGTATCACTCCTAGCTTAGTGATTTAAGTTTCTTTTGGAGGGATAGATTCCTTGAGATTTGGACGTCTCCTATCTCGAAAGGAAAATATTCCAAGATAAATAAAATAAATAAATAAAACATATAAAGAGTGAAACTATTCACCAAGGTATGGATATCACTCCTAACTTGGTGTTTTCGTTCCATTTGTAGAATAAAAATCTTCTCCGAGTATAATGAAAAGTAAGAGGAGAAAATCTATCTAAAGAAATATGAGAATAAAAGAAAACATATAATGGGTAGCTTAGTTATAGTCTAGGTCAAAAGCATTTACTAATAACCAAATTCCCTATAACCATGGCTCTGATACCAATCTGTAACACCCCAACCGATGGCGGAAACATCGAGGTGTCACGTAGTGACGATTGTTCAATAGCACATGGACTAAATTGTAAATATTTAATAGTAAATAACTTCCATTGTTCAAACGAAATACAAAGAGTCTCAATATAAATCTCAAACATAAATAATAAATGTTCAACTTTTATTTAAGCACTAGGTCCAGCCTAAGCGTGAAAAGCATGCAAGATCAAACTTCACTTGAAACATGTACAAAATAATTTTGTCAACACATATAATGCATTGGTGAGTATATCCATTTTCGTTCAAACAATAATTTGCAATTTATGTGCCTTGATGTTTGTAATATGTAAAAGGGTCAAAACCAAGCCTCCCATCGTTCAATAATCGTTCACCCATCGTTCAAGAAAAACCATAACAATGACCAAGGACTTAACTCGTTCACGTAAGTAACCAAGGGATATAATTCGTAGTACTACTCATTGTTAGGTGCGGCCCAAAGGTTAATGACTTTGACAAATCGTTCATACAATTCACACAAAACATATCAAAGAGCACATTGCGTTGTAAAGAATATACATAAGTTTAATAATAATAGTACATGAATCACCCCAAAAGAGTAAAACAGTAAAAAGGGGAAAGATATACTCACTGTTTGCGAAAACGATCAAAATCCACTTAAGCGGTCGTGAGCTAAGTAATGGGAATTCCGAGGAATTCAACCTATAATGTGTAAGAATACTAATAAGGAAATGTCTAAGAGTCTAAAGTAACTAGCGTCTAAGGCATTAGGGTTTGCTAAGTCGATTTGGGGAATTAGAGTTTTTTTATGATTAGTCGAATTAATGTAAAAGTTGTATATTAAAAATAATATACCAAAGTTTGTAAATATGATTTGGGTAATATAATTATTACCAATTAAATATTTAGATCAAAATATATTTGAATAATTATGACAAAATAATTTAGTTAATTACTTTAACTAATTATTATAAATAAAAGCAATAATTATAAATGTATAAATAATTATGTGTTTCACAATGATCTACAAATGGTAATTAAGATTTTCAAACCTAAAACATTGCTATTTTATAAGAAAAGTATTCATAAAATAGATATTTAATAGTACAAATAAATAAATTATTAATTATGTCTAATTAAACATAAATAAGATTAATAATTCAAGACATGATCCAAAAATATTATTTTTATAGAAATTAAATACCTTCTGATGTAAACAAATTAAAATAATTTCCCCATAATTTATATAAACTTATTTATATTTAAAATCGATTTAACGAGATTAAAGCATGTTTAAATGATTAAAAATAGGGAAATTAATAAAAATAAATGTTTTCTGAGCCAAATATTTTTATTTCAGTTCCTAATCATTAGAAATAATTTATCAAAAATTTTGAGATTAAAATCATTAAAAATGGATTTTTAATCAATTAAATATGATTAAAACAATTTAATTCAATAAAAATATAAAAATAAAAAATTTTCCAGAAAATAAAAGTGTGGTAATTTTCTTTATGGTGTCAAGATGCTACACCTAAATTTTTATAATTTTTGGGTAAAAATTTGATTTATTATGAATATTCTAAGAATAATGCATTTATATATAATTATTAATGTAAATAATGCATTGTAGCAACAATAAGGAAAAAAAAGAGAGGGTTGGACCTGCTGACTGTAAGGATCGAACCCCTGGCCTCTTGTAAGGAATAACACAACCAAACCACTACACCACAATGTTGCTTTGTTGATTTTATTCAAACATAAATGTATTTAACATATTATTAATAGTCATCTTCTTCCCCAAATTAAGACCTAAGAACCCTAACCCTACCTAGTTTCAATTACTTTCAATTCGTTACATATACAAACCGAATTCATGGGGGTTTTGAAAAGGAATGTTTAATAAACTAAATGGCACTAAAAGAATTAACTTACACGATGGTTATTGATCGAAGACAAGAAAAACAAAATTGTAGCTTCTTGGGCCGATTACTAACGTTTCAGATGTGTTTAGGCAAGGATTTTCGTGGGTTTAAGGTGTGTGAAGGTGCAGAAACATCATAGAGACAACCATTTATATAATGGACGATCGAACAAGCGTTTTTTGAAGGTGTTAATAGGTCCGATCGGTTTCACTAATAACTTGAATTAATACCCACATAAAACGCGTTTAATATCTCAATTGAAAGCTGGAAACTCATTATTATGGATGGAGAAACGTAAACCCATCTTAATTAGGTGTTAAAACGCCAAGGGAACCCAAGAAACAAGTCGCCGGAATTAAATTCCGGCCGCCGGAATTGGATGTGGCCGGAAAAATGCGCAAAGGAAGGGAGGGGGAGAAGAGAGTTTTAAAACTTTCAGATTTTGACAATTTGGCCCCTCATGTTTAACATAGTTAGTTTTATTAAATTTTAGTTACTTTTTCCTTTATAAAAACTTAACCAAGTAACTAAATTAACCTATAATGTTTTTTTAAAACTTTATAAAACTCTCTAAAACTTGGAATTTTTATAAAATCCATTGCGTAGACGTTCGAGATACGTATTTGACTAAAACCTATACCCGATCCATAATAAATATATATATATATATATATATATATATATTTTCTAAAATTAAATTTGAAAACGACGAAACTTATAGCGACTATAATGAAAATATTTCAAGGGTTATTTTTGTAAATTTGACGAAAGACGAGGGTGACGGATGTCACAGATTGTAGCTTCAATAAACCAGGCAACCCAATTGTTTGAGAAATAAGAATGATGTACAGCTTGCATCCAATATACTTTGCTTTGCAGAGAAAATGAAGTGTGAATATATTGGATGCTTGAAGTCGGAGAGTGAGGAGAGAGAAAGGGGGTTCAGGAGAGAGAAAGGGAGAGAGAGAGTGAGGAGAGAGGAGAGAGAGTGTCTGATGAGGTGTTGGTTTTGTATTGGTTCATATGGGAAGCCTCTCGGGAGACGCTTCAGACTGGTTTGGAAACGTGACCGTCTCCAAAGAGGGGGGAGAGGGCCATTTAGGCAAATCGCACAGTCAACAGGCTATTTTGGCCATTTTCCCAAAACTTAATTGTTAGCTAGGTGTAGTTTAAACCAAAGCTACAGAAGTAGCAGCCCCTGTTTTGTCACCATGTGAAGCACAGATCTATCCTCCATATAATATTTTCTTTTTAGGTATACTTATCCTCAAGGCCTTTTGTGAGTTTGGGCTGTGACCCAACAAACTCACGATTTGATTTTTTATTTATTTATTTATTTATTTATTTATTTATTATTATTATTATTATTATTATTATTATTATTATTATTATTATTGTTATTTCTAGGGTTGCAGGTGGTGGTGGTGGTAGTGATTGGTGTTGCAGGTGGTGTTGTAGGTGGTGGTTGGAGAAGATGGGGGTATATTAGTCAATTTACCCAAAAACTAATGGACAAGCCTAACGGCGTTAGTCTCAGGGATGTAAACTGTTAGAAAATGAAACCACAGGTACTCAGGGTGTTAAGTCTGGGCTGAACCTGTTAGTTTAGGCAAACCACAAGGACGAAAACTGCAATTAACTCATAATATTAATTCAATGACACTTTAATAGTGTCCAAAAACTAATATACGCCATTGCCGATATATTTATTAACATGCACTACTACATATCAGTATGCAGCACGCGCTTACAATTGTTTGTTTCATTTGATATTTGTTATTGTTTTTTTTTTTTTTACTTTAAATATTGCATATTATTTTTTTCATTTATTACCTTAAAATTTCATGAAAAATTACATCAAGATAGACCGCCACCCCTTTCTGGGCGGCAAACCCTAGCCTACTAAAAACCTGTGATTCTGTGACGTTACTTTAGCTTCTTTTTTTTACGTTAGATATTGCATTTTTTTTTTCATTTATTACTCTAAAATTTCGCGAAAAATTACATCAAGATAGCGGGCAGGCGGGCAACAAGCTGCGCCGCCACCCCTTTCTGGACGGCAAACCCTAGCTTACTAAAAACCTGTGAGTCTGTGACGTTACTTTAGCTTTTAAATTTTTTATTTTATTTATTTATTTGTCAAGTGATAAAGTGTCTGTCACATTACTGGCACATATGAAATTGTTTTTTTTTCGTTAACGTACATATCATTTTCTGTATCATTACTGCTACCCATTTTGCTATTTTTGGGGATTAATACTTTCGGTATCGGTACAATGATATTTTCCGCCATTGTGAAAAACCAAACCAATTCCGTCTTAACATTGATATTCGTACCGTATTCTTATTTATAGTTTCTAAACGTAAGGGTATAAAACTCATTGAAAACGAAGTTATATCAGCAACAAAGCATTTATCTAGTAACGTTAATATTTCTCTTTCAATACGTACGATGTTTTAACTGTGTCTCGCCACAATGCATAAGTGTAAATTGCGTCCCGCGGCAACGCGCGGGTAGTGACGAATAGATATCTTGCGCCCGGCCACGCTAAGTTGCGCGGCTTCATAAAGCAGTGGACCATTATTTTACACTTTTTATTTCCTATCAGCCTACAATTTGTCCATTGCTAAGAAAGATTTTTTTTCAATACATCCTTTGCCTTACATAAATTTATATTTTAACCTCATAACTTTTCTAAAAATTATCACACATTTTTTTAACCTCTATATTTATAAGCTATCATTTTTTTTTACCAACTTACACTAGCTACACTGACTTTATTTTTACGGCTTCTTATTGTTATTGGTGTTGTACTTGATGCCTGCGCTATAATAATACCTTAACAAATCAAGATACTGATCGAATTTCCTACACATAACGAACCAAAATGATACCAATCAAATTGCCGACACATCTTGCTCGAGGAAATGCGAAAAAGTCACTGCCCGCCGCGAAGCACGGGCTTACTACGACACCACCAAACTTTTAGCTTTTAGCCGCGAGTATTTTTTGAAGCCCACACGACAATAACAGTCCCTTAATATTATCTTTTATGTCTATGAAACCGTCCACAGTTACGCGAAAGAATGCAGGAAAATCGTTGCCCATAGTGCTTTTTTTTTAACGGCCAATTGGAATCACTCACGGACCACTAGAGCATCATCGTGCCACGAGTGATACCACGCGATCATATTCCACCACCAAGTCACCAATTCAGGAGGAAACTCATAATTATGAGAAAACCCCCTTTTGTGAGATTCGAACCCAGGACCTTATAGTCCCTAAGTCTTATCCCACCACCAAAATGCCGCTGGGCTATAATGCCTTTGGCCGTTGCCCATAGTGCTACTAAACACTTCTGCAAACGTGCCCCGCCGCTTTGCGGCGGGTTAATAAAAACCCTAGTTACTCTCATTGTTATACTTATTGGATAAATTAATGGTAAAGCCCAATAGGGTTGGCGGTTGGCCCATATTTCCAATATAAATGGAACTTAATCCACACCAACTATGGACTCCGAAAAAGATAAAGAGGGACTTTCTTAAACAAATTATGTAAAACTAGTTTATACCCCGGGAGCGTCTCGGGTTGAGAAATCTAAGTAAAGTGAATAAAATTAGAATTATCTAAACTATAAAAATGGCATCTGCCAATATATGTTTTATTATTATTATTATTATTATTATTATTATTATTATTATTATTATTATTATTTTTAAACAAATCTCTGCCATAAGTTATCATATTCTAATATAAAAAAGGGTAATTAGGTCGGGTATCACCTAATCCCAGGCCCGACCCAAACCCACAATTTTTTTTAAACTAATTCCAAACCTGACACAATACCTGTCGGTTACAAAAAATAGTCGTTTTTTTTTTCTCCGTTTTTTATATAGCACTATGGTACTCGTTGGAAAGATAATAAAATACTCATTAATTTGGAGAATTTTTTTTTTAAATAATCTCGTATATAAAAGATATTAACATTTAAAAGTTATGAGAGGAAACATGAGAGAGAAAATAATAAAGTTTTAACATTTACATTTAGTAGATTATGTTAAATCATATTTAAACCATATTTATTCTTTTTTTTAATTGGTCTAGAGTTGGCACATCACATCCTATGTGGCATCTCTCAAAAGAGAAATTACATAATATTATGACATGTCATTAAAAATGCTTTGGTTTATTATATATATAGATATAGATATAGACTAGTTATATATCCGTGATAATGCGCGGGCACATTTGCTAGTTGCTACACCCCAAAGTATTGGATAAACAAAACCACCAACTTCTTCCCTTTATATATGGGTGACACATCAGGAAGAAGCAAATTTTAAGATAAATAAATAAACGATCCACACACATACTTGAATCCATTTGCTAACAAAATATCTATATCTATATCTATCTATATATATAAAAGAAAACGTATATGCTGACGTGACGTGCAATGGAGGCCTCAACCTTCCCTTGAAAGTGCCACGTGGCATCATAATGGAGAGTTTTTGGTGTTTTTGAATTGTTTCCTTTTTAATTAAATTGAGTTATTTTAGTAAAAAAGAATTTAAAAATAAATTTAAAATTTTCTCTCTCATATTTCCTCCCATAATTTTTAAACGTTAATATCTTTTATATACGGGATTTTTTGAAGATAAAAATTACACCAAATTAACGAGCGTTTTATTATCTTTCCAACGAGTACCATAGTGCTATATAAAAAACGGAGAAAAATCGACTATTTTTTGTGGGGTTTCGTTCATACAAGAAAAAAAACACACAAAGTGTTCATGTGATGACCTCGGTCGTTACGGGTCATACAAAGCCTAAATAACCTAAATAGATAGGGTAAGTAGGGTATCAATCCAAGGAGCGTGTGGTTAGTGAGTATTTCCTAGTTAACAATGAATTTGTTGTTTTATGAAGATGCTAATTTATGAATTTGGTATTTAGAAATTGGTTGAAGAGTTTGTTGATTAATATGAAACTTAAAATGACTTTGTAAGAAATAGTTAACAATACTTGTAAACAATAAGATAAAGATGATTACACTAAGGATTGGGTAATTGAACACTAGGGCTTTCAACAATTGGGCATAATTGGATAAACAAAGATAATGCAATTGGTACTAACGGGTTGATTGTTCAATAAACTTAGGTATCAAGTTTCATCAACATTCACAATGGACTAAACTATACTTTATCATTTAGAACATACAATCCTATGGTAGTGTTGATGCAAGGAACCATGTTCATAACATTTAGAAATTGGCACAAGATCAATTAACTAAAAATGAGTTCAACATAAGGTTAATCACTAATCAACACAAGTAATTCAAGTACATAAAAACATTAATCAAAAGTTTAAACAATACCCAAATGTTTAAGCCCTAGGTTTCAAGAACTTACATCCCTAGTGTAATACAAGTGTTTTTAGCCAAGCATGGCTATGGTATTCATCATCTTCAAAAGAGGTTCTTCAATCTTCAAAGAATTGTTACTAAGCTTGGAGAATGTTGTGTGTTGTTGTGTCTTCAATGGTGATGAATTTTATAATGAAGAAGGAGATCAAAACAGCTAAAAAACTCAGTCCTCCCTCATAAATCCGTCATTAAAATGTTTTTGATGATCATTGACTTGAAAAAGAAAGTTTTTTGACCATTTTGACTTTTGGCGTAGGATACGCCACTTTTGGCGTATCCTACGCTAAGTCAGATTTGCCTGAGTTGATGTCTGTTGCCCTACGCAAGCTGCTGTGTTCTTGCCTACGCCACTGGCGTAGGATACGCCAGTTTTGGCGTATCCTACGCCAAAACCTCCTTCAACCTCAGATTTTGATTTTCCAGCTCGTTTATGCTTCCGTATCTCGCCCGAGCAACTCCAAAACGTCATATTTGCTTCCTTTAATCATCAAATCCTGAAATAAAATAATAACATCAAAGCAACACCATTTGACAACTTAACATTCCTTATAATTCATTTATAGACGTGTTTATACACGTCTTTTGACCAACCCATCACATCCCCACACTTATCTTTTGCTTGCCCTCAAGCAAATCAGTAAACTTTGCTCAATCAACAATTTAACCAATTCCAACCATTTTATCGATTCTCAAAAACGGCCCCTAGTCATACCCCAACTCACAAGACTTACGCCTGTCAGTAGATTTGCATTCCAAGGTTTTTACATGTTATTAAAAACAAATGCCTAGCCAAATCCAACTAGACCCGATTTCACATTTTTGCACACCCCTCACAATTGTTCACTCCACTCGGTTTACTATCTCGGCTAGCAAGTAATGTGCTAGTATTTCATATCAATCACTCGAAACCGATTATAGGGCATGTTAGCATAAGCTTGCAATTCAATCACCTTCCACAAAATTTCTCAAAAGTGAACACAAGTCAAAAGGTCTTAAAACGGGTTGTAATGGGCTAGGCGAAGGGTATGGAAAGGGATATTTACAAGTGACTATAATGATGAAAATTCGACTTTTATTACATCAACTAAATAATCACTAAACTATAAGGCAATGTTTCGCCTTTTATTCAATTACTAACTCAAGCATATTTTTGTGCTTTTCTATGAGAACTCTCATTTGTTTGAAGCGTATTTGTTCTCAGTTTTTTTTTTTTTTTTTTTTTTTTTTTTTTTTTTTTTTTTTGCAACTACATACAATACAATTCAAAATCCTACAACCGAATTTTCATCATCTGGGTCAAAAAGAATTGAGAAGGCTAAATGGGTTGACATGGGTAATCAATTGAAAGGTTAAAAGCTCAAATTTGTTTAACTAGGGGAGAAATTTTTTTTTCTTTTTTTTTTTTTTTTTTTTTTGGAAAAGGTTAGATAGACCTAATGCCTTAATCATTCTTGTGTCACAATTAATCTAGAGTGGTAGGCGTATCAAAAATTGCAAGTTCTACCTTATGCGCCTATAATAGTACACTCAATTCAATTGAACACAACATGCCGGAAGATGTGAAACAGATTTTTGTAGGGTGTTAGCATGTTGTGGTGGCTCAACAATCTCTTCCTGAACCTAAAGGGATATGGGTTGCCGATATGCAAAAGTGCTATATTCTTCCTTAGTCTTTTCTAACTAGGCAATCCACATTTTTCAAAAACCATCCTTGAAAAAACACATCAAGGAACTTAAAGAATTATGACCATGATTAGGGGTCGAATTTTGTGATCCAATACCATGGTGAAAGAAACGGTTTTCTTAAAGTTTAAGCTTGAGGGTCTTAAAATTTTTCACATTTAAATGGCTATCCCCATCCCCACACTTGAGAAAGACATTGTCCTCAATGTGGATTTGTCATGAATAAGGGGGCCAAGTAGCCAAATAATAAATGTGAGGATGGCTTTTTTCCGTCCCACTACATACCCCTTCTAAGGCAAAAGCAAATGTTCACCCAAATCCTATTCAAACAATATACACATAATTAAAGAATAGGATGCACCTGATAAGCAGTTGGTGCTTTCATTCCATTAGTGAGCCTTTGCCTTCCACAATATACTTGCTCCTTCTCCCTTTCTCCTTCATTTACAGCTGAACACTCTAGCATCACTGGTTAAGTGCAATCTGGGCTCAAACAAAAACATCCAAACATCCAAAAAAAAAAAAATGCAAAATAAAACCTAAAAGCATAAAATACCTAGCACACCAAACGTAAATAAAATAATCATGCCCACTCAATTAATATAATAAGGAAAAAAATACATGGACCTGATCAACGGGTTGCCTCCCAGAAGCGCTAAGTTTAAGGGTCTTCAGCCAGACCGAATACACCACCCTCATGGTGGTCGAGTTGGATGCCTTCCTCCCTCCGCCTCTAAAGATGCAACCCTCCTACGTTCCGCTAGGTCCTTTAAGGTGTTCCTAACCGGGTCAACCATCTTTTCTGTTCTTGTTTCATTGTCCAAATCAGGCGGTTTCTTCAATTTCGTCTTTCTTCCTTTTACCGTGCTATTCTTGACTGCTCCAAACCTGTTAACGACACAAAAATCCTCTTTTGGGTGATCCTCTTTTACAAGAGGGCCACCACTATAAAAAATGTCATTTTTGGGACATTTCTCATCAACAACCGAGTTAGACAAATTTGGATATACATTTAAATATAACTCACGGTCACCAAACTACATGCGTACCGTTCCATTAGCACAATTTATAATAGCATGCGCAGTTGCTAAGAACGGCCTACCCAGTATAACGGTGGGTTGTGTGTTTTTAGCACTACTTACATAGTCTACCACCAAAAAATCAACTGGGTAGTAGAAATCCTCTACCTTCACCAACACATCATTCACCATCCCCCTTGGATGCGTGGGAGTCTGATCAGCTAACACCACCGTGGTGTTAATTTCATGTAGTGGACCAAAGTCGTATTGGTCAAACAGACTCCCAGGCAATATACTCACACATGCTCCAAGATCTAGGAGCGCCCTTTCTATTTTAAATTCTCCAACCTGAATTGGAATCAATGGGGCTCCTGGATCTTGAAGTTTAGGGGGAAGAGCATCCGACAAAACAGTACGAACATGTACCCCTAAGTGTTCAGGCAACTTGTTGTGCTTGTTTTGGTTGCTCAACTCTTTCACACATTCGACATGAGCAAGAACCTTTTCAATTGCATCAATAAGTGGTAAATTTATTTTGACTTGTTTAAAATTTTCCCACCTCTCGTCCTTTGGTGGGCTCCACTTATAAATGCTTGACACATTGTTTAGGTCTACTAAAGCTGCAGGGTATGGGATGGTATTAGTCTCCATCCCCACACTTGTCTTAGTAATCATCTCATTTAAACACTTTTCGCAAAAAGATTTTTTATAATTTTTAACTTCAAAATTATTTTGCGAAATATTTTCCTCTTCCTGCTCATCATCACTATCAACCTCCTCCACCACACCATCAACAAATTGTTGTGGTGGAGTTGTTTCATTACCCACAACCTTATCATTCAAAATAAAACTCACCGCATTTATATGCACGCTTTGATTGTTTCTTGAGCTCGATGCTTGATGTTGTGGGTTTATTGTTGTGTCACTAGGAAGCTTCCCCGCGCTTCCTCTCCATTGAGCCATTTCTTCCGCTAATTGGCCCACTTGTTTAGCCAAGGCCTCGTGAGACTTATCCCTCACTTCATTTGCTTTGTTGTTCTCTTTCATCATGCTCATTAAAGCATCCATTTTTGAACTCAAAGACTCATCACCACCTTGACTTCCCGAAGAGTTTCCTTGATTGCTTGAGGAGCCGCCTTGGTTGTAACCTCTTTGATAATTGTTGTTGTACCCTTGGTTACTACGTTGATTGTAGTTGTTTCTTTGA
This sequence comes from Ambrosia x helenae, assembly GCA_030844895.1. NCBI lineage: Eukaryota > Viridiplantae > Streptophyta > Magnoliopsida > Asterales > Asteraceae > Ambrosia > Ambrosia x helenae. Next base: position 95,526,777 of record CM061229.1, read on the forward strand.
TAACCGCCTTGATTACCACCTTGGCGACCTTGATATTGCCCACCACCGCTTTGATTTCCCGATTGGAAATTCGGGTTCATTTGGTTAGAAGGATTACCATACCTAAAGTTAGGATGGTTTCTCAAGCCTGCATGATAAGTGTTGGAGTTCATGTCATACTTCCTTTCTCCATACACTTGATTTACTTCTTCGGTTGGTTGACCCATATCACCGGAGCACTCACTAGCTTTATGCCCCAAATCTCCACAATTATCACACACGGGGTATTGTATCGATGACACCTCCCGTTTCTTCATCCTTGCCAACTCTCTTTCCAACTGAGCAATTCGGTCCTTAGAACTTGAATCTGCATCGGGAAGAGATTTAGAGACCGGGTGTTTAGTTCTTCGATCAGCTGCCTCTTCCGATTTTGAATTCTTCGCCATTAGCTCCAAAAAATCCCAATCTTCTTGCTCCGGATTAGATAACAATGTTCCATTGCTAGTAGACTTGAGATATTTTCTTTCCTCTTTGCTCAATCCATTCACGAAACTACTAACCAATTCCCAAAGGTCGATGTTGTGGTGCGGGCATTTCCGAATTAACTCCTTGAAGCGAGTGAAAGCTTCATGAAGTGGTTCCCCTTGTAACTGTTGAAAAGAACGAATCTCTAGCCACACCGCATCTGTTTTAAAACTGGGGAAATATTCATCCAAGAATACCTGTTGCATTTCTCCCCAGGTATAAATGCTGTGTGCGGGTAAAGTGAGGAACCACGTCTTTGCTTTATCCTTGAGAGAAAACCGGAATAGCCTCAACTGTACTTCATCTAACGAAAAGTTATGACCTCCCATAGTACCACACATTGCCTTGAATTCAGATAGGTGATCATATGGGTCTTCATTAGCCATTCCATGAAAATGAGGAATGATGTTGATGTAGTTGGGCTTGCAATCAAAGGATCTTCTCCCTGGAGGTGGTGGTACAATAGGTGATTCGTTCTTAGATGCAAGTGGTCTAAACCGACCATTGACTCCTTGCATTGGAACTGGGGGCCTTCGTCTTGGAGCATTAACTTCTTCACCTCTAGGTTGTCTTCCCCCATTAGGTCTTCTTTCCGCTCGACCCACAAAATTTTCACCCCGGTTTTGGTGAATGTTGGGAAATTGATGCCTTCTTGGGTTTTATCTTGGTTGATGATTATTAACGACGTGATTGTAATAACCGTCATTACCCCCGTTTCGATTTGCACCCACGTTAGAACTATTATCACCGTGATACTCTTCCTCATCCCCATAATCATTATTAGCATTTTTGTAGCCCCAATCCTCATCATCCTCATTGTAATCCCTTTCAGAATATTCATCTTCTCCCGAGTGGTAGGAATGAACACTAACTCTGTTTGATGATTGATAACTTGGTACACTGAATGGATCATCATCATTAATGTTCGCCCTCAATTCTTCAATATTCTCAACATAATCTTCATATCCGGCTTCATTGTACTGATTGACCGGATCAAATGTGGGATTGCCACGGTTAGACATGGAGGGGCCTTGGTTTACATTTCGGGTGTTGGGATTTCGGTTGTGAATTGGTTGGTGAGGTGGGTTTTGTTGGGTTTGATTTGGATGAGGTGGAGTGGGTGGTCTTCTATTTTCACCTGAACGGCGAATTGGGTTTGAACTTGCCATTTGAACGGTTTCAAAAGACAAAGGTTGACGTACGGGTGGTGTTTGGGAGTTAGAAGGAATCGGCTCCTCTAACCGGTGTTGTCGGTTTCTTCTTGCTACTCGTTCGATTTCCGGTTCAAACACTAAAGGAGAAGTTCTCCCCGAATGTCGCGTACGCATGCACTACCTGTAAACTGCACAAGTAACACACCCCACGTAACAAAGAAAAGTAGAGAATAAACCAAACAACAATTTAAACAGATTATCACACTATTAACTACTCAACAAACACTAAGCGCACTAGCTCCCCGGCAACGGCGCCATTTGATGACCTCGGTCGTTACGGGTCATACAAAGCCTAAATAACCTAAATAGATAGGGTAAGTAGGGTATCAATCCAAGGAGCGTGTGGTTAGTGAGTATTTCCTAGTTAACAATGAATTTGTTGTTTTATGAAGATGCTAATTTATGAATTTGGTATTTAGAAATTGGTTGAAGAGTTTGTTGATTAATATGAAACTTAAAATGACTTTGTAAGAAATAGTTAACAATACTTGTAAACAATAAGATAAAGATGATTACACTAAGGATTGGGTAATTGAACACTAGGGCTTTCAACAATTGGGCATAATTGGATAAACAAAGATAATGCAATTGGTACTAACGGGTTGATTGTTCAATAAACTTAGGTATCAAGTTTCATCAACATTCACAATGGACTAAACTATACTTTATCATTTAGAACATACAATCCTATGGTAGTGTTGATGCAAGGAACCATGTTCATAACATTTAGAAATTGGCACAAGATCAATTAACTAAAAATGAGTTCAACATAAGGTTAATCACTAATCAACACAAGTAATTCAAGTACATAAAAACATTAATCAAAAGTTTAAACAATACCCAAATGTTTAAGCCCTAGGTTTCAAGAACTTACATCCCTAGTGTAATACAAGTGTTTTTAGCCAAGCATGGCTATGGTATTCATCATCTTCAAAAGAGGTTCTTCAATCTTCACAGAATTGTTACTAAGCTTGGAGAATGTTGTGTGTTGTTGTGTCTTCAATGGTGATGAATTTTATAATGAAGAAGGAGATCAAAACAGCTAAAAAACTCAGTCCTCCCTCATAAATCCGTCATTAAAATGTTTTTGATGATCATTGACTTGAAAAAGAAAGTTTTTTGACCATTTTGACTTTTGGCGTAGGATACGCCACTTTTGGCGTATCCTACGCTAAGTCAGATTTGCCTGAGCTGATGTCTGTTGCCCTACGCAAGCTGCTGTGTTCTTGCCTACGCCACTGGCGTAGGATACGCCAGTTTTGGCGTATCCTACGCCAAAACCTCCTTCAACCTCAGATTTTGATTTTCCAGCTCGTTTATGCTTCCGTATCTCGCCCGAGCAACTCCAAAACGTCATATTTGCTTCCTTTAATCATCAAATCCTGAAATAACATAATAACATCAAAGCAACACCATTTGACAACTTAACATTCCTTATAATTCATTTATAGACGTGTTTATACACGTCTTTTGACCAACCCATCATCATGTTATCACGTAAAATTAGATTTTGTGGTGAATATGAGTTATTACTGATTAGAATACTATGATCATGCAATGATTGAGAGATTTTTGTGGTCAGTTAACTTGAGCCATTTGCAATACGTTATCACGTAAAATTAGATTTTTCAACCCCGGGACCCTCCCGGGGTAATCAGCTAGTATTCTATATATATATATATATATATATATATATATATATTGCAAAGGGATTAATCCTACATGTCATACTCTTATGCAATCTCTCATTTGAGAGATGCCACATAAGATGTGATGTGGCAACTCTAGACCAATTAAAAAAAAAAGAATAAATATGGTTTAAATATAGTTTAACCTAATCTATTAAATACCTAATCTAACTAAATATAAATATTAAACCTTTATTATTTTCTCTCTCATGTTTTCTCCCATAACTTTTAAACGTTAATATCTTTTATATACGAGATTTTTTAAAGAAAAAAAATTACACCAAATTAACGAGCGTTTTATTATCTTTCCAACGAGTACCATAGTGCTATATAAAAAACGGAGAAAAAACGACTATTTTTTGTAACCCGACAGGTATTGTGTCAGGTTTGGGATTAGTTTAAAAAAAATTATGGGTTTGGGTCGGGCCTGGGATTAGGTGATAACCCGACCCAATTACCCGAAACCACATACCCAAATACCCGAACTATATACCCGATCATATACCCATGAATCTTTTAACGCGTCACATAACCATTAGACTAATGTGTTCGATATTTCAATAAATAACTTTTTTTCCTTATTTCATGTTAGTTCTTTTTAGAATGATCGATTACAAACTTCCGAATTCATTTGACATTATATAATATTTTGTAATGACACTAGATTTATACCCCGACGCAGAGATTCGTTTTTTTTATATATTTGAATATGATAACTTATGGCAGAGATTTGTTTAATAATAATAATAATAATAATAATAATAATAATAATAATAATAATAATAATAATAATAATAATAATATTCATTAATCATATATTGACAAGTCATTAATTATGTTGTCATATTAGATATTTTATTATGTCATATTAGATATTTCAACCCGGGACGCTTCCGGGATAAAAACTAGTTTGATTCATATTACAAAGTGTTTTACATTAATAGCCAATGTATATTAACTATATCCTATTTTGTAATGTCGGTGGGTAAAAACCAACACCACCCTCAAAGTTTTGAAAATTTCACTTTTGCCCCTACATTACTACCTTCATTTTATATGACCCCTTAAGTTTTAAAAATTTCTTTTTTAATCCTTGAGTTTAATTACACCACCAACCCCTCAAATTTTTAATTTTTCGTATTATCCTTTAAGTTTGAAAATTTTCATTTATAACCCATGCACTACTACTCCGTTTTTACACATGTGAACTTTTAATATTTTGCAATTTCAACCCTTAGACTATTACTCCATTTCAATTTTTAACCCTTATTTTTAATAACTTTGTTAAATGTGATTTTTTACGTGTCGTTTTTCTACGTAAAAAAACTAATTTTTACGTGCACCATGCTCTTTGGCCATCGACGAAGTGCGACGACTTAGCTTGCACATTTTTTTTTTTGGAAGGCAACTTAGCTTGCACATAATGCCTCATTTTGTGATGTGTTTTTTTCACTTAAACTAAAAGCATTGTGTTTTCACATTTTAATAAATGTCTTTTATGCATCGTGTTTTACGAATTGTAAGTAACACATTATGTCTTACGCATGTTTTAGACTTCATGTGTTACGGCACCATTCAACACGCCGTGCGCCGCCGCAAGGCGCGACGGGAAAAATCCTAGTATTAGCACTATATTACAACGTTCTTCACCTGGAATTTGGACTTCCACCTGCAAGCTTGAATCCTTTGTTTCCAATATAAGAAATCATAGTTCCTTTTAGGTGGACACCACTCTCTTTGAAAAAAAAACACACTTTATAATCACATCTGCATATGCACATTCAATGCAAACACACCGATTCATCGAAAAGGTTAGATTAGTTTTTTTTGAACGATCAACAAAATTTTTATTTCACCAAGCTAGCGGGATACTAGCAATACACCTTACAAACACAAATCGGTCACCCAATACTATAAACAAGACGAAACATAACACTATCACCAACCTATACTCGAAAGATTAAATCTACACCATATGTTCCAATTGAGCGAATGATTCTTTGACCTTGATTTGATCCAGAGAAGACTGAGAGTTTTTATGTCACCCAAAACCTTTGTTAGAGAAGCTTGCCTTTGATCAAATATTACCTTGTTTCTATTCCTCCAGATGCACTAGATAGTAACCAGACAGATTGCGTAAAATGCTTTCTTCTTGTACCTCGAACCGCTTATGAACTGATGGAGTAGTAGAAGATCCCTGAAGTGAAACGCATACACCGGACCAATCTTGCACCATTGCGCCACAAGTTGCCAAATAGATTGCGAAAACCCACATGTAACAAAAAGATGTTCCGAAGACTCCGCATAGTCTCCGCAGAATGGGCATAGATCAGAGCCCACGTTTATATTCCTCCGTATAGCGCACAACGAGTTGGAATCCTATCTTGTTCCTCACGCCACGCAAGTATCAAGACTTTAATCGGAACCCACGAGCACTTTTCCACGATAAAAGAAAAACTTTCGAACATGGAACCTTGGAGATAATCCTTCAAATCAGCAACAGAAAATTCACAGCCCCACCCCGAACCCCAAACCCACCTATCCGCGGCTGCAGACAGAACTGGAACAGCGATGCAGTCGCAAAGCTGAACCAGTTCAGCCTGTTCTTCTGTAGAAAAACTGCTACGTTTCCAATCCCAAACCCACCCAAACCCGGCCTGCATAACCCGATCAGCAACGAAAGCCTTCTTGTTATTTTCGAGCGCAAACAAAGCTGGAAATAGCGAGGCCAATGGAATATCCATCGCCCAACTATCCAGCCAGAAAGCGACACCCAACCCACAGCCCACCACCCCTTTAACGGCCCAACCCACATCCAGCCCGACCCGTTTGATAGCTTGCATCGATTTATGAATCTGTTTCCACGGACCCGAGATAGACAACTTGGTTGGAATTGGATTCCGATCTCTATTTGACCCATGAATTGACCATATAACTTTCCTCCAAAGCGCATTCGAGTCCGTCTTAAAACGCCACCACCATTTTGCCAACATAGCTAGATTAGCATCAACAAGGGAACCGAAACCAATACCACCACGATTAACCGGGGCACACACCCTTTGCCAAGGCAACCCAATTCATACGAGCCTTCTCTTCCGAACCCCCCCCCCCCCCCCCCCAAAAAAACACCCGCCTTAATTTATCCAACTCATCAATTATACCACCCGGCTTTGAACAAAGTAAAATAGTAGGTAGGTAATGCATTGAGAACGGATTTTATTATAGTTACTCGGCCCCTATAAGACAATGTTTTGGCCTTCCAAATGGACAACTTGTTCCTAAAGGCTTCAACCACCGGTTTCCAATGTTTAATGAGATTCATATTTGCGCCCACTTACAACCCAAGGTATATAAAAGGGAACGAGTCGGCTCTACACCTCAACACCTCAGCCATCATCTCCACTTCATTACTTAGTACCCCAACCCAAAAACAATACACTTGCCCAAATTCGCCTTCAAGAACGATGCTAAATGGAAACATCGAAGAATCCGTTAAGATTCCTCGCATTCAATGTAGACCACTCGCCAAGGAATACCACGTCATCCGCGTACAATAAATGGGACAAGACTAGATTGCTAGAGCCGCAATTCCGCAAACAAGACCTCTAAACAAGCCAATCCCGGCCGCCCGCCTCATAACACAAGACAAGGCTTCCATAGCAATAACAAACAGGAAGGGAGATAACGGGTGGCCTTGTCGAAGACCCCGACTACATACAAATTCGTGAGTTGGAGACCCATTTACCAAAACCGATGCTCTAGCCGACTTGACGATTGCCATTACCCACCTACACCATCTACTTGGAAAGTTCATTTGTAGCATCACCGACTCGAGAAAATCCCAATTCAAGGAATCGTAAGCCTTCTCTATATATACCTTCAAGGAAAAGGTTAGATTAGTGATACAAAAAACTGAAGTGGCCAATATGGGTTAGCCCACCTGGAACCGGGTATTAAAAAAACCGGAACCGATCCTACCCGGAACCGACCCTACCCATCGGGTATGCATAGGGTATAGATTTCTATGTAAAAACCCAAACCCGGAACCGGACCCGGTTTGTACCCGGTTTTTTTAAATACCCGGAACCGGGTTGTACCTGGAACCGGGTTTTCCTAATACCCGGTTCATGACCCAAAAAAGTATATGTCAAGCGACATGACTATTTGGCATTTTGATGTTGAAGCGGTCCGAGAAGGAATGGGTCACTTCGTGATTCAAGAAGGGTTACCATTTGACCACTTCGAAAACCCAAGATTGACCTGTCTCATCCAAAGAATTCTATAACCGTGTTATGATCATCTAAGTCACACTACCCTTCGACATGATTGTATAAAAAGAATTCAATATTCAGCATAGCCGGGTTTTTCCAATACCTGGTGTACCCGTTTTTTTTCAATACCCGGTATACCCGGAACCAGTTCCATACCCGAAACCGGGTATTGAAAGAACCGGAACCGGGTATTGAAAACCCGGAACCGGTATACCGGTATAGTTTTTTATGTTAGGAACCGGAACTGGAACCGTTCTTCCAATACCCGGTCGAAGTAATACCCGACACTACCCGGGACCGGTTCCATACCCGGAACCGGGTATTGAAAAAACCCGATTTGTGCATCTCTAGTTCAATCATTGACAAAGGTGTTGTAACTTAAAAGAGTTAAATGCCAATTTCGTCTATGAGGTTTGGTCCAGTTTGTCACTTTAGTACAAAAAAAGGTGTTTTTTTTGCAATGGAACCCTTGAGGTTTGGATTTTCTTGCTATTTTCGTCCTTTTCACTAACTCAGTTAAAAACTGACGTTAAAGTCAGGGGTAGGCTTGTCATTTTGCCTATTTAATGAGGGACAATTTGGACATTTCATCCTATGATTATTTTAATAAAAAAACCATCAGTCATCTTCCCTCCTTAAAGGGTTTAAAACCCTAAAAAACCACTAATCAATCCACCACCACCAAACCACTAATCACCACCACACCACCACCGTACCTATAACCACCACCGTGAACATCCACACCTCTGTCTTCACCGTCACTGATGATCACCATTGACCCGAGCTTCCATACAAATAATTGTGGCTAAATCCTTTCGTCTCCATTGTCTACTTCCTAATGCCACCAATAGCACCTGTAAACCACCGCTCATAACCCATCACCTATTCAGCCATCAATCATCAACAATCAAACTATAATCTATCATTATTCTAATTATTGTAACAAACAGTATTAATTACTACTATTGTTAATCAAAGTTTGACCTTTATCAACAGCTACATCCACCGGCATCTATCCACATACGATCCACCATAACTCAAGCCTTCCTTGCCGGAACCCTAGGTGACTGTCGCCGCCATTATGGTGACCGGAGACCCCACCATCATCGACCACAAAATAATGATGAAGATGGTGTTGAAATCTCTAAACATAGGGGTTGTTTACATCTATTATTACGGTGGAGGTGGTGGTTCAACGAGGAGAAACATAAATCGAAATTTCACGATTTATTGACGAGGATCGAACATGGGACCATCGACTGCTGGAATTGGTGTTGGTTGATTGCTTTGTTACGATTCGGTGAGTAATAATTGTTTTTGTGGTGATTTTTTATTGGATAAGGTACGATCTGGTGAGGGTTTGGCGCGAAGATGGTGAGGGTGAGGGTGGTCTTCGTTGTGGAGGTGTGGTTTGGATCTGGTGGTGATCTTGAAGGATGGTTATGTGTGGTGGGGTTTTGAGTGAAACTAAACTAGGGATGCAGGTGTGTGGAATGGGTTAGGTGAGGGAGAGGGAGAGGGAGAAGGGGAGGGGGGTAAGGGTTGTTTTTATTATATAAAAAAGTAAAATAAAATATTAAAAAATAGAAAACAAAAATAAATAGGTAAAATGACTATAATACCCCTGACTTAACAGGAAATATAAATCCAGTTAGTGAAAAGGATAAAAATAGCAAGAAAATCCAAACCTCAGGGGTTTCATTGCAAATTTTTTTTTTGTACTGAAGTGTTAAACTGGACCAAAACTCAGGGACAAAATTGGCATTTAACTCAACTTAGAATTATTGGAGTAATATTATAAGAGATGTAACATTTTTCGTAAAAAAAAAAAAAAATTCCGAAGCGGTAAAACCAAAATCCAAAGCCTAGATACCGTATTTAAATAGCGGTTGGTTGTAATAAAGATGTGAATGTTCTTCCCTGAAATCGTTAACATGAAAACAAATACAAACTTGTTTATTTTCATACGAAGCATATTTTCTTTCCATATTAATAGCATCAAATCGATTATCAAACAAAAAACATGGAAAATATTGTTGAAGTTCTCCCACGTAACCCTTCCGTGACGGTTTGAGCTTAGGTAAGGAGTACACCGATGTATGGGTAAGGATTCAAACTTGAAATTACTAGGTTAGAGTTGTACAAGTATTTCCACTAAAGTAAGCTTTAAAAAAAGTTTATTCTTGGACCCAAACAAAATTTAATACTAATTGGGCACGTAGAAGTTTCCAAGATAGTGAGATAATAGTTGCTTGATACCCAAATTCATGAAGCCAGACATAAGTAGACACCATTTTATTTTTTATTCACCTAGTGGAGTTTCTCCATTTTCTTTTTATTTTATTTTATTTAAAAGTTTCGTATAAGACAACTCTCAAATTCACCTAGTAATTAACTTCATATAAATAATCAAGTTTTGTTGTTATCGGCTCATGATTTAATGACAAATTAGAACAATCACATAAGAGAGAATCGTATGGTTGGTTCATGTGCCTTTTCATAATTGCACTCGTGATCCTAATGATTTAATAATTACACCATTGGTCATTTATTTTAGCAAAATTGTATTCGTATGGACTTTACCTCTAACTGTCATCAATTTTCTCAGTTAAAAACAAGTAAATTACATTTTTGCCCTTAATTATACAAATAAATAATTAAAAAAACATAAACCACCACCACCACACTTTTGCCATAATTACCACCACCACCATAGCCATTCATCATTTTCTCTCTCTATACTCTCCACCACACTTGCAACCACCATCCACCCCTCCACTTACTCCCGTCACCTGTGCACCACCCAAAACCACCTCCACGTTTCCACATCTGAGACCACTGGTCACCATCCAACATCTTCTCATTGTTATCCACCATACTACGGCACAAATTCTAACCGCCATACAATTATCCTACCTAATGAGTAATCCAACACTTTCATAACTGTTCCCATCCTCGTTTACCATCAGATCTCCATACCAAAACCCTACCATCACCGTCACTATTGCGCCACCACCGTCATTCATCACCTCAACACACATCCCAGTATCACCTCAATTATTACAAAAGTCTTATCACTATTTCAATAAACATCAACCAGAACTAAAAACAAGAAGAGTTATCATGAACTTACTGAACCTGTTGGAACCTTGCTCGAAACCCTAGTCACCATCTACACCTGTAGTCCCCAAATCAGAACAGGAACTCTAATCGGAACCCAGATCATCATCGCCGTCATCTCCTCTCTCTCTGTTCCGTTTCTTTCTGTCGTCCCTCTCTCTAAAATATTGTTGGGTGAAGGGGGTGGGGTGTTGTGTTGTGTTGTTTGCCAGTTGCCGCCGCCGTGAGCCGTCGCAGGTGGTGGTGGCCGGTTGTCTACCACCGCTTCCCTATCTCTCACCTCTCTCCCTCTCTCTTAAGACGTGTGTTGGGGGGGGGGGGGGTTGGTCATGGACAGGGAAACGGTTTGGGTGGCAGTGGTGGTGGTGTTGGGGAAGAAGATAAGGTAAGGGTGGGGGTATGGTGGTGTAGTTATTTATTTATAATGTTTTCTTATAAGGGCAAAATAGACATTTCGTATCCATTTAATAGGGAATTTTAACGATCGTTAGAGGCAAGTACCAATAAAGTAACAAAATTAATACATTTGGATTATGTTAGTAATAAGTTTACAACCCTCGGGACCAATGGTGTAATTAATGAACCATTAGGATTACGAGTATAATTTCTGAAAAATACAGGGACCAACCATGCGATTCTCTCATCACATAATTTTTTAGACTTCACATTTTGGGTATTAAGACTTTAGAGGCTGAATTTTATCAAATTAGAGATCTTTTCCCCCAAATAAAGAATCCTAATTCGACTCAATCATCACTTACCCAATTCCCCATGATATTTCCTCTGCATACAAAGTAGGGTTAACGCATTTTTTTATTTAGTGGGATAATAATGATAACTGTAGTAGCAGCAGGAGCAGGAGCAGTAACAGTAACAGTAGAAGTAGAAGTAGTAGCAATAGCAATAGCAGCAGTAGTAGTGAAAGGGTGGTGTGTAGCCAAAGCTTTACTTAGGTGTACAATGCCAATCCACCTATAAAGCACTAAACAAACATGCTTAGCACGATGGTAAAAAGTAAAAACGGACACAGTAGAGTGGCTCTCACAAATGATAGTTGGTAAGTGTATAGTGTTAATAATTAATATTATAATGGTACCGGTAATCACCAACTGGTTAACTACGTAACCCTTGGCTATGGTTAAACCAGTTGATTACAAACGAGTATCTAGCGGATAAGCCTGAATTTTGTTGTTTTTAAAGGGAACAATTCCCTAAGGTTCTTCAGTCGTTTGTAGGCAGGGTCCATTACTGACAAAGTATCCAACGGGAATTAGTGGGTAAGATTTTGGTGGGTTAGGATCAAATACACAAGACATTTTTTCTAGGAAGGGTGAGAAGGATTGTGATCCATTGATCATATATTTGAATGGTTGAGATTAGTTTGTTTGAAAAAAATAAATAATAAATTAGAGAAAGGGCATAAAAGAAAAACCACATTTGTTGACTTTCTCTCTCCACATGCAATGCACATGTCAATTCCCCCCATCATTTTAAAACGTCTATAACTTTTTCATACGGCATTTTTTTTTCAAAAAAATTTCATCATATTAACGAGCGTTTTTTTATCTTTAATATGAGTACCACATTGCTACATTAAATTGAAAAAAAAAATTCATGCTAAATGGGTTTTCCTCTCCGTTGTGTCTTTCTGCTCGTTCATTGTGTTATAGTATGCATGTGTGCTTTATAAATATGTTATTTATGTTTTTTTAGTCTACACATGATTTAACTTTGTCCATTGTGTTTTTAGTATGCTTTTAATTATGTTTTACGCAAATGAGTTTTGTATTTAGGTGTACATTGTGTTTTATTATGTTCATTGTGTTTAAGTCTATTATTCATTGTGTTTTAGTGTTCTGTTCATTGTGTCTTTTATATGTCGTCCATTGTGTTTTACACAATTGGGTTTTTAACTTTTTTTTATCAAAAATATTCATTGTATTTTAGTCTTCTGTTCATTGTGTCTTTCGTATGTCATCAATTGTGTCTTACGCAACTGGGTTTTCAACTTTTTTTTTTCAAAAGTATTCATTGTATTTTAGTCTTCTATTCATTGTGTCTTTAGTATGTCGTTCATTGTGTTTTACTAGACTCTTGAATGTGTTTTATACCCTATATTTAATTGGTGTTCATTGTGTTTTACATTCCATTGTGTTTTACATTCCATTATGTCTTACGCAAGTGGGTTTTGAATTTTTTTTTTCTAAAGTATAGCAATATGGTACTCATATTAAAGATAAAAAGACGCTCAATTTTATGGTATATTTTTTTTTAAAATGAATGACATATAAAAAAGTTACGGGCATTTAAAAATGAAGGTGGAAATGGCATGTGACTTGCATGTGCATATGTTTTTGACAAAATTACCCCTCCCACTTATTAATCCTTTAGACACATGTCATTTTCTAGTGGCTTCCCACCCTTCTCATTTTTTGTAGCCTTTGTAGAATAACCCAACCCAGATTTTGGTTCAAACTGTCACAGTGACTCTTCATATGTTTGTCGGTGTGGAGTCTTTTACGACGGATTATCGGTTAGTATTGCATTCTATAAATAAAAACATAAATTTTTGTTTGCACCATTGGTCTTTTACCTAAAAAATGGTAACCTCCTTGTATTTCAAGTATTATAAATCAGTGATTGGATGTGGTCTTCGGGACAAGTTGATACGGTTTTAGTGGATTTGTCTTGAAATTTGTTTCACGGAATTTTAATACTTGCGCACATAAGTATACAAAGCGGCCAAGAAATGCGGCGTAGACAGATTTTATAGCTTTGGGAAAATTACAAAAATCGTCCTTTATGTTTATGTCATTTTTTAGTGGTGGCCCTTTAACATTAAAATTGATGAGAATAATTCTTTATTTTTAAAAACATTGCACCATTTGTCCTTTAACATTAACCTGGTTAGTTTTCATGGTTAAATCTAGTCACATTCTTGTGAAATTACTAAATCACCCTTCCCTTATAATTCCCTTTTTTCTCACCAGACCTTTGCAAAATCACTTTATAAAACATCTCTCTCTCTCTCTCTCTCTCTCTCTCTCTCCCTCTCCCCCCCTCTCTCTCTCTCTCACACACACACACACACACACATAACCCTTCACCTCTTTCCCTCCCCCTCTTCTCCACCTGCCACCCACCACCATAGACTTCCACCACACCACCACCAACTGCTACCACATACACAACCTTTAAGCCACTAAACACCACCACCAACATTACCGTCTCTGAATTCTCTCTCTCTTTCTTACACACACACACACACACACACACACACACCAACCAATAGCCACAACCACTGTTGCCATATTCGACAACCACCACCACCATTTTCAAAAACCACCACCACCCATCTCAAGACCAGCAACTAGGATTTTTATAGATGGTAAGCTATGCTCCAGCTACAATTTCAGTCAGATCCCAACAGATTTGGGTCAAACGCGACTTCGGGTTGATGGTTAGGCTTGCCCCAACCCCGATTCAGGCGCAATGGATAAGTTGTTTGATTCATATTTGTTACGGAGTCCTCCCTTGAATAATGTTTTGGACAAATCTAGCGTGTGGACTTTGATTGAAAAGAGGGTTTCTTTTGATGTGGTGTTGAGGATTATTATCGATGAAAAGTGTGAGGTTGTTAGTGGTGAATAGAGTTAAGGTTTGGAGTAGAGGACATGATTGGTTTGAAGATAAGATATCATCGTCTAGTATGTTTCAGAGAAAATAGATGGTTTTGCAAAGGTATGGTGAGAAAAAAGAGGGTATTATAAGAGGTAAGGGTGATTTGGTAATTCCCAAGAATATGACTAGATTTAACCATAAAAACTAACCAGGTTAGTGCTAATGGACAAAGGGTGCAGTGTTTGAAAACATAAAGGACGATTATCATCAATTTTAAAGTTAAAGGACAACCATTGAAAAATGATGTTAACATAAAGGACGATTTTTGAAAATTTTCCTATAGCTTTGGATCTTTTGGCTGAATGCCAAAAAGACGCGGGTTTGATGAAAACACATCTTTTGGTACGCAACCACATCAACATGCCCTCCCTTTTGTGGTGGAATGGTAGAGACAAATGTCTCTTATAGGAAAAGTCATGGTTAAAGTCCAAGAGGTGTAAAAAATAGGTGTAAAAAGGGTGTGAGAAATTAGCCATTCGAAAAAAAAATGCAACGTGTTATTTTCTATGTATTATGTTTTGGTGTAAATTTTTTGTTTGCGTTAACATGCTGCAATAGGCGTGCATGGATCAACATTTTTATGTCTACTTTCGTTTGATTTAATAGTCCCGCAACATAACGCGCGTCCAACACCCCGTTCAATACGCACGCTCGATAACACATTCTAAAGTTACTTTTTCACGCTTGTACACCTTCACACAACACAGAGGCTTAATACTAGTTCATATTCTATATATCTTAAATGGAAATATCATTGATTTTTTCGTTTCCCCCATACTTTGAGTAACTGCATCTTTGGTCCCTTCCTTTTGGTTTGATCAAATTCCCTTTTTATACATTACCCTATATATGATATACAAACTTTGATGAATAGTTCTGCCTCCATTCCCTTGCTGCCATGCCACATGGCAGCAAGTGGTTTTTTTTTTCCAGCTTTACGTCTTTCGATCCTTAGGCTTATAATTATCATTTATTTGCAAGAATGCCTTGCAGCCCAACTGGTTTGGTTGTTGGATTGGTAGTCGGTAAACGCGGGTTCGAATCTTTGGTGTGTATTATTTTGTTTTTTTTTTCATCTTTACGACTTTCGGTACTTATGCATGTGATTATCACTTATTTGCAAGAATGGCTTGCAGCCCAACTGGTTTGAATGTTGTGTTGGTAATCTGTAAACGCGGGTTCGAAAACTTTGTTGGGTATTTTTTTTGCTCATAAACACGCCTTTTTTCCCTCTCATCCCATCTGTTTTCCGTTTCTCTTTCCCACATGTTCTCCACCTATTTTTGTCTGAAGACAGAACAAGAAACAAAGATTTGACTTCCGGTGTCCCTTTCGATGACCGCCTACGACCTGAACCGGTGGTTTGGGACGGCCAGATAGGGTTGGGGCAGCGGCATGCAAAGTGTAACTTATCCATGGTGAGCCACCTCCAGTTGTAATCTACATTTGAACTCATAGTCATAAGTGTAACTTACATCTTCAACTCTATTTGACAAAGTTGTGGATGCGGCTCCACGGGTATGGCGAATCTAAGTTTTCTGTGTGCGATTACGAAAGTTCAATCATTTGCCATTACAATTATTTTTTGTTGATTTCTTCATGTGACGTGCTGATTAGTTTTTGTTAATAATTTTTTTAGGTACTTCCCTTTGGGGGCAGAGAGTCTAATATGCTAATATGGCTTGCAGACAACTACTTCGTGAGGGGCTAGACAACTGGCATGGATTCTCTCCACCTACGATTTTTGAGGTCTTCTCTTGCTCAGATTTGGATTGGTGTTGAAAGTATTTGTAGTTTCAAGATTCCGTTTTCCAATTTGTGATTGGTATTATGTTTGATTTTGCTAGTGGAAGTTGCGTAATATTGGTTCGTTAAGACAAGTAACGCGGAGTAGCAACTTCGTGCACTTTACGGGTTAGTCTTTTTACAACTTTTAAAAACCTTTGTGGATCGTTTATATTTTCCTTCATGGTGCTTTACTTTGTCGCTTTTCCCATAATTTTTTATATACATGTATCAGCGCTGCACAATTTGTGGCTTTGCATAACTTTGGTATTAAATATAAATGTTAAGCATGTTAATTTGCTGTTTCTGTTGGTTTGCAAGCCACGAAATCAAAGAACACAATAAATAGGACTCTTCCTAAAGCCCAAGTCCAACAACTAACCAACAACGTTTTGGTTCTCTTATCATTTGTCAAACAAACATTATGTTTAGCTGCAAACCAACAACCTTTTGGTTGTCTTATTATTGTTAAAGTTAGTCAAACAAACATGTAAACTTTTAAACAAGCAACATACTCTATTGTACAGACTACACGTCATGCTATCACTTATGCTTACTAACACACAGTTCTGCACAACTATCGCTGCCCAGCGCGGAGCGTGTAACGACCCAGGTGGCGCAGCGGATTAGCATTAACAGGTTTAATTGTAATGATTACATTAAACTGAATTTCAATACTAATGAAATACATAAAATGTAGCCATAGCATCCTCTTCTTATCCAGATCTTCTATTCGTCAACTTTCTCTTTAATAATCTTGTATAAATACCTGACCACATGCTTAAAGTACGTTAGTATTTTCATACTAGTGAGACATGCCGAGATTTTAGACATACTAATAATAATAACCCAAGTTTAACAAACATACAACTCTTTCTATATGGTTCGGTCATTCTAAGGTGGAATATATTATCGATGGAGCACCATACAAATGCTTATTGTGGTTCCAAACCTCTACTTGGTTCAGAAAAATATATTCCCGTAATACCGAATGGATCCATTCTACGTGATTTCTATTCGACCGAATTCTATTATATAACATGATCATGATTCGATGATATTCTATTAACAACTCGATAACACTTTTATAATATAAACCATATAAAATACTTTGATAACGAGTGGACAGCATGTAATCAGCCCCAAAAGCTTTATAAATAAAAAGGGGAAGGTCATGTACTCACCTTTAATAATATTCTTCTGGGTTCTGTAGTCTATTTCTTAAACGGTATATTCTCCAAATATTGTACCTAATATGTTTCATAAACATTAGCGCGTGCATGGCTTATGCACGTGATAACTGTGGGGACAATCCTTTAATATAATATTCTTTTATATTCTTGTATGATTATCGTGTTATATTCTCAGGTTAATATTACCGTCCCACACGTTTCACGTTTATAATAATAATAATAATAATAATAATAATAATAACAATAATAATAATAATAATAATAATAATAATAATAATAATAATAATAATAATAAACATAACCTCTCGTCTTCGGGTGTTGAACGGGGTAGACGGGCGATGACGGGTTTGAACCCGGGATAGATAAACGGACTGAGTCAACTGGGTTTCAACTCTTTATAATATAAAAAGGGAAAATATTGTTTGGATATAAATGTTTACTTCTAATCAGTAAAGTAAAATTGGTGGAGATAAAAGAACCCGAAGACAACCAAGGAAGGTGTCAGGTGGTGGTGTAAACGGGTTCAACCCAGTTCGGATACGTGAACTACGATAACCGGTTTTAACATTCAAAGGCAAGGTGAATCAGTAACCGGTAATAGGAAGGATAAACCTTTTGTCTTGGGAGCTTGAATGGGTTCAAAAGGTTTGTCACAGGAACCGAACAAATGACAGGCAATCGGTAGTTAGAGGTCATAATCGGAGATAAACAGAACCGAATACGGAGATGGGTTGTTTGGACGATGAAGGTTTACAGAAAGGTATTGAAGGTGATTGGTTAGTGATGTTCGGAACTGGTTTGGGAAGAAGGCATGTGGTGAGGTGATCAGAGAAGGTAACGGTTGGTAGTTAGTCGGGGTGATAGAGAGCGTCGGAGGTGATATTATGGTGGTGGTCGTTGACTGATCGTTGGAGGAAGACAACCGGAGACGACCGGAGCCGGTCGTCTCTGGTTGTCTTCATCTTCTCACATCCCTCACTCTCTCTCTCTCTCTCCGCATACATTCATTCTGTTTCTTTGATATCGATGTACAGTGAGTGTGTTTATACATATATAATATGGAATTGGATAAGGATAAAGATTATATGATTATTCACTTGGACAGATGTTAGTTGTGCGTAGGAGGTAAGCGAAGAAAAGGGCTGTGCATGAATCTCATATAATATGTATGTGAGTATAATATGGATGATGTGTATTAGAAGGTGCATGAATGTGAGGAATGGAAATGATTAAGCTGTAAAGTGTGCGTATGTTTGAGGATGAGATTGAGTGCAAGCTTATATAATATGCATGGTCAAAACTTATTATAATCCATCCATATAAAAGTCAACCATATTTTAATTGTGTGTGATATAAACTTCCAAAGGAAAGGAAGTTGCAACGTTCATGTTATATTAATAATTATTTATTTAGTAATTCTTAATATATTATTATTACTTAATTAATTATAGATTTAGATTATAATTAGTATAATCTCGGACACGTAACAACGGGTTGTTACATTCTCCCCAACCTATTGGAATCTCGTCCTCGAGATTCGATTCAAATTATCTTATGATGTTTAATAAATATCTTTTTATTTATTTTTGATAATCTATACACTATTATTATGTACTCCCCAACCTATAGAACTTGTCCCGCTCTTATTTTTCTGATAATAAATTCTAATCCCCATAAAAAATAGAATTAATGTCTTGGATTCTTAATCTTTCTAATCCTTTCCCGTTTGCTTATATAATCAAGATATGAAGACTAAGATGGTTTCTTACTTCTGGGTGTTTTCTATAATATTTCTTTATCATTGGCCAATCATTTGGCCATACCGAGTCTTATCATAAAATTCTAAATTCTTATACGGACACGGTTAAAATTTATGGATGTCTAATCCTGAAGCTTTCCCTTAAGGGTTATATAAATCAGACTATAAAACTAAGGTTGCTTTCTATTTTCAATGGTTTCTCATAATATTATTTATCTTTGGCCAATCCTTTGGCCACATCGATTATCATTATAAACTTTCTTGTGGTGGTATAATATCTTTATACCTTAGTACCTTTCTTAAACATGATATTCATACTCATCTAATATATATAGTTTACCTATCTATACGAATTATAATTCTTGGCTAATCTTCTGGCTATACTGATTCTTATTATGGATTTTCTGGTGGTGTCAAGATATCATTATATCTTAATCCTTTTCTATTTATATAATAATTTCTCGAAAAATAATTATCTCTGGTTGTTCACGATAGTATGTGACATCTTGAAATATTTTACATTCTATAATAGATTGTTTTCTTATCTCTCGAGATATAAAAGATTTTCTAAGTTTCCACATATTATGATATGAAACTTATAATCTTGATCTATTGTTTAACATATTCTTATTCTTAATATTTTTTTTTCCTGACTGATATGAGGGATAGAAAGAATACTTCTATAATAACTTAACTATAAAATTCTTGTTTATAGATAATTCGTATTTCTTATATTTCTTATATTGTATAGCTTTTGGTATTACCAAAGAATTTCCTAGAAATCAACCGTGCCTGTAAATTCACAATTTTCTGGCCATTAAAAATTGTCAACTTACCTCACAATATTATTCTAGTAATTTCCTTAATAATTTTTCTGTACTTTCTTATAATTTCTATTGACATAAATTTCTTTCTAAAATACTTTTGGTTGATCTTGGATCAGAAGAGGATTTCTATTAATTAAACCTGCTGCTCTGATACCACCTGTAACGACCCAGGTGGCGCAGCGGATTAGCATTAACAGGTTTAATTGTAATGATTACATTAAACTGAATTTCAATACTAATGAAATACATAAAATGTAGCCATAGCATCCTCTTCTTATCCAGATCTTCTATTCGTCAACTTTCTCTTTAATAATCTTGTATAAATACCTGACCACATGCTTAAAGTACGTTAGTATTTTCATACTAGTGAGACATGCCGAGATTTTAGACATACTAATAATAATAACCCAAGTTTAACAAACATACAACTCTTTCTATATGGTTCGGTCATTCTAAGGTGGAATATATTATCGATGGAGCACCATACAAATGCTTATTGTGGTTCCAAACCTCTACTTGGTTCAGAAAAATATATTCCCGTAATACCGAATGGATCCATTCTACGTGATTTCTATTCGACCGAATTCTATTATATAACATGATCATGATTCGATGATATTCTATTAACAACTCGATAACACTTTTATAATATAAACCATATAAAATACTTTGATAACGAGTGGACAGCATGTAATCAGCCCCAAAAGCTTTATAAATAAAAAGGGGAAGGTCATGTACTCACCTTTAATAATATTCTTCTGGGTTCTGTAGTCTATTTCTTAAACGGTATATTCTCCAAATATTGTACCTAATATGTTTCATAAACATTAGCGCGTGCATGGCTTATGCACGTGATAACTGTGGGGACAATCCTTTAATATAATATTCTTTTATATTCTTGTATGATTATCGTGTTATATTCTCGGGTTAATATTACCGTCCCACACGTTTCACGTTTATAATAATAATAATAATAATAATAATAATAATAATAATAATAATAATAATAATAATAAACATAACCTCTCGTCTTCGGGTGTTGAACGGGGTAGACGGGCGATGACGGGATTGAACCCGGGATAGATAAACGGACTGAGTCAACTGGGTTTCAACTCTTTATAATATAAAAAGGGAAAATATTGTGTGGATCTAAATGTTTACTTCTAATCAGTAAAGTAAAATTGGTGGAGATAAAAGAACCCGAAGACAACCAAGGAAGGTGTCAGGTGGTGGTGTAAACGGGTTCAACCCAGTTCGGATACGTGAACTACGATAACCGGTTTTAACATTCAAAGGCAAGGTGAATCAGTAACCGGTAATAGGAAGGATAAACCTTTTGTCTTGGGAGCTTGAATGGGTTCAAAAGGTTTGTCACAGGAACCGAACAAATGACAGGCAATCGGTAGTTAGAGGTCATAATCGGAGATAAACAGAACCGAATACGGACATGGGTTGTTTGGACGATGAAGGTTTACAGAAAGGTATTGAAGGTGATTGGTTAGTGATGTTCGGAACTGGTTTGGGAAGAAGGCACGTGGTGAGGTGATCGGAGAAGGTAACGGTTGGTAGTTAGTCGGGGTGATAGAGAGCGTCGGAGGTGATATTATGGTGGTGGTCGTTGACTGATCGTTGGAGGAAGACCGGTCGGAGAAGGAGACCGGAGCCGGTCGTCTCCGGTTGTCTTCATCTTCTCACATCCCTCACTCTCTCTCTCTCTCTCTCTCCCCATACATTCATTCTGTTTCTTTGATATCGATGTACAGTGAGTGTGTTTATACATATATAATATGGAATTGGATAAGGATAAAGATTATATGATTATTCACTTGGACAGATGTTGGTTGTGCGTAGGAGGTAAGCGAAGAAAAGGGCTGTGCATGAATCTCAAATAATATCTATGTGAGTATAATATGGATGATGTGTATTAGAAGGTGCATGAATGTGAGGAATGGAAATGATTAAGCTGTAAAGTGTGCGTATGTTTGAGGATGAGATTGAGTGCAAGCTAATATAATATGCATGGTCAAAACAATTATAATCCATCCATATAAAAGTCAACCATATTTTAATTGTGTGTGATATAAACTTCCAAAGGAAAGGAAGTTGCAACGTTCATGTTATATTAATAATTATTTATTTAGTAATTCTTAATATATTATTATTACTTAATTAATTATAGATTTAGATTATAATTAGTATAATCTCGGACACGTAACAACGGGTTGTTACATTCTCCCCAACCTATTGGAATCTCGTCCTCGAGATTCGATTCAAATTATCTTATGATGTTTAATAAATATCTTTTTATTTATTTTTTTATAATCTATACACTATTATTAGGTACTCCCCAACCTATAGAACTTGTCCCGCTCTTATTTTTCTGATAATAAATTCTAATCCCTATAAAAAATAGAATTAATGTCTTGGATTCTTAATCTTTCTAATCCTTTCCCGTTTGCTTATATAATCAAGATATGAAGACTAAGATGGTTTCTTACTTCTGGGTATTTTCTATAATATTTCTTTATCATTGGCCAATCCTTTGTCCATACCGAGTCTTATCATAAAATTCTAAATTCTTATACGGACACGGTTAAAATTTATGGATGTCTAATCCTGAAGCTTTCCCTTAAGGGTTATATAAATCAGACTATAAAACTAAGGTTGCTTTCTATTTTCAATGGTTTCTCATAATATTATTTATCTTTGGCCAATCCTGTAGATGCGTTTTGCGACTAATGATTGGATACTAACACATGTTAAGGTATGATAAGATGGGCGAAGGTAGATTGCTTTTGGGCGAAGGTAGAAATGGAAGCTGATCAGATATACATTCGTACCTTGGAAGTGGGCGAATGTGGAAGAACTCCACATTCGACCATATCAACTGGGCGAACGTGCAGAGTCTATATATAGATTTTGTGTTTTTGTGAATGTAATAGAGTTGTTAGTTGTGTGTGTGTTCAGGTCAGGTTCCAGGTTATTTTGTGAAAGTCTGTAATTGATCTAGATTAACGTGTGTGTGATTGTAATTGAATATTTGAGAAAGTTAATCTATGAAAAAGCTTTGAAAATGATATTGATTGTGTTTTGATTAGAGTTTTATCAGTTTGTTCAGAACTAGGGTTTCCGCACCTGGTTTTGTAACTTGTATGATCATATAATCCTGTTTTAGTCAAATTCTTTCGCTTACAAAGTGGTATCAGAGCTCGTACGGATCATACAACAACAAATTTGATAAACTCAGAGCTGATTTGGACATATTTTTGATCAAAATACATCTGTTTTTGCATGAAAATGGTTTTTGAGTGTTTTTGATTGATTTGAAGTTGATTTTGTGGTTAAAATTCAAAATTCCAAGTATTAAAGTTGCTCCAAATCAATTCCGAATCATAACCTGATTAAGATCATTCAAATCCACAAACTATTGAAAATCAGAGATCAAAATAACCGTTTTTCAAAGTGTAACCGTTTTTCAAATCTGAAAATTTCTGTAAAATGGGCGAACCTGGAACCAGTGGGCGAAAGTGAGTTGTGTTTTGGTCGAATCTAGGTTATTTTGGGCGAACCTGGAAATTGTTTGTTTAAAGTTTTCACTTTCGGGTCACATTTCCACATTCGGTTGATAAAACGGGCGAACCTAGATTTATACTGGGCGAACCTAGAATTTTCTGGACGAACGTGGATAAGTGTTAGTGTGTTTTTACATTCTGGTAAGTTTTTACTTTCGAGTGGTACTGTTTGGGCGAATCTGAATCAGAAAGGGACGAAAGTGAGACTTTTTGGGCGAACCTAGGCTTAGTTTTTGGAAAATTTTCTAAGTGTTGGATTTTTCGAAGTTCGTGATCATGTGGAATTTTCCGACTACTCCGAGACCAGCAACGACACAACCACAACAGCAAGTGATGGACCCATGGACAGTGGCAGCACAAAAGACGAGCACACAGTCTTCGCAATCGATAAACTACATGGCGATGACGAGCTCGATGCCTCAAAGTGTAGCACCTCCAGCACCACAAACTGACTACTGGGGAGTAGCAGCAGCGGTGGTAAACACTCAAACTACAAATGCTATTTCTACATTGATTAACGATTTGTCTTCAGGTAGCGGGAATCGGCCACCGAAGCTCATGGACATACAAGAATACAATCAGTGGCAGAACAAATTCAAGATTCACTTGGAAGGCATGGGAGTGGAGGGAGCAGAGGCATGGAGTATGATTGCTAAAGGTTACACAGCACCGATTTTGGAGAATACAGGTGAAATGATTCCGTTGGAAAGCTTAACTGAGGATGAGAAGAAGAAATATGTGGTGGAAAAGAAAGCCTTTTCCCAATTGACTCAGGCAATCACAAATGATCTGCTACATCAATTTGGGACTTGTACAACCTCTAAGCAATTGTGGGATGTGCTTAAGAGAAGGCATGATGGGAATGAGAAAACGAGAAGTTTGAGGATGGATGAACTGAGAAAGGAGTTTGAGAATTTTTCTTATATTGGAAATGAAACTTTAAAAGAATTAACTCCTAGATATAGTCATTTGCTAATTGAATTGTCTAGTTATGGTATACAGATTCCTATGAAGAATTTGGTGGATAAGTTTGCAGATGCTCTACCACCTTACTGGGATCAGCATGTGGAAGTTCTCAGGGAGAAGGACGCATATCAATACTGGACTATTCAAGAGTTTATACAGAAGCTGGAAAACAAGGAAATGGAAGAGAAGAGGAAAGCTAGAAGAGCACAGGTTCCTCAGAATCCTAGCTTATACTTTGGAGGCACTTCAGTTCCTGTGAGTAACTCAAGTTCAGGAGGGATAGTTGCACCACATGTTGCTTGCATTTCCAATGTTATGGAATCACCAAAACCTACCATCAATTACATGGCACAAACTTCATCCTACTCACAACCATCATACACACAACCACCACCACAACAACAGTACAACAATTCCTACATTTCACCATTTTCCCCAATGCAACAAGCATCTTTCTATACTGCTAGCAATCTCAACAACCAATGAACCAAGTTACTCAACCTAATCAACAACAAGTGGTTTTGGAGACTTCTAACTTGGGCAATGTGACAGTGGAAATTGCTCAATGATGTGTCGTAAAACACATCTATTCTCCTATGTATTTTGAGTTATAATTGAGTCTTTTGTATATAGTTTTTAGTAGTTTTAGGCGTGTATTCGTTGGTTTGTCTATTTTTATCATTGTATAGTTTTTATTAGTTTTTAGTACTTATTTATTGATTTTATCATTTTATAGGTGTTCGTGGAGAATGAGCTTAAAACGAAGGAATTTTAATTGAGACACGAACACTAGAGAGCATGTGTTCATGGACGTTGGAGCGTAAACGAGGAACTTTGGTCAAGTCGCGAACACCTAATACGAGAGCATGGAGTAATAATAATAATAATAATAATAATAATAATAATAATAATAATAATAATAATTTATTAAAAAAAAAAAAGCCACAAACCGTGACCATTGGATCACGGTCAACAGCCCAACAAAGGTCAAAGGCCCAAGCCTAAATTCAAATAAAGTCGGTGGGCATATATATGTTTGTTTGTTTGTGGACGGCGACATATTGGAAAAGCAGATTAATCTACTCGAATTATTAGAGAAATTATCATTCATTCACATATTGACAATTCCAATTCTAAAGAGTGACAATCGCACAGCAACAGAATATTGAAGCCAAGCACCGGCCAGAAGCGGTGACGAGCGAAAGGGCACGGAAGGAGAAAAGGCCACGGGCACGGTAAAGATCAAGAGCCAACGAGCCTTGGGTTAGGTTTAGTTTTCGCTCTATATTTTTATAGACATGATGAAATTGTTTTTTATAAACTTTGAATTTATGTTTCTAAATATTATGAGTAGCTAGACTTTTATGGTTGCTTAGGTTTATGAACTAGACACGTAATTTGCAGTTTTTAATGATTCTTGGTTTTTAATTTTGATGTGTAGGATTACATGATTTTAATTTTATTGTTGGATTTGATATATGTGTGTTGGTGTTATTTTTATTTGAAGTTTGTTTATTGGTTTTGTGGAGCTAGGCATGTAGAGATACCCCCTAGGTCTTGAAATCAATCTAGTTCGTCAACTTAGGTTAGCGTGCTAGTATTTGGAGTTGGAGTACGACACAAGTATAACAAACTAATATAATAAATTAACTAAAACGTGCAGTCCATTCTTGAGGGTGAGAAATCTAACTCGAGTTTGCTAGGTAACTAACTAGGCATTGTTCGGTAGTTGGCAAGCACTAGGGCGGGAGTCGCTACTTGTCCGTGTTTAGAGTTTTCCTAGGTTTTCATCAGTAGAGTTTAAGTCTGCTTCATAGTTTGAGGGTTTTAATCCAGGAGAGGTTTTAATCTGATTTCTGTGGGATTTTGGTACGCTAGGGCGATCCGGATCCATCTTAGCATTTCTACACTTGTCCCGTCTTGAGTCTAGTGAGCTATCTTTGACAGGAGGTTTATTAGATAAGAATAGGGTCTCAAGTTAATTACCAGATTCAGGATTTATTGCTAGTGTCTAGGGATTTTACCTAAGTAAGGTTCGTATACGAAGTTGAGGTTATTTTAATTTAGTTTCTTCTAAGTTTGTAATTAGTAGTTTAAAATACCCCCCATTTAAGTATATATTTATTTAGGCTAGT
This sequence comes from Ambrosia x helenae, assembly GCA_030844895.1. Classification (NCBI taxonomy): domain Eukaryota; kingdom Viridiplantae; phylum Streptophyta; class Magnoliopsida; order Asterales; family Asteraceae; genus Ambrosia; species Ambrosia x helenae. The sequence continues at coordinate 95,553,492 of CM061229.1, forward strand.
ATTCGGTATAGGTTGTGATCTAGAGTTGCATTCGCGTCTTTGGGTTCGATACTCGGTCTTATCTGCTTACTACTTTGCGACCGGTACACTTGCCGTGCGTGTGTAGTTTTTAGGTGAGTCGTTTTAATTAGAACTTGTGTTATTTTTATATATATACATTTACACACATCAAGTTTTTGGCGCCGCTGCCGGGGACGCAATTGGCATTCTTGATTACTCCCCAAACCGTTTGTCTGGTCTTTTACTTTGTAAATAGTTTTTGCTTTACCTGTAATTATTTTTTTTTATTTGCTTTTATTCGTAATATATATTCCTTTTAACATGTGTGAGATCTGTGGAGGACCCCATTTTACTATAAAATGCCCAAATTCATCGGGGTATTCCACGGATTATTATGCTAACGAGTATTTGCAGCCGCAGCCATATCAGTCATACCAGCCTTCATACCCACAGGCTAACCAGTGGTTTACCCCTGCAACATCTGAGTCACTAGATAGAATAACAAGTCGGCTTGATCGTCTACAAGCAATGATGTATGAGGAAAGGCATGGTGGTAGCTCGTCAGAGTATCCACCTAGCCAACATTTGTATCCACATCCCGATTATCGGGATGTCTCTTCTCACACTAGGCCTGACTTTGCCGCCCTTCTTGCTAAGCAAGACGCCTTCATTGCTAATCAACAGCTCATGCTCGAGGATATGCGTTCCTTGCTATCCATGCGCACCGACTATTTGAGGGAACAAGATGCGGCACTTGAGAGGCTACAGACTCAGGTGGATGAACTGAAGACTATAATGGACGTTGAAGTCCCACCTCCAGTTCAGCAGGTTAATTTCACATATGATGACCCAGATGAGATGGTAACACTTAGATTACCTGATTGTATTAGTCCCGTTGCTGAAACTGTTTGTCCTTACTCATCTGATTCTGTGCATGATTTAACTGACCCATATGATTCTTTACACTTGTCTTGTGAGGATGATATTTTGCAGGATTCAGGGTTAGAGCCAGAGACCATAATGGACGCCTTAGTCCCACCTTTGGTTCAGCAGGATGAGCAGCCTTGCCAGATCTCTAGTTCAGTAGCATACCCTTGGGAGGCAGATATCTGGAGTGATGATGAGGAGACGGAAAGGATAGTCTAGGACGCGTACAGGAAAGCAATGATGGAGAAGACAGGGGAGGCTGAGGAAGATATGGATTTTTCAGAATCCACAGGCTGGCTGTTTGAGGAAGAAGTGGTAGAAAGAGGAAGACACCACTGACCTGCTTGAAGAAGCAGCTGATAAGGAAGCAGAGTTTGGTGACAAGTTAGTTGATATGTCAGCTCCAGAAGTGGACAAAGATTTTGAACAAGTGTCACCAAACAAGGAAGATGAGAAAGAAGCAGTGGTGGAAGAAGAAGAACACCACAGCCGGCCCGTGCAGGCATTGGATATTACATTGCTACTAGCGCCACCACCATGGCCACCACCACGGGAGAAGGCGAAGACGCACCTGGACCGACACAGGGTGAGGGTCAGGAGTTGCAGAGACAACAAGTCCCCTCATTACATGCCAAGAATCAGGTTTGGTCCAGGTAAATTTAAATATTGGTGGTCCGACCTATTTAAATTCGATAAAATATTTTTAAATTCCACTAATGTAATTTTTCTAAATAATATGGACCGGGTGGAATTAAACGGGTTGGATCGGGTCCAGATAAAAGAGAAGCCCCCTGATTAAGTTTAAGTGTGGGGAGGCTCCGTAGAGTTTGTAAATTTATATTTATACCTATTTTTTTTCTAGCTTTTCATTTTTTTTTATTTGTGGTCCGTCCTTCGGTAGTGTCTTTGAGTCTTTTTGCAGGTTTGCGTGTTTGCTTAGGTAGAGGAAATTTCATCATGAGCGGATCCCATGTATTATCTTTATATATATTTTATGAGTGGGAGTTTTGGTAAAGGTTTGGGTAATAAGACATTTTTTTTTCTTTAAAAAAAAAATAATAATAATCAACTTTCTGTGAAAAAAAGGTTCTTCGCGTAATGCGGAGAGCCTGGGCTGACCTGTTCGCCTCATGCGACCAGCTATTACCCGGAAAGTTATATTTTTTTTTCGCTTGCAACGCGTGTTGTGATCACCAGTGTCCTTCACGTTGAGCGAGAATCATAATTTTTTTTTTCTCTACCCATTTGGTTCTACCACCATTCACCGCCATTTTGCCAAGCAGGTACGTCTTCTTGTTTGTTGTTATATTATGAGTCTAAGTTAGTAGCTTGAGTATTTTTTTTTGTGTGGTTCAGTATTATGCTCGGGTTTTGTTTGTTTCATTTTGTGCAGGTTTGGATTGTACCGCTCGTACTCAATCTCCATTCGAGCGATTCTGGAGCTGTACGTTATATTGAAGCAAGCCTAGAGTTTACCAGTGTGTCAGAGCCGATCGCGACCAAAATGCTATACGGTCGAGCTGGATTGGACTAGAATACTAGAGCTTACGAAGAAAAATTAACCAGCTAAGTCCTTTCCAATTTGCCCTCGTCTTTTTATTTTTGTATTCCGATTTTTTTTATTATTTTTTGTTTTGAGTCGTTTTCTATTCCTACATTGAGGGCATTGTAGAGTTTAAGTGTGGGGATGGGAAACTGTCGTGTAGTTTGTATATAAAGTCGTTTGAGTAAAAAAAAAAAATGAAAAAACTGAAAAAAAAAAGTCCCTGATTTTGAAGTTTGCATTATATAAAATATGGAAAATGATAGGTAAAGTTAGGTGTCCGGTTTTCAAATAGTATGTATAATAAGAGATTAAAATTGATTGAAAACGTGTCTGATTTGGGATATGTGGGTAGGCTCGTCCGGTAGAAAGGTTTCCTTTGAAAAGTAATAAATTAATTATGTTAGGCTATTTTGTGGGTTCTCATCTAGGAGAAACGGGGAGACCGAAACCGCCAAAAATAGTATAAGAAGCACCGTTATAAGTAGAAAAACCGTTAGAATTTCTAATCAATTAAAAAAAAAATTAGTAATCAAAGCAAAAATGCTGAAGCTTAAGGTGCCTGGCCACTGGGATAGCGACTTGGATTGGTCACACCCTCTAAGTTAAGTATGCTGAGATGAAAAAAAAAATGCTGAAGCTTAAGGTGCCTGGCCACTGGGATAGCGACTTGGATTGGTCACACCCTCTGAGTTAAGTATGCCAAAAAAAAAAAAAAAAACAAAAAAAGAGTGATTTTAAATTCTCTTGGTTTTCTACATAAGACGGTTGGGAAATGGTCAATTGGTCGTTCCTTTAGCTTCAAAAGCTTGAGGCGGGATTAGGAGGAACTGTGGCTTCCTTCGAGTGAGACCCTAGATAGACTAATCAACATGAACTTAACATAAATAAAAAGGGGGCTTGGAAACCGGTGTGGGTTTAAGAGGATCAATATACCTGCAATCGCAATCAACACGTTAGTAGATTATTAATTAAGTAACCTATGTTTTGAAACTGGATGTAAACCTAACTGTGATTCCATAGCATAATTCTTTTTCAGGGACGAAAAAGGTTTAAGTGTGGGGATGTTTGATGTGTCGTAAAACACATCTATTCTCCTATGTATTTTGAGTTATAATTGAGTCTTTTGTATATAGTTTTTAGTAGTTTTAGGCGTGTATTCGTTGGTTTGTCTATTTTTATCATTGTATAGTTTTTATTAGTTTTTAGTACTTATTTATTGATTTTATCATTTTATAGGTGTTCGTGGAGAATGAGCTTAAAACGAAGGAATTTTAATTGAGACACGAACACTAGAGAGCATGTGTTCATGGACGTTGGAGCGTAAACGAGGAACTTTGGTCAAGTCGCGAACACCTAATACGAGAGCATGGAGTAATAATAATAATAATAATAATAATAATAATAATAATAATAATAATAATAATAATTTATTAAAAAAAAAGCCACAAACCGTGACCATTGGATCACGGTCAACAACCCAACAAAGGTCAAAGGCCCAAGCCTAAATTCAAATAAAGTCGGTGGGCATATATATGTTTGTTTGTTTGTGGACGGCGACATATTGGAAAAGCAGATTAATATACTCGAATTATTAGAGAAATTATCATTCATTCACATATTGACAATTCCAATTCTAAAGAGTGACAATCGCACAGCAACAGAATATTGAAGCCAAGCACCGGCCAGAAGCGGTGACGAGCGAAAGGGCACGGAAGGAGAAAAGGCCACGGGCACGGTAAAGATCAAGAGCCAACGAGCCTTGGGTTAGGTTTAGTTTTCACTCTATATTTTTATAGACATGATGAAATTGTTTTTTATAAACTTTGAATTTATGTTTCTAAATATTATGAGTAGCTAGACTTTTATGGTTGCTTAGGTTTATGAACTAGACACGTAATTTGCAGTTTTTAATGATTCTTGGTTTTTAATTTTGATGTGTAGGATTACATGATTTTAATTTTATTGTTGGATTTGATATATGTGTGTTGGTGTTATTTTTATTTGAAGTTTGTTTATTGGTTTTGTGGAGCTAGGCATGTAGAGATACCCCCTAGGTCTTGAAATCAATCTAGTTCGTCAACTTAGGTTAGCGTGCTAGTATTTGGAGTTGGAGTACGACACAAGTATAACAAACTAATATAATAAATTAACTAAAACGTGCAGTCCATTCTTGAGGGTGAGAAATCTAACTCGAGTTTGCTAGGTAACTAACTAGGCATTGTTCGGTAGTTGGCAAGCGCTAGGGCGGGAGTCGCTACTTGTCCGTGTTTAGAGTTTTCCTAGGTTTTCATCAGTAGAGTTTAAGTCTGCTTCATAGTTTGAGGGTTTTAATCCAGGAGAGGTTTTAATCTGATTTCTGTGGGATTTTGGTACGCTAGGGCGATCCGGATCCATCTTAGCATTTCTACACTTGTCCCGCCTTGAGTCTAGTGAGCTATCTTTGACAGGAGGTTTATTAGATAAGAATAGGGTCTCAAGTTAATTACCAGATTCAAGATTTATTGCTAGTGTCTAGGGATTTTACCTAAGTAACCAGCCTTCTTCCTATCCGATTTCTCCAAGCTCCTAGGTTCGTATACGAAGTTGAGGTTATTTTAATTTAGTTTCTTCTAAGTTTGTAATTAGTAGTTTAAAATACCCCCCATTTAAGTATATATTTATTTAGGCTAGTATTCGGTATAGGTTGTGATCTAGAGTTGCATTCGCGTCTTTGGGTTCGATACTCGGTCTTATCTGCTTACTACTTTGCGACCGGTACACTTGCCGTGCGTGTGTAGTTTTTAGGTGAGTCGTTTTAATTAGAACTTGTGTTATTTATATATATACATTTACACACATCAAGTTTTTGGCGCCGTTGCCGGGGATTTTAAATTCTCTTGGTTTTCTACATAAGAAAAAAAAAAAAAAAAAGAGTGATTTTAAATTCTCTTGGTTTTCTACATAAGACGGTTGGGAAATGGTCAATTGGTCGTTCCTTTAGCTTCAAAAGCTTGAGGCGGGATTAGGAGGAACTGTGGCTTCCTTCGAGTGAGACCCTAGATAGACTAATCAACATGAACTTAACATAAATAAAAAGGGGGCTTGGAAACCGGTGTGGGTTTAAGAGGATCAATATATCTGCAATCGCAATCAACACGTTAGTAGATTATTAATTAAGTAACCTATGTTTTGAAACTGGATGTAAACCTAACTGTGATTCCATAGCATAATTCTTTTTCAGGGACGAAAAAGGTTTAAGTGTGGGGATGTTTGATGTGTCGTAAAACACATCTATTCTCCTATGTATTTTGAGTTATAATTGAGTCTTTTGTATATAGTTTTTAGTAGTTTTAGGCGTGTATTCGTTGGTTTGTCTATTTTTATCATTGTATAGTTTTTATTAGTTTTTAGTACTTATTTATTGATTTTATCATTTTATAGGTGTTCGTGGAGAATGAGCTTAAAACGAAGGAATTTTAATTGAGACACGAACACTAGAGAGCATGTGTTCATGGACGTTGGAGCGTAAACGAGGAACTTTGGTCAAGTCGCGAACACCTAATACGAGAGCATGGAGTAATAATAATAATAATAATAATAATAATAATAATAATAATAATAATAATAATAATAATAATAATAATAATAATAATTTATTAAAAAAAAAAAAGCCACAAAACCGTGACATTGGATCACGGTCAACAGCCCAACAAAGGTCAAAGGCCCAAGCCTAAATTCAAATAAAGTCGGTGGGCATATATATGTTTGTTTGTTTGTGGACGGCGACATATTGGAAAAGCAGATTAATATACTCGAATTATTAGAGAAATTATCATTCATTTACATATTGACAATTCCAATTCTAAAGAGTGACAATCGCACAGCAACAGAATATTGAAGCCAAGCACCGGCCAGAAGCGGTGACGAGCGAAAGGGCACGGAAGGAGAAAAGGCCACGGGCACGGTAAAGATCAAGAGCCAACGAGCCTTGGGTTAGGTTTAGTTTTCGCTCTATATTTTTATAGACATGATGAAATTGTTTTTTTATAAACTTTGAATTTATGTTTCTAAATATTATGAGTAGCTAGACTTTTATGGTTGCTTAGGTTTATGAACTAGACACGTAATTTGCAGTTTTTAATGATTCTTGGTTTTTAATTTTGATGTGTAGGATTACATGATTTTAATTTTATTGTTGGATTTGATATATGTGTGTTGGTGTTATTTTTATTTGAAGTTTGTTTATTGGTTTTGTGGAGCTAGGCATGTAGAGATACCCCCTAGGTCTTGAAATCAATCTAGTTCGTCAACTTAGGTTAGCGTGCTAGTATTTGGAGTTGGAGTACGACACAAGTATAACAAACTAATATAATAAATTAACTAAAACGTGCAGTCCATTCTTGAGGGTGAGAAATCTAACTCGAGTTTGCTAGGTAACTAACTAGGCATTGTTCGGTAGTTGGCAAGCGCTAGGGCGGGAGTCGCTACTTGTCCGTGTTTAGAGTTTTCCTAGGTTTTCATCAGTAGAGTTTAAGTCTGCTTCATAGTTTGAGGGTTTTAATCCAGGAGAGGTTTTAATCTGATTTCTGTGGGATTTTGGTACGCTAGGGCGATCCGGATCCATCTTAGCATTTCTACACTTGTCCCGCCTTGAGTCTAGTGAGCTATCTTTGACAGGAGGTTTATTAGATAAGAATAGGGTCTCAAGTTAATTACCAGATTCAGGATTTATTGCTAGTGTCTAGGGATTTTACCTAAGTAACCAGCCTTCTTCCTATCCGATTTCTCCAAGCTCCTAGGTTCGTATACGAAGTTGAGGTTATTTTAATTTAGTTTCTTCTAAGTTTGTAATTAGTAGTTTAAAATACCCCCCATTTAAGTATATATTTATTTAGGCTAGTATTCGGTATAGGTTGTGATCTAGAGTTGCATTCGCGTCTTTGGGTTCGATACTCGGTCTTATCTGCTTACTACTTTGCGACCGGTACACTTGCCGTGCGTGTGTAGTTTTTAGGTGAGTCGTTTTAATTAGAACTTGTGTTATTTTTATATATATACATTTACACACATCACTCAACAACATATTGCACTAGTCTCAGCAATGGTTTCATCCTACAATGGACTTGTTGCTAGTCAAATTGGGAATAACAACTTAACCAATGAGGACTATGCACAGATCGACAAGGAAGAGATGGAACTCATTGATATCCAATGGGCTTTTGCAAGTATCATGAGAAGAGCAACGGAGTTTATTGAAAAGACAGGTAGAACAGATTTGGGAACTTCTCCTAACACAACCTACGGGTTCAACAAGGAGAAAGTTACTTGTTTTAACTGTGGAGAAAGAGGTCACTTTAAACGTGAATGCACCCAGCCACCAAAACAAGGTAATAGAAACCCATTCAATGCAAGCTACCAGAATCGTCAACAACAAAACCAAAACCGAGTTTCTTACCAAAACAACAACAATTACCAAAACCGTCAAAACAACTCTAACAACAACCAAAACAGACAACCTAACACATCAAACCAGATCCAAAACCAATCTCCTAACAACACTAACCGAACAGTTATACCGATCACTACACCGAATGAGACACAACAGAACACGAGTCAGAATCAAGCACTGATGACTCAACAAGATGAAAGGTTTGATTGGTCGGGATTGCAAATAGGAGTGGAAGAAATTACTACTGGTGGCAATGTGGCTTGCGTTGCTTGCAAGGTTGATATTGAAGAGTCGGTGATGGTAGATGAAAAGAAAGAAACTGAGTGTGAAAGTGATGAGTCTGAGGCTGAAATGGATGTGGAGAATGAACATGTTGAGGTTAAGGTTGAAGAAACTAATTCTGGAGTGGTGATTGATACTGTTTCTGATGTTCCTGAGGAGTGTGAATCGGTTTATTCTGATTCAGACAGTGAATCGGATACGGAAGCAAGTGTTACATCACTAGATGATGACATAGATCAGTTGCTAGCAGAAGCGGATTTTCTGATGACAAGGAAGTCGTGCATTGCTGATGATGCTTTCACCAAGATTGACTATTCCAAATTCTTTACTGGAAAGGAAGCTCATTTCGCGTTAATGGCCATGACTGATCCGCCAAAACCTGTAAGTTCTGAGTCTAGCATTGATATTAAAAGTGATAAATATTGTGGCACATGTGATAGATTGACTGAGGAGAATAAACAACTCCGAATTCAACGTGATAGTGCTATCATGAACAGTCAATCTACTCGCAAAGAGTTGAATGCTTTCAACAAGGTATTAGATGGCTACAAAAAGGACATTTCCGACTTGAAAAACACTTTATCATTAAAACAATTGGCAATTAACAACTATATCAATGAAATTGAAAATACCAAGTTGGAAATGGCAACCATAAAATGCTTTGCTGAGAAAGTGAACAAAAAGTTGGAAAGTTATAAGCACATTGCTTATGTGGTAGATCACATCATAGATGATAACACCACTAATTACAAGTCTGTGCCATCTCCGGTTCTTTTTGAAAATCATAACTATCACCAAGTTATACCGGAGAGCTCGGTAAAATCAGACTCATCATCGGAAATGGAATCTAATACTTCGAGTATTGGTGATCCTCATTCCGATGTGAGACCGATTTTAGGCTTGAATGATGAGGGTGTTTATGCTGAAAGCGTGAATTCAGACTCAGAGAGTAATGATACTGGTAATGACCAAACTGTTAATGCATGTGAAATTCCAAAAGAAAATCACATCATTACAACTGAACCAGTGTCACCATCTCAACATGTGCATCCGATGGCAAATGCTCATCGAGAGAAAAAGTCTGAAAAGAATGAGATTAGAAAGGACCTTGAGAATGAACCATGTGACAAACCTGTCAAGGTGTTTTATCGGATGGAAGGATCTAATAAAATCATCTCTGATGAGGAATTTCCAATCAAAAATGCTAACTATGCTAAAATAGAAAAGATTTGGCAAGAAAGCACTATTTGGTTCCCAAAACATGAGAGAACAAATGAAATTCCACCAGAAATTTTAAAGAAATTGTTTTTGGATGTTCCTCAAGAACCAAAGGTCCATGTCACAGAGTTCATTCGACCAAATGACAGAGCTAATGGTTTTCATGAGCCCACTTACTCAAAAGGGCCACTTCCTGAGAGTTTGAGGAATCAACAGTATAATGATCAATATCCTGTTAGATCATTTGCTCAACCAAATGCTCAATATGTTTTTGAAGAGTATCGAAAATGCTTTAAATGTGGGGAACGTGGGCATTTGCTTGCTCAGTGTCCATATGTAAGGCATAAAAGACATGAGGTTGAAGTGAGAAATTCCATGAGAAAACCGATTGATCATTATGTTCCACCACACAGACGAGTTGTTCCTCAACAACAACAGTTTTATAATCAAAACAATTTTCATCAAATGAGGAACAATCGTCCAATTCAATATGATCAAAGAAATCGGATTGCTATGGAACAATCATGGAGGAAGCCTGTGGTGAACGCAACAATTGATAGGCAAAAGGTTCCACAAAAACCGATTGTCAAATCAAATGTTGGACCTAAGTCTGTTAACTCAGATAAGGTAACCAAGAAAGTTACTTTTGTTAACAATGTTCAGAAACCGTCTGAGAATCCAAAAACTCAGATTCGCATTCTTAAAAGGTCTGAACAGTCTTGGTCACCCAATAGTACTCCAGGAGCTTCAACTTCAAAGGTCAATGAGAAAAAGGAAACTGTTTTGAACAATCAGAAAAAGATTGATCCAAAACAAAAAGTTGTTGAAAATGTGAATGAAAATGTTTCTTTGAAAGATGATGTTCAAAGGCCCAAGACTCAGGCTTGGGTCCCCCGAAAGAACTAAATAATTTACTTTTTGTGTGCAGGGAGCTTCAGCTGGCCCTATTAGCAGTCTATGGATTGTTGATAGTGGAGCTTCAGGCCACATGACAGGGGATCTCGCATTGCTGTTCGACGTGAAAAACATCAATGGAGGGTATGTCGCATTCGCTGGTAATAAAGGTGGATATATCACAATGGAGGGGAGCGTGAGTAATGGAATAGTGAGCTTTGAACGGATATCTTATGTGAAGCAGATAGATTATAATCTGCTGAGTGTCAGTCAAATATGTGATAAACAATTTTCTGTGCATTTTGATGACAAATCCTGCTATATTCTCAAACCGGGCTTCAAAATTCCAAAGGAGTGGATAATGTTGATGGCACCTCGCGTCAACAATCTCTATATTCTTGATATGTCCAAGGCGATGACATTACAGGGGCAAATAACATGTTTTCTATCCAAAGCGACTGAGAAAGAATCGATAATGTGGCACCGAAGAATGGGGCATATTCATCTGAGAAAAATGAATCAACTGGTGAAAAATGGGATTGTCGATGGAGTAAACGTGAAACATTTCCATCTGAATGACAAGTGTGTAAGCTGTAAGAAGGGGAAGCAACACAAACAGGCCCACAAAGTGAAGAAAGTCAACTCTGTTGAGATGCCACTTGAGCGATTGCACATGGACCTATTCGGACCGGTCAAGCGCAAAAGTCATCTTGGAGAGCTTTATTGTTTAGTTGTCACTGATGACTATTCACGATTTTCATGGGTGATGTGTTTGCAAAACAAAAGCGACACCTTTAACAACCTGAAAGTTCTGTTCACTCGACTGGAGAATCTCTACAATGTGAAGATAAAGAGAATTCGGAGTGATAATGGGACGGAGTTCAAAAATGCTAAGATGGTTGAACTTTGTGAAAGCAAAGGGATACATCATGAATATTCGGCTCCGTACACCCCACAGCAGAACGGTGTTGCTGAACGAAAGAATAGGACTCTAATTGAAGCGGCTAGAACAATGCTCGCTGATTCAAATCTTCCGGTAATGTTCTGGAATGAGGCGATTTATGCAGCAAATTATACACTAAATCGGGTTCTAACAGTGAAGAAGTTTGGAAAAACATCTTATGAACTGTTACACCGACGAAAGCCCAACTTAGAGTATCTAGAACCTTTTGGGGCGCCATGCACGATGTTGAATCCAGGTGAGAAGTTTAGTCCTAAAGCTGAGGAGGGATATTTTGTTGGATATGCAACCCCGCTCAAACGGGTATTCAACAAGCGAACTCGTCAAGTGGAGGATTGGGCTAACGTGGAAGTTCAACGATATACTCAAAATTTGCAAGGCACGGGTCCTGATTGGATGTTTGATTACAAAGACTTCTTTGAATCATTCAACCTAGATAGCTTGGTTGAAGAAGCTGTTATCAGATTACTTTACGAGTGTGAAAATGCGTCGACTTCATCATTGGTGCGTCCAATCACTGTGAACCCATTACCAGCTTCTGATGATACCAATGCTCCTATACAAGAGGAAGATGTGTTTCAAGAGGCTTCAACTTCATTAGACTCTTCAGAATCTGAAGTTGAACAATTTGAAGAAGTCATTCTTGAACATGCAGAAGAACCAGAGGCAATGCCGGTGAACCCAACTCCAACTCCAGAAGTTGCTTCATCATCAAACACGGGTCATGATCTGGATGCTGTAGAAAACTTGACTGCTCAGACGGGAGTTATTGTACCTGTTTATCCGGAATCTCGGATTCATCGTATTCACCCGCTGGAGCAAGTTATCGGTGATCCTGGAAGTGGTGTTATGACCAGAGGGCAGCTGAAAAGCGTTAACTCGCCAGAGAGTTTTGGTGCTTTAGCATTATATGCCAAAATTCAAAAATCTGGTAGTCAAAATGATTGGTCGTTTGCATGTTATGTGTCGCAGGTAGAGCCAAGGACATACAAGGACGCTTTGAATGAAGATGCCTGGGTTGAGGCAATGCAGGAGGAGTTATTGCAATTCCAGAAATTGGGAGTTTGGACGCTCACGGATTTGCCGCCGGGAAGGAAGAAAATAGGCACTAAATGGGTGTTTAAGTGCAAAAAGGATGATCGTGGGGTTATTGTTCGTAACAAAGCCAGATTGGTCGTGCAGGGTTTCCATCAAATCGAAGGGATTGATTATAACGAAATCTATGCACCAGTAGCACGGATTGAAGCCATTCGGATGTTCCTTGCGTTTGCTTCATACAAGAAATTCAAAGTTTATCAAATGGACGTCAAGAGCGCATTTTTGTACGGGAAAGTCAAGGAAGAGGTTTATGTCGGGCAGCCACCAGGCTTTGAAGACCCAATCCACCGGGATAAGGTCTACGTGCTGAACAAAGCTTTATATGGTTTGCACCAGGCTCCAAGACAGTGGTACGAGGAGCTAAGTACATATCTCATCTCCAAAGGATTCAAGCGCGGCCTCGTCGATTGCACCCTCTTCACGAAGAAGACGGGAGATGACTTGCTTCTAGTACAGATTTACGTTGATGATATTATATTTGGTTCAACTAACGAACTTTTATGCAGGGAATTCGAAACTGTCATGCAAGAAAAGTTCGAAATGAGCGCAATGGGGGAGATGCAGTTTTTCCTCGGCTTGCAGGTGGATCAAAGACCCGACGGGATCTTCATTCACCAGACAAAATATGTATCCGACATCTTGAGCCGATTCCAGATGGAGGACTCTAAGCCGATGGATACCCCGATTCAACCCAATCACGGGATTGGAGTGGACGCTAAGGGGGAGCTGACGGACCCATTTACATACAGAGCAATCATCGGATCTCTGATGTATTTGACAGCGTCTCGACCAGATATTATGTATGCAACGTGTCTCTGTGCTCGCTATCAATCGAAGCCAAAACAAAGTCATCTGACGGCGGTCAAGCGTATCCTTCGATATCTGAAGGGTTGTCCATCAAAAGGACTTTGGTACCCTAATGATGATGATTTTGATTTTATTGCTTTTAGTGATGCAGATTGGGGCGGCTGTGACAAGGATAGCAAATCTACTACAGCTGGTTGCCAGATTTTAGGGAGCAGGTTAATTACCTGGCAATGCAAGAAACAGACTTCCGTGGCGCTGTCTACCTGTGAAGCTGAGTACATTGCAGCCTCAAGTTGCTGTTCACAAGTACTCTGGATCCAACAACAGATGGTGGATTACGGTTTGCAGTTTCTTAAAACCCCTATACACTGTGACAACGAAGCCGCAATTGCTTTAACTAAAAATACTGAAAATCATTCTAAAGCGAAACATATCCGGATCAAATATCATTTTATACGTGATTGTTACGCTAAGGAATTGATAGATATGGTCAAAATCCATACTGACTACCAACGTGCAGATTTGTTTACAAAAGCTTTTGACAGATCCCGCTTTGAATATCTTTTAAAAGTAAACAATATAAAAGAAAAACAGGACTAATCGGCACCTCGGTTTATCGATTTTTAGTTTTAGTTTTAGTTTTTAATATTTTGCTAATTGGGAATTTCTCTTTGCTAATTGGGAATTTCTCTTTTCTATCATAATCCTCAAAAGAAGTTGATGCTTTCAAGAGGATTGTTTAATCCTCAAAGAAGTTGATGCTTTCAAGTGGATTGTTTCTTTCAATTTTTGTTTTGTTTTTTTCAGAAAAATTAAAAACCCAAAAATATGTTCTTTATTTTAGGGGGAGTCATTTTATCGGAAAAACCAAAAACATTGAAAAATTTCAAAAGACCTAAAAATTAGAAAAACCAAAATGATTTCCTGGATAAAAAGAGGAAATGATAGTACATCAGTGGGGATCTGACACAGGCTAAAGAATTGTATAGTATAATGAGACGTATGTTGATTATGTGTGATATCCTGATAGGCTTCGTAGACTAAATATTGCGTGCATTAGTGATACAAACATAACAAACTACGCGTTCGTGGCTGAACACCTCATGGGCATATGGTCTTAGTACCGTAATTTCGTTTGATAGGATTGCCAAAATCTGAGGTTTCGGGTCGTTATGTTATTGTTATCCGGGATATTCTGATTAAACTTCTGTCGTATTGATTTACAGACCTAGTTTCATCAGAATATTTGCAAAAGAGCTTATTGCCAAAACCGAAAGTTACCGAATTGAGGAACTTTATGTTTTATTGATCAAAGATCACTATTACATCGTATTGACTTTCTGATGCAAATCAGTGGTTAATATCAGCCTCAACCTAGTGTATACGCACATGTTACTTTGCTGCATTCATTTGCTGACCTGTACACCTCTGTGCTATATACTTTGTAAATTTTACGGATAACTCTGGCATAATCACGCGTTACGATGAAGCTTTGTGCAATTACTTGATACGGGAGTATGTCGTGTGTGTGGGAACCACAATGTGTTAGTCTAAAACACCTAATTCGTATCATTTTAAAGCATTGCGTAATTGTCTGCATGTGAGCTTACGTGGACCACAATATCAGCAATTGCCGTGTCACATATTGTTTCTAATGATAATATTAAAACACTCAGATCAACGCTGTGTTCAGATTTCTCAGTAAACTGATATGATCCTCTTACCGGATATCACAAAATGTTTACTGCTTTCATTTACTTTGATGCATTTTACTTTGTTGCATTTTACTTTTATTGTCAAAAAGATACAAAATCCAAAAAGATTTTAGGTGTGTTTTGATAAAATTTCAGAAAACCCAAAATTTTTGCATTTCTGCTTTATTTTTGATAACCGGGGATGCTTGATGGTCAATTTCTAAGATTTGATAACACCATCTGGGCTTTGTATCATTCAAAAAGTGAAAATTTGAGTTTTGGAAGTTTAACAGCTTGAAAAATGTTGAACGGGATTCGAATTCGTTATTTGGTAAATTTTCAGATTTTTCCATTTCACATTCGCCCCTTAATTGGGTCGAATGTGGAAAAATCTTTCCTTCGGCCGTTTCAAAATGGACGAATGTGGGCTTTTTATAACACAATTTCACCTTCGGGTACTATTTCACCTTCGGGTCATTAATTTGGGGCGAAGGTGGAATATCCTTACATTCGCCCACTATAAACGGGCGAAGGTGCTTTCCTATATATACCTGTTCCACGTTCGAACCTTCATTCATAATTTTTCAGAATTTTTTCTTCAATACCAAACCTTGTTGCTTGGATTTCTTTTTCATGTGCTTTTGATTCCTGGTCAATCACTGATCATTTTAAATCTAATTTCACAGGTAATGGAGCTCTAAACAGTCTGGAATCATCGTTTTTATGCTCGAACCTAGGGTTTTAGCTTTTAGGGTTCCAGGATGTTTGTTGTTGATTAATTTTGAACACATTTCAATTTACATCAGTTTTAGGGGGAGAATAATCAATGAATTAGGTTTATAACATCGTTTAGTTGGTTAATTGATCGATTGGAACGGTTATAACCTAATTTCTTATTAAAACTGATGTAAACTGAATTAAAAGAACAATTGGTCATACATAAGTGTTGATCGGCCATATTAGAATATATCCTAATCAAAATCAAGGGTTAAAAACAATTTTGGCAAAATTTTAAATTTTTGGGGATGAACAGATTTACCTTCGGGTCTATTAAAACGGGCGAAGGTGAATTTTTTGGACGAATGTAGATTAAAACCGGGCGAATGTGTTTTTAATTCAAATCTTTTCACTTTCGTCCAGAATCTTTTCACTTTCGACCAGAAATATTCACATTCGTCCAGATCAAAAGGGGCGAATGTAGAACCTTTTAAACCTTGAAATTTTTAACTTTTTGTCGTTTTTGTATTTTGACGTTTGTTTCTGTTTTTGATGAGCAGATGGCTGATCAGACTGAGAACATTGAAACTCCAGTGGAGAATATAGTTTCAGAACCAGTTCCAGAGAACGTTCAGGAAGGAGAATCGTCAAGTACAAGCAGTTGGTTGTTTGAGAAAACGCATAACTGTTGTGCTTATCTGGGCGATGTAGAAAAGAATGTCGAGTTTACTAGAATCATTGAATTCTTGAGGAGAAGCAGAGTTGTCTATGCTTTAGCTACTCCGACTATCATTTACAAAGATATCATTGAAGACTTCTACAAGAATGCGAAGTATGACTTCTGGGACAATCAGACGATTATTAGAAGCAAGATACAAGACTTGGAGATGCATATTACAGAGTTTGATATTCGAGAAGCACTTCAGATAAAGTTTGAAGTGAGTGAGGATCCCAGAGAATTGTCGTGGACTGAACAGAAGGCTTGTTTCTTAAGAATGAAGTACAAAGGTCCGATCACTGATGGATCTATGTATAAAGGGAAGCTGAGTGTGCAGTTCAAGTACTTTGCACATGTCATTATCCATGTATTTGGATGTGTGAGTGGAGGTTACGATGTTATGAGGAAAAGTTTGAGTTCGATGATGGTTGCGTTGACTCTCAACAAACCATTCAATGTATCTGGGATGATATTGGATCATATGCTTGAGATGTTAAAGGGTGTGAAGAAGAAGCAATTTATGCTATATCCGAGATTTCTCATGATGATCTTTGACCACAAGTATCCAGAATTGAAGAAGGATCCAACTATGATCCTAGGTCAAGATCACATGAACATTCGTACTTTGGTGAGAATGAAAGGATACAAAGGTGTGCCAGATAATGAAAAGCCACCTAACAGGAGACTCTTTGGAGCTTTGGCTAGTCAGGATTACACTGATCCTGGCAAGAACAGAGCAAGACATGATGACAGTGATTCTGATAATGATGATCCCTTGGTGTATGTTGATGCAAGCACTAAGAGGAAGAGACAGGTAGTCAATCCCGGAGCCAAAGGGAAGGGTAAGGGAAAGACTGATCAAGGAAGTTCTAAGCAACAGGTGGTGAGGAAGAAATCAACTGCAAAGAAAGGTACTGGTTTGATTGATGAAGAATCAGTGGATTCAGAGGAAACTGAGGAAGAAGAACGATGGGATTCTGATACTGAGAATGTTAGGATCACCAAACGTAAGGCCACTATGGTTGGTGAGTCTGAATCTTTAAACAAATCGATTGAGGAAGCTGAGAAAAGAAAGAAATCATTGAATGATGAAGATGAAGGTTTAGGTGTTGACTTGGAAGAGTTGAATATTGGAGAGACTGTGGTTGTAAACTTGCCCAAAGCCAAGCACAAGACTATGTCCAAGAAGACAAGCACTAAATAGTTGAGAGAGAAAGAACTAGCACAATTGTTGAAAGGAAAAAGAGTGCCCGATGCTGGTACATCATCAAAGCTATCTTCACCTGTCACCAAGAAGCAAAAGAAATCCAAAGAGGCAGAAACAATATCAGCTGATCAACTTAATGTTGCACTGGACAATGTACTTGACATGTTCAGAAAGCCTCAGAAAGAAAAGGAAGTTGAGCCATCCAAATCCAAATCCAAGAAAGTCACTGTGGATGATGATGTGATGAAGCAGGTGAACAAGAAAATGGATGATATGATGAAGATGATTGTGGTTCAACAAGCTGAAATAGCCAAGTTTAAGCAGAATGAAGAGAAAATGCTTCAGATTGTGGTTGCTTCTAAATCTAATCAAGATGAGATTAATGAGAAGGTTAAGAAGCTTGAAGCAAAGAATGAAAAGCTTGAAGGAAAGTGTGCAAGAAACAAGAGCAGGATTAAGTTGATTAAAGCAGACAACAAAGAATTAAGGGCTGAGAACAAACGCCTTAGTGATTTGATTGATGATTTATATAATACTGCACCCAAGTTGAAGGAGGGTGAAGAAGATAAAGAAGAAGAAGAAGAGAAAGTTGACTATGAAGATTCTGAATCGGATGAAGAAAAAGATGATGATGAGGATGATGAAGAGTCAGATAAAAATGATGATGAGGATGATAATGATGATGATGATGATGCTGAAGGGTCTGGGAGACAGAAAGAGGATGATAGTGAGAGTGATGATGATGATGATGGAGGTGATGATACTTCAAAGTTTACATTTGAAGAAAGAACATCCAAAAAGAAGAGTACTGGAGAATCAAGTTCAAAGAAGAAGAAAGGTGAGAACGTTGATTCAGATGAAAGTATCTTCTGGAATGAGAAGGTGAGGTCTTTATCAGATGATGCTAAACAAGTATATAAAGACATGTTGGAAAGAAGAGAATGGACCATTGAGTTCACAGGATGTTTCGCTGAGATATTCCAAACTGATGACTTGAGATATGAATTGGAATATGAAGATCCTGATCTTGAAGAAGGAGAAGTACCTGCTTCTGTGGCAAAGGAAATTCTGGATGGACTTGCACAGAGGGTAGGGAAAACATTTGAGGAGTTTATGGTAGATGAGTCGATTCCAGACATTTCTGAAAAAGATGTTGGAAGTCACTCAGATGATAAAAATACTCCTGAGCTTGATGAAGTGGAGGTTGAAGACATAACTCATGAAGAGTTTCCTCAGTACTTCAGAGAAACAGATGAAGATGAAATATTTCCTGATTTCACTGAGACACCGAACAATTCAGCAAAGCAGAAAGCACAGCAAAGGAGTGCAGAGTTTGTGGAGAAGGTGTTTGTTGCTGATAAGCAAGAATCTTCAAATCAATCTGATGAATTGAAGAGTTATTTGAAGAAGTTGAGGGAAATGGATGAGAACCGACCGAAGCCTGAAGCTCAAGGAAACTTTTATAGATTTCATAATGCCAAGTTCAAAGGCAGAGCTCTCGGGTGGACATATTTGGGCAGGCTGAAGTGCATAGCTGCTAAATGGGAAACAGGAATCTTGTATTTTAACAGATTTATTGACTTGCTAACTCTACCGTACTGGGCGGTTAGAGATCTATGCAGATTTCCTATGTCTGGTGCTTCAGTAAGCGGTACACATGTTGGTTGGTGTGCAGACAAGTTGGTTTGGGAGAGTAGAACAAGATGGAATAGATTTAAGCCTCAATATCCCCGAAGGAAAGTTCATAGGGATATTGATCCTCAAACCAATATGAAACGGGTTACTTTGATATACAAAGCACCTGAAGTGATGAGAAAAATACCTTTGATGCCTATGCCACAACATTTCAGTGCTGATTTTATTTTCTGGTATTATGATTGGAGAAAGGCTGAAGCGGTGATTGTGCTGAGAGACGGGAAGGATAAATACAAGCATGTTCATGTATTTGATCCTATGTGGTTGATTAATTGCACTTTTGAAGACATCATCATGCTTTTCTATAATCCGATTTACTTTGAACCGAAAGACGCTGCTCAAGCAAGGAAATATACTCAAGTGGTTGGAGTTTGTTTTGCTTATGACATTAATGCGGGAAGTAATTTGGAGAATAAACTTGGCAAGACGGTGAAGATGGCAAATGTGTCGAAACCAGTGAAGAGAACATTTGAGCCTGCAATGACTACTGAGCAGAAGAAACAGCTCAGAATTAAGTTGATGAATAAAGCAATGGACGAAAAGAGAAGACAATCCAATCAATAGTCGAGGGGGAGTTTGTAGATGCGTTTTGCGACTAATGATTGGATACTAACACATGTTAAGGTATGATAAGATGGGCGAAGGTAGATTGCTTTTGGGCGAAGGTAGAAATGGAAGCTGATCAGATATACATTCGTACCTTGGAAGTGCGCGAATGTGGAAGAACTCCACATTCGACCATATCAACTGGGCAAACGTGCAGAGTCTATATATAGATTTTGTGTTTTTGTGAATGTAATAGAGTTGTTAGTTGTGTGTGTGTTCAGGTCAGGTTCCAGGTTATTTTGTGAAAGTCTGTAATTGATCTAGATTAACGTGTGTGTGATTGTAATTGAATATTGAGAAAGTTAATCTATGAAAAAGCTTTGAAAATGATATTGATTGTGTTTTGATTAGAGTTTTATCAGTTTGTTCAGAACTAGGGTTTCCGCACCTGGTTTTGTAACTTGTATGATCATATAATCCTGTTTTAGTCAAATTCTTTCGCTTACAAATCCTTTGGCCACATCGATTATCATTATAAACTTTCTTGTGGTGGTGTAATATCTTTATACCTTAGTACCTTTCTTAAACAATGATATTCATACTCATCTAATATATATAGTTTACCTATCTATACGAATTATAATTCTTGGCTAATCTTCTGGCTATACTGATTCCTATTATGGATTTTTTGGTGGTGTCAAGATATCATTATATCTTAATCCTTTTCTATTTATATAATAATTTCTCGAAAAATAATTATCTCTGGTTGTTCACGATAGTATGTGACATCTTGAAATATTTTACATTCTATAATAGATTGTTTTCTTATCTCTCGAGATATAAAAGATTTTCTAAGTTTCCACATAATATGATATGAAACTTATAATCCTGATCTATTGTTTAACATATTCTTATTCTTAATATTTTTTTTTTCCTGACTGATATGAGGGATAGAAAGAATACTTCTATAATAACTTAACTATAAAATTCTTGTTTATAGATAATTCGTATTTCTTATATTTCTTATATTGTATAGCTTTTGGTATTACCAAAGAATTTCCTAGAAATCAATCGTGCCTGTAAATTCACAATTTTCTGGCCATTAAAAATTGTCAACTTACCTCACAATATTATTCTAGTAATTTCCTTAATAATTTTTCTGTACTTTCTTATAATTTCTATTGACATAAATTTCTTTCTAAAATACTTTTGGTTGATCTTGGATCAGAAGAGGATTTCTATTAATTAAACCTGCTGCTCTGATACCACCTGTAACGACCCAGGTGGCGCAGCGGATTAGCATTAACAGGTTTAATTGTAATGATTACATTAAACTGAATTTCAATATTAATGAAATACATAAAATGTAGCCATAGCATCCTCTTCTTATCCAGATCTTCTATTCGTCAACTTTCTCTTTAATAATCTTGTATAAATACCTGACCACATGCTTAAAGTACGTTAGTATTTTCATACTAGTGAGACATGCCGAGATTTTAGACATACTAATAATAATAACCCATGTTTAACAAACATACAACTCTTTCTATATGGTTCGGTCATTCTAAGGTGGAATATATTATCGATGGAGCACCATACAAATGCTTATTGTGGTTCCAAACCTCTACTTGGTTCAGAAAAATATATTCCCGTAAAACCGAATGGATCCATTCTACGTGATTTCTATTCGACCGAATTCTATTATATAACATGATCATGATTCGATGATATTCTATTAACAACTCGATAACACTTTTATAATATAAACCATATAAAATACTTTGATAACGACTGGACAACATGTAATCAGCCCCAAAAGCTTTATAAATAAAAAGGGGAAGGTCATGTACTCACCTTTAATAATATTCTTCTGGGTTCTGTAGTCCATTTCTTAAACGGTATATTCTCCAAATATTGTACCTAATATGTTTCATAAACATTAGCGCGTGCATGGCTTATGCACGTGATAACTGTGGGGACAATCCTTTAATATAATATTCTTTTATATTCTTGTATGATTATCGTGTTATATTCTCGGGTTAATATTACCGTCCCACACGTTTCACGTTTATAATAATAATAATAATAATAATAATAATAATAATAATAATAATAATAATAATAAACATAACCTCTCGTCTTCGGGTGTTGAACGGGGTAGACAGGCGATGACGGGTTTGAACCCGGGATAGATACACGGACTGAGTCAACTGGGTTTCAACTCTTTATAATATAAAAAATGAAAATATTGTGTGGATATAAATGTTTACCTCTAATCAGTAAAGTAAAATTGGTGGAGATAAAAGAACCCGAAGACAACCAAGGAAGGTGTCAGGTGGTGGTGTAAACGGGTTCAACCTAGTTTGGATACGTGAACTACGATAACCGGTTTTAACATTCAAAGGCAAGGTGAATCAGTAACCAGTAATAGGAAGGATAAATCTTTTGTCTTGGGAGCTTGAATGGGTTCAAAAGGTTTGTCACAGGAACCGAACAAATGACAGGCAATCGGTAGTTACAGGTCATAATTGGAGATAAACAGAACCGAATACGGACATGGGTTGTTTGGACGATGAAGGTTTACAGAAAGGTATTGAAGGTGATTGGTTAGTGATGTTCGGAACTGGTTTGGGAAGAAGGCACGTGGTGAGGTGATCAGAGAGGGTAACGGTTGGTAGTTAGTCGGGGTGATACAGAGCGTCGGAGGTGATATTATGGTGGTGGTCGTTGACTGATCATTGGAGGAAGACCGGTCGGAGAAGGAGACCGGAGCCGGTCGTCTCCGGTTGTCTTCATCTTCTCACATCCCTCACTCTCTCTCTCTCTCCGCATACATTCATTCTGTTTCTTTGATATCGATGTACAGTGAGTGTGTTTATACATATATAATATGTAATTGGATAAGGATAAAGATTATATGATTATTCACTTGGACAGATGTTGGTTGTGCGTAGGAGGTAAGCGAAGAAAAGGGCTGTGCATGAATCTCATATAATATGTATGTGAGTATAATATGGATGATGTGTATTAGAAGGTGCATGAATGTGAGGAATGGAAATGATTAAGCTGTAAAGTGTGCGTATGTTTGAGGATGAGATTGAGTGCAAGCTTATATAATATGCATGGTCAAAACTTATTATAATCCATCCATATAAAAGTCAACCATATTTTAATTGTGTGTGATATAAACTTCCAAAGGAAAGGAAGTTGCAACGTTCATGTTATATTAATAATTATTTATTTAGTAATTCTTAATATATTATTATTACTTAATTAATTATAGATTTAGATTATAATTAGTATAATCTCGGACACGTAACAACGGGTTGTTACATTCTCCCCAACCTATTGGAATCTCGTCCTCGAGATTCGATTCAAATTATCTTATGATGTTTAATAAATATCTTTTTATTTATTTTTGATAATCTATACACTATTATTAGGTACTCCCCAACCTATAGAACTTGTCCCGCTCTTATTTTTCTGATAATAAATTCTAATCCCTATAAAAAATAGAATTAATGTCTTGGATTCTTAATCTTTCTAATCCTTTCCCGTTTGCTTATATAATCAAGATATGAAGACTAAGATGGTTTCTTACTTCTGGGTGTTTTCTATAATATTTCTTTATCATTGGCCAATCCTTTGGCCATACCGAGTCTTATCATAAAATTCTAAATTCTTATACGGACACGGTTAAAATTTATGGATGTCTAATCCTGAAGCTTTCCCTTAAGGGTTATATAAATCAGACTATAAAACTAAGGTTGCTTTCTATTTTCAATGGTTTCTCATAATATTATTTATCTTTGGCCAATCCTTTGGCCACATCGATTATCATTATAAACTTTCTTGTGGTGGTATAATATCTTTATACCATAGTACCTTTCTTAAACATGTTATTCATACTCATCTAATATATATAGTTTACCTATCTATACGAATTATAATTCTTGGCTAATCTTCTGGCTATACTGATTCTTATTATGGATTTTCTGGTGGTGTCAAGATATCATTATATCTTAATCCTTTTCTATCTATATAATAATTTCTTGATAAATAATTATCTCTGGTTGTTCACGATAGTATGTGACATCTTGAAATATTTTACATTCTATAATAGATTGTTTTCTTATCTCTCGAGATACAAAAGATTTTCTAAGTTTCCACATAATATGATATGAAACTTATAATCCTGGTCTATTGTTTAACATATTCTTATTCTTAATTTTTTTTTCTGACTGATATGAGGGATAGAAAGAATACTTCTATAATAACTTAACTATAAAATTCTTGTTTATAGATAATTCGTATTTCTTATATTTCTTATATTGTATAGCTTTTGGTATTACCAAAGAATTTCCTAGAAATCAATCGTGCCTGTAAATTCACAATTTTCTGGCCATTAAAAATTGTCAACTTACCTCACAATATTATTCTAGTAATTTCCTTAATAATTTTTCTGTACTTTCTTATAATTTCTATTGACATAAATTTCTTTCTAAAATACTTTTGGTTGATCTTGGATCAGAAGAGGATTTCTATTAATTAAAACCTGCTGCTCTGATACCACCTGTAACGACCCAGGTGGCGCAGCGGATTAGCATTAACAGGTTTAATTGTAATGATTACATTAAACTGAATTTCAATACTAATGAAATACATAAAATGTAGCCATAGCATCCTCTTCTTTTCCAGATCTTCTATTCGTCAACTTTCTCTTTAATAATCTTGTATAAATACCTGACCACATGCTTAAAGTACGTTAGTATTTTCATACTAGTGAGACATGCCGAGATTTTAGACATACTAATAATAATAACCCAAGTTTAACAAACATACAACTCTTTCTATATGGTTCGGTCATTCTAGGGTGGAATATATTATCGATGGAGCACCATACAAATGCTTATTGTGCTTCCAAACCTCTACTTGGTTCAGAAAAATATATTCTCGTAATACCGAATGGATCCATTCTACGTGATTTCTATTCGACCGAATTCTATTATATAACATGATCATGATTCGATGATATTCTATTAACAACTCGATAACACTTTTATAATATAAACCATATAAAATACTTTGATAACGACTGGACAGCATGTAATCAGCCCCAAAAGCTTTATAAATAAAAAAGGGAAGGTCATGTACTCACCTTTAATAATATTTTTCTGGGTTCTGTAGTCTATTTCTTAAACGGTATATTCTCCAAATATTGTACCTAATATGTTTCATAAACATTAGCGCGTGCATGGCTTATGCACGTGATAACTGTGGGGACAATCCTTTAATATAATATTCTTTTATATTCTTGTATGATTATCGTGTTATATTCTCGGGTTAATATTACCGTCCCACACGTTTCACGTTTATAATAATAATAATAATAATAATAATAATAATAATAATAATAATAATAATAATAATAATAAACATAACCTCTCGTCTTCGGGTGTTGAACGGGGTAGACGGGCGATGACGGGTTTGAACCCGGGATAGATAAACGGACTGAGTCAACTGGGTTTCAACTCTTTATAATATAAAAAGGGAAAATATTGTGTGGATATAAATGTTTACTTCTAATCAGTAAAGTAAAATTGGTGGAGATAAAAGAACCCGAAGACAACCAAGGAAGGTGTCAGGTGGTGGTGCAAACTGGTTCAACCCAGTTCGGATACGTGAACTACGATAACCGGTTTTAACATTCAAAGGCAAGGTGAATCAGTAACCGGTAATAGGAAGGATAAACCTTTTGTCTTGGGAGCTTTAATGGGTTCAAAAGGTTTGTCACAGGAACCGAACAAATGACAGGCAATCGGTAGTTAGAGGTCATAATCGGAGATAAACAGAACCGAATACGGACATGGGTTGTTTTGACGATGAAGGTTTACAGAAAGGTATTGAAGGTGATTGGTTAGTGATGTTCGGAACTGGTATGGGAAGAAGGCACGTGGTGAGGTGATCGGAGAAGGTAACGGTTGGTAGGTAGTCGGGGTGATAGAGAGCGTCGGAGGTGATATTATGGTGGTGGTCGTTGACTGATCGTTGGAGGAAGACCGGTCGGAGAAGGAGACCGGAGCCGGTCGTCTCCGGTTGTCTTCATCTTCTCACATCCCTCACTCTCTCTCTCTCTCTCTCTCTCTCTCCGCATACATTCATTCTGTTTCTTTGATATCGATGTACAGTGAGTGTGTTTATACATATATAATATGGAATTGGATAAGGATAAAGATTATATGATTATTCACTTGGACAGATGTTGGTTGTGCGTAGGAGGTAAGCGAAGAAAAGGGCTGTGCATGAATCTCATTTAATATGTATGTGAGTATAATATGGATGATGTGTATTAGAAGGTGCATGAATGTGAGGAATGGAAATGATTAAGCTGTAAAGTGTGCGTATGTTTGAGGATGAGATTGAGTGCAAGCTTATATAATATGCATGGTCAAAACTTATTATAATCCATCCATATAAAAGTCAACCATATTTTAATTGTGTGTGATATAAACTTCCAAAGGAAAGGAAGTTGCAACGTTCATGTTATATTAATAATTATTTATTTAGTAATTCTTAATATATTATTATTACTTAATTAATTATAGATTTAGATTATAATTAGTATAATCTCGGACACGTAACAACGGGTTGTTACATTCTCCCCAACCTATTGGAATCTCGTCCTCGAGATTCGATTCAAATTATCTTATGATGTTTAATAAATATCTTTTTATTTATTTTTGATAATCTATACACTATTATTAGGTACTCCCCAACCTATAGAACTTGTTCCGCTCTTATTTTTCTGATAATAAATTCTAATCCCTATAAAAAATAGAATTAATGTCTTGGATTCTTAATCTTTCTAATCCTTTCCCGTTTGCTTATATAATCAAGATATGAAGACTAAGATGGTTTCTTACTTCTGGGTGTTTTCTATAATATTTCTTTATCATTGGCCAATCCTTTGGCCATACCGAGTCTTATCATAAAATTCTAAATTCTTATACGGACACGGTTAAAATTTATGGATGTCTAATCCTGAAGCTTTCCCTTAAGGGTTATATAAATCAGACTATAAAACTAAGGTTGCTTTCTATTTTCAATGGTTTCTCATAATATTATTTATCTTTGGCCAATCCTTTGGCCACATCGATTATCATTATAAACTTTCTTGTGGTGGTATAATATCTTTATACCTTAGTACCTTTCTTAAACATGTTATTCATACTCATCTAATATATATAGTTTACCTATCTATACGAATTATAATTCTTGGCTAATCTTCTGGCTATACTGATTCTTATTATGGATTTTCTGGTGGTGTCAAGATATCATTATATCTTAATCCTTTTCTATTTATATAATAATTTCTCGATAAATAATTATCTCTGGTTGTTCACGATAGTATGTGACATCTTGAAATATTTTACATTCTATAATAGATTGTTTTCTTATCTCTCGAGATACAAAAGATTTTCTAAGTTTCCACATAATATGATATGAAACTTATAATCCTGATCTATTGTTTAACATATTCTTATTCTTAATATTTTTTTTTTCTGACTGATATGAGGGATAGAAAGAATACTTCTATAATAACTTAACTATAAAATTCTTGTTTATAGATAATTCGTATTTCTTATATTTCTTATATTGTATAGCTTTTGGTATTACCAAAGAATTTCCTAGAAATCAATCGTGCCTGTAAATTCACAATTTTCTGGCCATTAAAAATTGTCAACTTACCTCACAATATTATTCTAGTAATTTCCTTAATAATTTTTCTGTACTTTCTTATAATTTCTATTGACATAAATTTCTTTCTAAAATACTTTTGGTTGATCTTGGATCAGAAGAGGATTTCTATTAATTAAACCTGCTGCTCTGATACCACCTGTAACGACCCAGGTGGCGCAGCGGATTAGCATTAACAGGTTTAATTGTAATGATTACATTAAACTGAATTTCAATACTAATGAAATACATAAAATGTAGCCATAGCATCCTCTTCTTTTCCAGATCTTCTATTCGTCAACTTTCTCTTTAATAATCTTGTATAAATACCTGACCACATGCTTAAAGTACGTTAGTATTTTCATACTAGTGAGACATGCCGAGATTTTAGACATACTAATAATAATAACCCAAGTTTAACAAACATACAACTCTTTCTATATGGTTCGGTCATTCTAAGGTGGAATATATTATCGATGGAGCACCATACAAATGCTTATTGTGGTTTCAAACCTCTACTTGGTTCAGAAAAATATATTCCCGTAATACCGAATGGATCCATTCTACGTGATTTCTATTTGACCGAATTCTATTATATAACATGATCATGATTCGATGATATTCTATTAACAACTCGATAACACTTTTATAATATAAACCATATAAAATACTTTGATAACGACTGGACAGCATGTAATCAGCCCCAAAAGCTTTATAAATAAAAAAGGGAAGGTCATGTACTCACCTTTAATAATATTTTTCTGGGTTCTGTAGTCTATTTCTTAAACGGTGTATTCTCCAAATATTGTACCTAATATGTTTCATAAACATTAGCGCGTGCATGGCTTATGCACGTGATAACTGTGGGGACAATCCTTTAATATAATATTCTTTTATATTCTTGTATGATTATCGTGTTATATTCTCGGGTTAATATTACCGTCCCACACGTTTCACGTTTATAATAATAATAATAATAATAATAATAATAATAATAATAATAATAATAAACATAACCTCTCGTCTTCGGGTGTTGAACGGGGTAGACGGGCGATGACGGGTTTGAACCCGGGATAGATAAACGGACTGAGTCAACTGGGTTTCAACTCTTTATAATATAAAAAGGGAAAATATTGTGTGGATCTAAATGTTTACTTCTAATCAGTAAAGTAAAATTGGTGGAGATAAAAGAACCCGAAGACAACCAAGGAAGGTGTCAGGTGGTGGTGTAAACGGGTTCAACCCAGTTCGGATACGTGAACTACGATAACCGGTTTTAACATTCAAAGGCAAGGTGAATCAGTAACCGGTAATAGGAAGGATAAACCTTTTGTCTTGGGAGCTTTAATGGGTTCAAAAGGTTTGTCACAGGAACCGAACAAATGACAGGCAATCGGTAGTTAGAGGTCATAATCGGAGATAAACAGAACCGAATACGGACATGGGTTGTTTGGACGATGAAGGTTTACAGAAAGGTATTGAAGGTGATTGGTTAGTGATGTTCGGAACTGGTTTGGGAAGAAGGCACGTGGTGAGGTGATCGGAGAAGGTAACGGTTGGTAGTTAGTCGGGGTGATAGAGAGCGTCGGAGGTGATATTATGGTGGTGGTCGTTGACTGATCGTTGGAGGAAGACCGGTCGGAGAAGGAGACCGGAGCCGGTCGTCTCCGGTTGTCTTCATCTTCTCACATCCCTCACTCTCTCTCTCTCTCTCTCTCTCTCTCTCTCTCTCTCCGCATACATTCATTCTGTTTCTTTGATATCAATGTACAGTGAGTGTGTTTATACATATATAATATGGAATTGGATAAGGATAAAGATTATATGATTATTCACTTGGACAGATGTTGGTTGTGCGTAGGAGGTAAGCGAAGAAAAGGGTTGTGCATGAATCTCATATAATATGTATGTGAGTATAATATGGATGATGTGTATTAGAAGGTGCATGAATGTGAGGAATGGAAATGATTAAGCTGTAAAGTGTGCGTATGTTTGAGGATGAGATTGAGTGCAAGCTTATATAATATGCATGGTCAAAACTTATTATAATCCATCCATATAAAAGTCAACCATATTTTAATTGTGTGTGATATAAACTTCCAAAGGAAAGGAAGTTGCAACGTTGATGTTATATTAATAATTATTTATTTAGTAATTCTTAATATATTATTATTACTTAATTAATTATAGATTTAGATTATAATTAGTATAATCTCGGACACGTAACAACGGGTTGTTACAGAGCGCGGGCTGATAAAACCGGCCCCTAGTTAAGAAAATTGCAATTGTCGTCTCTTACTTTTGATTTGATCAAATTGCATTTTTAGTCCCTTGCCTTTATAAACTCAAACTGCCATCACATTGTGTTAAAATATATAATATTTCTTCACTTTTATAAATATTATTGTGATCTCTTATAAATATTATTGTCTAACTTAATTTGTTTTATTTGCTCCCAATCGTGCAGAAGAAGCCCAACTGAAATGGATGGCCCACTCGTCTTATAAAGGTGGATTGCCACGCTGGCAATCCACTATCCTAAAGATCAACGGCTGCGAGCCAATCTAAGTGTGTTTTCTCTAAACTAATCTACGATCCAGGTTGCTTCGGTTGTGCTTCTTACCGAGCCTATATCTCAGTTTATATAAAGACTTCTTCATGCTTCGTTCCCAGATTTTGCACGAGTCATTTCCTTTGAGTCTTCTTTATCATACTCTCTGGTTTATTAGGGTTAGATCAGATCATCTGTTAATTATCGTAGTTCTTTAGTCCTTTTGAGATCATCTGTCAATGATCTCAGTGTAAGAGAGAGGGTTGTAGTGTTTGTAAAGATCATATGTCAATGATCTTCTGAGTGTTTTAGGGTTTGAGTGTGAAATCAAATCTCTTTGTTCTTTTGTATTTTTATCTTTCCAGTAATAAAAGCATTCAGTTGTTGTTGAGGTCTTGGGGTTAGATCGTCTTCAGATTGTGTGGACTCTGGAAAAGAAGACAATCCAGTCATCAATCCTAGATCTGAAGTTCATCATCAGATCTAGGGTTTAAGATAATCTGGAAAAAGGGGATTGGACTTGGATCTCTCTGGTAGCTTGTTCTTCTGCTCTCTGACTCGTAACCCTAAGTGAAGGTTATGAGTTACGAGTTTCTTGGCGAAACCCTAACTTGGGTCCCCTCTGGTGAGATTGTTCTATAACTCTTGTTCTTAAATTTGTTGAGTCTGGGAGCATTGACCGGGTTAGGGGACCGGTGTTGGCTCATCTACGTGTGTGTCTTGTGATATTGATTTGATTCATTATTTGTATAATCAGTCAGCTGTAAATATTCGTTGGTGTGCATAGGTAGATACAAACTCCCCTGTTAAGACATGTCCAGGCACCCTTGAGTGATGAACCTGGAATCTTGACACTGACAGGGTTTCGTTTGTTGCATACTTGAGTATTTTCATCTGATTGTTTATTGCTTATCTTGATCATTGTTTTCCTGTTTGTGTATTCTTTTGTGTGCTTATTGTCATTATGTCTGATAACGATAATGATAATGAGAATACTCATAGTAGTAGTTCTAGTGAAGGTAGAGAGAGACTTGGTGGAGTTACTTTAATTAGTAAACTCGACTCAAGTGATCCTCTCTATCTTCATCCCAGTGACTCTGCTAACCTGACTATTATTAGTGTAAAACTTAAAGGCACTGAGAATTATACTATTTGGTCTAATGCCATGATCCTAGCTTACAAGTTAAAAATAAGTTAGGATTCATTAATGGAGAATGTGTTAGGTCTAATGATGATTCTGTGTTAGGGAAACAGTGGGATCGTTGTAAAATTGTTGTTCTTACTTAGATTCTAAATTCAATATCAGAAGAATTATATATGGGTCAGGTTTATTCAATACTTGCATCTGATGTTTGGAAAGACTTAAGAGATACATATAATAAAATAGATGGGTCTGTCATATTTGATACTTATCAAAAGATCAATCATTTTAATCAAAGTGGTATGACTGTTGCTGAATATTATCACAAATTGCATATTATGTGGCAATACCTAGATCAAATCTTGCATATTCCTGCTTGTACATGTGATGCATCTAAGCAGTTTAATGATTTCAGTCACTTAATAAAATTAATGCAATTCTTGATGGGGTTGGATAATGTGTATAGTGCTGTTAGAACCAACTTGTTAATAAGGGATCCTTTGCCTTCAGTAAAGGAGGCCTTTGCTATTGTGTCAAGAGAAGAGTCACATAGAAACTCTAATGTTACTTTGTCAAAAGATTAGGGTCCTACTATGGGATTCTTTGCAAAAACTAACCAAACCATAGATGTTAGGAAAAAGAATGCTAGAATTAGTAATCAAAATCCTAATATCAAATGTTCTCACTGTGATAAGGTAGGACATATTGTGGATGATATAATCTTGACTGGAAACAGTGGTGAATTTATAGATTATGTCAAAACATATTTTAAAACCAAGTTTTTAATTAAAGATTTAGGTTCCTTAAAGTACTTTTTAGGTATAGAAGTGTTAAAAACAGATAGTGGGTTGTGTTTAAGTCAGAGAAAATATTGTCTTGAATTGTTGGCAGAGTATGGTTTGACTGGATGTAAGCCTGTAAAATGTCCCATTGAGCCCAACCATGTGATCACTAACTTGTGCAAGCAAGAGAGTGAACCTTTGGTGGACATAACAGGTTATCAACGTCTTGTAGGTAAACTCATTTACCTTTCTCATACTCGGCCAGACATCACCTATTCGGTGCATGTGTTAAGTCAATTCATGCACAAACCCACTAAGGCACACTTCTTAATTGCCATGAGAGTACTTAGGTATCTAAAACTGGCCCCGGGTAAAGGAATACATATTGCTAAATGTTCTGATCTTAGTCTATGTGGCTATGCTGATTCGGACTGGGCAAAATGTGTTGAAACCCGGAAGTCAATTACTGGATACTATATTTTTTTAGGGAATTCACTTATAGCTTGGAAATGCAAAAAGCAGTCTACCATTGCACGGTCTGCAGCAGAAGCTGAGTATCGATCCATGTGTACTGCGACATGCGAAATCATGTGGTTGATTAATCTGTTAAATGAACTGAATATCAAGGTTAGTCTTCCTGTTAAGTTGTATGGTGACAATTCTGCTGCACTGGCAATTGCAGCCAATCCGGTTTTTTACGATAAAACGAAACATTTTGAAATAGACCTATATTTTCTAAGAGATCAAATAAGTAAAGGATACATTCAAACCTTAAAAATTCAAACTGAGAAACAGATTTATGATATATTTACAAAAGGACTTGGCATATCTCAGCATGAACAAATTTGTTCATGGTTGAATATGTTAGATGTGTTTGGGTATAATAGTGAGGAGGGGTGTTAAAATATATAATATTTCTTCACTTTTATAAATATTATTGTGATCTCTTATAAATATTATTGTCTAACTTAATTTGTTTTATTTGCTCCCAATCGTGCTAAAGAAGCCCAGCTGAATGGATGGAGAAGCCCAGCTGAAATGGATGGCCCACTCGTCTTATAAAGGTGGATTGCCACGCTGGCAATCCACTATCCTAAAGATCAACGGCTGCGAGCCTATCTAAGTGTGTTTTCTCTAAACTAATCTACGATCCAGGTTGCTTCGGTTGTGCTTCTTACCGAGCCTATATCTCAGTCTATATAAAGACTTCTTCGTGCTTCGTTCCCTGATTTTGCACGAGTCATTTCCTTTGTGTAACACCCCAACCGATGGCGGAATCATCGAGGTGTCACGTAGTGACGATTGTTCAAAAGCACATGGTACTTAAATGTAAATATTATTAAATAAAACCCAAAAAATTGTCTTACAAGGATAATGGAAATACAAGGTCTTAAATGAAACATAAATAATGAAATAACTGCATAATAAAGCGCTAAAAGTATCTTGATCAAACTGCACCTGAAACATGTACGAAAATAGGTTTGGTCAACATAAGAAATGTTGGTGAGCATTCCTAGTTTTGTTATATATAGTAGATTAAAAGTTATACAATTCAAGTGCAAGCTACAATGTGGATATGTAAACCATGTATCAAACAAATGAGCAAAATCAACCCTGTGACTGTATAATGTACTGTATGAACTGTAGTGTACTTATCCAACAAGTGGATAATAACTTAACAATGGCCACGGATTCTCCGATGAAAAAGGGGGAGAATCAACCTAGGCGGGTTGTCAATCCAAATAGCGCTATCCAATGTTAAGGTCGGCTTGTACCATGTTAATGATTTCACTAAGTACAAATGTAATCCACATGTAATGTCTAAGCATAAAGCACGTTGTAAGCAATGCACATAGTACTAGAATTGTATTTGTAAAAATGTAAATTTGAATTGAACTTGTAATAATGTACATGAATCATCCCAAAATGTATAAAAGTAAAAATGGGATAGGAAAACTCACTGTTCACGTAGTAACTTGGAATTGGACTGGACAACGAAATATGAACTTGAGATTTCTCCCAAAAGATTAACCTAAAGTAATTGATAATGTGTAAGTGAAATAACTCTAGGATGCATGTATATCTAGGGCTTCGAATTGGGGATTACGTTTATTTGTGTTAATAAACAATTTGTTTATTAATTATGAGAAATTTAACAAATAAATAAATAAAAGTCTTTTAATGAAATTTGAATTTAGGATATACACAATAAAGTGTTTGAAGTATAGAAATAATTTTTATAAAATTATTTCATTTAAAATAGATTTTTAAATCTATTTATTTATAAATTGTCATTAATTAACTTTAATATTTAAAAATACTAAAATTAAAGAATTCTTATTTTAAAAATCATATTTCTGTTCTAAATGATTAAAAATAATTTGTATAAAATTTTGGTGCAAAAATGATGAAAATTGGAGTTGTTATGATTTAATTATGATTAAATCTAACAAAAATTAATTAAAAATATAAAATAAATGATTTTACTGAATTAAAAATTATTTCAGTAAAGTTTAACTTTAAATAAAGTCAGGATAAATTTTGGAGAAATTAATAAAATTGTTTTGATGTATAAATGGATTTTTATAAATCTAATAGATTAAAAGTGATTTAATTATTATAAATATTAAATAAATGAATTTCTGAAAAATAAAAATTATAAATGAAACTTTTATAACAGATTTAACAAATGTAATTTTTTTAGAATTTATAAAATAGTTTTGGTATTTTAAAAAGAATTTAAAAGATTTAAAAGGATTTAATAATTATATATATTTTAATTGTTTGTATTTTAAAAAGAAAAGAAAAGAAAAAGAAACAAACCGGTCAGAGCCGGGACTCGAACCCGGGTGACCTTTGTTGTGGACCGTGGTCACAACCACTTGGCCTAGGCCGGTGGTTGTGATCTTTCTGTGTTAGAAATATATATATATAATATGCAAAATCAAGATTATCCCCAATTGAAGAACACGAGCCCTAGAATCTGCAATAATGCAATTCACTCATCACTAACCCAATTGATGTTAGGGCTTTTGATGAGTGAAAGCCGGTGAATAAAACCCATCAAAAATATAGAGCTTACAGTGTGCAATCGTGTGTAATCGTTGAGTCAAAGAAAAAGGTCAACCACGAACTCGTTATTCAAAATCAGTGTTTGATAGAGAGAATTGGAGGTTTAAGAAGATGAGTGAGCGAGTTGATTAGGTTCGTAGCACCTCTATTTATACTGAGGATCAAAGGCGAGTTCAATTGGAATGTTTGACCTACGATTAATACCATACGCGTTTATTGATTCAATTAGTCAACAATTGACGTGTAATGGACGTGTATACGAGTTGCATTAGGCCGATAATCACACTAATTTACCAAATGAAGATCAATCAAGCATTGATCTTGATTGATTATACAAACGCGTCCAGCAGTTGACTTTCCAAGTCAGAACTGCTGGTTTTTAAAAACGTGTATAAAATTATTAAGTAACCGGGTTATAACAGATTGAAGGCTCAGCTCAGTTGGTCAAGTGTGTTTGTGTTGTGGCTTTGGCGCGGGTTCGAATCCCGGCCAAAGCATAATTATATTTTTTTTTTTTTAAAAGCCTAAGGAGGATTGGGCCTTGGGCTGATGGGCCAGACATGTAAGGTTTGGGCTGGGCTTGAAGGCTGTTGGGCTCCATCAGGTGGGCCTCAACATAACAATTATTATTATTATTATTATTATCCCATGTGATTTAAACGAACCCGGAATAACGCTCAAAAATAATAAAAATGCCACGTTTATTAATTATGATAAAACGTACAAATAGTTAAACGAATACAATGAGAAGTGACGGATGTCACAGCATCCCCTACTTTTAGAAATTTCGTCCCGAAATTCCTTCAAGTGGTAGTCTCTGGAAAGAGGTGAGGATACTTAGACATCATTTGGTCCTCACGCTCCCAAGTAAACTCTGGGCCTCGTTTGGATTCCCAACGAACTTTGACAATAGGAATTCGGCTTCGCTTAAGCGTCTTGACATCTCGATCCATAATCTCCACAGGTTTCTCTATGAAGCGCATCGATTCGTCAATCTGGATATCCTCTAAAGGAACATGGAGGTTATCTTCAGCCAAACACTTTTTGAGATTAGAAACATGAAACGTTGGATGAACATTACTGAGCTCCGGTGGTAAATCGAGCTTGTAAGCCACCTTCCCAACTCGTTCAAGGATTTTAAAAGGGCCTACGAATCGTGGTGCAAGTTTTCCCTTCTTTCCAAACCGAAATACACCCTTCCAAGGTGAAACCTTGAGAAGTACCATGTCTCCGACTTGGAATTCTAGAGGTTTGCGCCTTTGATCGGCATAGCTCTTCTGTCTGCTTCGAGCAACTTGTAAGTTCTCACGAATGCGGTGAATTTTGTCTGTCGTTTCTTGTATCAGCTCGGGACCGGTGATTTGTGTTTCACCAACCTCGCTCCAACACACAGGGGAACGACATTTGCGACCGTAGAGTGCCTCAAATGGTGCCATGTTAATACTGGAATGGTAGCTGTTATTATACGAGAACTCAACCAAGGGTAGGTGCGTGTCCCAATTACCACCAAAGTCGATGATGCACGCTCGAAGCATATCCTCCAATGTTTGGATGGTTCGTTCAGTTTGGCCATCCGTCTGTGGGTGATAAGCCGTGCTAAGATTTAGTTGTGTACCAAGTGCGGACTGAAATGTCTGCCAAAAGCGAGAAGTAAACCAGCTATCACGATCGGAAATAATGTCTAGAGGAATACCATGACGGCTGACAATCTCACTGATGTAAATCTTAGCCAGTTTCTCAGCTGTGTAGGTTTCACGAATGGGTAGGAAGTGAGCAGATTTGGTCAAACGATCGACAATAACCCAGATACTGTCATGCCCGCGGGTGGTGCGTGGAAGCTTCGTGATGAAGTCCATAGCAATGCTCTCCCACTTCCATACTGGTATTTCTGGTTGCACAAGTAAACCAGATGGACGTTGGTGCTCAGCTTTGACTTTAGAACAAGTAAGGCATTTAGCCACATAAAGGGCTATGTCCTTTTTCATACCGGGCCACCAATACAAAGTACGCAGATCCTGATACATCTTATCTGCACCAGGGTGAATGGAATAACGAGACTTATGGGACTCGTCCATGAGGAAGGTACGCAGGTTGTCACGATCAGGGATCCAAAGACGGTTCATGAAATAAAGTAAGCCATTTTTGGTTTCCAACTGATTTTCGGCTCCACACGACATTTCTTCGTACATGTTGCCCTCAGTAACAGAGATATGTTGGGCTTCAATAATGCGGAGTTTAATATCGGACTGGACCTGAGCACAATAAAGCTGGGCATGACCTTTACGACTAAGGGCATCGGCTACAACATTCGCTTTGCCAGGATGGTAGCGAATCTCGCAGTCGTAGTCATTTAACAACTCGACCCATCGTCGTTGTCGTATGTTCAGATCTTTCTGGTTGAAAATGTGTTGAAGGCTCTTGTGGTCAGTGAAGATCACACATTTTGTACCATATAAATAGTGACGCCAAATCTTAAGTGCGAAGACGACCGCTCCGAGCTCAAGATCATGGGTCGTGTAATTTTTCTCATGGTTTTTCAGTTGTCGTGATGCATATGCTATAACCTTGCCTCGTTGCATGAGGACACAACCAAGGCCTTGATTAGAGGCATCACAGTAAACCACGAAATCCTCACTGCCATCTGGTAGGGTGAGAATTGGGGCATCACACAGTTTCTGCTTCAAAGTTTGGAATGCTTCTTCCTGACTGGGTCCCCATACATATGGTTTATCCTTATGGGTCAAGGAAGTGAGAGGTAGAGCAATCTTGGAAAAGTTGAGAATAAATCGACGATAATAACCCGCTAAGCCAAGAAAAGAGCGAACTTCCGTGGGAGACTTGGGTGTAATCCAATTCTTAACAGCCTCAATCTTAGATGGATCCACGTGTATACCCTTTTCACTGATAATGTGTCCCAAAAATTGAACCTCTTTAAGCCAGAATTCACATTTGGAGAATTTGGCATACAGTTGTTCATTCTTCAAAAGACCCAAAATTTGTCGAAGGTGTTGCTCGTGGGCTGATTTGGTCTTAGAGTAAATGAGAATGTCATCGATGAAAACAATTACGAACTTATCCAAGAAAGGTTTGCACACGCGATTCATGAGATCCATGAAGACAGCGGGTGCATTCGTTAGCCCGAAAGGCATAACCATAAACTCGTAATGCCCATAACGTGTACGGAAAGCTGTTTTTGGAATGTCGTCTTCATGGACTCGTAGCTGATGATATCCTGAACGAAGATCGATCTTTGAGAAACAAGTCGAACCTTGAAGTTGATCAAAGAGGTCATCAATGCGAGGTAAAGGGTACCGGTTTTTAATAGTGAGCTTATTCAACTCCCGGTAATCAATACACATACGGAAAGATCCATCCTTCTTCTTTACAAATAGGACTGGAGCTCCCAAGGTGATGAGCTGGGACGAATGAAACCCTTGTCTGCCAACTCTTGAAGTTGGCTCGCAAGTTCTTGCATCTCGGAAGGTGCAAGGCGGTATGGAGATTTAGCAACGGGCGTAGCACCAGGTACAAGATCAATACGAAATTCGACAGGACGCACTGGTGGAAGTCCCGGTAAATCATCAGGAAAAACTTCGGGAAACTCACGAACAACAGGAACATCTTGAATACTCTTGTCTTTACTTTTCTTTTCCACAATATGGGCCAAGAAAGCTACGTATTTCTTGCGTAGATATTTCTGTGCTTGGGTGCAAGACATGAGTTTAAGACCACTGGATGGTTTCTCACCATAAACCTGTAAAAAGTCACCCGATGCGAGAGGAAACCGAATAAATTTCTCAAAGCAGACAACTTCGGCATGATGTTTAGAAAGCCAATCCATACCCACGATAACGTCAAAGCTTCCCAATTTCATGGGTATAAGATCAATGGTGAAGTCATGTTCGTTAAGGCTAAGAGTACAACCCAGAATGATAGAATCGATTGAGATGGGTTTACCATCTGCGACCTCGACCGTGAAAGGCGCTCCTAATCTAGAGCGAGTGTGAGATAATAGAGGTTCGAATGCTAATGACACAAAACTTTTATCCGCACCAGTATCAAATAAAATTGAGGCATAACGACCATCAAGTAAAAACGTACCATTCACCACGTCATTAGTTTCCTGAGCTTCTGTTGCATTGATGTTGAAAGCTCGACCACGAGCCACTGGGTTTGCTGCATGGTTTGCTGGGACAAGTGCTGGACATTGGTTTCTGAAGTGGTTCGGATCACCACAATTGAAGCAAGCTCGACCATATGCTATAGGTTGTGGGTTTTGGCGAGCTGGTTGAGGGTTAACAGGTTGAGCATTAATAGGTTGAGGTCGAAACGTAGATCGACATGTGGCAGCTACATGACCATACCTACCACAGGTGGTACAGTGGCGGCAAGGAAAATTTACGGGGTGATGGTACTGACAGGTGGCACACTTGGGTAAGTTTCCACTGTAAACCTTCTTAACAGGAGGAGCCTGAGCCATTGGAGCCTGTGCTATTGGAGCCTGAGTTACTGGGGCCACAACAGCATAGTTTCTACCCTTGGCCTTCCGCTTCCTAGTGTTGGAACCAGTATTGTCTACAGCAACTCTTGATGATTCAGTAGTAGGGGTGGGGGTCTTCTCAGTTGATTTCTTGGTTCCTTTCCTAACCAAATTCCCCTTTTTGACGTGCTTGTCAGTCAAGGAGGCTGCAAGCTGAATGGCTTCTTCCACCGTAGTGGGTCTGCTTCCAGTGACTACATCTTGAATTAGGTCAGGCAGTCCCTCAATATACTTCTCGATTGCTCGAGAGACCGGGGTAACCATGTGTGGAACCAAAATACTGAGTTCATGATAACGAGTGTTGTATGCAAGATTTTCACCACTGTCCTGTTTTAACCCATGGAACTCTTCCTCTAGCTTCCTCATTTCATTCCTAGGGCAGAACTTGGCGATCATAAGTTCCTTGACCTCAGTCCAAGACAAGGATAGAGCAACATCAGCGCCCCGATTACGCTTCTCACCATTCCACCAGGTCAATGCCCCCTTTTGAAGAACACTGGTAGCATAGCGAACGCGGAGGTTATCAGGACACTCGCTGTTCACGAAGGTACATTCCATACTTTCAAACCATTGGAGGAGGCCAGTAGCACCCTCCTCTCCAGTAAACTTCGTGGGATTGCATGAGTTGAAGTGTTTGAAGGTACACCGCGTTTGAGTTGCACCCTCAGTATTGGTACTGTTGCTGTTCTGGGTTAACTCACTAACAAGATTCGGAATCACTGCAGCAATTTGCTCAGCGACAAGAGAAGCAAGGCGACGATCAGAACGTTGTCCAGAGGCACGAACAGTGCGTTGGCTAGCATCACGGAGCATACGGCGAGCAGACATCTACAAGACAGTCAATGAAAAGTTATGAGATTAATAAATGTAAGTGTAATATTGCATAAGAGTTATGATCACAAGATATCGTATGTGAAATAAAGGTATATCATTTGAAATATATATGTATAACATGTTTGGATTGCCCTTGTCTAGCTATAAAGCCCAACAAGAACGTTGACTTTTCAAAGAAATTGAGCCCAATGGTGATCAAAGAAGACATGCTTTAGCCTATAAGTGGACACTCACTCCAGGAATCCCCAGGTAAGCATAACAGGTCCGTAAATGGATTTATGCGCTATGCTTGCCTATGCCAGAAAACCCAGTGTACAGGCGTCCACCCTTCCAGATTGCACGTGTCCTTTTTCACACTCATTAAAGTTCAACAACTTTGAAGGAGCAAAATAAGAGTAGGCATTATGCCTAAGAGTGTCTTCATGAAAGGTACTGCTCCTGCTCCATGATGATGTAGTCTTTCCACTCCTTGTAGGACACCATCCTTATACGTCATGATGAAAGATGAGGAGAAAGGAGAAGAAAGGGAAAGATTAAGGAAGGAAAGTGAAGGGTAATGAGAGGGTTGATAAATTAGGAAGTGTTGTACCTGAAAGTTGAAATTCGGTTATAGTCTAGGCTAAAAGGCATTCTAATAACCTAATTCCCTATAACCATGGCTCTGATACCAATCTGTAACACCCCAACCGATGGCGGAATCATCGAGGTGTCACGTAGTGACGATTGTTCAAAAGCACATGGTACTTAAATGTAAATATTATTAAATAAAACCCAAAAAATTGTCTTACAAGGATAATGGAAATACAAGGTCTTAAATGAAACATAAATAATGAAATAACTGCATAATAAAGCGCTAAAAGTATCTTGATCAAACTGCACCTGAAACATGTACGAAAATAGGTTTGGTCAACATAAGAAATGTTGGTGAGCATTCCTAGTTTTGTTATATATAGTAGATTAAAAGTTATACAATTCAAGTGCAAGCTACAATGTGGATATGTAAACCATGTATCAAACAAATGAGCAAAATCAACCCTGTGACTGTATAATGTACTGTATGAACTGTAGTGTACTTATCCAACAAGTGGATAATAACTTAACAATGGCCACGGATTCTCCGATGAAAAAGGGGGAGAATCAACCTAGGCGGGTTGTCAATCCAAATAGCGCTATCCAATGTTAAGGTCGGCTTGTACCATGTTAATGATTTCACTAAGTACAAATGTAATCCACATGTAATGTCTAAGCATAAAGCACGTTGTAAGCAATGCACATAGTACTAGAATTGTATTTGTAAAAATGTAAATTTGAATTGAACTTGTAATAATGTACATGAATCATCCCAAAATGTATAAAAGTAAAAATGGGATAGGAAAACTCACTGTTCACGTAGTAACTTGGAATTGGACTGGACAACGAAATATGAACTTGAGATTTCTCCCAAAAGATTAACCTAAAGTAATTGATAATGTGTAAGTGAAATAACTCTAGGATGCATGTATATCTAGGGCTTCGAATTGGGGATTACGTTTATTTGTGTTAATAAACAATTTGTTTATTAATTATGAGAAATTTAACAAATAAATAAATAAAAGTCTTTTAATGAAATTTGAATTTAGGATATACACAATAAAGTGTTTGAAGTATAGAAATAATTTTTATAAAATTATTTCATTTAAAATAGATTTTTAAATCTATTTATTTATAAATTGTCATTAATTAACTTTAATATTTAAAAATACTAAAATTAAAGAATTCTTATTTTAAAAATCATATTTCTGTTCTAAATGATTAAAAATAATTTGTATAAAATTTTGGTGCAAAAATGATGAAAATTGGAGTTGTTATGATTTAATTATGATTAAATCTAACAAAAATTAATTAAAAATATAAAATAAATGATTTTACTGAATTAAAAATTATTTCAGTAAAGTTTAACTTTAAATAAAGTCAGGATAAATTTTGGAGAAATTAATAAAATTGTTTTGATGTATAAATGGATTTTTATAAATCTAATAGATTAAAAGTGATTTAATTATTATAAATATTAAATAAATGAATTTCTGAAAAATAAAAATTATAAATGAAACTTTTATAACAGATTTAACAAATGTAATTTTTTTAGAATTTATAAAATAGTTTTGGTATTTTAAAAAGAATTTAAAAGATTTAAAAGGATTTAATAATTATATATATTTTAATTGTTTGTATTTTAAAAAGAAAAGAAAAGAAAAAGAAACAAACCGGTCAGAGCCGGGACTCGAACCCGGGTGACCTTTGTTGTGGACCGTGGTCACAACCACTTGGCCTAGGCCGGTGGTTGTGATCTTTCTGTGTTAGAAATATATATATATAATATGCAAAATCAAGATTATCCCCAATTGAAGAACACGAGCCCTAGAATCTGCAATAATGCAATTCACTCATCACTAACCCAATTGATGTTAGGGCTTTTGATGAGTGAAAGCCGTGAATAAAACCCATCAAAAATATAGAGCTTACAGTGTGCAATCGTGTGTAATCGTTGAGTCAAAGAAAAAGGTCAACCACGAACTCGTTATTCAAAATCAGTGTTTGATAGAGAGAATTGGAGGTTTAAGAAGATGAGTGAGCGAGTTGATTAGGTTCGTAGCACCTCTATTTATACTGAGGATCAAAGGCGAGTTCAATTGGAATGTTTGACCTACGATTAATACCATACGCGTTTATTGATTCAATTAGTCAACAATTGACGTGTAATGGACGTGTATACGAGTTGCATTAGGCCGATAATCACACTAATTTACCAAATGAAGATCAATCAAGCATTGATCTTGATTGATTATACAAACGCGTCCAGCAGTTGACTTTCCAAGTCAGAACTGCTGGTTTTTAAAAACGTGTATAAAATTATTAAGTAACCGGGTTATAACAGATTGAAGGCTCAGCTCAGTTGGTCAAGTGTGTTTGTGTTGTGGCTTTGGCGCGGGTTCGAATCCCGGCCAAAGCATAATTATATTTTTTTTTTTTTTAAAAGCCTAAGGAGGATTGGGCCTTGGGCTGATGGGCCAGACATGTAAGGTTTGGGCTGGGCTTGAAGGCTGTTGGGCTCCATCAGGTGGGCCTCAACATAACAATTATTATTATTATTATTATTATCCCATGTGATTTAAACGAACCCGGAATAACGCTCAAAAATAATAAAAATGCCACGTTTATTAATTATGATAAAACGTACAAATAGTTAAACGAATACAATGAGAAGTGACGGATGTCACACTTTGAGTCTTCTTTATCATACTCTCTGGTTTATTAGGGTTAGATCAGATCATCTGTTAATGATCGTAGTTCTTTAGACCTTTTGAGATCATCTGTCAATGATCTCAGTGTAAGAGAGAGGGTTGTAGTGTTTGTAAAGATCATATGTCAATGATCTTCTGAGTGTTTTAGGGTTTGAGTGTGAAATCAAATCTCTTTGTTCTTTTGTATTTTTGTCTTTCCAGTAATAAAAGCATTCAGTTGTTGTTCTTGTTTACCATATTTTGACACATTATAATATTAGTACATTGGCTTTTCTACCCTCAAGGTTCAATACC
Source organism: Ambrosia x helenae (assembly GCA_030844895.1). Taxonomy (NCBI): domain Eukaryota; kingdom Viridiplantae; phylum Streptophyta; class Magnoliopsida; order Asterales; family Asteraceae; genus Ambrosia; species Ambrosia x helenae. Next base: position 95,597,462 of record CM061229.1, read on the forward strand.
TCAAGTTTCTAATGGTTCAACTTTACCCTTGTATCATATTTAATATACGGTTTTAACCTATTATTTTCTATAATGATTTTCGTTCGCTAATTTCATTTTTAAAGAATTAATTTGTCTAAATTCGAATTACTTTACGGTTTGATTCAACCGTACATTGAGTTGAACTGAGTACGTCGAAACATGCACTTTCATATATAACGCTTGGACTAATCTATTCGATGTTTGCAATGTGCCCATGGCGCATCGCCCAATGGTCGTGTTATGAAAATTGCAATTTATGTGTTGGTATAAATTCGAGTTACTCTACTTTTCGACATTAACTTTTTTGGTGAAATAAGTTAGGTCAAATATAATACGTTTTTTCTTCTTTTATGTAAGTTTCTGGATCTACGTTTCGACCCCGCCGCAATGCGCTAGGATTAAAATATCAATTCTTGATGTGAATATGTCTTCCAAGTTCCGATTGTGTGTGTCAGTTTTTCCTTTATACATGATTTACTTTTTATACGTTTCCTATGTTTATGATTGTGCAGTATAAATTAGATTACTTTACATTTTTATGCAACCACAATGTGTGTTTTCATATATTTAACGCATCGCGTCCGATGTTTGCATTGTACCCGTTTCACAACACACCGGGTCTAATTACCAGTTATTACTTAATATTGTATAAACATCTTTTTTAAATTATTAAATTATATATTAACGCGGCATTTCTTTGCTTTTTGTGGATTGATAGAAACACTGCATCTAATAAGTTAGTTGGATACTTGGATTTTACGACAAAATCTAGAAGATAATGAGGAAAAATCCCAAACTTGTAAATATAAAATTATCGATAAAAAACTAAAGTATAAGACAAAATCCATAACATTATTAGAAGATCTTGCCCAAATCCTTCATTAAGCCCCTATTGGCATTATAAAAACTTGTAAACTCTTCATAAGAAATAAATCCATCTCCATCGGTATCAAGTTCTTCCATCATAGTTTGGACCTCTTCAGGTGTCACAGAGCCAAGCGTCTTCAGCGCCTCTCCAAGCTCGGACGAAGAGATTTTACCGTCTCCGTTGGAATCAAACTTGCCAAAGATTCGGTCTATCTCCCCCTTGTCTTGGTCTTCCATTATGGTAGTAACCCACAATATTGATTATGGCTTTTGTTTTTCCTTTGTAGTATGTAATTGTTATGCTTTATGTCATGAAGAGCATGAAATGTTTATATAATGGTTGTACATGAGAACAGACATATGGATGCTCGATAAATAAGGCATGCCATATGTTTCTAAGGTAAAGAATTATGATATTACTATATAAATAGAAGATAACTAATGGTTAAAAACTATCTATTTAAGAGTGTATGTGAAGAATCAATTATGGTCATTGGTATTGTTAAAAATATGTTTACAAATGGTTCAATTGATAAAATAAAAGGATGATTGGGCCGTTTATTTTATCAGGTTATGGGCCATGGGCCAGTCTTTGAGTTTGGTGTTATATTTGAGTTTGGGGGCCCAGCTAGTGTTAACCGACATAAAAGTGTTATTTTTTATATTCTAGAGGGCTGTTTGTGTGCATTAATATTTTGCAGGGACCAGAGTGAAACGTTGGAGTATATATGTCACAGATCCTTCGAGAGACTCGCTGGGATTGTCATTTTTCTTTCTCTTTTCGTCTTTGTACTCTCACACACACAGTCTAGGGTTTATGTATTGTTGATCTAGTATTCTGGTTGTAAGTTTCTTATTATTCTTTGTATTTGTAGTCAACAACTGACCTAACTAATCAGTTGTTGATCCAGACTTTGTATTATTTTGGATCTCAACCATTGTTGAGACTCTAAGGTTTGGTTTGAGCACTATTATGGTTGGTTAATAATACTTTTTTGTCGGTATATTCTATGTGTTTGTGGTTGTGTTTAGAATATTAGATCTCTGTATTTTTACATGGTATCAGAGCGACTCTATCACTCTATTCCAGAGTTTCATTAAAGGATGGAAGATAAAGGATTAGGAAGGAAGTGGGGAAAAAATGTGTTCTAGAGTTTTTTGTAGGAGGGAAAAGGAAAGAATGAGAGGGATAATAAAGAGGTTTTTAAGGTGATTTTTAATCTTTTCAATTTGGAAGGAATTGAAGAGAAAGAAAGAGGAGGGAGATCCTTTCTCTTTGATACAGGAGGGAGTTCCAGTATATGCTAAGCCCATCCCGGTCATAGCATTATTTGATACAGGATCTGTAGCAAGCCTTCTTAACCCAGCTATTCTCCCAGCAGAATATTGGAAACCCCACCGCTAACATTTTGTTGCCACAAACGGAGAACCCTTCACGATTGACAAAATAATTATTCCGATCCCAACTTGCACTGTCAAGCACAGGTTCTTAGGGTCGGATACCCATGGCAAAGACCTTCTAATAGGATTTGATATCCTATATCGGTTGCGAGATTTACGATATGGACAAGAAGGCCTAAGGTACAAGAAGTTTGTCAACCTATGGAGTTCTGTCAGAAGGCTTTACATGATCTCACTCCTACCCATCGAAACCATAAAAGCCAAAATTATCCAAACCTCCTACGCCTATAGCTACACTGAATTCCTTACAAAACATGATTCCCCTTTATGGCTAAACCCAAATTTTTTCGTTTCCTTGCCCTTAAAACAAAATGAAGACATCAACCCAACAAAGGCCAGCCATCCAGGCATGAACCCCGAACACACTCAACTTGCAATACAAGAAGTTTCTTGTAACATCGTGAAATTTTTCCCCAATCATTGAATTAATAAAATCACCACTTTACCTATAACATACTTTTTTAATAACCTTGTCTAATTTTTATTATTTATTTCAAAACATTTTTATAATAATAATAATAATAATAATAATAATAATAATAATAATAATAATAATAATAATAATAATTAGGGGTGTTCAACGAATCGAATAACGAATTTTCGAATTATTCGAATCGAATTATTCGAATTTTTAATATTTTTACCTGAATTCGTATTCGATTCGTATTCGTTTAAAATTCAATTTATTCGATTCGTATTCGATTCGAATAAGAAACTCGAATTCGAATCGAATTCGAATAAATTCGATTTAGTTCAAATTCACCTTAAATAACAAATTGTTTTACTTTTAGTTTTAAAACTAATACAAACTCATTATTTTTAACATATAAAATACAAATCTATAAATTGATAAACAACAATATGTCAAATACGAGAATAGTAAAAAATAGTAGAGAGTATAGTTTTATAGAGTTTTGTGATATATAAGGTAAATATATAAAACATGGTTATGCTAAAAGTTATAGACACTATGGGTTCTTAGAGTTTGACCAAAATTTAGAAGTTTTTTTTTTTCAATGTGTATACTTGTGTATATAATAATGTGTATATGTCTGTATATATTTAAAAAAAATATACATGTACAATTTTTATTCGAATTTCGAATCGAATCGAATTTAAAATCATAAATTCGTATTCGATTCGTATTCGATTTACTGGACTCGAATTCGAATCGAATCGAATTCGAATTCTTAATAATCGAATCGAATTCTTGGTAATCGAATCGAACTAAATCGAATTTCGAATTTTTTGAATTCGAATCGAATTCTGAACACCCCTAATAATAATAATAATAATAATAATAATAATAATAATAATAATAATAATAATAATAATAATAATAATAATAATAAGATAATTACAGAAAACAACCTTTATGTATTACCCAAACTACACCTTTCACCTTTATCTTCAAAAAGCACTCTAATCAACCTTAACCTTCATTGTTTGTTGCAAGTCCAAACCTTTACCACTAACTAAGTTAAAATTCCCTGTTAACTCCCCTCACATGCAAAGCATGTGAGGGCATTTTAGTCATTTAACTCTTTTAAAACAACATAAAAAAAACAAAAGCCCTCAAATGATCAGATCATCAAACGTATATCCCCAACCCCCTTTTCCAAAACCCTTAATTTCAAAAACCCTATAATCATGGATCCAGAGTTCATACGTGCAAGGCGAGCTGAAGATGACTTAGCATTGGACGAAATTTACGGTATTGCTTCGTTTTTCATGAAATGCAGGTTTTCATTTTAGTTTATTATGATTTTATTTCGATTTTATTTATGAAATGTAGATACATACCCGGAGTTGTTCACCATTCATCTATATCATGGAGGTTATTTCACTGATCCTCCTGATCGGGTATATCTTAATGACGAGCTTGATTTTTTCGACCTGATCAATATTGACAAGTTTGGAATGCAAGAATTAGAGGTTATTAAGAGTAGGCTAGGTTATACTGATCAAGTTCCTCACTTTTTTCACTTTTCTGATCCTCATGGTGATTTAGATACTGGACTTTATCGACTTACACCTGCTGAAGATTTTCTCAAACTTGCTGAGTTTGTCAGAGCTGGTGATAGGTTTATTGATGTATACATGGAACATGGTTGTTCAAATGTTATAAGGTACTCTCAATCACAATGTAGTGAAGTTCTTTCATTATGTTGGCATGAAAATGGAGAAACAAAGGGTAATGAATCAGCAAAAGCCAATGAAGACACAGGGGACAACCAAACAGGATACCATGTGAGATTAGACAACCTAACAGGGGAGAACCAAACAGGGGAACACAATGCAAACTCAGCTGATCCTGGTATGGAATATAGTAAGATGTTTGATAGTTTGGATGATTTTGAGCCTTTTATGGATAGTTATAGTGGTTCTAAAGAGAAACACAATGAGAAAGATAGTCTGAAACAGAATGTGGAACAGAATAACAAGAATGTGGAACAGAATGACAAGAATGTAGACATGGAATCAACTGATGGTGAACATGATAGTGAAGAAGACAGTGAGTTTTTTGTAGATGAAAACAATGACATTCATGAAGATGAAGTGGATATGAGAGACTTTAAATTCAATGTTGATGTGGATGTGGAGGAACAAAGGCATGATGTTGATTATGACTTAGATGTGCTGGATAATGATAATTTTGATACTGCTAGTGAAGATGAGGAAAACCTTGGCAACATTAGGAACAAAAAACTAAAACAGGCTAGAAGGGCTTATGGGAATGATAATAACTTTCATTTAGGTATGATGTTTGGCACTAAGGCTGAGGTAAAGAAGATGATCAAAAGACATACAGTTGAGACTAAGAGGCAGCTGGAACTTGTGAAGGATGAGAAGGATAGGATCAGGGTACGTTGTTTTGGTGATTTGGGGACAAATGAGGTTGGGATAAATGCCAAAGAAGGTGCCAAGTCAGTAACCATTGAGAAGAAAACCAAATCTGTTAAAAAGAATATTCCAAAAGTTGGTAAACCAAAAAGCAAGGGGGTGACATAACAAAGGGGAAAAGTGTGGGCAAGAAAAAAGCAAGTTCAGAAACTCCAGGGACTGAACCTCCAAAACATAAAGGGGGTAGGGGCAAGATTAAAGACCCATCCAAATTTACTTGTCCTTGGGTTTTATTGGTTTCCCTTGACCAAGAGACAGAGACTTGGATAGTACAGACATTTATTGACAAACATAAATGTCTTCAAAGCAGATTCATTTCAGCTTGTAATTCCACTTTTCTAGCTCAAGAACTTGTTGAACAAATTGAAGAAAATCCTAACATTCCAGTAAAGGCAGTGCAAGAACAGTTCCAAAGAAAGTTTGAGGTGAATGTTTCCAAGATGCAAGCTTACAGGGCAAGATTCAAAGCTCAACAAGTACTTCATGGGGATTATACAGCTCAGTATGCTCATATTAGGGACTATGCTGATGAACTTTTAAGAACAAACCCAGGGTCAACTATCAAGATAGATGTTGAACCTGTGTCAGATCCAGATTCCACAACCAGGCAGTTTAAAAGAATATATATTTGCTTGGGTTCTTTGAAACAGGGGTTTAAAGCAATTGGGAGAAAGTTGTTAGGCCTTGATGGTGCCTTCATGAAAGGACGTTTTCCAGGTCAGATGCTTACAGCAGTAGGTATTGACAATAACAATGGCATTTATCCTGTTTCTTATGCTATTGTTGAAGCTGAGAATATCAACTCCTGGATGTGGTTCCTAGAAAACATTGCTGATGATTTGGACATTGGATCCAATTCAATTTTTACATTTATGAGTGATAGACAAAAGGTTAGACTACAACCTGTTATGATACCTATTAACTTATTTATATGAATTAGACTAACAATTCATTGCACTTGTGTATAGGGTATTCTTGAAGCAGTGTCAAGGCTTTTTCCTAGGGCTGAGCACAGGTTCTGTGTGAGACACATATATGAAAACATGAGGATTACCTTCAAAGCTAAAGCATTCAAAGACATGATATGGAAGCTTGCAAGAAGCACAACAGTGGTGTACTTTGAGAAAACTATGGAAGAGCTTAAGAAAATGAACCCTCAGGCACATCTATGGTTGTCTAAGATACACCCTAAATACTGGTCCAGATCTCATTTCACAGGTAACCTTTATGTTAAACCTCATTTCCAATAAATAATTGGTCTAATATTTGGAATGTTTGTTTAAAATAGGTTTAGCAAAGTCTGATGTTTTGTTAAATAACATGTGTGAGGTGCTGAATTCAAAACTTGTGGATGGAAGGGATAAACCAATAATCACAGCTTTGGAGTACATAAGAGAGTATCTTATGAGAAGAATAGTCAATGTATTACATGCTATTGAGAGGAGTGATGGCCTTTTAACACCAACTTTCACAGAACAGTTTCAAGAAATAAAGACTGCTGCTACAAATTGTAGAGTTAGCTGGAATGGTGGTGACCAATATGGAGTTGCTGGGCTAGGTAAGTGGAAGTGTGTGGTGGACATGAAACAAAAAACTTGCACTTGTAGAAGATGGGAAATTACTGGGTTGCCCTGCTCACATGCAGTGGCAACCATATGGAATATGCAAAGTTATGGAATGAATGTTGGGATTCCTGAATCATGGGTGGATCCAGTGTATCATTTGAGTACATGGAAGCAAGTTTATAACTTTAAGATTTTCCCTATAAATGGTACGTCTTTATGGGAAAAGTCAAAGGTTCCAACCACCCTCACAGCACCAATATATCACAAGCCAGTGGGGAGACCAAAAAAGAAAAGAAAGAAGTCTGCTTTTGAGGATGAAGATGTGAAAAGGAGTGGGAAACTGTCTAGGAAGAATGCTTGTGGAACTTGTAGCAAGTGCAAAGGGAAAGTACACAACAATAGGACATGCACTGGTGTACCATTTGACCAACAGAAGACAAAAACTGCTCAGTCCAAGTCCAAAGCATCCACCAAGTCACCAGCAAAGAACAAGTCCAAAGCATCCACTAGTCAGCCATCCACCAAGTCACCTGCAAAGTCCAAGTCCAAAGCATCCAGTAGTCAGCCATCCACTAAGTCACCTGCAAAGACCAAAGCCAAACCATACAGTAGTCAGCCATCCACCAAGTCACCTGCAAAGTCCAAAGCCAAACATTCCAGTAGTCAACCATCCAAGTCACCAGCAAAGTCAAAGAAGAATGCTCAGAAGGCTAAGGGGAAGAAGGCAGCTTAATGTTTGATGTTGAATGTTGAATGCTATGTTTCTAGTAGTATTATCTATGTTTAAGACAATTCTGTGTTTTGGTTCTTATTACTTTTTATGTTTCTAGTAGTATTATCTGCCTTCATGTCTAATATTTTGGATATTATGTGTTTGATGTAATGATATTATGTGTTTGATGTTATGAGTTTCCTGTTATGTGTTTTGTGATGTCCTAATCTGCACAGTTTGGGTCAATCTACACAGTTATGTGTTTCCTGTTATGTGTAATAACAGTTTCATGTCTAATCTGCACATTTGACTGATGAAGTTTGGGTCAAAATGGTTTGGGTCAAAATGCTTCATTACAATGTCCAGTTTGGGTCAAAATGATTTGGGTCAAAATGGTTCATTACAATAAAACATGCTTCATTACAATAAACTGCTTCATTACAATAAAATGCTTCATTACAAAATGGTTCATTACAATAAAACATGCTTCATTACAATAAAACATGGGTCAAAATGGAACATAACATGCTTCATTACATTAAAACTTCATTACATAACTGCAATTCTAAACAAACTTAAATACAAACACAACCACAAAAAAGACCCAGCTTAAAACCAAATATTTCTTCCTTTTCCTTGATTCATCCTCTTTGGCTTTCAGTTTATTCACCAGCACTTCATTAACAGCTTCAAGTTCACTAATTGAGCCTTCAAGTTCATTTTTTGACCTTAATAATCCAGCTATGACATTATCAGGCTCAACCCAGCCAAGAAAACCTCCACATTGTGAAGCCTACATGATGAAAACAATTTAGGTCAAACATGATTTGGGGGAATCAATAACATTCGAAATTAATTAGGTCATACCTTCAATGGGCATGAATAAAACCGACGACCTGGATTTTTGCTGGTCCACGAGGTCCTGACTATTGCCTCTCTCCCACATCTGCAGTAAATCGGGGCCATTTGATTGATGGTGAAATAATTAGGGTTTGTAAAATTTTTGTTTGAAGATGATCCTGGATGTTGTTTGATCTGATCGATGGTTATGTTTATGTTGTTTAAAATGAGCTTAAAATGACTAAAATGCCCTCACATGCTTTGCATGTGAGGGAAGTTAACGGGAATTTTAACTCAGTTAGTGGTAAAGCTTTGGATTTGCAACATACAATGAAGGTTAAGGTTGATTAGAGTGCTTTTTGAAGATAAAGGTGAAAGGTGTAATTTGGGTAATACATAAAGGTTGTTTTCTGTAATTTTGTCTAATAATAATAATAATTTTATAAATCTCAAAACTTGTTAGATAGAATGTTAAAAAAAATAAACAAAACAAAACCTTACCCTATTAAAATTCTCGACCCAACCAATAAAACCCAGCCCGAAAATTTCGGCCGAAGGCCCACTCCCCTTTCCTTTTTCCCCTGTTGCACCTCGAAGCATACCAAAGCTGTTTTCTTTTTTTTCTTTTTTTTTGTTATTTGACCAGTTGACTTTGAAAGATTGACCGCATGATTGGAGCTCAAAATTGGAAACCTCAATTATATTAAATTATGCAGACTTGACCAACACGTAAATACCGCTCCAAATCAATTCAATGATACGCGTAGACAGCTAATCTAATGGTCGATTGACTCGGTTTTGACCAAATCGTGGTCAAAGATTAAAGCTTTCTAATTATACAACTACATTATAAATTGAGCCTTGTTTCGTGATTAGCACCATCCGAAAACCAAAACCCTATACTCACATATCACCCGTAATCACTACAAGGAGCACAGTATCGAAATTTTTTACTTTTTGCTTGGAATCGCGATTGGGAGTTGTTGGTTTAGGTATGATGCTAATTCATGCTTTCTGTAGTGTAATCGGCGCATCTAGATCATTAACCCTATTGCTAATTGGGTTTTTATCGCGTTTTGTAATTGATTAGGATTTTAGGGTTCTTATCTTGATTTTGGGGAAGATGACTCGATGCAGTTATCGTTTTTATTTAACAGAAACTGAAAACCATCACCAAGTTGGTGATAACCCTTGTTGTTTAAAACTCTGACCCGTTGTGAGACCTGGGTTCGAGTCCGGCCTCACACCATTTTTTTTAAATTAATTCACAATTAAACCTAAGGAGTCTTTATAACAATTCAAAACGAAATATACTAGTTCTTAGGGTCCAGACCAGATGGTCTGGACTTGTGATTAAAGTCTTTGAACCGGCCAAGGACCCGGGTTCGATCCTTGGCAAAAACAACATTTTTTTTAAACTATTTATCTTTATATTTAAGCTAGTTACTTTTTAAATAGATTTTAAATACCAAAAGTGGGTTATAAATTCTATAAAAATTATTTTATGTCATTCTAATGGTAAAGTTTATTATACATTTTTTAGTTTTTCAAAAAGCATTTATTTAATATATATAAAAGAAATTACAAGTTTATTCATTTAGAAATTGAAAATTTTATAAAAATATCTAAACGATTTTATAAAACTTCACAAAAATTATTTTAAACTTATAAATCATTAAGTGTTCCAGAAATAAATTTTAATTTTAGAAAAACGTTTATTAAATATTTTTAATTAATTTTTGCTATTTTAATCATAAATAATTCATAATAAATCCATTTTTCACTATTTTTTACATCAAAATTTTACATAAATTATTTTTTTTCATTTAGAACAAAAATATACGTTTTAATTTGAAACTTTATGAACTTTAATATTTTTAGACATTAATACTATACTTGGACAAATAAATATTAATATACTATATATTCAATAATTAAGAAAATAATTTTATAAAAATTATTTTCACATTTACAACATTATAATACAACCAAATTTAATCAAGAATTTTCATAAAGTCCTCTTAATTATTTATTTTTCTAAATTTCTTTATTTATTAATTCATTAACAACTAATCTAAATCAACGATTAATTAATTATCAATCCCCAAATTAGGAACCCTGGAATACCCAGACTAGAAAACTTAGACTTATTTATTTGCCTTGAACTTAGGGTAATACTTGGAATCGTTTGTGCCACATTTAGACTATTTCAAAGGATTCAAGACTTGTGCTAAGGTGAGTTTACATAGCCCTTTTCACTATTTTGGGGTGAAACATGTTATACTTTCAATTGCAATTCAACATAAGTGTCTATGTGTTATTCTATGTTGCATTATGTCTTAAACATTACTATGGTAAGCACAATAGACTAGCATAATCATTAACTCCGTACAAGCCAACGATACACAATGATAGATCTATTGGACTGACAACCCCACCTGGATACGTTACCTCTAGTATGGGTTGCGTGGGTGATTGTTATCGCAACAAAAACGAGTGAACCATATGCGTATGGGATGGACCACAATATTCTAGTCACAAGGTTTGATTATGCACACGATTTACCGGGTAGTATTGTTTTCAGATATGGACTAGACTTGCCATGACACTCGAATTGTACAAATTTTATTCAATATTCAAACCTTTGTAATTCTCACCAACTTTTGTTGACCCAAAATATTTTCAAACTTAACATGTTTCAGGTTATAGCCTTGCTGGAAGATTAGAGTTAATGCTTGAAGACTTGTATTTAGTATTTCTCATTCGATGTACAAATTTTTTTAGAACAATGTATGTAATTTATTTAATTAATTATTGAAACTTATTATTATCATGAGCTACTGAACAATCATTCATACGTGACACCTCGATGTTTCCGCCATCGGTTGGGGTGTTACAGATTGGTATCAGAGCCATGGTTATAGGGAATTAGGTTATTAGAAAAATATTCTAGTCTATAACCATAGGATTTTAACCAGTACTTGCTCCTTTTACCGGCAACCCTACTTGTTTCTATTCTCTATCTTCATCCTACTTCTTATCCCTACTTTAGCCCCTACAAGATGATTACTCTCCATCACTGGGTCTACCCTTAGACTAATAGGACAAAATTCTCGAGTCCTAACCTAAACTGCCTTGAAGATCCCGTCGATGTTCTAGATTTTAATAACGAACACATGCAATCTGGAAGGGTGAATGCCTGTATTCAGAGTTTTCTGTCTAGGACTGGCATTGCGCATAAATTCCAATCAGATGAGGGACCCGGATGCCTACCTGGGAATTCTTGGGATGAGTGTTCACTTATAGGCTAAAGCATGTCTTCACTATGTTATTAGAATCTAGAAGCTTTGATATGTCAACATTTTCGTTTATTCGTTTTAATCAATGAATAAATGATTACACTCCTTATTATATACCCTTTATCCTTGATTCACCCTATGTCTCATTAAAACCTTCATTGTGTCTCTTACAGATAATGCCTCCTCGTCGCAGCTCTCGTATTAACAACGATCATGATAGTGAAAGCATCATCAACAACAACAACCATGACAACGATGTCCAACTCGCTGCGATCATTTCCCAGTAAATGGCTCAACAAATATCAACATTAGTTCCCAATTTGGTGGCTCAAGTCGTTCAAATGAATGGAAATGGCAATGGCAATGGAAATGGGAATGGTAATCACAATGGGAATGGCAATTGGAACGGGAATGCTCACCCTGTTTGTACCCTCAAGCACTTCAACTCATGCAACCCTCCTAAGTTTAGCGGGGACGAAGGAGCCACTGGTCTCCTTCAGTGGTTCGAAGGTATCGAAAATACCTTCATTAATAGCGAGTGCCCTAACAATCTCAAAGTTCGCTATGCTATGAGTGTCCTCCACAAGCGGGCACTAACATGGTGGAACGAAGAGAAACAGACTCGTGGAGCTGAAGTCACACTGGCCTTAACTTGGGAGCAAGCTAAAGATGTCATGAAGGCGGAGTTCTGCCCTCGTAATGAAATCAAGAAGTTAGAAGATGAGTTTCACGATCTTTCCCAAGACAGTGGAGAAAACCTAGCCTGCAACACTCGTTTCCACGAACTTAGTCTACTTCTACCACATAAGGTCACCCCCTTGCCTGTTGCAATCGAAAAGTACATTGGTGGCTTACCCATGCAGATTCAGGACACAGTGTGGGGAAGGAACCCTGCTACTCTCGAGGAAGCAAATCGTTTGGCGGCCATCCTAACAGATAACCATGTGAAGGTAGGAACTCTGACTCGGAAAGGGGAAAAGAAAACTGTTCTGAAAGATACTCCCAACCTGCTATCGAGATTAAAACTGAGTCCTCAACCAACGGAAGACACAAGGCCAGGAATTTCGCAATAGGTGCCACTGCCCCACCCAACAAGAAACAGTATACCGGTAACCATCCTAAGTGTAACACCTGTCAGTATCACCACCCAACCCAAGTGCGTTGTCGTCAGTGTACCAATTGTCAAAAGTACGGCCATCTTGCGTATGTTTATTGAATTCCTACTGCTAATTCCCCTACTGCTCAGAATAACCCTACTCGGAATGCTCCAGCCCCCAATCCTCATAATGGTAGGCCTGCTCGTGGACAATGTTTCGAGTGTGGCGACCCCAATCATTTTCGTAATCACTGCCCTAACCTGAACCGAGATCAAGACCCTCCAGCTGCTTAATGACAAGCTCCACTGTTTGAATGTTATTTATTTTTTTAAAACTCTATGTATTGACGCATTTTGATTCGAGTAATAAATCCTAGTATGGAAAATTTTGTTTTTTATATGAGAATTTGTTTATCTAGTATGTTCATGACACTTAGATACATGCCTGGTTGAATGTGAACTAATTGCTATATTAATATCTAAATCTATACAATTTCAACTCACATACTATATTTGTTACACTTATAAACTTGCTTACATAAACCTATTATCAATTTGCAATTTATGTGGGATAATTGTTACATTGAATCAACAACTGGTAGAGGATGAAGTACTTGCTCAACAGTTAGTAGAGTATCAAATAACCTACTCAACGATTGGTAGAGGTCATCATGTCTGCTCAACAGTTGGTAGAGGTCCTAACAACCTACTCAACGACTGGTAGAGGACATCGCACCTGCTCAACAATCAGTAGAGGTTCCTACTCACTGACTGGTAGAGGTCTTTTTCCTGCTCAACAGTTGGACTCATTTTTTGATACATTGCATACGATTCAATCACAAGGTTATTTCGTGGTGCGTGTCTAGAGTAATAGGATGACACAAAACCGTAACGTAAGGTAAATTGGTGATTGCGGTCCGGAACATAATCATGAATTTACAAGTACGTTAAAGTAGTGTGAAATTCTATCAAGGTTTTTCGGTAGATAATCAGTTATAAACTCTAGTTACCTAGTAGTCCATTTGGTCTTTCTATAGTCAATCAACTCATGCATTTCTTTTAAAATTCCTAAAACCTAAGTTTAGTGTTTTGCTAGATTCTTATTCTCCTTGCTATTTCAGACGAACCTAATCCAACCCTTAAAACTCACACATATCAATCCTCTTATCTGAAACAGTTTATTCTATTACCTATAAATTCATGTCGTGCCTTAACCCAAATTTTTCAAACCGCAGTTGCCTAAACTACTACCTAATCATCCTCAACCCTGTGTTTTTAATAACTTCGGGACGAAGTTTCATAAATTAGGGGAGACTGTAAGATCGCGAAATTTTTTCCCAATCTTTGAATTAGTAAAATCACCACTTTACATATAACATACTTCTTTAATAACCTTGTCTAATTTTTATTATTTATTTCAAAACTTTTTTTTATAATAATAATAATAATAATTTTATAAATCTCAAAACTTGTTAGATAGAATGTTAAAAAAAATAAACAAAACAAAACCTTACCCCATTAAAATTCTCGACCCAACCAATAAAACCCAGCCTGAAAATTTCGGCCCAAGGCCCACTCCCCTTTCTTTTTTTCCCCACTGCACCTCGAAGCATACCAAAGCTGTTTTCTTTTCTTTTTTTTTTTTTTGTTATTTGACCATTTAACTTTGCAAGATTGACCGCATGATTGGAGCTCAAAATTGGAAACCTCAATTATAGTAAATTATGCAGACTTGACCAACACGTAAATACCGCTCCAAATCAATTCAATTATACGCGTAGACAGCTAATCTAATGGTTGATTGACTCGGTTTTGACCAAATCATGGTCAAAGATTAAAGCTTTCTAATTATACAACTACATTATAAATTGAGCCTTGTTTCGTGATTAGCACCATCCGAAAACCAAAACCCTATACTCACATATCACCCTTAATCACTACAAGGAGCACAGTATCGAAATTTTTGAGTTTTTGCTTTGAATCGCAATTGGGAGTTGTTGGTTTAGGTATGATGCTAATTCATGCTTTCTGTAGTTTAATCGGCGCATCTAGATAATTAACCCTATTGCTAATTGGGTTTTTATCGCGTTTTGTAATTGATTAGGATTTTAGGGTTCTTGTCTTGATTTTGGGGAAGATGGCTCGATGCAGTTATCGTTTTTATTTGATAGAAACTGAAAACCATCACCAATTGATCTATAGATCAGTTGGTGATAACCCTTGTTGTTTAAAACTCTGAACCGCTGTGAGACCTGGGTTCGAGTCCGGCCTCACACCATTTTTTTTAAAAATTAATTCATAATAAATCCATTTTTCACTATTTTTACATCAAAATTTTACATAAATTATTTTTGTTCAATTAGAACAGAAATATAAGTTTTAATTTGAAACTTTATGAATTTTAATATTTTTAGACATTAATACTATACTTGGACAAATAAATATTAATATACTATATATTCAATAATTAAGAAAATAATTTTATAAAAATTATTTTCACATTTACAATAATATAATACAACCAACTTTAATCAAGACTTTACATAAAGTCCTCTTAATTATTTATTTTTCTAAATTTCTTTATTTATTAATTCATTAACAATTAATCTAAATCAACGATTAATCAATTATCAACCTCCAAATTAGGAACCCTAGAATACCTTTAGACTAGAAAACTTAGACTTATTTATTTGCCTTGAACTTAGGGTAATACTTGGAATCGTTTGTGTCACATTTATACTATTTCAAAGGATTCAAGACTTGTGCTAAGGTGAGTTTACATAGCCATTTTTTCACTATTTTGGGGTGAAACATGTTATACTTTCAATTGCAATTCAACATAAGTGTCTATGTGTTATTCTATGTTGCATTATGTCTTAAACATTACTATGGTACGTACAATAGACTAGCATAATCATTAACTCCGTACAAGCCAACGATACACAATGATAGATCTATTGGGCTGACAACCCGACCATGATATGTTACCTCGAGTATGGGTAGCGTGGGTGATTGTAATCGCAACAAAAACGAGTGAACCATATGCGTATGGGATGGACCACAATATTCTAGTCACAAGGTTTGATTATGCACATGATTTACCGGGTAGTATTGTTTTCACATATGGACTAGACTTGCCATGACACTCGAATTGTACAAATTTTATTCAATATTCAAACCTATGTAATTCTCACCAACTTTTGTTGACCCAAAATATTTTCAAACCTAACATGTTTCAGGTTATAGCCTTGCTTGAAGATTAGAGTTAATGCTTGAAGACTTGTATTTAGTATTTCTCATTTGATGTACAAATTATTTTAGAACAATGTATGTAATTTATTTAATTAATTAATTATTGGAACTTATTATTTACCATGAGCTACTGAACAATCATTCATACGTGACACCTCGATGTTTCCGCCATCGGTTGGGGTGTTACATTTCCGAACTGTTGTCTCAAGGCCTTATTGAGCCAACAACCTCCCAATGGGCATGTGAAGCATTCTATGTCAATAAACGAAGTGAACAAATCCGGGAAAGCTAAGATTAGTGATTAACTACCAATCGCTAAACCATTTCTTTGCAGATGATAAGTTCCCACTGCCACAAAAAGGTCATTATTTTAGTCCCTGGTAAACGCAAAAGTCTTGTCAAAGTTTGATCTTAAGGCCGGATTCTGGCAATTAGGCATCACACCGGATGACAGGCACAAGACGGCCTTCTGCATTCCTGACCATCATTACCAATGGAAAGTATTGCCTTTCGGTTTAAAAAATGCGCCATTAGTTTTTCAAAAAGCAATGGTACGAATATTTGAACCAATTCTCAGCAATGCTTTGATCTACATAGACGATATCCTCATGTTCTCAGAAGATGAAGAGTCAGACATAAAGCTCCTTGAAAAATTCCATTCCATTGTCCAACAATATGGAATTATGCTTTCAGAGAAGAAAATGGAAATCGGTGTTAGCACCATTGATTTTCTTGGTATGAAGATTGCTGATGGAAGTACCAACCTCATCACACATTGCAAAGGAGTTGCATCAGTTCCCAGACAACTTGACGTCACAAAAGGAGGTCCAATAGTTCCTTGGATTAGTCAATTATATGGCAGATTTTCTGCCAAAATTGTCAAATCACACGATACACCTGTTCCCCATGCTAAGAAAGAATCCACCAACTTGGTCTGAAAAGCAAACGCAAGCTGTCAAAGAAATAAAGCAACTTGCTGACAGTATGCCACCAATAAAGATTCCTGCACCAAAAGACAAAAGAATCCTTTAGACAGACGCAAGTGACGAGTATTGGGCAGCAGTCCTACTTGCAGAAGACGACAAGGAAAGTAGGACAGTCCGTGGTTACAAAAGTGGCACGTTTAAAGAATCAGAAAAACACTATCACTCTACCTATAAAGAGATCCAAGCTGTAAAAAGAGGGATGGAAAAATTCCAATTCCACTTAATTGGACATGATTTTCTGATAGAAATGGACATGTCATCTTTCCCAAAGATGTTACAGTTCAAAAGAAAGATGCTCCCAGAATCTTAATTATTACGATGGGCAAACTGGTTCTCACAGTTGAAATTCACTGTTAAACACATAAAAGGAAAAGAGAATATCTTTGCAGATTTCCTGTCTAGAACAAAGGCCTATAAAAGCAACGATGCCCAAATGATTCAGCACCACCTCATCCGCCACCCACATATCATTCCGGCTATCTTTATGATGGAAGACGCTTCCTCAAGCACCACGAAAGAAGCGTCACTCTACTAAAAATTCAAAGACAAAGGAGTCCCAGAAGAAATCATAGAAGAAATTACGGATCGAACTTACAAAGAAAAGGCCCAGCTAAATTACAAAACATTCCTCACCATAACCCTAAAAACCCATGGTTTATTTATGAAAGGCCTTGCAATCCACCCAGAATACCCATTCCTCAATATCTTCCACATCAATGACCTGTACAACCTACCAAAAGAAGCCTTGTGTTTTTTCTGTTATCTTTTTGAATCCCACAACATTGCCATGACTTCAACTCGCCAAAACTTCTCGAATAGCTGCTTGACTGCCAGTTTGGAGACCTCCCCAAAGAAAGAAAGCATATTCTCACTTTACTCCAATGGTTCTTACCACTTCACCAATGGACGGGACAGTTGACATCCTCTCATAAAAAATACTGTCTTGTAATCTTCCGAAGGCCAGGCTGTTATATACCCCCAATAGTCATCAGCAAATAACAATCAGCCGTTTTCCATGCTCCTTACTACTTCATTCACGGTTGGTATGCAGGAAAGCCATCAAGACCCTCTTACATGAGGACCCATCCCAACGAATGGAAAGAAACACGTAGGTGTCTGGCCCTCGCAAATGGGCACTCCCCGAATGCAATCCCTCAACACATTTTGTATGGCACGATGCTCTGGCCAGCTAAACACCCTCAAGTAAAGATATGGGAAGAAGCTGTAAGTGATTTTCTTGAAAACCATCTTGAGGACTGCCCAAGCCCACATTACGACCCAAATGAAGATGATCCATCACACCCAGATTCCCACTGGAAATGAAGAAAGATTAGTAGACGCTGTTATGTTTAATATCATATTAATTAGTGTGCTAGTGTGCTTATGTTGTGCCTAAGAATATGTTAGGCTTTAATCACTCTTAAAGTGAGGTAAGCACTTATGTCATGTTTAGGTCATGTTCTAGAATTTTCTTTATGTAATAATGGTGGTTGATGTCATTGATGATGTATTATGCCTTTCCTTGGTCTATAAAAGGAAGGCTTCCCCTCACTTGTAATTCATCATTGGAAAGAAATAAAATTCTATTCTATACTTCTCTCTCTAGTCTCTTGAGTCATATAGAGTCTTGTAAAATAAGTCCGGTGTGTTCTTGAGTCCTCCTTAGTCCCCAGAGTCTCCTTCTTAATATCCGGTGTCCTCCCCTACCCATGAGTCTTCCGCTATGTGTATTTGTTTACATCTGGCGTTTGGTTAACTTTTAGATCTGTTAAATTTTCTTTATGAGATCTAGAGTTTTGTCTTGGTTTTGAGGTCTTAAGGTTTTGATGTTCTTGATAGATCTTGACCTATAACAGATCTGATCTCATTAGATTTTGTCTGTTATTTTCTTTTTGTTGATCTATTGTATTGTTAGTCAATTGTTGGATTGGTGATTCTCTCTGGAGATGTGTTGTCTGGATTGGAAGCTCGCAACCTGTAAGTCTATTCTAATCCCTATTCTTGTTTATTGTTTATATTGCTACTTGCTGCTTGAAGTACGCTATAAGTCCTCTCTATCTCTTGTTCTTGTCTTATGTCTAGGCGTCTGTGGCCGGGTTAGGATGGACCGGTGGTTGATTGAGTCTTGTTGATCTATTCTTGTCTGTTGGTATTCTATTTTGTTCTTGTTTGATATTGGTATGTGTGTCTTTTATTCTATTTATATTCATATATATATATATATATATATATATATATATATAGTTAATAAAGGGCTCCTGTGCTAAGATTTGTGTGGGCACCTATGAGTGATGAATCCATGATCTGAACACTAACACAATTTCGCTCTCTAGGATTGTCTAACTGTTCTATTTGTTTGTCTTGTGTTCTTGATTGTTGGTTTCTTGTGGTCTTGTTGTGTTTGATATTTGTTTGTTCTGGGTGATGTGGTTATTACTAACCCTGGTGAGGGTGCTGGACCTTTTGAGGTCAGCAATACTCTAATCATTAAGTTAGATATTGGCGATCCTCTTTACATACACCCTAGTGACACTAGTAGCTTGTCTGTTATTAGTATAAAGTTGAAATGAACTGAGAACTATTCTGTTTAGGCAAGTTCAATGAAACTTACCTTTGAAGCCAAAAACAAATTTAGTTTCTTAGATGGTTCTGTTATTAGGTCTGTTACTGATGAAGTGATAGGAAAACAGTAGGATAGATGTAATTATGTTGTGCTTTCTTGGTTACTTAACTATGTATGTGAAGAACTGTTCATAGGTCAAGTTTTTTCTAAACTTGCTAGAGATGTTTTGTTAGATCTTAGAGAGACATATGATAAGGTGGATGGGTTTCTAGTTTTCAATCTGCATCAAAAGATTAATTCTCTAACTCAAAGTGGAAGTACAGTCTCTGATTATTATCATAAACTCAACATAATGTGGAAGCAGTTGGACTCAATAGTTCAACTGCCTTCATGTTCTTGTGCCGCTTCAGAAAAATTTAATGATTTTAACAGTTTGATAAAACTTATGCAATTTTTAATGGGTCTTGATGATGTTTATCAACCTGTTAGGTGTAATCTTTTGAAGCAAGACCCTTTACCCTCTGTTAAAACTACTTTCTCAATTATTTCTAGAGAAGAATCACATAAAGTGTCAAGTAGTAATGCAAAAGGATTTAATGTGTCTTTTCTAACTAAAACCAATCAATATTTTGATAATAGGAGGAAGATTAACAACAGAGGGCCTAACCCAAATTTAAAATGTACTCATTGTCATATGTTACGTCATACTGTTGATAGATGTTATGAGTTAGTTGGTTATCCACCCGGTTTTAAAAAGAAAAATCAAAATCAATCTTTTAAGTCAAACATGTCTAGTAATAAGAATTATGTTTCTAGTTCTACTACTGGTTTGCCTTTCTCATCTGAACATATTTCCAACTTAATGAATCTGATAAGTGATAAGCCTACTAGTGATCCTCAAAGCTCAAATGTAGGAGGTAAGAGTGTTAATATTTCTGCATTTTCAAGTATGTCAAAGATTTCAAATCTTAAAAAAAATTTGAAAAATTTTCTATTTGTTTAAGTTTGGTTTAAAATGCTATTATAAATGGGTGGATCACTGATTCTGGGGAAAATCAACATATGACTAGTGATGATAGTAATATGTTTAACTGTATAGATGTTTCTAAGTATGATATTAAGGGTAAACACCCAAATGGGACTAGTGCTAAAGTCACTAAAATTGGGGATAGGAAATTAGTTAACAATGTTGTCTTGTATGATGTTTTCTTGGTTCCTGATTATTGTGTTAATTTATTTATGTACATAAGTTAGCCAAGGATAATAAACCGCTTGTGTTATTTGATGAGGATAGTTGTTATGTCCAGGATTCCAAGTCCAAGAGAATCTTGGTGACTGGTAGAGAATCTTGGTGACTGGTAGACAGAGTGATCGGCTGTATTTTGTTAGTTGCAATGTGAGTTAAGGTCCTATGTGTTTTAGTAGTGTCAATGATACTAATCTGTGGCACAGTAGGTTAGGACACCCATCTAATGAAGTTCTGGCAGTGTTAAAGAATAGTCTAAATCTAGGAAAACATAAGTCATCACCTTGTGAAATTTATCATAAAGCTAAGCAGGTTAGAGTCCATTTCCTCTCAATGAACATAAAACTAAGGAATTAGGTGATATTGTTCACTTAGATGTATGGGGCCCATATAAAATAACTAGTAGAGAAGGCTTTAAATATTTTTAATTGTGGTTGATGATTTTTCTAGAGTTGTATGGTGTTATATGTTAAAAAGTAAAGGAGAATTGTTTGAAAATATTACTTTCTTTTATGAGTTGTTGTGTACACAATTCAAAAAGAGGGATAAAATCTTTAGAAGTGAGTTGATCAATAAACAAATGGATTCATTTTGTAAATCAAAAGGTATTACTTGTAACGCCCAAAAACCCCATTTCGTTTAATTACGCCATTGAGCGTGATTAACAAAATATTAAAACGGGGCTTAGACAATAAGAATGCGGGTTATGTTCTACTATGGAAATAACCTAGTGAATGTTATTATCTATATAATGAACAAATAACATGAGAAACTAACTTGATTAGTTAGTTTTTATATATAAAAAACGAGTTAACGTTACCTCGCACGTTGCGGCGGGATGTTGGGTATGAAAGTAATTGGTATCACTATATAAGATGATCTTTTGGTTTTGGAATAAGCTATGATAATATGTACTATATCGTTATAAAAATTAATATTCTTAAAACAAGACTTTTAAATTTGTTTGATAAAAAGGCTATTTCGTGAAGTATCGTTTCCAAACGAACTCATATCAAAATAGGTAAAAACCAAGCAAAACATCCTATCATATCTACCATTTGTTTCCTCTTTGTAGCGATGATAAAAATCATATACACAAAACTATTGTTGGTAGTGAAATCTTCAGGATGATTCTAACTTGTATTTTTCTATGTGTCATCCTCAGGATACTAAAGGACTAAACAAAATTCAGGATGTAACATTATATTATCTTATGTACATCCTGAAGATGGACTAACAAATTATTTTAATATTATGATTGCAGGTATACTTAAACAATACCAAGACACATAACAGAGCTCCAACGACGCTATTGACTGATTCTAAGTCAAAGGAAATGAAGATGACATCCTTCGTAAGTCTTTGATGAAGAAGGAGTCAAATGTAACCGACGAATATTAATAATAGGTGAGGATCTTGGAGAAGAAGTTATGTAATGGCTGAAACTCATTCAAACACAAGAACGTTGAGCTGAAACAGTCCATGCATAGCGGATTTCATGGGATTCTTATTTTATTACTTGTATTATATAAAGGGGTGTGATGAACGAAATAAGACACTGACTTATCATTGAACACTTGACACCTGCAGATACTCAGTCTTTCCGTAGTCTCACACACACTACACTGAATTGTATTCAGTGTAGATTGGTAAAAAGTAGATCAAAGTTTTGACTTTTTATGTCAACATCCGAATAATTATTTCAGAAATACAGAAATATTTTATCTCTTAGTCATATTATATAGAAATTGCATGCTGCACAATCAACTGATTACTTGAAGGACTTTGTTGTAATGTTTGTGATCGTAAGTCTATTAACTTTTGGTTGGATAGATGAGTCATAAACTAGCGGAGATTCCCTAATATTGTTTGGATTGGCGGCTGAGAAGCATAGTTTTATTACTTCTATAAGGCCAAGCGTTACCATAACTTACAAACTATGTTTGACTTATACAAGGTCAAATTGTACATAACTTGCTTACAATACATAACAACATTAATTTGCAAAGAAAAAACATTTAACATATACAAATTTAGAGATTATTAGACGGACATCCAAATTTCGAACAACAGTAGAATGATTGTTTTACATCTCTGTTAATTTTAAAGTAATACATCCAGCCCTTATCTTTCAAATATATCATTTGTAAGTTACCACATTCTTGAAATTCATTAGTATTTTAATCATTGGGTTGCAACCCATCACACAATGGGTTCATATCTGATTCTAAAAATATATAGTTGTTCAAATATATTTATTTTACAAATTACAAATAAAGAATCTTATACTATTCGTTGTCATCTAAAATATTAAGTACTACTATCGAACATATAGGTGTATGTATTTTATAAACTGTCATGTAATGGCATGTTATATGGTTTTTCGTTTGACTTGAGGATTTACCGTGTAACCTAGTTATAAACAAAGAAATAAATTCATATATTAAAGTATCATTGGTCTTCGATGTCCGGGATCTATTGGAATTACACAAGCAAGTTTCGGATGACAAAACAGGAAGAAAACTGGTACGAGGCATCATAATTGTTAGGTTTTGGGTATTATGGGGAGCTAGAAATAATAAGATTTTTAACAAGGATCCGAAAGTGCACGAGGTTGTTTGTAGTGTCAAGTCTTTGTCGTTTTTATGGTCTAAACATAGAAGTAGATACAAATATATTTTGTGGAAGGATTGGGTTATATCACTATTGTATATGTTGTAAGTGGTTGTT
This sequence comes from Ambrosia x helenae, assembly GCA_030844895.1. Classification (NCBI taxonomy): domain Eukaryota; kingdom Viridiplantae; phylum Streptophyta; class Magnoliopsida; order Asterales; family Asteraceae; genus Ambrosia; species Ambrosia x helenae. Next base: position 95,621,004 of record CM061229.1, read on the forward strand.
TGGTTCGGGCACTCAGTTTGAGGACCTGCTTTCTTTTAATGAAAGTTAATGTTAAAAAAAATGATGGATAATTAATACAAAACCCATACCATGTATGCCAGCTCTAATAGAATATTGCAGAAAGACCAAAAAAAAATATCATTCAATGATAGGTTGTGGAAGGTCTTGGGTTCAAGTCTCACAGACTACATGATTTAAAAAAAAATTAACCTTGAAAAAAAACGGATTGTAAACCAAGAAATAAATTCATATATTAAAGTATATCATTGATCATGATAAATAATTAATACAAACTCCATACCATTTATGCCAGCCTAATAGAATATTGAGGAAAGACCAAAAAATATCATTCAATGTTTATTTATTTATTTATTTTTTTGAAAATTATACCTCATTAAACACCGACACACTCTATCCCCAAGAAAGGTGACTATGTAACTAACTGTAAACAAAGAAATAAATTCATATATTAAAGTATCACATGATAGATAATTAATACAAACCCGGTACCACTTTTGATTATCATATCTATAAATAACAAATGTAGTGATCAAAATGTGTGTGCCCAATAATTCTACTTTATCAACATTTTTGTCTGCTACAATACTCTTTAAAAAACACTACTGTATAGATAAAGGTGGTTTGGGGACCTGTGGGCAATGTTGTACAAATTAGGATTAGTCGGCTACTAGTCCATGATTAATCACTAGTTAGCAGACAACTAACTAATTTTTTGCTAATTGGTCTATTAGTCGCTAGCCGGCCAAAAATGGCAAAAAGCTAGGAAAAATCAGGAAAAAAAATGGCGATTCGAACTAAATTACAACCAAAACCTCTGTCTATTAAAAAAATACATATAAAAATCTCAATCCGATTAATCGTTAGTCGGTACCTTACCGACCTACTAGGTAGCACGACTAAAACACTGCAAGCCCCAACCCGCATATATGAGGGTAGCCCAAGCATGTGTGTGAACCTGTGACGCCAAGTTGATTTTGGCTTACAGTTTTTGACGATAGGAAGAAAAAAAAAATATGACGGTATGCGGAATTGTGCCCCTACCAATTTAGGTCCTTCATGGTACTTTTAAGTTCAAATGAGGTTTAATAGGCCGGTGAATGAGGGTACTTAGGGATGTGAGCATTAAGCCCCTAGTACCCTAAGTATTCGAAGTACCCTAATGGCTCAAGTCAATGAGAAACAAAACCGAATCCAACATTCCAACCCAATGTTGTGGGACTTACAGAGGAATTAAGCTATTGGGTCATACTATGAAATTATGGGAGAGGGTAATTGAGACTAGAATTAGAAGAGAAACTCATGTTACAGTAAATCAATTTGGCTTCATGCCAGGGAGGTCAACTACCGAAGCGATATACATTTTGAGGAGTTTGATGGAAATGCATAGGGAGAAGAAACGAGATCTTCATATGGTGTTCATTAATCTGGAGAAGGCATATTACAGTGTACCTCGTAACCTGATTTGGGATAGTTTGGAGGTTAGAGGGATTCCTAGAAGGTATATAGACATAATTAGGGATATGTATGATAGGACTGAAACTAGTGTCCGGGCGCCTGTAGGGGATACTGAGTTCTTTCCCGTGGAGGTAGGGCTCCACCAAGGGTTCGCGTTAAGCCCGTTTCTTTTTACAGTTGTCCTAGATGAGATGTCTAAGGCCATTCAGGAGTCATTACCATGGTGCATGCTTTTTGCAGATGATATAGTGTTAATCGCGGAAACTAAGCAAAGTCTGAATATGAGGTTAGAAGAGTGGCGATTAGCTTTAGAGGGAAAAGGTTTAAGGATTAGTCGCGCTAAGACTGAGTACAAGCACTGTGATTTCAGCGGGATAAACAACAAAGATGGCACTCAAATTATCATTGAAGGTCACGTGGTTCCGAAAGTAACTAAGTTTAAGTACTTGGGATCGTTTGTCCAAAAGGACGGGGAGATAGATAGTGATATAGCTCACCGCATACAGGCTGGATGGTGTAGGTGGAGAGCAGTCGCTGGGGTTTTGTGCGACAAGAGGTTCCCAGCTAAATGAAATGGAAAATTTTACAGAGTTGCAGTGCGACCTGCTATGTTGTATGGGGCTGACTTGTTGGGCCATTAGAAAGATACAATCACGAAAGATGGAAGTAGCAGAGATGAGGATGTTGAGGTGGATGTGTGGCCACACAAGGCTAGACCGGATAAGAAATGAGGTTTTTAGGGAAAGGCTAGAAGTGGCTAATGTATTGGATAAGATAAAGGAAGGGCAACTAAGATGGTTTGGATATGTGAAGCGGAGAGAAAGGTCAGCTCCGGTTAGAACAGTGGAACACCTCACTGTGTAGGCAAAGAGGAGTAGAGGCAGACCCAAGTTGACTTGGGTTGAACAGATTAGGCAGGATTTGTTAGAATTACACCTCTCGAAGGATATGGTCCAAGATAGGAATTCGTGGAAGCGTAGGATCAAAGTTAAAGATTTTTAGGATTTACGAGTAAGGTATTGTTGTGTCTGTGTTTCGTTCTATAGAGACGGTCTATGTGCATTTATGTATATTTGTTATTTCATAAGGTTCCTTTGGTGTTTGTCTACTTATTTATATATATTATGTGTGTTTGATATCGAGTCGGGGTCTATCTAGAAGCAGCTTCTCTATCTCTAATGATATGGGTAAGGTTTGCATACATCTCACCCTCCTCAGACCCTACTTATAGCGTCGCTATTTGTGGGATTTTCCTGAATACGGTTGTTGTTGCTTTCCATTTTAACATAAAAAGTAAATTATATATTTTAAAAACAATATTACTCAGTGTCATAAATTAAATAATATCACAAATCATAAATCAACTAAATAGAGACAATAATTTTCATTAAGAAAATACATATAGAAGTCTGAAATGTAAACTTGCATCTCGCTAACTCCAAAAGAAGATTATTTTCAACAAATTGATGAGTTGGAGGATCTCGCATTTCCATCATCTTTTACGATCAAATTATGTAATGAAATACATGTACACACCACGTTCCTAATCTTCTGCGGCTTATAAGCCCAGGTGAGTCGCCAAGGTACACTCCATTTAGCTTTTAAAAGACCGAAAGCTTGCTTGACATCGTTTCTTTCCAACTTTTGCACTTTCTTAAACTTCTTTTCTAATGGCTCGGTTGAATTTGGAAACGATTTCAAAAACATAGACCAAGTAGGGTAGATTTAATTAGTATCAACGTTCGTGTTGTTGCCAACAACAATAACAACAACAACCTTTGTGACACCCTGCATTTTCAGGTTCCTACTTTAACTAAACTCTAGTTAACTTGCATATGCATACGTGACTAAACACTTGACTAGGGTTAGTTAGGAAGGTCTTCCTATATGTTATAGGGTAATAACATATGTTATGTGATAATAACATATGTTACATTATAATAAGTAAAATTATCATCACAATGCACACACGAGTCCTGTATCCCGAACGTTGGTGATTTGTCTAGCATACATGATAATGTGTACAATTGAAATATGATGAACGTGAAGTAACATGTTTATGTGAATTACGTGTTTATGCGAATTACTGCTTAACTGATAGTTAGTACGTAAACCATGCAAATTACGTGCATTCTATGATTAATATGTTATGAGATGATAAAAACAATGATTTTTAAGTAAGTTAGGGTGGTTAATATTATCGGGTCCGGTATTGGGCTAAAACATGATTAACGAGTCCGGTTAGTAGACTAAAAGGCCCAAATACCCAATTACTTGGGCAACAAGCCAAATCCCCTTATAATTATTGATGAAAAAAATAAAATAAAACCCTAACCCTAAACCACCCTTGCGCCGTGAATACCCACACACACACACACACTCTTAATTTTCAATAAACATCAATCTTAATCATCTCTTCAAGCTAGTTTGGGTGAAATCTCTAGGCTTGGAGGACTCTTGCGTGGAAAGGTATAATTTTCACATGTTTTATAATGATTTATAATGCTTGAAAAGTTTAAAAATCATAGAGTATACATATATATAAAAATCGCATACATGTGTTAGTGGGAGTTCTTGAATGTTCATGGTGATTTGATGATGATGATTGTTGTTAGTAATCATAATTAGGGTTTTTGTATGATAATATATGTGTTTGATGATGATAATATGGATTATTCATGTGTTAGAGATTTTTATGCATAATTAGGGTTTATGAATAACTTGGGGTGCAAGTTTCAGTTTTCTGACAGATTCGTTAGGGTGTTTTGTAGGGTCTGTATTGTGTTGTTAAATTGGTTGTTTTGATCGATTCTTTGCATGAATGGATTGTACATAGTCTTAGCCTTTTAGAATGGGCAAAATCATCTGATTTGGATGTCGTTTGATATGTTTTTGGAATTTTATTTGATTAAAGGTCATATCAGAATTTCGGAGTTATAAATTGGGTCAACTTTAAACGGGTATAACTCAAGTTTTACAAACAATTAACTTACGAAATTTTTACAGTAGGTCAACATTGGAAAAACTCGACTTTTCCAAGTGGATTCATCCTGTTTGGATGAATACACAATTTTTGGGAATTTTTCTACTAAACTGACCTGTTGTGGAAATTTTCTGGACATAGCTGTGTTATACGAATTTTCATAATTTTTGTGTTTGGTTTTAAGACAAAACAAAAATATGGGCTTGCAACCGAATCCCCATGAATACTCAGTAAAAATTTGGGACTTTAATTCATTCGTTAAGTATTTTAAATAATTCATTTTTCACAGCGCACAATCTGTCCTAAAAACGCAGATTGTTTACGAGGTCTTTATGTAACTATTTGGAGTTGTATGTGGTATGTAATTGACATGTACTTGTGTGAAAACTTGTATGAGACGTATTTGATGTATTAAACTGATAATAATCACTATGATCACCAACGGGATACGTAGGACATACTTGAGCATGTAGAGTCATTAGGTGTCACTACACGGTTTTGAACTTTTAAAAGTCTCGGATAAACGAGTTATATGGTGTGTTGGTTATGCACATATACTCACCTAGTGACATTTGTAATAGGGAGTCGGTAGCACTTCACTATTTGTGGAATTTGGATTATTCACTTGCAACCTAAGGTGAGTTTCACTACTCTTTTTCTCAAAAGCATGCGTCTCAGGTATGAGACACTTAACATTTTCTAGTCCGGTTTGGGACTACTTACACATCCCGGGTTGGGATGCCATAGATCCTTGTGAGGGTCGGTTACTTTGCTAGTTCGCAATTGTGTCCTTGATAAACTAAACCATTTCTATCATCTGTAAGTCCTCACGTACCGAATGAGTTGCCAGGGTTGGCAAGCGGGTTATTAGTTGATAGCGCTATTAGGTCTTACAAACCTCACACCGGCTCGGGGAGCGCGGGCGTGAACTATAACTTAACGAAACTTTATCATTGTGGATAGACAATGATGTCAGGCATGCGGCACACTTATGTGGCTACACGTACATAGCAGTTCGGTATATTCGGTTAGTTATCATGAATGGGCTAGCTACCCTTGACATGCGATGAACTAGTGGTTACACGGTGCGGGGCACCAACTCAACTTACTTATTTACGTGGTTTGGGAAACCAGCGCATTTGCATATTAAATTACTTTACTTTGTGAACTCACCAGCTTTATGTTGACGTACGATTTACATGCTTTTGCAGGTAGTTAGCTTCCGGTGCCAGGATTAGAAAGCACTGTACACTTCACTGCATTTGGGGTCTTGGGCGTACACATAAATTACACATTATGCTTTTACCTTTTCTCTCATATGGTTTTAATTTTGGCGCGTTGTTTTGCGCATGGTTTTTAAAAAGGTTTAAATTTGGTTTACGCTTCCGCAGCTTAACTAAACTTGGTTTTTGAAAACAAACTAAATGGTTTGGGCATTTAGAGTTCGTTCATGTGACTTATGGCTATGGGATCCTGGTTTGTCATGCGCCTCGCGGTATAAACCCCGCAGTGGAAATTTGAGGGTGTGACAGATTGGTATCAGAGCCAGGTTATTGTGAACTAGGACTGCATGTTGAGTCTAGTCTATAATCATCATAGCATAAGTACACTCACAACTTAAGTGCACAACTAGCTATTAGCTACATATATCTACAACATATGATTTCGGGAGATATGTTATCTTCTAGTTCTAGACTTAATTCTTAACACGTCAATGGTGGGAACCTAGGGTTACACCAGGTGGCGGATTACTGGGAGTAATATCCTAACTAACCTCATGGACGAGGAGACAACAATAGTACAAGGGAGGGAGCCCTTGCGAGCGTTGTGGCGCACGTACACAGGAAGCTGCACGATGCGCATGACGTGGTACCATTAAATCAACTATGAAGGAATTCGAATGCTGAGACTTATCTTTTGTCACTTAGCAAGGAGACAATTAGTTTCTGTTCCTTGTTACTTGATCCTTCTTACTCCCATTCGTAACACAGACGGGACTGGATTACGCATATAGAACTTATTTCTTACCTTAGTACCTTACGCCTAGTGCGAGCGGGCGAACGCATGACTGCATATCCTTGTTTCTCATGAGCATATGGTAGATTCATGGGAACACATTAGATCGGGGCTTGTTACACACACTCTTGGGGAGTTATGTAAAGCCTGCGACGTAGTGCAACATCACAAGGGAAGATGAAACCTACTAATGGCTGATGGCCACGATTGGAGGAACGAGTGGTATAGCTTACCACTAAACTGGCTTACATAGGACTAGAGAAGGAGACTGTATGTGATGAGAACCATATGACACTGACACCAAGAAAGAGGAGGAAGAAGGGATGGAAGGGGAACCTGAGTAGGACGGGCATATGGAAAGTGAAGATGAAGGCTCTACTATCTAGACAGAGCGTGGCGACGATTGACTCTTACTTTTTCTTACTGGTCTTTTCTTCCTTTTCCCTTTTGTTAACTTAGATAAGACTGAGTTCGTATGATCAATGATAGGGTGGTTGAAGCCCTCGCATCTTTCCAAGCTAATAAAGACCCATTTTGTTAAACCATTCGTTTCCCCTGACTTCCACATTTGAACTTTCTTATTCCTTGAACGCACATGCTACAATAACAACCTGCCATCATATTTTCAAGCCTTTTTATTGGTCGAAAACCTCGATAGCTCCAACAGAACTGAAAGAGACCGCCTGATTGCTTTGATAGTATAAGTCATTTCCATGAGCATTTGCCCCAGGCAGGATGGGGTAATGCATGATACATGCACACTCGATGAGTTACAGATACTTGGATGGAGAACGTGGCACCCTATAATGTAATCTAGAAATTTGACGGATGGGTCTGGGATCGACGCCTACGCTACCAAGCTACAGGAGTTGGATACTTTGTGCTCGAATCTAATTAACCAACTTAGCCGGCGGATCGAATTTCAGACCAAATGGGTGGGTCCCTCAGATTCGTGGCTTGGCCACTGCAGCTCACCTACCCAGAATCTAGCAAATCTTTCACCTGGCTCGCAAACTTATTGATGAAGCTGTTGAGCATGGAAATTTTCCGAAGCATGGTGCTTCATCTTCTACTTTTGGTGATAGCAAGAGAACGTGGGATAGTTTGAGGTACAAGTCCTTCAACAAACAATAACCACAACGGTAACAACAACAATAGGGCTCGTGGAATAGCAATTGTGATTGGCTCTGGGGAAGCTAGGACTGATGACAATGTCATGACGGGTACGACACTCTTGCTTCTATCTTATATGATACTGGTACGGACTATAGTTTTGTGTCATCAAAACTTAGCAAACAACTAGGGATGGTTCCTACTCTTCTTGATACCCCGTACACCATAGAGTTAGCTGATGGAAAGCCTGTTGAGGTAACCCATATTCATCGTGACTGTAAGCTCGAGTTGGATGGGCAATCGTTTGCCATCAACATTCTACCTTTCACCCTTGGAAGCTTTGATCTCGTGGTTGGCATGGACTGGTTGTCCAAGCAACACGCTGAAATTCTCTGTCAGGAGAAGATTGTTCGTATTCCCCCTCCCAAGTGGAGAACTATTATCTATACAGGGTGATCGTGGTGGTGCCATGGTGGGCATCATCTCCTATCTGTAGGCCCAGAAGTGTATTCGTAAGGGCTGTCCAGCATTTTGGCTAACATGTCAGATACTCGAGCTGAAACTGAAATCAAGATTGAGGACATCCCAGTGGTCCGAGATTTCCCAGATGTCTTCCCAGAGGAATTACCTGGACTTCCACCCGATCGTCAAGTGGAGTTCCAGATTGATCTTGCACCTGGAGCAGCACCAGTTGCACGCGCACCATACCGCTTAGCACCAGGCGAACTTCAAGAACTATCTACCCAACTCCAAGAGCTATTGGATAGGGGTTTCATTAGACCCAGTTCTTCGCCATGGGGAGCTCCAGTTCTGTTTGTTAAGAAGAAAGATGGAAGCTTTCGCATGTGCATAGATTATCGGGAGTTGAACAAGGTAACGATTAAGAACCGTTATACTTTGCCTCGTATTGATGACTTGTTTGACCAACTGCAAGGGTCGAGCTTCTACTCTAATATTGACTTGAGGTCAGGGTACCATCAGCTGAGAGTCCGAGAAGAGGATGTGGCAAAAACGGCGTTTCGGACTCGTTATGGACATTATGAGTTTTTGGTTATGCCATTCGGGCTAACTAATGCACCGGCGGTGTTCATGGATCTAATGAACCGTGTGTGCAAGCCTTACTTGGACAAATTCGTCATAGTGTTCATAGATGACATATTGATTTATTCCAAGAGCGGGGAGGAGCACGAGCAGCACCTGCGGTTAATCTTGGAACTACTGAGGAATGAGCAGCTGTATGCAAAGTTTTCTAAATGTGACTTCTGGATTCGAGAAGTCCAATTCCTTGGGCATGTGGTCAACGAGGCAGGAATACATGTGGACCCAGCCAAAATTGACGCCATCAAAAAGTGGGAGGCTCCTAGGACCCCTACTGAGGTGCGCCAATTTCTTGGTCTTGTGGGATATTATCGCAGATTTATTGAGGGATTCTCTAAGCTCGCTCAACCTCTCACCGCCCTAACATAGAAAGGTATCACCTATAAGTGGGGAGATGCCCAAGAATCTGCCTTTCAGCTACTAAAGTCAAAACTTTGTAGTGCACCGATACTATCATTACCTGAGGGTACAGAGGACTTTGTAGTGTACTGTGATGCGTCTATCCAAGGCTTAGGGTGTGTGCTGATGCAACGTGATAAGGTGATCGCGTGTGTTTCACGTCAATTGAAGGTTCATGAGAAGAATTACACCACCCATGACTTGGAACTGGGAGCAGTGGCCTTTGCTCTAACGATCTGGAGGCATTACCTCTATAGGACAAAGTGTACGATCTACACTAACCACAAGAGCCTCCAACACATATTCGATCAGAAGGAGCTGAACATGTGACGGCGTCGATGGGTCGAGCTTCTGAATAATTATGACCGTGCCATCAAATTTCATCCAGGGAAAGCTAATGTAGTAGCTGATGCCCTCAACCGTAAGGAAGCGAAACCCAAACGGGTGCGAGCCTTACAACTCACCATCCATTCTAATCTTCCTGATAAGATACGTGAAGCCCAGGGCGAAGCCTTGAAGGAAGAAAACATCGGGCTTGAAACTTTACATGGTGCTGATAAGCACTTGGAACGGAAGACGAATGGTCTTCAATACTTCATGAATCGAGTCTGGATACCACGTTGCGGGATATTAGACAACTGGTGCTCGATGAAGCTCACACCTCTCGATATTCGGTACATCCTGGTTCGGACAAGATGTATCAAGATCTCAAAACTCCTTACCGGTGGCCAAACATGAAAGCTGAGATAGCCACTTATGTTAGTAAGTGCTTGACTTGTGCGAAGGTTAAGATTGAATATCAGAAACCTTCAGGCCTACTCCAGCAACCAGAAATCCCTATGGATTTCATCATAAAGCTCCCTAGAATGCCAACTGGCCATACCATGATTTGGGTTTTCGTGGATCGGTTAACCAAATCGGCACACCTTCTGGCAATAAAGGAAACGGACTCGCTGGAGAAACTAGCAAATCTCTACGTCAAGGAGGTAGTCTTTAGGCATGGGGTGCCTACTTCTATTATATCTGATCGCGATGCGCGATTCACTTCTCAGTTTTAGACTACTCTCCAAAACGCTTTGGGGACTCGCTTAGATATGAGCACAGCCTATCACCCACAGACGGATGGACAGAGTGAACGTACCATCCAGACATTGGAAGATCTGCTACGAGCGTGCGTGGTGGATTTTGGCAACAGTTGGGATAAGCACTTGCCTCTAATTGAATTCTCGTATAACAACAGCTATTACACTTCGAAACAGTGTGCGCCTTTTGAGGCACTTTATGGACGCAAGTGTAGGTCGCACATCTGCTGGACTGAAGTTGGGGATAGCCAGCTAACAGGTCCCGAACTCGTGCACGAAACTTCTAAGAAGATAGTGCAAATCAGGAACCAGATGGCTGCTGCTCAAGATCGACAGAAAAGTTACGCTGATAAGCGTAGGAAACCTTTGGTGTTCCAGGTTGAGGACAAGGTTATGTTGAAGGTGTCACCTTGGAAGGGTGTGATACGCTTTGGAAAGCGGGGAATGTTGAACCCGCGATACATTGGACCATTCGAGATTGTCGAAAGGATTGGTCCGGAAACTTACAAGTTAAACTCGCTTAATAAACTCGGTGGGGTACATGATGTATCCCACGTATCGCATTGAATCAAAGAAATGCCTGTTGGATACAACACTGATGGTGCCACTGGAGGAGATCCAGGTGGACGATCGGCTACGGTTCATGGAAGAACCAGTGGAGATTCTTGAGCGGGCGTCAAGAAACTCAAGAAAAACACTATACCTATTATTAACGTACAATGGAATTCCCGTCTAGGACCGGAATGCACGTGGGAACGCATGGATCAAATGCGGCTTAAATACCCACATCTATTTACTGAACCTGAAACTATGCATAAACCAAACACTAAACGTAAAGCAGCTCTCTCAAAGTGAATTTCGGGGCGAAATTCCTTTCAACTTGGGGATGATGTGACATCCGGGAACCAAGCACGCATTTTTCTAGCTGGCTTTACTGTTTACTTTCCGAATTTCGGGACGAAATTCTTTTCAACTTGGGGATGATGTGACACCCTGCATTTTCAGGTTCCTACTTTAACTAAACTCTAGTTAACTTGCATATGCATACGTGACTAAACACTTGACTAGGGTTAGTTAGGAAGGTCTTCCTATATGTTATAGGGTAATAACATATGTTATGTGATAATAACATATGTTACATTATAATAAGTAAAATTATCATCACAATGCACACACGAGTCCTGTATCCCGAACGTTGGTGATTTGTCTAGCATACATGATAATGTGTACAATTGAAATATGATGAACGTGAAGTAACATGTTTATGTGAATTACGTGTTTATGCGAATTACTGCTTAACTGATAGTTAGTACGTAAACCATGCAAATTACGTGCATTCTATGATTAATATGTTATGAGATGATAAAAACAATGATTTTTAAGTAAGTTAGGGTGGTTAATATTATCGGGTCCGGTATTGGGCTAAAACATGATTAACGAGTCCGGTTAGTAGACTAAAAGGCCCAAATACCCAATTACTTGGGCAACAAGCCAAATCCCCTTATAATTATTGATGAAAAAAATAAAATAAAACCCTAACCCTAAACCACCCTTGCGCCGTGAATACCCACACACACACACACACACACTCTTAATTTTCAATAAACATCAATCTTAATCATCTCTTCAAGCTAGTTTGGGTGAAATCTCTAGGCTTGGAGGACTCTTGCGTGGAAAGGTATAATTTTCACATGTTTTATAATGATTTATAATGCTTAAAAAAGTTTAAAAATCATAGAGTATACATATATATAAAAATCGCATACATGTGTTAGTGGGAGTTCTTGAATGTTCATGGTGATTTAATGATGATGATTGTTGTTAGTAATCATAATTAGGGTTTTTGTATGATAATATATGTGTTTGATGATGATAATATGGATTATGCATGTGTTAGAGATTTTTATGCATAATTAGGGTTTATGAATAACTTGGGGTGCAAGTTTCAGTTTTCTGACAGATTCGTTAGGGTGTTTTGTAGGGTCTGTATTGTGTTGTTAAATTGGTTGTTTTGATCGATTCTTTGCATGAATGGATTGTACATGGTCTTAGCCTTTTAGAATGGGCAAAATCATCTGATTTGGATGTCGTTTGATATGTTTTTGGAATTTTATTTGATTAAAGGTCATATCAGAATTTCGGAGTTATAAATTGGGTCAAATTTAAACGGGTATAACTCAAGTTTTACAAACAATTAACTTACGAAATGTTTACAGTAGGTCAACATTGGAAAAACTCGATTTTTCCCAGTGGATTCATCCTGTTTGGATGAATACACAATTTTTGGAAATTTTTCTACTAAACTGATCTGTTGTGGAAATTTTCTGGACATAGCTGTGTTATACGAATTTTCATAATTTTTGTGTTTGGTTTTAAGACAAAACAAAAATATGGGCTTGCAACCGAATCCCCATGAATACTCAGTAAAAATTTGGGACTTTAATTCATTCGTTAAGTATTTTAAATAATTCATTTTTCACAGCGCACAATCTGTCCTAAAAACGCAGATTGTTTACGGGGTCTTTATGTAACTATTTGGAGTTGTATGTGGTATGTAATTGACATGTACTTGTGTGAAAACTTGTATGAGACGTATTTGATGTATTAAACTGATAATAATCACTATGATCACCAACGGGATACGTAGGACATACTTGAGCATGTAGAGTCATTAGGTGTCACTACACGGTTTTGAACTTTTAAAAGTCTCGGATAAACGAGTTATATGGTGTGTTGGTTATGCACATATACTCACCTAGTGACATTTGTAATAGGGAGTCGGTAGCACTTCACTATTTGTGGAATTTGGATTATTCACTTGCAACCTAAGGTGAGTTTCACTACTCTTTTTCTCAAAAGCATGCGTCTCAGGTATGAGACACTTAACATTTTCTAGTCCGGTTTGGGACTACTTACACATCCCGGGTTGGGATGCCATAGATCCTTGTGAGGGTCGGTTACTTTGCTAGTTCGCAATTGTGTCCTTGATAAACTAAACCATTTCTATCATCTGTAAGTCCTCACGTACCGAATGAGTTGCCAGGGTTGGCAAGCGGGTTATTAGTTGATAGCGCTATTAGGTCTTACAAACCTCACACCGGCTCGGGGAGCACGGGCGTGAACTATAACTTAACGAAACTTTATCATTGTGGATAGACAATGATGTCAGGCATGCGGCACACTTATGTGGCTACACGTACATAGCAGTTCGGTATATTCGGTTAGTTATCATGAATGGGCTAGCTACCCTTGACATGCGATGAACTAGTGGTTACACGGTGCGGGGCACCAACTCAACTTACTTATTTACGTGGTTTGGGAAACCAGCGCATTTGCATATTAAATTACTTTACTTTGTGAACTCACCAGCTTTATGTTGACGCACGATTTACATGCTTTTGCAGGTAGTTAGCTTCCGGTGCCAGGATTAGAAAGCACTGTACACTTCACTGCATTTGGGGTCTTGGGCGTACACATAAATTACACATTATGCTTTTACCTTTTCTCTCATATGGTTTTAATTTTGGCGCGTTGTTTTGCGCATGGTTTTTAAAAAGGTTTAAATTTGGTTTACGCTTCCGCAGCTTAACTAAACTTGGTTTTTGAAAACGAACTAAATGGTTTGGGCATTTAGAGTTCGTTCATGTGACTTATGGCTATGGGATCCTGGTTTGTCATGCGCCTCGCGGTATAAACCCCGCAGTGGAAATTTGAGGGTGTGACAACCTTACCTAGAAAAATCCCACAAATAGCGACGCTATAAGTAGGGTCTGGGGAGGGTGAGATGTAGGCAAACCTTACCCCTGTCGTTAGAGATAGAGAGGCTGCTTCTAGAGAGACCCCCGGCTCGATATCAAACACACATTATATATATAAACAAGTAGACAAAGACCAAACACTAAAAAGAGGGGGGGGGGAATGAGTAACAAAGAAGAAAAAGTACATACGTAACCTCAAGAAATAAGAAATATACATAAATGTACAGAGACCATCTCTACAAAAACGAGGCACATACACAAAAGTACACTACTCTTAATTCCTAAAAATCTTTAACTTTGATCCTCAGCCTCCACAAATTCCTATCTTGGACCATATCCTCCAAGAGGTGTAATTCTAACAAATCATGCCTAATCCGATCAACTTGGGTCTGCCTCTACTCCTCTTCCCCTCCACAGTGAGGTGTTCTACTATTCTAACCGGCGTTGTCCTTTGTCTCCGCTTCACATGTCCAAACCATCTTAGTCGCCCTTCCTTTATCTTATCCGATATATTAGCCACTTCTAGCCTTTCCCTAAAAATCTCGTTCGTGTTGTTGCCCATTTACATTAAATGGACACCATGGTTACAAGCTACTCGTTATTAAATATTGGAGATTATTGGAGAACATTGATGTAGCCAGAGGGACCAAAGAACGCATGCCAAAACCATAAATCATTTTAAGTCACCGCTTCTGGCATGATCTTCATGTATTGGTGATCACCTATCATATATCGACCACAAATACGGGTCAGACAAATTCTCCAAACAAGATGTGTACATTCAATGCTACCAAGCATCCTGGAAGGCTATATTTTTTTGTATGTGCGTGTACCAAAGTGCAATGCCATAGTCTGCCAGTGTACATAAAAACTCTTTGTCGTATAAATAAATTATGGCATTGCATAAATATTCTAGGCATTTGCTTGAAGTCCTATTGGCCATACGTAAATACTCATCGTGTAAGTTAGGAGTGTTGGGTTTATTTGAGACCACAGTTACCAGAATGAAGACTTTTGTTAGTTTATTACGTAGTGTGTAAGTCAAGGGACTTAGTATGTAATTATGCAATAGTTTATGTGTAAAACACTAGCTGCTGCGTACTTAACCACGGGCCCTGCGCACTTAGCTTAAGTGTGCAGGCCCATCAGCATATCTATAAATAGAAAGCTTTGTAGCAGCTCTAGGGTTAGGGTTTTTGGTTATCTTTGTAGCACAAGATTGAATTAGGTGCGTACTTGTATGTGTTCCATGGTGTTTCAGTGACAAATCAGTAATGGAATCGTGTTATTGTTCATCTTGTGTGTCGGTTTTTATCATATTCATCTAGTTTCTTTGTTGTAGAAGATTAATCACTTAAAACACCTAATCCATAGGTGTTTCTAAGTGATAACAATCTCTTGCACTTAACAAGATCTAGTATTTGGGACTTACAATTTGGTATCAGAGCCTTTGTGCTCTAGATTGTATCTATTTAAGATATCAAAACCCTCATCTTGTTAGTTTTCATTAAGATTTTTATAAACTTTTGTGTTTATAAAAAAAAGGTGTCTTTCTTATCTATTTGCTTCAAATTTCGTTGGTGTTGTGTTTCTAGGTGTTAAAAGTTGTTCATTTTAAGTAGAAACTTCATCCAAGCATTTCAGAATGGAATGAAAAGGTTTTGGATAGGATTCAGCTGAGTTTTGTGCTTTTTAACAGACTGATTTGCGCACTTATTTCTTGCTTTGAGTACTTATTTCTTGTTTTGAGCACTTAGCTCATAAGCTGCATACTTGTTTCTTATTCTGAGCACTTAAATTTCTGTCTGTAAGTACGCACTCATTTAATAAGTTGCGTACTTATTGCTTTCCTTGTCTCTGGGCGCACAACTAGGGTTTCTGCGCACTTAATCAGAAATCTATGGTTGTTATGCGCACTTACTGAAAAGGCGTAGTTTTGAGTACTTGGCTAGGGTTTCTGCGCACTAAAATCTTAAACGAGAGTTTAAGTGTCTGCGTACTTTGTTTAGTACGCAGACTGATCAGTCAAGACTGAGCACTTACCATGCCCGAGTGCTGACTGATCTGCGCACTTATCAAAGAAGCAACAGCTACTCGTGTATCTTGCAAAACTGCGCACTTATCAGGAGACAAATATCTTGACAAGGTTGTTTCTATTGTTACAGGCTGCTGCACACTTGACTTGCTCATTGCGTACTTAATTGCGCACTTAAGGACTGTGGACATTATTCTGGACTGTAACCTATAATATCAGAAAACCAAACTTATAAAATCAACCTAAATCAATGGCTGGTAACGATAACAACTCAACTGTAAATCCTATTACCCAACAAGAACTTGAAACTGGAACAACAACTAGAGTTCCTAAGTTAAAGGGTGCAGAAGATTAAGGAACTTGGAAAAACCGAATGAGGCCGTTCTTCTACGTCACCGACTTTACCCAATGGACCTCTGTCCAGCTAGGTCCACACATTCCTATGAGAACAACTGCTACAGGGGAGGAGTTCAACCCTGATCCCTCCACATACACTGATGTTGATAAACAGCTACTTCAGAGAGACCATAAGGCTTATGGTGCCCTCACCATGGCCTTATCAAATGATGTCTACAACATGTTTGAGGAGTACGGCACTGCTCATGATCTGTGTTATGCACTGAACGAGTACTATGAGGGGAATGAAGAAATGCGCCAAAATAAGCAAGATATGGTGCAAAAGGAATATGATATGTTCGGTAGCATTTGTGGTGAGAGTCTGAGCTCACACATTGACAGATTCATGAGTATGCTAACCAAGATGAAGAAAGCAGGAATTCCAGTCAACAACCGAAACTCAATCAAGAAACTGCTTGACTCCCTGCCCAAGGAATGGAGTCTACAATGCATGTTGATTAGAAAAGAGTATTTAGATGCTCAATCTACTTTGGCTGATCTCATCAACACTCTGAAGTCATTCGAAATGGATATCACCAAAAGAGAAATGAACCAGACTGTTTCGAAAGTCGCTCCTAGCACTGCTATGAAGAATCTGGCACTAATGACTCCAGTAGGTGACATGGGTTCAAGCTCATCACATGTATATGTGGATGAAATGGGTGGTGGTGGTTCAAGCTCGGGAAAGACAATCTCATACTCTGACAAAGCTGCAAAGACACTCAACCCACAGCTCACAAAGCTCGCTAACGAACATGTTGAACTCTTCAACACATTCATGACTAGCTTTGAGGCTTTGAAGACAGGTGATCTTAAGAGTGAGATGATGAATCCTGAAGACCTGTATCAAGTTGACCCGGATGATATGGAAGAAATGGATCTGAAATGGCAGATGGCTATGATCACTCTGAGGGTGAAGAGATTTCAAGATAGAACCGGTCGAAGAGTCGGAATGGGTAAAGCGGGTTTTGACAAGTCAAAGATTAGATGCTACAACTGCAAGACTCTTGGGCACTTCAAATATGAGTGTCCCACTCTGAATCAAGCAGAGATCAAACCGGCAAAAAGAATGGTGGTGATTACTGATGGAAGTGAAGCAAATCAACAGAAAGCTTTGGTGGTTGAAGACTTCGATTGGGGAGAGGAGGAAGCTGCGGTTGAAGCTGATGTGAACAAAGCATTGATGGCCAAAATCTGTACTAAATCCACACATGGTGTTAATTCACTGGAAGGGTCGTCGGCTGAAATGCCAAAGGGTGGAATGCTAGAGAATGTTGGTCTGAAGGGAGTGCTAATGGCCGAAAAGGGAAAAAAGCCGCTTCTGAGGAAGCACTCGAAGCCGAGAAGACACCCACTAGCAAAGCAGATGAGAAGCCGCAGAATGTGCCCAAGACAGCCGAGGAAAGAGATCTGGTAAGTATTCCTCTTGAAATAAAATCAAAGCTGTGCTCACCAAGGTGTGTTACAGCTGTTGCTTACTGTTTGTCTCACAATAGGAGAATTTTAAGAGAGATGGATGATATCCGAAAAATCAACACTGAAATGAAAGAAAATGAGCTGGCGTATCAGCGAAAGTTAAATGCAACTCTAGCTGAAATGCAAACTCTAAAAGAATTTGTCTTTAGAAAAGATTTTTTAATAAATGATTTAACAGAAAAGTTAGAAAAATCAAGAAACGAAACAAATCATCTCCAGATTATTGTGGACAAATGGAATGTAAGCAAAAATGCTCATGCTGACATCATAGATTGCTCAAGGCAATCGTTCGTCAAAGACGGAATTGGGTATAAGGATAAAAAGGGACTTGAAAAATCTCTGTTTTTACCTTTGAGCAAAAGTGAATATATACCCATTCCAAAACCTCATCCAAAAAATGATCTTTTTGAAAAAGAATGTGTCAAATCTGAGTCAAACTCTAATATAAGTAAAAGCAATGCAGATGTGACCCAAAAGGCTCAGGTGGAAGATGATGAGAGTTGTGGTGGACAGACGATGGGGTTAGGTCACCCGGGTGCCAATTACTCTACAGTGAACTGGTTCATCTGGAATAATGATAAGTCTAAAACTATTTTGAATTCGGATGAATGTAATAGTTTAACTAAGCTGGATGACTGTAATAGTTTATCTAGGATGGATAACTTTAATAGTTTATCTAGACCGGATGACTGTACCAAATTAACTTCTAGACTAGACTTAAAGGGCGTTGTGGCCTCTGATGATAGGAAGAATCCTATCAAACGCTCTAATGTTTGTGTTGACAATGTTATGCCAGTTTGTGTTGATCTTAATGCTGCATTCTCTGATGATAAAAATGTATATAGACCATCTGTGTTTGTACCAGAACTAAAACAAACAGGTTTGGAAAATTTCTCACTGAAGAAATTCCAGAGTTTACTCCATTATCTACAGATATTTCATGTTCTGAAGAATCACAAAGTGAAACAGGTAACTCAAGTTCTGAAGAATCACAGAGTGATACAGAAAGCAACATCAGCGAGCCTGACTGCAACACAAACGAAGAATCAAGCGATAACATTGATGAATCATGTTTAAGTGAAAGTTCCTGCTCAAACAAGATCAAGAAAAGAGCATCACAACCATCATCATCCAGACATTCTCCACAGATCAAGCCTACACACTCAAAATGCTTTAGATGTGGAAATGAGGGTCATGTGGTCAAAAAATGTCATTTGAAATCTAAACCACAAAATGACGTCAAAACTCTAAACTACTTTTCTGATCAGATTAAAAACCTTCAAGAAACAGTAAAAAGTTTTGTTAAAACCACAAAAATTTTGAAAAGACAAGAGTCAATTTTGGGTGAAAATCACGATAGATCAAAACTAAAGTAGACCTGGATTCCCAAAGTTAACTAAGTGAAGGTTTGAGTCGTGATTGTACATAGAGTCTCCTGTATTTATCTGTGTATTTCTTTTGTTTTCTGTTGTATTTCAGAATAAACTACAGAAATGGTTGATAGCTCTTATGAGATATCTCTGGCATGTTGATAGCGGGGCTTCAAGGCATATGACTGGGCTGAAAGAACTCCTCAAAAACTATCGGTTTATTGATGGAGAGTTTGTTGCCTTCGCTGGAAATGAAAAGGGCGGAAAGATAGTTGGAATTAGAGATGTGGTTTCCGACGCGCTGACTCTAGAAGATGTCAATTATGTTCCAGAATTGTGCTACAATCTATTGAGTGTATCACAAGTCTGTGACAAAGGAATCTCGGTGTTATTCAATGACATGGAGTGCATCTTTCTAAAGCCAGGATTTAAACCACCCACCAATATGATTATGCTAAAAGCTCCTAGGCAGAATAACACCTATGTGATAAATATGAGAGATGCCAAGTCTGAATGTCCAATGACGTGTTTACTTTCAAAGGCATCCGAGTCAGAGTCACTGTTATGGCATAGGCGATTGGGGCATGTGAACTTTAAAAACATTAACAAACTTTCTAAACTAAATCTTGTCAGAGGACTTACTTCTAAGGAATTCCCTTTTTCTGAAAAATGTTTAGCATGTGCCAAAGGAAAACAACACAAAAAATCGCACAAATCCAAAACAGTGAACTCAATTGACTCTCCTCTTCAATTATTGCATATGGATCTTTTCGGTCCAATTAGTGTTAAAAGCTTGGCTAAAAAATCTTATTGTTTGGTGATCACAGATGACTTCTCTCGTTTCACATGGGTATATTTCTTAGAGTACAAAAGTGAAGCCGCTGATATCTTGATGCTGTTTGTTCCTCTTATTGAAAACATAGTGAAGTTAAAGGTCAGGTCAATCAGAAGCGATCACGGAACAGAATTCAAAAATCAAAGCTTCGTGACTTTCTGCAACAGCAAAGGAATTCATCTTTAGTACAGTGCTACGAGAACTCCTCAACAGAACGGAGTCGCTGAGAGAAAGAATCGCACACTTATTGAAGCTGCTAGAACAATGCTCATCGACTCCAAGTTGCCGATCATTTTCTGGGCAGAAGCTGTGAATACCGCCTGTTATGTTCTTAACAGAGTCTTAATCGTCAAGGCGCGCGGGAAAACAGGTTATGAATTACTTTTTAAAAGAAAACCTCTGATTGACTACTTCAGGCCCTTCGGATGTTCATGTACTCTTCTGAACAACTATGAGAACATAATGAAGTTCGATGCAGTTGGAGATGAGTGCTTCTTTGTTGGATACTCCTCAAGTCAAAAGGCTTATAGAGTATACAACAAACGCACCAAGATGGTCCTCGAATCTTTCTATGTAGATTGGCTGGAATCCAACCCCACTAACACAGGAGCCGGTCCTGACTGGTTCTTTGGCGTGGACGTTGTTTTCAACAATTTCAATATCACTGAAGATCAAACACCTGACAATCAAGCAGCCACTCCTTCTCCTCTCGAAGATACTCTTTACTTTTCTAAAGACGACGTTGCACCCTTCACCACCCGACTCTCTCCATTAGTAGTTGATCCAATCTTTCCTCTTCAACCCTCAAATGGTGATACAGCTGCTGAAACTACATAACCTTCTGAAAGTACTCCAATTTCAGAAGAAACATCTTCAGCACAACAGTTTGTAAATGATCCATCCAGCTCCTCAACACCTGGAGAACACTTGTCAAATCTGCCTTCCCAAGTTCAAGAAGAGCATAACATGAGATTCAAATCATCCAAGAATCATCCTATCGAAAACATCATCGGACCAATCACTAAGGGTGTTCTTACCAGAAATCAGGCAGATAAACTCAACACCGCTCTCTCGGCATTTTTTGTCTCAGACAATACCCTTCAGCATTGAGGATGCAGCCAGAGATGCAAGCTGGGTAGAAGCAATGCAGGAAGAGCTCTTCCAGTTCAGAAAACTCAAGGTTTGGGAGCTAGTGGATCTACCTGAGGGCAAGTATCCTATTGGAACGAGATGGGTTTTTCGCAACAAAATGGATGAGCGTGGTGTGGTAATCAAGAACAAAGCTCGTCTTGCTGTTCAGGGGTTTCGTCAACAAGAAGGGATTGATTATGAGGAAGTCTTTGCGCCAGTCGCCCGACTTGAAGCCATTCGTATCTTCCTAGCCTACGCTTCATACAAAAACTTCAAGGTTTTTCAGATGGATGTAAAGAGTGCTTTCTTATATGGAAAAATCAAGGAAGAAATCTATGTATGTCAGCCACCCGGCTTTGAAGACCCTTCTATCCCAACAGATACTACAAACTGGACAAGGCTCTCTATGGTCTTCACCAAGCACCTCGAGCTTGGTATGAGACCTTGTCCTCATATCTGTTGCAAAACGGATACACCAGAGGGAAGATCGACATGACTCTGTTCACCAAAGAAGTCAACAAACACTCTATTCTAGTTCAAATATATGTTGACGATATTATCTTTGGTTCCACTGATGAAAATTTGTGCAGGGAATTCGAAAGCATTATGAAGTCTCAGTTTGAAATGAGCATGATGGGAGAATTATCAGTTTTCTTAGGTCTGGAAGTTTAGCAGAAAGAAGACGGGATTCTCATCCATCAAGCCAAATACACAAGAGACATCCTGGAAAAATACAACCTGTTTGACTGCAAGCCATCCAACACTCCTTTTGCGGCCCAAACTACGCTTGTACCAGATCTTCAAGGCCTTTCAGTGAATCCTCACACATATTGATCAATGATTGGCTCACTGATGTATCTTACAGCCAGCAGACCAGACATTATGTGGGCAGTTGGATGTTGCGCACGCTTTCAGTCAAATCCCAAGCAATCTCATGAAACTGCAGTAAAAAGAGTCTTCCGCTACCTCAAAGGGACACCGAAACTTGGTTTATGGTATCCTAAGAGTGATAATTTTGATTTAATCGCATACTCTGATAGTGATCATGCAGGTTGCAGGATTGACAGAAAATCTGTCTCTGGTGGCTGTCAATTTCTGGGTAATAGGCTGGTGTCTTGGCAGAGCATGAAGCAGACAACAGTGTCCATCTCCACTGCTCAAGCTGAATACACAGCTGCATCCAGTTGTTGCTGTCAAGTGTTATGGATCCAAAATCAGCTTTTGGACTACGGTTTGAATGTCATGCACACACCAATTTTCATTGATAATGATGCTTGTCGTGACATCGTGAAGAATCCAATAGATCATTCTAAAACCAAACATATTGAATTTCGGATTCATTCCATTCGCGATGCTCACGACAAAGGATATATACAGGTGTTGCCAATAGATACTGCTGATCAAAAGGTAGATATCTTCACAAAAGCTTTTGACAAAACCCGTTTTCATCAGTTGGTAACATGGCTGGAGATGATAAATTTTCAAAAAAAAAAAAAAATTACTTGTGCATAATATATAAAAAAAATCTTCTTTTTGTTTCAAACAATATTTTTGGGGGAGAAAGTAAAACCGGTCTATCCCTACTGCAAAATTTCAAATATTAATTCCAGAAATGATAGAAACTAATCATATTTCGTCAGCATGTGAATAGGACCCAGGGGATGTTGTGGCCTCAAGCAACGATGTGTCGGTAGATTCAGCCTGGAATCAAGTAAACTACTAATAGGTGATTAACAGTAAAGATCTACACGGAGAGCTGGATTCCCACTGTGCTATAAGTCTGCACAAGCTGAGTCCGGTCATACACAGGTTGAGAAATCAAAAGACACGGAAAATTTTGTGCATATACAATCAAAAGACACCTAAGAGTGCAAGATACCAATGCGGGGCTAGGAAAATTAATCAAATGAGCAGCAAAAGACACGCAATGTTAGTGACGTGCAAACATACATAGATAGCTCAACAAGCGATCAGATGATCATCTTCTCTGCTTATGGTAACATAGACCTGAAGCTCTCATCATCTGATCAAGATAATGATCATCTTCTTTGCTTATGGTAACATAGACCTGAAGCTCTCATCATTATATTTCGACAAACCTTGAGGATCGGTAGGCTTATACCTAGCACAAGTGGGGTCCACAAAATTTTCGTCAATATTACCGAAAACATGATAAACATCATCACCAAACACATGTTGAAAGAGAAAAGGCATGGATTTAAGTGGACAAGCATACCGACATTTTTTCTTAGGCTGCAGCTATCCAACGGGAAGTTGAAACGTGATCTGGCAGGTATGGTTAGTATGATCTTGAATGCAGAAGGTGAGATATGGTAAATCCCTACTTATTGGAATGGATTTGGGCCTCTGCGTACTTATTGGGCTGGATTTGGGCCCCTGCGTAATTATTGGGCCGTGCGCACTTAGCTTAAGTGCGCAGGCCCATATGTCTTTTGTATATATACGAGTGTAAATTTTTTTTACAACAGTTACTGTTTTTACAAACCCTAATCCCCTTTTACCCAAATCAGATCATCATCATCATCCTCCTCATTCATCATCACCTTTAAACCCACTAATCACCTTTAATCACCTTTTAATCCGCTCCTTTCTTCTCCTTTTAGTTGATTATCACTACTATTAAGGTAGATAATGTGCTGATTGTTTATTTTTTGTGATTACAGGGATTAGAAGTTTGATTAAAAGAAATCAGTTGTGGTTTTTGGGTTTTGAAAATTTGGTTAATTTTGAAGATTGAGTACTTACTGATTGTAACATCGCAAAATTTTCCCAAATCCTAATACGTACATTATATTTTTTTTTATCATTCATAATGTGCCTAAGCCTTTATTTTACTACCACACAACTTATATAAATATATATATATATAGGTTTATAATAATAATAATAATAATAATAATAATAATAATAATATTAATACTAATAATAATAACTAAAATGTAGTGGACTATTACAAAAACAAAACAATCCCATCTTTAACATACATGTTTCGGAACCCAATCCAGCAGGCCCAAACCCAGTAATTCCGGCCCACTAGTCCTCCAGCCCACTACCCCTTTCCCCTCATCCCTGCATAAAAAAATAAAATAAATATATGGCCGGGCCGGGGTCGAACACTTGTCCCCAGCCGGTCTGATACCAACAAACAACACTACCACTGCACCACAGGGTGCTTTGTGTTAGAACCTAAGATTTATTTAGTTTTAAAGGTTTTTTTAAAGCCCAAAGCTGGTTTCTTTTTCTCCCACCACTGTCGAGCATAACTGTGTTGAAAACACAGTCAACCAACACAGTTGACAATCTTATTTAGGGATAATTTTGGATGGAATCTCGTGATTTGTGGCTGACATTTGACCAATCATAACAAACGCATTATATTAACCCGTATATCCAGCTCGATTTCGTGCAAAATTGACGTATTTATATTAACTTGGTCAAAACTTTCTAAACCTTAAAAACGCGTAGGCTAAGTATAAATTAAACCCTCTGAGAGACCCTATAGATGCCGAATACTCACCCTCAATCTCCAATTTCTCTTGATAATTCTCTGTTCGTGGTTTTCTTGTTCGAGTTGACTTTGAAGTTTGACTCGTCGTTCGTGTCTGATTCAGCATTGTAAGTTTAATTTCTGTTATGGGATTCATTAATCGGCATGAACACAAAGTTTACCCTATGGTTAATTAGATTAATGTTGTGTGAATTGCTTGATTGAAGAATCTAGGGTTCATATGCTTTTATTTGGGGATAAACATGATTTTTGCATATAATATTTATTTTTAATTAAACTGAAATTAACACAACCACTGGTCTGGACCAAGTGGTTGTGTCTGGTGCCCACAAACCAAGCCACGCGGGTTCGAGTCCCGGCTGTGGCACATTCTTTTTCCTTCTTTCTTTTTAATCAAACAAATCAAATAAATTATATATAATACTTATAATTTTATAAATTCGTTTTAAATTATCAAAACTCTTTTATAAATTCTAAAAAAAATTATTTTAAGATAAACTGATAAAAAAGTTTCACTCACAATTTTTAGTTTTCAAAAATTAATTTATTTAATATATATAATAATTAAATCAATTTTATTCTATTATATTTATAAAATTCCATTAAAATATCAAAACAATTTTATAAATTTCCACAAAAATTATTTTGAGTTTATATAATGATAAACTTTTCTGAAATGATTTTTAATTCTGAAAAATCATTTATTTAATATTTTTAATCAATTTTTGTTAGTTTTAATCATAATTAAATCATAATAAATCCAATTTTTAATATTTTTACACCAAAATTTTATACAAATTATTTAAGAATATTTAGAACAGAAATATAAATTTTAAACTAATAATTCTTTAATTTTAGTATTTTTAAATATTAAAGTTAAATCTTGATAATTTGTTATAAATAGAATTAATATTCTATTTTAAAGAAAATAATTTTGTAAAAATTATTTTTATACTTTAAACACATTTTTGTGACCATCTTGAATTTAAATTTTATAAAAAGATTTTTGTCTATTTAAATTACTAAATTTCTCACATTTATCAAACATTTTTAATATTAATCAAACAAGCAATTATCCCCAATTCGAAGCCCTAGAACATATTCATTTGTAGACTAGATAGACTTAGACATATTTATTACCTTATTATAGGGTGATATTTGGCATTGTTTGGGCAACACCACTATTCAATCTTTTCAAGAAGTATAACATTTTGCTAAGGTGAGTTTACATTGCCCCTTTTCTCCATTTTCACTATTTTTGGGGTGAAACATGTTTAAACATTTTATACTATCATTTACTCATATTTACTTGTGATTCAATTACATCATCATTCTATCATTTGACTGTAACAAAAAGACACTGTACAATCATTAACATTGATCAAGCTGCCTGTTTAGATTATAGCGCTATAGGTTTGACAAACCCATCCCCCCGCATAAATTCAGGGATGATCGATAACAGTAACAACATTTAACTAACTTGCGAGTTAGCCATCAGTCGACACAAGGTTTGGTTGTACAAAGACGCATTGTTACATGTCGGTATCATACTCTATCATCATACAACTGTGAATGTTGTACAAACTATTGTTATCAATTATTTTCAAAAACCTATGTATTCTCACCAACTTTTGTTGACCCAAAATATTTTCAACTTAACATGTTTCAGGTTCTACTTGCTTGAAGATTTGAGTTAATGCTTGAAGATGTGTGCATAGTATTATTCATTTTGATGTATGAATTCTTGTAGAACAATTGTATGTAATTTATTTAAATCAATTAATGAAATTTATTATTCACCATGAGCTACTGAACAATCATCACTACGTGACATCCCGATGTTTCCGCCATCGGTTGGGGTGTTACACTGATGAACATTGCGCACTTGTTTCATAGAAACTGCACACTTGTTTCATGCACAGTCAAATCTCTGAAAACCCTAGATCCATGCGTACTTGTGCTGCGCACCTAAATGTTAAACGAGAGTTTAAGTGTCTGCGTACTTGGTTAGTACGCAGATTGGTCTGTCAAGGCTATGGGGTTACCATGCCCGAGTCTTGACTTACCTGTGCACTTGTGTTCTCGTGTGTTCTAGATCATGGCTCTACGTACTAGCCTAAGTGCTCAGCCCACTGTGTCTTATATGACATGCGTACTTGGCTGAGTACTTGTTCACAAAAACCCTATTTGTCATGCGTACTTGACTAAGAGCTCAGACCACTAAGTCTAATATGACTTGCGTACTTGGTTGAGCACTTAGCTCACAAAACTTCATATGTCATGCGTACTTGAACACTGAACCTCACATGACCATACGTACTTGACTATCCAAGTCCATTGACCGGATTGTGTACTTAGACTTGTTACTTGTGCACTAAACCTTGGACATTAATGATCATAGACTGTAAAATCAAATGAATCTTGCACACTTATAAAGCGAATTAATCAAACATAATCTTATGACTGACCAAAACACAGAACATGAAGAACTTAAAATGGTCTAAGTCCGTTGTCCGTCTAAGTCTAAGATGAGTCGTTGGTCGTCTGCTTACAATCAAGAATTCTAACTTGTTTTTCGTGCACATGACCTGAAACAAATGGCACTTGAATGGGACCCAAGAGGCATGCACAACCAGCCCATTAATCTCGAGACTGACGATATAAAATTCAGAGATGTTGTTGCATGGATCCGGCGAAGCAGGATCGGATATGCGGTGGAGCACAGTCTACATGTTTATTCAGCTCACATTGAAGACTTTTGGAGATCAGCTAGATATGAGGTCGTCGATGGCGTCAAAAGAATCAACGCTATAGTCAGAAACAAACCAGTGATTATCTCGGAAGAAACAGTCAGAAGCGTGCTGAGACTTGGAGATCAGCCTGGAACCGTTAGATTCTTATCCAAAGCTGATATTCACAATGAGTTCAAGAAAGTCGGGTACAAAGACGAATTCGACAAAAGAGGGGACATCAAGAAGAGCAAGCTGACCAGGGATTGGAGACTGATTAGTCACGTATTTATCATGTCTCTATGTCATAGGAAAAGGGGATATAATGCTCTTAGCACGGAGTGGTCGAGTGCTATGATCAAGATCTGTAAGAGTGAGCCGTTTAATCTGTCTGGGATGATTTTTGACTACCTAGTAAAGAACGCTCAGTCTGATTCCAACAAGTAGGCTATGTATCCTAGATTTGTGCAGATGATGATAAATGCACAGCATGAGAATTCGCCTCTTGGTGACGAGTACAACTTTACCAGAGGTGCACGATTTTTTACTGAGTGCAACACTGTTGATTGGGAGCCTATGTTTGATAACATGTACCCGGCCCAACGCTACCCTGTTATCATAGAACTATACAACAAAATTCAGAAAAGGAAGCAAGAAATGGCATAAGCTCAACAGAGAACAGCTACTGAACCAGCTCCATCTGAGCCTGCTCTCTCCTCAGCTCAACCAACTGCTGAAGAAAGATCTCGAGAGAAAGCTAGAGGCAAAAGGGTGGCCACTGAAGCAACTCCCTCAAAGGTAGTCAAGAGAAAGAGGACGACTGGTCTGTTGCAAGAAGGTAGAGAATCACAAACAGAGGAACAGCTGGAAACTGCACGAGCCCTACAACAAGTAGCTGATTTCAACAGGGCCGAAAGAAAAAGACGAAGGGAACAGTTACTAGAATCTGAGATTCCTCATGTGATGACTGAGGAAGATGTTGAGGCAGAAGTGATCATTGAATCGATGTTTGGGGTGGAAGATCAACCTGGACCGTCAACTGCTAGTGCTCCAGCCCCCAAAGCTCTTGCACAGAGGCCAACTGAACTATCCTCCTCAGCTCCTGCTGCACAACACCGCAAACCAGTGCACCAGGAACTGTAAGAGAAGTTGGCTAAAGAAGTAGGAAAGACTGCTGCAAAGGAGATCTGTACTCTTAAAAGCTCTGTGCACAACAATCAGGAGCTGAAAAGAAAGATCAAGAAGCTGAAACACAAGAACAAGAATCTTGAGAAGGTTGTGAGGGATCAAAGATATCTCATCAAGTTTCAGACCCAGGTACAGATGAAGATGTTCGACATGATTCAGGAGTTGCAGAAACAGCAAACCGGTGCCCCAAGTACGACATCTGATGAACTTTTTGATTTCAGGAAGTTACTTGAAGAAGAGAAGGAGAAAGAAAGGATAGCTGAGGAGAGTGACGTGGATGAGATTAGTGAAGACGAGATGCCAGAGATGTTCGTAGAAATAGGTGACGAAGAAGAAACAGTATATGAGACATCTGATGGTCATAAAGTTTGCCCTGAAAGGTCTACATGGTTCCCTAGAAGGCCGATTACTATTCCAGCTCTCCATCAGAACATCCACCACACAAGAAAAGCACACCAAGAAAAGATCATCTCGTGGAAGTACGACGAGTTGAAGAGGTTGTTCGTGATCAAGAGACGAGGGGGAGTTATCCAATACTTCAAAGGTCGAACTGATCTGAAGTCTCTCCCTCGCTGGGATATCAGGGAACTAAGCAGAGCCCCCTTCATCAACCATACCAACGACTCCACTGGAACCATGCTTGCTAGATTCATTGAGAAGGAATGTGACAGTGACTTCCAGATATTCAAGCCACAGAAGCCGAGAAGACGCATGTCAAAGAAGAGAATCGATCCTGCTACCGGACAAGGATGGATCACCTATGTGATAGACCTTCCCAAGGTCGTCACTAGAGTTCCGATACGTCCAGAGCTTCCAGTTATGCTGAAAGACTTCAAGAAATGGTTCTACGATAGTTAGACTGGTGAAGCAGTAATCAAGTCAAAGGATGATGCAGAGATTATGAGGATTCTTGATCTGGTAGATGTGTTCGCCTTTAACTTATCAGACTTGAATATGTTGTTTGCTAATCAGATCCACGTGGGAGCGGGTAATGTACTTTTTGAGGAAGCTATACTATTTAGAAGAGCAGTGGATCGAGCAATGAAGTTGATGCAAGAGCTACTTGACATAGTGGATAGGATCAATGCAGCAGATATGGCTAAAGAACAGAAGGAAAAAGCTGCCAAAGCTGCTGATGCAGAAGAAACACAAGCTGTAGCTGAAACTGCTTCAGAGGTGCCGATTCAAGAACCTGCAACAGCATCTGATCCAGAGAGACCCGCTCAAGAAGAACCTGCAGCTGAGACTACTCAAGAACCACCTGTCGTTGAAGAAGATCTTGCTGCCGTTCTCATTCAAGATCCCCCAGCTCAGGGAGAGAGAGAAGAGGGGGAGACAAGTGATGTGTCGATTGACTGAGAAAGAGGAAGAGCTGGTAGCTATGGTCTAGGGGGAGTATTGTTGGGTTTATTTGAGACCACAGTTACCAGAATGAAGACTTTTGTTAGTTTATTATGTAGTGTGTAAGTCAAGGGACTTAATATGTAATTATGCAATAGTTTATGTGTAAAACCCTAGCTGCTGCGTACTTAACCACGGGCCCTGCGCACTTAGCTTAAGTGCGCAGGCCCATCAGCATATCTATAAATAGAAAGCTTTGTAGCAGCTCTAGGGTTAGGGTTTTTTGGTTATCTTTGTAGCACAAGATTGAATTAGGTGCGTACTTGTATGTGTTCCATGGTGTTTCAGTGACAAATCAGTAATGGAATCGTGTTATTGTTCATCTTGTATGTCGGTTTTTATCATATTCATCTAATTTCTTTGTTGTAGAAGATTAATCACTTAAAACACCTAATCCATAGGTGTTTCTAAGTGATAACAATCTCTTGCACTTAACAAGATCTAGTATTTGGGACTTACAAGGAGAATTCCTAGTTGCGAGTTGTTTAACCGGTGATGTTCATTTTTATAATTCCGTGAAACTCTTTCTCATCTACCTGTTTAAACCATTCAAAATTGGCTTCTATATCTCCAAGAATTCAAAATGTAATCTCTTCGACATTTGAAACCATGATCAAAACATAGTGTCATCGAATTTTGGGTTATCGGTGAAATAATCTTTCACTAGATACTCCAAAGCTTTTTTACGATCATAAGTCACATTTTTTTATGTTGTCGTGTCTTCATTTTGGGCTTTGGTGCTAATGCCTGCAATTTTTTTAATGTTAAACCCTTGTAAACGAACCGAACAAGCACGAACGATGTTTGTTCTTGTTCATTTAACTTAAGCGAACAGAAATGAACACATTTTCTTGTTTTTATTCTTTAGTAATGAAATGAGCATGTTTGTGTTTGTTTATATTAATTACTAAATTTCATAATTAATGATTCACGAATAAAAAAAAAGAACACCAATGAGCTAGTCAAACACTATTGAATTTATTTAATTCGTTCCCAACTCTTTACTAAGGATAATATTAAGTAAAAACAAATGTATTAAAGAATTTTTACTACGATAGCTATTTGTTCAAAAAAAAAAAAAAAAAAAAAAAAAAAAAAAAAAAAAAACTCAATGAATATATAAATTTTGAGTAATACTAGTTAGTTTTTTATTATTTCAGAACAAGAAAAATTACATTAAGATAACGGGCAGGCGGACAACAAGCTTTTTTTTAAATCAACCCACACAATCTTTTGTCTTGTTTGTTTGTTTATTATATAAACAAACCTCCCATAGAATGGTTAACCGACTTCTTAGTACATGATTTACATGCCTGGGTGCTAAACGACAAATTTGTTACATGAAAGTTTTATCACAGTTTTCATAAAGAATTATTCCTTATGACTTAACGTGGCTTAGAGTGTATATAATTATTAGTAAACTTTACCTGGTTTTTGTTGGAAATTTAGATGATGAAGGGAGATTTAATTTAATAAAACTAGGTGTTTAATCTGCCGCGCGTTGCGGCAGCGTCAATCAATTCGTTGTGGCGGCAATACCGAACCGATACCGAACCGAGTGGTTTCGGGATCGGTATCGGTACCCATATTTATGGATTTTCGGTTTTGATATTATCGGTATCGGTACGGGATCGGTATGGTATCGGTATTTTAAGGTAAAATACCGATACCATACCGGTACCGTACCGATACCGTAAAGTTTTTGAATAAAATAATAGTATATAATATATTAATTAGGAATGAGCATACAAGGCCGAATACCGATCCTATCCCGTCCCGATCCCGATACCGTACCGAACCGAGTGGTTTCGGGATCGGTATCGGTACCCATATTTATGGATTTTCGGTTTCGGTATTGTCGGTATCGATACGGGATCGGTATAATATATTAATAGTATATAATATAATATATTAATAGTATATAATATAATAAAGTTTTTAAATAAAATAATAATATAAATAAAATATTAATATAATTACTATTCACTTTGTGTTACTATTCATTTAGTTTGTACATTAATATAGTATAATTATAATTTAGTGAAATTATAATTATTGGTAAAACTTTTCGTGTGGTGAATTGAAGAAAAACTCTTTAGTAGAGTTAATTTATTTATGACACTTGATTATAGTTTTAAGACTAAAATTAAGTGTATAACTCTTCATGTGGTGAATTGAACAAAACCTCTTGAGTAGAGTTAATTTATTTATGACACTTGATTATAGTTTTTTTTTTTTTTTGAACGGCCAACAAATTGGAATCACTCACGGAACACTGGAGTATCATCGTGCCACCAATGTTGCCACGCGATCATATTCCACCACCAAGTCACCAATTCAGGAGGAAACTCATAATAATTATGAGAAAACCCCCTTTGTGAGATTCGAACCCAGGACCTAATGGTCATAAGTCTTATCTCACCACCAAGATGCCGCTGGGCTATAATGCCTTTGGCACTTGATTATAGTTTTAAAACTAAAAAAAAGTGTCTAATTATGTTAGACTCTTCATCCATCATTGACTCTTGTATATATAAGAGACTTTTGTATCATATTTGTGATACATGAGAATACACATACGAAAACACATACACTAAATCTTAAGAACCAAGTTTCAATTATCTTTCACGAAAGTGTGCAAGTCCGGCAATGCACCACCACTGTTAAGAACCGGTGTACCCTGGGAACAGACCGTGAATTTGTTTAAGGGAATTGTGTCAAACGCAAGTCCGGTTCACATTCATGATTTCGTTTTTGATTTCAATGTAAGTTTTTTCTAACAAATTTAAACAGATTTTCGTGTAGATTGGGAACCAATCTTAAAACATTTTTCTTAAGGATTTTTTGGTTTGCGAAAGTTTGTAAATGTTTTTCTTTTGAAATACGTTGTGGTACATCAAATCGGATTAAAATTATGATTGGAGTGAATTTGTAATCCGAAGACTCATGGTTTTTCGGGTTCGTGGGTTTTTTTTGTCATGTTTAGATAAACTGGATTATTAACAAATATTAACATATATTTAGACGTTTTTGAAATACTAAATTTCTAATGAGAGCATTAGAAAAGACATAATATTTGTAAACCTATGTAAAAACGTTTTTGAAATACTAAAGTTTCAATTATCTTTCACGAAAGTGTGCAAGTCCGGCAATGCACCACCACTGTTAAGAACCGGTGTACCCTGGGAACAGACCGTGAATTTGTTTAAGGGAATTGTGTCAAAACGCAAGTCCGGTTCACATTCATGATTTCGTTTTTGATTTCAATGTAAGTTTTTTCTAACAAATTTAAACAGATTTTCGTGTAGATTGGGAACCAATCTTAAAACATTTTTCTTAAGGATTTTTTGGTTTGCGAAAGTTTGTAAATGTTTTTCTTTTGAAATACGTTGTGGTACATCAAATCGGATTAAAATTATGATTGGAGTGAATTTGTAATCCGAAGACTCATGGTTTTTCGGGTTCATGGGTTTTTTTTGTCATGTTTAGATAAACTGGATTATTAACAAATATTAACATATATTTAGACATTTTTGAAATACTAAATTTCTAATGAGAGCATTAGAAAAGACATAATATTTGTAAACCTATGTAAAAACGTTTGCTAACGTTTTCTTTCTACTAAACGTATTAGAAAGATAATTTCAAAGTTTTGAAATATATACATTTTCTAATGAGAGTATTGGAAAATAAAAGGTTTCGAATATAAGGTTTTGAAACATGTATTTCTAACAAGCGTGTTAGAATCGACGGCGTTGAAAGAATACGTGTCATGAAACATTTCTAATAAGCGTATTAGAAATCCTTAATTACAAAATCGTAAGTTTAATTTTTAAACCTATATGTTGATTTCTCTAACGAGCGTTTTCGAAATTGATGATTTTGCAAAGACAAATAAGATGTTTATATTTTCTAACGAATGTGTTAGAAAAGATTATTGTACAAAATACAGAAACATGTTAGAAACGATTATTTTGGAAAATAATCAACATTGAACCAGTTTGGTTAAAATTTGACGATTTCTGACAAGCGAGTTTGAAACGGGTGCATTTTAGAAAATCCAAAGCTAATACCGTTTATGTAGATGGTTTAATTTTCTAACGAGCGTGTCAGAGACGATTTATTTTATATATAAATCAATAAGATCTAAAACGATTGTCATTATCGTGTATTTCTAACAAGCATGTTAGAAACGGTTGAGAATATAAACCGATGACCTTTAAAACGATTTTGGGTAATCATTTATTTCTAACGTGTGTATTAGAAAAAGGTTTATTTAAAATAACCAAAACTCTATATGATGAAATGTGTAATCGTTTGTATTCTAACAAGTATGTTAGAAATGGTATAATTGCTATTATTTCGTCGAACGATAAAGTGTTGAAGAGAATAATACTTTGAGATTTGTTGATTATATATCTTTATATGAATCCGTTTAAATATATTTGTAATATATTATATATATTTTGGATTATCTATTATTTTTTTAATCAAGTGGATTAAAATATAATAAACGATAGATATAAAAAGGAAATGTAAGACAATATTTTTACTATTATTATTTTTGGACGACGAATTTGATAAGGATATTTATTTTAATGGGTTGGGCAAGGAGTGTCTTGCAAGAACACAATGAGCGGTTTGTAATCATGACTTATGACTTATGCAATAAGTCACATGCCAAACATCAAACGTACAACCACATCATGAGCGAATCATGATGAACGTGGCAAGTATATTAAGATTAAATACACGAAAAGGAGATATGTTATCTAATGTTGAGAGCATCAACATGGAAATACACATTTGTGAATTCTCAAATATTATAACATATGAAATAAATATATGTTATTATTCATAAGTCTTTTGCGAGATTAATTATAAAAGACTTATAATAGTGATGGATGTGAAGAGTTTATACAAACCATCAATGTTGGTTAAACTGTGTGAAGGATTAGTGCTATGTTTTGGGAGAGTCTCCTAATAAATGGTTTCAACAAAATGTATGTATATCACTTAGGCATACGTGAATGTCATGTCATTGAAGTGACTTTATACGGTTCATTTTGTTGATGATGAATATGTTCATCAAAGTGACCTATATTAAGACTTATGTTTAAGTCCTAAAGAGCCAATGGTGAAGCCTTGGAGATTAAAGGCACACGAGTTTTGATCCTAATGGACGAAATTAACTATGGTTTGAAACATTCTTAAAACTCGGGTTTTAGAATGATAAAACAAAATCTCATTTTGTGTCTAAACCAAGACGTGAATGTTAGGAAGAGATAGTGCGTTATCTCTTAAGGCTAAGTATTTGTAGTCTAAAGCATGCTTGACTAATACTTGTTAATTTAGATGCTCCACGGCGAATAAATTAACTTTGAACATTCAAACATATGTGACGACATAAGAATGAATTTTGTAAAAACAAATCTATAATTCATTAAAAATGATGACTCGACCGGACTGAATATATAGTTCATTGGTTATGATTCTATTTGGCTTAATATGAAGAGAACTCATATAGCTCAGAAACAGCTTGTGTGAGAAATCTGAGTAGAGTAATATAATGGGATGACCTCAATAACAAAAGATATATATAGTCGTTATCTTATCACGGGTGTCTAATGTCATCATGAGTGATATTACTCAAACTTAATCAAAGTGCAAGCAATGTGGGGGGAAGAGCCATTTAAGAAACAACCCGTAGAGATGTAAATAATGGTACTTGAGAAGTTTTCTCAAACTTCATACGAAAGGGAGAAAATTTCATCACCCATTTGGAAACTATCCAATAACACTTAAATGTGGGGGTGGCTTGCATTTGAAAATACAAGATTTGACATGACAAATATGGGATTAATGGATGTGATTTTGGGAGTACAAATCACACTAACCATAATGGACTTGTTATAAGTCAGTCCTATGTGGACAAAATTCTTGAAAAGTTCAATGGAAATGACTCCAATGTGGCTAGAACTCTGATTGACACGAGTCAACATCTAGCTAACAATCAAGGTTAGCCTGTTAATCAACTAGAGTGCTCAAGAATTAATGGCAGCTTGATGTATTTGATGAGTTGTACCAGACCAGACTTAGCAACAAGCTAAGTAGATACATGAGTAACCCAAGTTCAAGTCATTAGAGTTGCGTGACACAGGTGCTTCGGTACTTAAGATACATACGAGACTACGGGATGCAATATAAGAGATCCAGCAGTTATTTAAGGTTACTGTGATGCGAATTGGATATCTGAAACGAATGATTCCAAGGCAACGAGTGGGTATGTGTTCACACTTGAGTGCTGCGATAACGTGGAAATCATCTAAGCAAACGGTTATTGCTAGATCCATGATATAATCAAAATTCATCACTTTATATAAAGAGGATTAATAGGCAAAATGGCTATGTCTATTTGTTAAGGATATACCTAGGTGGTCGAAGCCGACATCTGCCTAATGCATACACTGTGATAGGCAATCGGCAATTGGCAGAGCTCATATCACAATGTGTATTAGTAAGAACATGTATATAAGACGTAGGCATAATACGATACGACAACTAATCTCTATTGGAGTTATCACTGTTGACTATGTGAAGTCATAGGATAACATCGCGGATCCGCTAACAAAAGGCTTAAGTAGAGAGTTAGTTAAGAAGTCATCCATGGGAATTGGACTAAAGCCCTTGAAAAATTAAGTTCATACGAAGGAAACCTAACTCAGCTGATTGGAGATCCCAAGATCTGAGTGCAATAGGAACACCTAATTATATGAACATGTGAGGTCACTGTGGTGGGGAGAGTTGTTGGAAATCCCGCGCTTTGAAAAAGGGAGTTTACCATAGGAATCTGGTAAGCTTCCTAGTCCATTCCTACAAGTGATAAGGTTGAGGATAAGCCTATGGCTTTTAATGATTCGACTGAGGTAACCAGTCCTAGTTAATCAGCTATGTGAGAGAGAGGTGGTGTCGAAGGGTATTGTTGGGGCACAATACATAAGAGCTCTCTCATGTGACATCCGTCACCCGCGTCTTTTTGCCAAGTTGTCATTTATAGTTCATATACTTTCGATCGTTTTCAAATTTAATAAAAGTTGAGTTTCATTCGATCATTAAATTTTTACTTGGAAACCCCTACATTTTAATCGAACACGTTTATAGAAACAGTATTTAAACGTAATACATCTTAGCAATTGTAAACTTTGTTTTATTTAAAAGTTTATATTAATCTTGTTTAAATTTTTACTTGGTTAGGTTTTATAAAGGAAAAATAATATGATTTATAGGTTTATTTCATAAAATGTCCAAACCAAAAACCACAGGGATTGAAATTGTCAAAAACTAAAATGTTTGAATATCTCCCACCTTATTCACGTTTTTTTGACCGGCCAGTTTCCGGTCGGTGACCCTCGAATCCGGCGAAGCTTTAAGGCTCGAGTTAATGCATTTCAATCGATCTTTATGATTCCAAAACATTTCTCCATCAAGTTTTGACTATTCAAGTGATTAAAAACAAGCATTAAACGCATTTTAATCCGGGTTGTTTATGGTAACGACCGGAAAATTTAAAGCTCAATTATTGTACGTTTTAAGTGAAATTTTTATATAAAACTTGAACCATTCATCGTCTGCATCTTTTAGAAACTTAAACCCACTTTTAAACGATCCAAAACGTGACCAGAAGACCATTAATTTCCGACTCAATTCTCGGCTCCTTCCTTCTCTTTTTCAGTATTCAATCTTGATTGTGAGTCCTATCTTTTAGTGTCATATTATTCTTTGATTAACCATCGATAATAGCCCCTTAAATTTGGTCGCTTACAATGTCCAAATCGAGTAATTAAAATTTTGGGATAGGGTTTATAGAATGATTTGGGGAAGAAGATGACTTTTTGAAATATAGTTAAATATTTTAAAGTTGAGATTTTCTTAAAAATGTCATGGTGGTGTAGTGGTTCTTGGCTGTTGTTGGGTTGTGGTTGACCCGGGTTCGAACCCAGGCACCCACACCTTTTTTTGTGTTTTTTTATTTGTTTTATATTTAATTTTCTTATTTATTCTATTCTTATAAAACACATAAATACCAAATAATTCATTGTTGGGTTGTGGTTGACCCGGGTTCGAACCCGGGTTCGAACCCAGGCACCCACACCTTTTTTAGGTGTAACATTTTGACACCCTAAAGAAAATTATCACATTTTTATTTTCTATAAAATAAATTATTTTTGTATTTTTATTGATTAAAATTGTTTTAATCATAATTAATTGATTAAAAATTCGATTAAATGATTTTAATTTCAAAATTTCTGGGAAATTCTTTCGAAGTATGATAAACTGAAATAAAATTTATTTTCTTAGAAAATAGTGATTTTTGCTGTTTTTACGATTTTTAATCATTAAAATACTATTTAAATTCATTAAATCTGTTTTAAATGCGAATAAATTGAGAAAAATTATGGAAAAATTATTTTCACTATTTTACATCAAAAAATAATCATTTTTCATAAAAATATTATTTTTGGACCATATCTGTATTTCTAGTTTATTTATATTTAATTAGTCATAATAAATTATTTAATTAAATATAAATTATAAAATTTGTTTTACGAATATTTTTTTATATAAAACAGAAATATTCCTAAGTGTGGAAAACATAAGTGTTTATATTTTCTTAGTCACATATTTGTATCTTAAATCATGATATATTTATTTCAAAATTATTATTAAATTCGAGTTATTATAAAACTTCATCTTCCCTACATAAGCCTAGCAAACCCTAATGCCTTAGATTTTGGATGCCTTAGAGTTTTTAAGTCACTTTCTTCACTAGTATTCTTATACATATAGGTAGAGTTCTTCGGAATTCCCAAGTCTTTTGTGACGAACTTTGTTGGATTTACCACTTAGCTAAACTATGAGTATATGTAACCCCCTTTTACTGTTTTACTATTTTGGGGTGAATCATGTACCATTATTATTAAACTTATGTATATTCTTTATAACACGATGTGCTTTATGAAATGCTTATGTGAATTGTGTGAACGCTTGTCAAAATCATTAACCAACATACGCTGAACATAACAATGAGTAGTACTACGATTTATATCCTTTGATTGACTTAGGTGAACAAATTGAGTCCTTGGTCATTGTTATGGTTTTGTGATCGATATGTGAACGCTTGTTGAACGCTGTTAGGCTTGATTTTGACCCTTTTACATATTGAAAATATCATAGCACATAAATTGCCAAACACTTTCTCTATTATATGTATTCAAAACAGGGTACGCCCACCAATACATTTTTGTATTGACATATACTATTTTTGTACATGTTTCAGGTTGTTTTGAGACACTTCTTTTAAGCTTTTGGATTTATATTTATGTTTTGACTTCATTGTGTTTTAGCTAGACTTGTCACTTTAGAACTATTTTATCCTGTAATTTCCATTCAATGTAATAAATTATTCAATTTAATGTATTCAAAATTACACTTTTAGTCCATGAGCTATTGAACAATCGTCACTATGTGACACCTCGATGATTCCACCATCGGTTGGGGTGTTACAGATTGGTATCAGAGCCGTGGTTAAAGGGAATTAGGTTATTATAATGCCTTTTAGCCTAGTCTATAACTAAGCTTACATTCACAAGTCCTATCGTGTATATTTCTCGTTATCCTCATATTTTCTTTCAAGATATTTTCGCTATGATTCTTTCTCGTTATTCTTTTCGGTATTTTGCTTGGAGAAGGAGACATTCGTATTTTACAAACGAAACAATATCACCAAGTTAGGGGTGGTATCCATACCTTGGTGATTAGTTTCACTCCTCTATAGGTTATACATATTTGGAATATATCTTTGGGATAGGAGTGACATCCACACCTCAAGGAATATTTCCTCCAAAAAGAAACTTAACCACTATGCTGGGAGTGATATCCTTAACTTAGTGACTGGTTTCACTCCACCGTAGTTTTCAATTTTGAAATATATCTTTAGGGTAGGAGTGAAATCCATATCTCAAGAATCTATTTCTGCATCTCGTTTTTAATCTCGCAAAAGTTTTGGAATTCACTAGTGATGGGGCACGTGCAATCTGGAAGGGTGAGTGCCTGTATCCTGAGTTTTCTATCTAGGCCTGGTATTTCGTATAAATCCTAATTAGACGAGGGACCTGTATACCTACCTGGGAACTATTGGGATGAGCATTCACTTAGAGGCTAAAGTATGCCCCCACAAGTCACTAGGAAATTTCAAATACTTGAATTAGTCAAAGTTTTCTATGGAAATAATCCCAATATTTTATGTTATTGATATTTATGTTTTGTTTATCATTTGAAGACCCAATTTCATCGCTTGTTGTTTCATATGCTATTATTCATTGATCTTTCGCTTTTGGCTTTTTCATCGTCATTATTAAAACTTTTGTCCGCTATATTATCGCATTAAAACTTATACTATTTTACTTATGCTTTGTGACTTTTACACTATAAAGCATCACTTCTCTTATGCTAAAACATTTTTCCCATGACTCAAATTTTTAAACTTTATGTTTAGCTTCGATCACATCCTAATTTTTGAACGTTGCGTCTTTACACACAGTTAAAACAAACGTGGTTTCAAAATCTATTAATCAACTTGTTTGTGTCCTCATATTTACAAACTCGTTTGATCGACGTCACAGTATATCACTAACTATGACCTTTTTGTATCCTCTTATGTGTCCACAAATCTCACAACACAACATATCCTTATTTACCCCATACTGATTTACTACCATAAACACGCCCAGTCTCCTAAGCCATAGCCAACTATCACTAGTTAACTACTTTTGGTCAGACTAAATTCATACATAAGTGCATGTCTACTCGATACAAACAAATACACTACTCTCTAAAACAATTGACGTATCAAACTATTTCTTGTGTTGTCCTTTCACAAGAGCACAAAATCCAAATACCCAGTTTTAGAGAAGCTTATTCACCAGATTAATAC
Source organism: Ambrosia x helenae (assembly GCA_030844895.1). Taxonomy (NCBI): domain Eukaryota; kingdom Viridiplantae; phylum Streptophyta; class Magnoliopsida; order Asterales; family Asteraceae; genus Ambrosia; species Ambrosia x helenae. The sequence continues at coordinate 95,662,012 of CM061229.1, forward strand.
ACACCTTGTATACACCTTGTGCCTTGAAACCAATAGCACATTATGTATCCAAAGAGATGCCTTAACGATCCTTACAAACAAACGGTATTTCAATGTATAAATTTCGTAAAAGTTTGACAATTAAAGTTTTCAAGTTTACCCAATCCTAAGGGGTAACACTTGGATTTTCTCAAATATTTCATAACAATTGAAAATTTTCAACTTTAATGAAATTTTAACTTACAAGTTAAAGAAATGTTTAAATACAGAAAAATCTTATTTCTCAAAATTTGTCGAGACATCCGGGATCATACTCAACCTCATACATACCCTGCCCACACCTTCCAAATATTATCAAGGAGAGTCAACTCAATCCTCATCATTTTCCTTGCCGTGACTTGATCTTCTTTTCAAAGCTTGAAATCCGTTTTTAGAAATGTTATGTAACTATAAGCTTTTCACATCCACATTATTTCGAAGCCTCAAATATTTTTTTTGGGAATCTACTCGTGTCATACACGTTGGTTTTTATCATTCACGCCAATTTTAAGACTTGGTATTTTGAAACACATTTGATTTATATGGTTTTCTCTTGCATTTTATAAACTTGTTTTGCATATTTACAAGTCAAATGTAAACCTTCTTGTTTTCATATAACAAATCCAATATATATTTTCGGGAAAAGGAAATGAGGAAACTTGCGACTGATAATATGCCTTATAACAATTTTCAACTCGACTTCTCGTAAATACATGAAAGTGTGTACTTATGAAGTCTTTTCATGTGAACCTGTTTCGAATCTAAAACATTCTTCGATTTCTAAAAAAAGTTATTCTCATGCATTACTACTATTATTTCAACTATATCACAAGATACGAGTAAACTACGTTTTTATAAACGAAAATGTATCTTTTTACACTTGCACTCTCTCAGTCGCAAAACTTTTGTTCTAATAAAATATTGGACATATCCTCATCCGAATGTTGCTAAATGTCTTTTATCGTATAGTTCATATATGCAAAACTACTAAATTTAAACCCTCATGCCAGTAGACTATACGTCTGTTCTGCGCACTCTCATTTACAGTAAATTTCATTATTTTATCCTTACACCATTTTATTTATAGTTATGTTCGCGCATTATCTTATTTATGATTATTCTCGAATTATTCTTTTATTGGCGGTTATTCTTACGCGTTATTTGCAGTTATTCTCACACTATTTATTAGCAGTTATTCTTACATCACGGATTTTGAGCATTAATTCAACTCATTTACTCTTATTTTGCGTAATCGCGATTTACTCGATTTATGTTATATTATTCTTTCAATCGAAATTTTATGCTATACTCATATACTTACATGAACACATATTTTTCCTGTTTTGAGCAAGACCCTGTTATACTTTCTCGTTATTTTGTTCAACACCATGGTCAATAAACATACTAACTGATAACTCGTATGAGATCTAAGCCAGTGTCCACGTACGACTCGGATCAGAGTATTCCTCTAACCTGAGGGGAACGGTGTAATCCCCAGAGTTTATCAATATGGGTGTTTAGAGCCCAACGATGTGAATAGAAATTTACCGGTTAAGGGTGAACCCAAAAGGTGAAGGACCTCTAACCACGTCTTATGCCTACACATTATTCTCATTACGGTTAAAGGGTGAACCTGAAAAGGGAAGGACCTCTAACCATGTCATGCTTGACTATTATTTCATTGCAGTATCTATTACTTAACATATTTTGGTTGCACTCATTTGTTTCTTGTATCATTTATGTTAGTGTTATAGAAAAGCATAACACCCTAGTGTAAGGTAAATCAGTGATTATGGTCCGGAACGCAATCATGGGTTTACAGGTACATGGGGGTGGTGTGTGACTCCTCTTAGGCTATTGGTGGGGAATCAGTACGAGTCCAAAATATTGGTAGTATGGTGGGTTAGTTGTGGTACACCCTATATATAAGCACTAAGGATACTACGGAAGCAGACTCGGAGTCTGACCAAGAACTTATCCATTATTTTCTACATTTTCACATTTTGGGCTTTTTATTGGTGTTGGACCCGACCTCTTTAATAGGTCGTTGACCAACTGCATATGAGTTCAAAGACATCGCTGTCTACTCAGAGCCAGTAGGCTAAGTGCGTTTCATGAGCGAAGGTTCAAATGGTTACACCTAACTATCGTATGCAAAACTCAACTGTTGAAATTTAATCAGAATGAGGTTGTTTCTGAATGACTCCCATTCATGTGGGGGATTGTTGGAAATTTTGTGTGTTTTGATCAATCGTCATTCATGTGGGGGATTGCTGAAAATTTAGAAGGTGAATGGAGGTTTAACTTAGTGAAATTATAATTTAGTGAAATTATAATTATTGGTAAAACTCTTCATATGGTGAATTGAATAAAAACTCTTTAGTAAAGTTAATTTATTTATGACATTTAATTATAGTTTTAAGACTAAAATTAAGTGTATAACTCTTCATGTGGTGAATTGAAGAAAAACTCTTGAGTAGAGTTAATTTATTTATGACACTTGATTATAGTTTTAAGACTAAGAGACTTTTCATCCACCATTGACTCTTGTATATATAAGAGACTTTTGTGTCATATTTGTGATACATGAGAATACACATACGAAAACACATACACTAAATCTTACGAACCAAGTTTCAATTATCTTTCAGGCAAGTGTGCAAGTCCGGTAGTGCACCAACATTGTTAAGAATCAGTGTACCCTGGGAACAGACCACGAATCTGTTTAAGGGAATTGTGTCAAACACAAGCCCGGTTCACATTCATGATTTCGTCTTTGATTTCAATGTAAGTTTTTCTAACAGTTTTTACATGAAATCAAGTCTTAAATGTTTGAACACAATACGATACAACGAATTGTTGTGAATATCTTATGGATTGTTGAAGGCCATGGGACAAGTTAGAGGTGTTTAAGATCGGGTTATCCGGTATTCGAATATCTGAAATTTCAGATAGTGAATATCAACATCCCAACCCATATCCGAAATTTTGGATATTTGAGGACATCCGAAATGTAACTCCCCAAATTTCTTAACAACGCCATTAGTGACAATAACGATAATACGGGGCTTAAATCGAAAGTTAATAAAATAGTAAAACATATGTATATATATATATATATAACATATAAATCAAACTTAGAATATAAACACTTAAGGGACCATTTATATCAAAATACCTAAATCTATTGAAATGGGTAATATGACAAAAGAATGGCACTTGTTTTCCTAGGTCTGGGAATCGACCCAAGCACTAAAAACACACACCCATCTCACACACTTAAGCTTTTTCCCTAAATCAAACCCAATTCAGCCACAAACTAAAGTGATAATCCTTACTTGTTTGAAAACTATCATCTAAGGTCCCAAGAACATTTAGGTAACTCCAATTTCTTTTATATTGATGAAATTCATGTATGTAATGATAGTGAGAGAATAAGGAATTCATGTTAAATGTGTAATTATGAAATTGAATTGTAACCCTAGGTCAAGAGAACCTTAAAAACTTACTAATTGCGACACCCGGCAAACTCAGGTTAGTAAGTTTGGTCAAATGCATAAGTCTACCTTAGCAAATCATATCCAGAAACCTTCTTACTTTCCTTATTCATTCTTACTTTTTTGTAGCACGCAATTTGGGAGGCTTCCTCTCGACGCCTTAGTAAAAGTGTGCATCCTTTGTCAACACCTTTCCTTGTTTTCTCCATTGAATTGTGGCAAGGGGTGAGGAAATAGAACCAAAATTATAATCTTAGTACATAAAATTTGCTACAGATGGGAGACACGCCGCTCTTTGGCAAGGCATAGAGTGCATATAATCCTTGGCAATGGAGCAAAAAATTGATGTGGCTTAAACTGTATACAATAATTAGTTACTTTTGGCATTTTTTTTCCACAAAATAAAGTCTTAAATTTATGAACATGATACGATACTATTGCTCAAAACAACACGTTAGGATAAGTACACCTATCGTTGGCGTAATACAACGAAGGTAAACTACTGAGATCTTCCAAAGAAACAAAATATTTTAGTAGCAGAATGTCGTCCATGTCTAGTTAAATCCATAAAACAGAAGTTTTGTTGTTATTTTGATTTTTATAACATAAAATAAAGGAGTATTGGAATTAAATAACCCAAACTATTAGCAATTGGTCACCACCAATCCCAACTAGCAAAATATTAGTTGGTGGTCCCACTTGTTAATATATTGGCCACCAATGGACTATGACTAAAAATAAATATGTTCCATTTAAAAAATCAGTTATTGGTCTGTTAGTCATAGTACTTTGGTGAACAATATATTAAAAGTTGGGACCACCAACACACGTTTTTTTAGTTGGGACTGGTGGCGGCTAATTGCTTAAAGTTAGGATTATTTAAATCCAATACTCCTAAAATAAATTATAAAAAATATAATTCTTTTTAAAACAATTGCAAGAGAGAGTTACTCGGGGAAACTCTCCCTCGATGGTACCAATGACTAATCAATTATGGACTTTCAAAACATTGCTATACGAAAATAAAAATGGCTCCTACTGGGGTTACCAAATCGTACATCTCTTCAAAACGCTTCCCTAAGTACTCTTCGAGACAACCACCTAAATTCGCTCCTTAAAGAAAGTAAAAGATGCGCGTGTTAATGGCATAAGGTTGTAGGACCCCGTTTTGTGAATACCACTACCCTCAATAATAATGGAAAGAAGCATCAAGGCGACCATCCGCAGTGTCAGAATCAAACCTGCAATTATAGCTAAAGTGGAAAGCTATTGTCAAAGTGGTGGCTGGAATGAAGGTGAATGAAGTGGCTACTCATACATATATAAGAGCTAAAGTGGGGAATGGTGTTTCGGTTAGATTTTGGCTCGATGTTTGGTTGGGAGATACCGCTTTTAGAAATAAATGGCCGCTGTTGTTTCGGCTAGAAGGTAATAAAGTGTGCACGGTGGTGGATAAAACTAAAAAGGTGGGGAATAAGTTCGTTATCGATGCGGATTGGATTGCTAATATTCAAACAACGGAGGAATTGATGCAGTGGGTCAATATGTGTGAAGCTGTGGATAGTTACATCGCTTAGACGGGTCAGGACGTATGGATGTGGGCTGCAGAAGGCCAAAACGATTTCTCAGTTAAAGGGTTGGCTTCATTGCTGCTGCAAAGGTATGATTATGGGTCAAACTTTGTTATTAAGTGGCTGTCTTGGGTTCCCTTGAAGTGCTCGATAATGGCGTGGTGTAGAATTCCTCCTATATTCGCATTTAGCATACAAGATCTGTTGCAACTCTACAAAACAGGCCCGGGATGTAAAATGAAAAAAAAAGATTATGCATGGGATTGTGATGGTTACAATGTGGGCGATTTGGAAGGCAAGAAACGATACGGTTTTTAACGGGGCTCAACCTAGCGTGGAGAATATTGTTTCTAGCGTGAAATCTTTATCTTTTCTTTGGTTTAAGAATAGAACAAAATGTAATAGGCTTGTCTGGAAGGATTGGTGTCGTTTTCCTATGTATATGTGGTAGTGGTTTGAGCCGTCGGTCCTCGCTTTGAGGACCGTTTTGACGTTGTTGAATGAAAGCCTTTTTTCAAAAAAAAAAAAAAACCCCGCAATTATAGAAATACATATTGTGAAATGTGTTACGCAATGCCTACCCATTGTTGGAGTTAAATTATTAAATGTAATTATTCATAAGGGATCTAGTCCACCAACCACTATGATCCTCTTGATTTGATATTATCTCCTAAGAGCACTTGATATAAAAAGAGCAAGTCCTCAACACTTAGATTTTGTCACCATGTTGAGGCAAGAATTACCAAACCCAAAATCCAGAACCATAACCTCTAATCCTTTTTAGAGAATAAACATGTTATTACTACATCAACATAGAAAACAAGAATGGTTAGTCAAGATGACTTAATTTTTAAGAGTTTAGAAAATTCACTCTCAATGTGCTGATACACACACTTTAAGATTATCCATGTTATATGTTTGGTATAAAGTCTAGGGACCTGATAGTCATTTCATTAAAGTGGTTAATAAGGGAGTTCACTTATTATCTTACTTAGAAATGTTGGTGGAAGTTGAGGGACTAAGACTGCCAAAATACAAACTTAGTTTGTTATTAACGGTTAGTCTTTTGTCAGCTTATAAAAGAGGGATAAACATTCAATTAGGGTTAATTCTTTTAATCCTTTCAATAAGAGTCATAGCAGTCTACTTCTTGTAATCTTTTGTCTTTCTTTCTTATTCATTTGGTCTGTAATCGTATGAATCATTTGATTAATAAACTTTGGCTGCTTTGATTCATTTTGTTTTGTTTTGTATTCAATTGTGTTTCGATTCTGATTGTTTTTACAACAATTGGTATCAGAGCCAGGTTGCTCGAGTTCTTGAATCGAATTAACGATTTAATCGACAATTAATGTGATGGGTTCTACATCAAAGTTTGCTCTTGAAAAGTTTGACGGTAAAAATGATTTCAGTTTATGGAGAGTTAAAATGATAGCTCTGTTAGTCCATAATGGGGTGGTTGATGCCTTGAAGGGAGAAGAAGGTCTCCGTGGTGAGATGACAGATAAAGAAAAGAAAGAAATTATGGAGAAGGCTCATAGTGAGATAGTATTGAGCCTTGGTGACAGAGTATTAAGAGAAGTATCAAAGGAGACGACTGCTGCTGGGATCTGGTCGAAATTGGAGAATCTGTACATGACTAAGTCGTTGGCCAATCGGTTGTATTTGAAGAAAAGACTGTATACGTTCTATATGACAGCTGGTAAATCTCTTGAAGACCATACAGATGAGTTTAATAAACTCATTCTTGATTTAGAGAACATTGAAATTACATTGGATGATGAGGATCAAGCAATCATATTCTTGACCTCATTACCAGTGTCATATGAACACTTTGTTGAAACATTAATGTATGGGAGAGAAACTTTGTCTATGGAGGATGTTCTTGCTGCTCTCAATTCTAAGGAATTGAAGAAGAAGACTGATGTGCAAGATGATGGTGGAGAAGGACTTCTTGTTAGGGGCAGAAGTGAACATAGATCTTCTAAGTTCAAGAAACAAACAGGAAGATCAAAGTCCAGATTTAAAAGAAAATGTTTTATCTGTAACTCAGAAAAACATCTTAAAAGGGACTGTCCTGAAAGAAACAAGAAGAAGAAACCAGATTACAGTTATAATTCAACCAAAGGGCAGAATGGTAATTCTTCACCAGAAGGTTCTTTTGAAGGCTATGACAGTGCAGATGTCTTAGTTGTTACAGAGGAAATTAAAGTTGAAGGAAAGAATTGTAAAGTGTTGATAGTATCAGATGGAAAATCATGGTGGAGTTGGATCATGGATTCAGGCTGCTCTTATCATATGACACCTAATAAAGAATTGTTTAAAGTCTTGCATTATGAAGTTCTTGGTGAAGTAAAGATGGGAGATGATAGACCTTGTACTATACAAGGTTATGGCACTGTGGTATTAAAGATGGATAATGGAACAGAAGTTGAGATCAACAATGTCAGGTATATCCCTGGTCTTACTAAGAATTTACTTTCTTTGGGGACTTTTGAAAAAGAAGGTTATACTGTTAGCCTCAAGAATGGTAAAGCTAAAGTCATAAAAGGTTCTATGGTAGTATTGTCTGGTACTAGAGTAGAAAATAATACTTACATTCTTGATGGTCATGCTGAAAAAGGCAATGCTCTTGTAGCAGAAGAGAAGAAAGAAAGTAATGCCATGATTTGGCATAAAAGATTAGGTCATATGAGTAGTCTGGGGTTGAAAGAACTTATGAAGCAGGGTGTGATTGATGACTTAACTGATTGTGAGTATGGATTTTGTGAAAATTGTGTGATAGGAAAGGCACACAAGGTTAAATTCACAAAGGGTATCCATAGGACAAAGGATGTCTTGGGATACATTCATGCAGACTTATAGGGGCCTGCAAAGAATGTATCTCTAGGTGGAGCTTCATATTTTCTGTCCATCATTGATGATTTTTCCAGAAGAGTTTGGGTATATCCAATAAAGCACAAGAATGAAGCCTTTGGTGAGTTTAAGGCATGGAAGGTACTGGTTGAAAATCAGACTGAAAGGAAGGTGAAAAAGTTAAGGACAGACAATGGATTGGAGTTCTGCAGTGGGGAATTTAATGAATATTGTAAAAGGCATGGTATAGCAAGACATAGAACTATTCCTGGAACCCCTCAGCAGAATGGCCTTGTAGAAAGGATGAACAGGACATTGCTTGAAAGAGTGAGGTGTATGTTGCATCAGTCTGGCTTACCAAAGAGTTTTTGGGCAGAAGCCATTAAAACTGCAGTTCATTGTATCAACAGGTCACCCTCATCAGCAATAGAAATGAAGGTGCCTTTGGAAGTATGGTCAGGGCACAAGGTTGATGATTATGAAGACTTGAAGGTCTTTGGTTCTCTAGTTTATTCCTATGTTAATAATGGGAAACTAGAGAATAGAGCTGAAAAGTGCATAATGTTAGGATATACTGATGGAAGAAAAGGTTATAGGCTATGGAGAGTTGACAATGCTAGTCCAAGGGTAATAACTAGCAGGAATGTGAAAGTGTTAGAGGAGTATTTGTACAAAGATGTTATGGCAGGGATCCTTGATTTAGCTGATAAGGGTAAAAGGGTCAATATTGAGGTAGAGCCATTAACAAAGACAAGTGATCATTGTGGTACAAGCTCTGATCAAGAAACTCCATCAGAAACTCCTAGAAATGAACCTGATTACTCTATAGCCAGAGATAGAAACAGAAGGCAAATAACAAAGCCTTTGAGGTTCAGGGGTAATTCTGACATTTCAGCAATAGTGCTGAATGTTGCAGAAGAGGAATTTGTGTATGAGCCATTAACCTATGATCAGGCCATTCAATCAGTTGACAAAGAGAAATGGCTAAGAGCAATGGAAGATGAAATGGAGTCTTTGTATAAGAATGAAACATGGAAGCTAGTTGACAAGCCTAAAGATCAGAAACTAGTTTCATGTAAGTGGATTTACAAAGTAAAGGAAGGTTTACCAGGAGAGTTACCAAGGTATAAAGCAAGGTTAGTGGCCAAGGGCTTCACACAGAGAGCTGGTGTTGATTATAATGAAATATTTTCACCTGTGGTGAAACATACTTCTATCAGAATAATCTTGGCTTTAACAGCATATAGAGATTATGAATTAGAGCAGTTAGATGTCAAAACTGCTTTTCTTCATGGATCACTGGATGAAAAGATATACATGAAGCAACCTCAAGGTTTTGAAGTTGCTGGTCAGGAAGAAAAGGTTTGTCTTTTACTCAGGTCTTTATATGGGTTAAAACAGTCCCCTAGACAATGGTATCTCAGGTTTGATGAGTACATTGTGAGTCAAGGGTTTAAGAGAAGTATGTATGATAGCTGTGTTTATCAAAGGGAGTACAAAAGGGGGAATTTGTGTATTTGTTGTTGTATGTTGATGACATGTTGATTGCTTGTAAGGATCAACATGTTATTAAGGACACCAAGGAGATGTTATTCAAAGACTTTGTCATGAAGGAGATGGGTCAAGCAAAGAAAATTCTTGGGATGGAAATACACAGGGATAGAGAGCAAGGTTTGTTGTTCTTGAAACAAAGTGCTTATGCTAAAGAGGTGGTGTATAAGTTTGCTATGGAAGGTTGTAAGCCTATGAAGACACCTTTGGCTGCACACTTCAAGTTATCATCTAAGCAGTCTCCTCAATCAGATGAAGACAGAGAAGGTATGAGTAATGTTCCTTATGCTAATGCAGTTGGTAGCTTAATGTATTTGATGGTGTGTACTAGGCCAGATTTGGCTTATGCAGTTAGCATAGTAAGCAGATACATTTCCAATCCAGGAAGGGAACATTGGAAGGCTGTTAAATGGATTTTGAGATACCTGAAAGGTACATCTGATGTGGGGTTGATATTTGGAAAAGGATCAGGTGATAATGTGGTACTGGGGTATGCAGATGCAGATTATGCAAAAGATCTAGATAGTGGGAAATCTATGACAGGTTATGCTTGTTCTGTGTTTGGGTCTGTAGTTAGTTGGAAGGCTTCACTTCAGAAGGTAGTAGCTTTGTCTACCACTGAAGCTGAATATGTAGCATTAACAGAAGCAGTGAAAGAGTGCATGTGGTTAAAAGGCTTCATTACTGAGTTGGGAATTGATCTTGAAAAGGTTAGTGTGTTATGTGACAATCAGGGTGCAGTTCAACTAACAAAGAATCAGATGTATCATGAGAGGACAAAGCATATAAATGTGAAGTTACATTTTATAAGGGATGTGGTTAAATCAAAAGAAGTGCTTGTTGAAGAGGTTGATACTCTTGACAATGCTGCTGACATGTTTACTAAAGTCCTGCTAGGTCCTAAGTTCGAGTTTTGTTTGGATCTTCTGAATGTTGGTTGAGACTTTTACCAAAAGGTGGAGATTGTTATATGTTTGGTATAAAGTCTAGGGACCTGATAGTCATTTCATTAAAGTGGTTAATAAGGGAGTTCACTTATTATCTTACTTAGAAATGTTGGTGGAAGTTGAGGGACTAAGACTGCCAAAATACAAACTTAGTTTGTTATTAACGGTTAGTCTTTTGTCAACTTATAAAAGAGGGATAAACATTCAATTAGGGTTAATTCTTTTAATCCTTTCAATAATAGTCATAACAGTCTACTTCTTGTAATCTTTTGTCTTTCTTTCTTATTCATTTGGTCTGTAATCGTATGAATCATTTGATTAATAAACTTTGGCTGCTTTGATTCATTTTGTTTTGTATTCAATTGTGTTTCGATTCTGATTGTTTTTACAACAATCCATAATATTTTAGTTATTTACCCGTAAAGGGTTTGTTTCTCCCAAGTGACCAAACGAGCTTTGCAATGAACTTGGCGACCGGGCACAACCTGTTCCTACCAGGCATGACCCGTGCCTCATACAATATCTCACATGATATCCGTACAATGACTAACACAAGGCATGTTACTTGGTTACAAGGCTTGGGCAAATATCCTTTGTTCTTAACGGATTGTTGATATTTTTTGTCATTTTTTTGCTTTGTCTATCCTTTCCTAGACCGGGCTGTCTTGAAAATTCAAAATAAACCAATTTAGAACTATTTTGCATATATTTTAAAAAAAATCATCAAAATGTGGGTTTTAAATGATGCAAGAATATATATAATTATGTCCACATCATGACCACGGATGTTGAGCAAAGGCATTTCCATAACCTACTCCACCAACATCAGTTAGGATTGCCATCATCCAGTGATGCATTCTACTTTGCCAGATAGTTTGGTAGTTTGTTGGTACGCCTCCAATAGAGATCGTCGGTGAATGGTGAATCGTTTACTGGTGATCCCTGGCACTACCTTCATGGCTATGTGAATTGTAGTTAGTCATGTTTATAATCTATTGTTGATAAACGTTGTTAGTAATGTGTAAGTAAATTCATCTCTAAGGCCACACGGTATGGAGCCGGCATAGGGCCGGCATGCCCAAGCCGGACCGGCGTACACCGCCCCTCTATGCTGGCAACGGCACAAGCGGCATCTACTCGCCGGGGATGATGGGCCAAGTTTTATTATTTTTAATAATTCTAGCCAATGAGGAGGCCCGTAGCGCCTACTTAGAGGCCCATCATGAAAATTCCACCCCCTTCCACACCCAAAGGCCTAACGTCGATAAACTCTTAATTCACATCATGTTTTCTAAAAGAGTATTCCCAACGTATTTCAAATGATACCCACTTTCAACAACAGATTACCCTAGAAACTGTTATAATACATCAAAAGACAGTATTTTGTAGTGATGTACTTTTGTACTTTTAGCTTTTTTCTACAACAAACGCATAACGGAATCAAAGAAACATAGACCTTGCCTTAGTCTCACATGGATGAAACCTAAAAGTTTAGTTTGATAGAGAAACCTAAAAGTTCAGTTTTATAGAGTCTCACATGGATGAAACCTAAAAGTTTAGTTTGATAGATCCACTACTAGAAAATTGGATATTTGCTACAAAAGTTTTCAGACGGAAAAAAATACGTCACAATTTTTAACATAGTTGCTACCCATTTGTGATGATAAAAAAATTCTAATTTTTTTAACAAATTTGCCACACAATAGGGACAAATACTTAAGAAATTGCATAGGAAATGACGCAAGAAATGCGTTGAAATTGCGTAGTAAATGTATAGTAAATGGTTTTCGACGAGGCTTTTTCCATCATTAAGATTTCATTGTAAATGCGTAGCAAATTAACACAATCTTGATTTGCTACGAAATTAAAAAAAATCTTGATGTTGGAAAAAGCCTCATCGAAACCATTTACTACACATTTAGTACGCAATTTTTAACGCATTTCCTACAAATACATGGTGTAGGAAAATTTCCAAAGTATTTCTTCATATTGTGTAACAAATTTGTTAAAAAAAAATTAGAGTTTTTTTTTTTTGTAATCACAAATGCGTAGCAACTTTGTCAAAATTTTTGACATATTTTTTTCCGTAGGAAAATTTTTGTAGCAAATGACCAATTTTCTAGTAGTGAGAGATGAATAAATGTGCCATTTACAATGGTTTAAAGCCTCTTAAATATGCATGTACAGAACAAATTCGAAAAGAAAATAAGAAAAATGGGTGTTTGGCCTAGTTGCACCAATGTGTTGAGTAAGACTTCTTCTTCTTCTTTTTTTTTTTTTTTTTTTTTTTTTTTTTTTTTTTTTTGTAGTGAGGTTTCAATCATCGTGGCGGACAAATAGGTGTTGTTAATTCATTGTAGAATTAAAGATCGCGTGACTTGACATCGTAAAAAAAATGTTGTGGAAATTGAAATTCAAATCAACGAAATTAATTTTTCTCCACAAATATTAATCATCCTTTCAACAACAAAGTTGACATCTCAAGAAGCTCTACAATTCGGCCGCAAGAAGCTCCTCCTCCTCCTGCAAGAAGCTCAAAATATTGGATTGACTCCGTATATAACCAACTCATTCTTTTTAATATTATGAAGTTGATATGAGTTTAATATTTTTTTGTTTATCTTAAGCTAAGAGTAAAAATCAAATACAAACTGTTTTTCGATAAGAATTGTGAGAATCAAAGGGGTAAAAAAATTTTATTTTTTTTTTTTTAGAATTTTTTTTTCCAATATACTTAAACATACTTTCTAGATGAATAATACAAAAAAAAAAAATTTAGTGTAATTACGTCATTAAAGTAAATACACTAGTTTACACTAGAGTAATTATGTAATTACTCTACACGTAATTACTCTACACCAATTTTTTTTTTAGTTTTCAATACTATAATACATGTTTAACAATATGGGAAAAAAATTTCGAAAAAAAAAATAAAAAAAAAAATACTCTCCTTTGATTCTCACAGTTCTTACCGAAAAAACACTTTGTACCGGATCTTTCCCCCTTAAGCTAAGGCTATTCGGAGTGCCCTCGGGGAGTTGGGCCGGGGAGAATATGTGGCATCGGGGAGACATCAAAACACCCCCCCCCCCTGTTTTTTTTCGGGGAAAACGGTGAAAAATCCCCGTGTCCACCGAGTCTTTTGATTGGCCAAATTTTTTATTTTTTATTTTTAAATCAAACTTCTATTATCTATTAATATATATAAAAGAATTGAACATTGCTGACGTGGCGTGCAATGGTGCCTTCAAACTCTCCATGAAACTGCCACGTGACATCATAATTGAAATATTTTAGTGTTTTTGAATTATTTCCTTTTTAATTAAATTGAGTTATTTTAGGAAAAAAGAATTTAAAAATAAATTTAAAATTTTCTCTCTCATATTTCTTCCCATAATTTTTAAACGTTTATATTTTTTATACACGGAATTTTTTAAAGAAAAAAAATTACACCAAATTAACAAGCGTTTTATTATCTTTCCAATGAGTACCATAATGCTATATAAAAAACGGAGAAAAATCGACTATTTTTGTGGGCTTTCGTTCATACAGGAAAAAAACACACAAAGTGTTCATGTTTTTTCTTTTAAACCAGGTTCCTATCTACGATGTTGAAAATCAGCCCAATCGCCATGTTATCATTGGAATTTTACTAGTTATACTTCATCAAGAGAAGCTAGGAGAAAGAATCGCGCAACACTGCAACACATGGTGTCAGCTTATAGCAATGTTATATTTTTATTTATTTAATTACAAGAGTAATAATTATTACTATTAGTATTAGTATTATTACAATGGTTATATTTTTCAACCCCGGGACGCTCCCGAGAAGAATTGATAGTTGCTGGCGTGACGTTCAATGGTGGCCTCAACCATCTCTTGATTATGCCACGTGGCATAATGAGATGCAATGGTTACAACTTCCTACTTAAGTGTTTGTTTAGTTGATTAGGTTAGGAATTATAAGAGCCATTAGAATGTGAGAAATTAGAGAGATGTGATGAGTTTTTGAATAGTTGCAGCTTACATAAGTGATTCTTTATATGATTACTGATTAGGTTTTAGATTAGGGAATATGAGTTATTACTGATTAGAATACTATGAACATGCAATGATTGAGAGATTTTGTGATTAGTTAACTTGAGCCATTTGCAATAGGTTATCACGTAAAATTAGATTTTTCAACCCCGGGACTCTCCCGGGGTAATCAGCTAGTTTAATAATAAAAAAGAAGGGGGAAGAAGGGGAACACCATTTCCTTAGTTTGGGGGAGAAGAAAGGGGAAATGACGTGGCGCTGACGTGACACTTGGGGGAGTTGGGGAAATAGAGGGGCACACCATATAGTCTAAGACTATAAGGAGTGGAGGGGCGGGAAAGAAGGGGATGAAGCGCCATGTGGCACTTGTGGGACCCTTGTGGGGGGGAAAATAATTGTGGGGAGTGGAAGGAGGGAAGAGGGGGGGAAGGAAATAATATTATATTGTGTTAAAGTTAAAAAAAAATAAAAAAAAAACCTGACCAATAAGAAGCTGCCATGTGTCCCACACATCCCCCCACGCCGGTGAGCTTTCTCCCGCCCCTCCCCTTCACGCCACTTCCACGCTGCCTTGCGGCGGTGTTCCCCCCCCTTCCCGCCCCCTCTCCCGCCCCACTCCGCTTAGTCTAATATTTAGTTTGATAAGATATCAAGAAAAGTACAATTTGCGTCATTGTGGTCTAGGGGCGGGATCAACATGAGTTGTTACTATGGAAATTTGATCTACGAGTCCATGTGTTTCCTTTTTAATTAACAATCTTAGTCCATCCGTCAAATTGACGTTTGTTTCAACATCAAATATCGGTTGAAGTACGTACCCCTTTGCTCCAAACATCTCCACCACTCAAATTTCTCCTAATATTATCATGATATCCAAATACCACGTCCTCACTGGAATTCGATCTCGTCAACAAATCGAAAAAAGCGCATCTAGCCGAGTCTGTCAGATCCATAGAGACACAAATTGCACTGTGTTGCAGGATATTACAATTATATTTTTACCAAACAAATTCACTAGAAATAAAATTAATATAAAGTACTTGTTGTATTATCACATGTGCTTATAAAGATAAGGTCTTCGTTTCCTTTGATTTACTTTTTAAAGGTCCCTTTCAATTAATTTCACTAGAAATAAATTAATATAAAGTAGTTATACAACAATCTTTTTTTTGGAAGTATTGGGCTGTGATTAAATAATTATGATGGTGATGAAGCCAAGTTTTAAATGACCCTATCAAATAATTTCACTTTTAAGAGACCTATAATTTTTCTTTCACCCACAAATTAATTTACTTCTAAAAAGTTCTATTATCTGTTTATATCTTCCAAACTTTAAAAATTATCAGCCATTGTGTGTGCAAAATTATCAGCCATCGTGTGTGCAAGATTATAAATTAATAGAGTATAAATTTAGAATATTTCTATTGTAATTTAGGTAGATTATCTTGTAATTATTTTTGGTAATTCATTTTTCTTCAAATTTAAAGATTTGTATATATTATGATGAGATCAATAAGAAGAGGGCAAACATTGATCCATACTATTTTTCATGGTATCAAGAGCCTAATACCCTATTCTCCTTTCTTTCTTTCTAGTCGCCTACCTTCTTCCCTGTTCGATTTTTTTTCTCAGCCGATCCCTGTTCGATTTATTTTTTTAGCCGATCTCATCCTTCAATCGGCTATGGCATCTTACACCATTCACCCTGCAGTCACAGTCACAAACATCAAAAACTTTATCCCCCTAATTCTTGACTGTAAAGCCAAACACTACAATACGTGGGCCGAATTATTCATCATTTACTGCAAAGCTTATGATGTGTATGATCATCTTCAACCACGTGCCGCTACTACCTCCTCTTCCTCTACTGACAAAGACAAAGAACCAACCAAACCAACCCATCTTGAGTCTTAGGATCGCATAGATGCCATTGTTTTACAATGGATTTACGGTACCATCTCTCAGGATCTCGTCCACACCATCATGATAACCAACACCACAGCTTATGATGCGTGGTGTCGCCTTAAAAACCTTTTCCTTGATAACCAAGTTTCCCGCACAATCGCCCTACAAAATAAATTTTTTAACACCCGCCTAGAACAATTTCCCAATATGTCCAACTACTGTCAAACCATGAAACTTTTCTATGATCAATTAACCAGCCTTGGCTCGACCATCACAGAAAACCAACTTGTCCTACAAATTTTAACCGGCTTAACCGATCAATATGAGAGTATCTCTCTCATTCTTCAACAAACCCAACCCCTTCCCGACTTTTACAATACCCGTTCACGCCTTTGTCAAGTTGAAGACCACAAAAATATCCAAGCAAAACTCTCCTCTCAAACCGCCGGAACTGCCCTAAGTACCACTACTAACAACCCCTCTCGTTCCACACCCCAAAATTGAAACACCTATGACAGCCGGCCGCGTGGTCGAGGTCGTGGCAGAGGCCGCAGCCTACCCAATCTTGGTCGTGGCCGATCATCACAGCAGTACCCAACGGGCTTTTATTATTCGGCCCTTTTACTTCAAGCTAACTGGTTTTCGAACAACAAGCAACACTCCGCTTCTTATAATTGGGCCGCCCCTCCTCCCCCTTGCCCATACCCTTCGGCTGGTGCACATGGCCCATCTCAGACATCATCTTCTGGATCTGGAATTCTCGGCCCAAGATCATCAAGTTCAAACGCAACCCATTCGTATTCAGCCCAGTCATACTCACCAACCGATATAGCCCAGGCACTTTACAATTTGGCACTATATCACAATAATCCATCATAGACAATGGACACGGGCGCCTCAGGTACTATGTCTCCTCAATCTGACAAATTTCCGTCTATTTTTTATTCTAGCATTATTCGTAATATTATTGTTGGTAATGGTAAGACTATTCCATTACTTGGACAGGGTGACGTTACCTTAGCCCCACCTTTCCCACCCTTTAAGCTAAAAAATGTCCTATATGCACCCAACCTTGTTAAAAATTTAATATCCTTTCGCCGCTTTACAACTGATAACCAATTATCCATAGAATTTGATCCTTATGGTTTTACTGTAAAGGATCTCTAGACCAAAAAACCTATCATACGGTGCAATAGCTCGGGGGACCCTTACACTCTCAGCCCGTCCAACATCACCGACCTCAACACTGCGTCCACTTTTGCAGCTATTTCACAAGATACGTGGCATCAACGGCTTGGCCACCCAGGCCCAACTATTTTACAAACTTTGAAATCTAATAAATTTATTAAATGTGGTACTTTAGACAATAAAGTTTGTTCTGCTTGTATTTTTGGGAAACACACTCGTCTTCCTTTTTCTAATTCTAGTACAAGTACTTTTATGCCTTTTGATCTTGTGCACAGTGATGTTTGGACCTCTCCTATTATTAGTAATGTGGGTCATCGGTATTATGTGTTGTTCTTAGATGATTACACTAATTTCTATGGACTTACCCAATTGCCCACAAATCCGATGTTTTCACCATGTTTACCAAATTCACGACCTTTGTTCACACACAATTCGGGGCTAAAATAAAACAATTTCAATGTGACAATGATCGTGAATACGCAAATAACCAATTTCACACCTTTTGTAACCAACATGGGATGCAATTTCGCTTTTCTTGCCCACACACCTCATCACAAAATGGAAAAGTGGAGCGGAAGATTCAAACCATAAACAACCATGTCCGAACACTCTTAGCCCACTCCTTAATGCCAAACACTTACTGGTCACACGCCCTTGAAACCGCAACCTACCTCCACAATATCATCCCTAAAAAAATACATCACTTCCAAACACCCACCCAACGACTTTATAAATGCCTTCGAACATATGACCATCTTCGAGTGTTCGGTTGCCTATGCTACCCACTTATCCCACACATCACCATTCATAAATTAGAATTCCGCTCCACCCCATGCGTCTTCCTTGGTTACCCACCAAACCACCGCGGCTACAAATGTTTAGACCTCAAAACAAATAAAATTACCATTAACTGTCACGTCCTCTTTGATAAAACCATTTTTCCTTTTGCCAAAAAGCCAAAACCCACCCTCCAAAATTATAAATTCCTTGATGACCCCATCCACCCTCAATTAATGTTCCCAGCCCAATCCCGTCCTACAACCCCTACTCCACCTACACCCAATCCCATCGGCCCAAAAATAACACAAGTCCTAGGCCTAATTGATGCTACCTCACCTCATCCTCCCAATAGCCCACCATCGGACCCACTTAATTATTCGACCGGCCCATCAAACTAGACTTCCTCACCAGCCGCCTTTCCACCTCAGACTACACCATCATCACCTGGTTCCCTTATTCACCCACAACCGTCCTCACCTGTCCTATCACCAAGTACTATACCCGTACCACCACCCCCACCCCCACCCGAATAATGCGAACTCGAGCTATGTTAGGCATCACCAAACTAAAACAAATATTTAACCTTTCCACCTCTACCATTGTTCCAATCCCCAAAATACCCCATGAGGCCCTGCCCAAACCAGAGTGGTACGATGCCATAGCTAACGAGTTTAATGCTTTAATTAGAAACAAGACTTGGGAACTTATCCCGAGACAGGTATATATGCATGTGATTCCTAGTATATGGCTTTTTCGCCATAAATACAAGTCTGATGGCACGTTGGAACTGTAACATTCGCCTTAAATAACTGTACGTTACGATAAAAACGACAAGTTTTATTACTACTTACATTTAATTATTTCGTGGCATTTTGAAACCTAATACAATGATAATTATTTATATATATATATGTGTGTGTGTGTGTGTAATAATAATAATAATAATAATAATAATAATAATATTTCAGTTTTTATAAAAAAAAAATATATATATATACACATACTAATTTCTACGGCCCACTCCTCAAAATTTATTTTTTTCTTTTGTTGTTTCAAAGCCCAGGCCCAAACATGAACCGGCCCATCTGTCTGTCCTCCATCCCTCGCTGTTAAAACACAACAAAAAATATTTGTCCCCGCTGAGACTCGAACCCGAGTCACACCCCACAACACACACGCGCCCAAACCACTGCTCCACACCCTTGCTTTGCTTTAAACCTAGCAAATAATATATATAACACCACATTTAACTTTCCTTTTTCCTTTCCCTGATCCACTGTTAGCGCGCAGCAGCAGAATGGTGTGAGTTTTCCAATTATAACCAATCCATTTGCTTAATTAACGCGAAATTTATCTTGGTTTGACTTGGAATCGCAATTATCGGCCTACAAAGACTCATTAACGCGTTGATTTTCATCCAATTAACACCAAAATTATCAAGAACACGCGTTTGACAATAAATCGTGGTCAACCTTCCAATTAACCAAACCCATTGAACCTCAGTATAAATAGATGATCTGCGAACCTTGTATACTCGCTCACAAACTCTCTCTCAACCTCCAATTCTCTCTGTAATACTCTAATTATTATAATCACGTTCGTCGTTTGACTTTTGCCTTGACCCGGCTATTATCACCAATTCAACACTGTGAGTTCGATTAATTGTGTGGGTTTTATTCATCGGCCATCACACATCAATAGCCCTATGGTTAATCAGGCTATTGATGTGTGATTTACCCGATTGCAAATTCTAGGGCTCGTTCATTTGGATTTGGGGATAAACTTGATTTCGCGTGTGTATTTAATTAATTTTAAACAAGAAACATCACAACCACCGGCCTAGGCCAAGTGGTTGTGACCATGGTCCACCACAGAGGTTACCCGGGTTCGAGTCCCGGCTCTGACCGTTTTTGTTCTTTCCTTTTCTTTTTTTTTTACAACAATTATATATATATATATATATATTAAACCCTTTAATCTTTTAAATTCATTTTAAAATATCAAAACTATTTTATAAATTCTAAAAAAAATATATTTGTTTAATCTGAGATAAAAGTCTTATTTACAATTTTTATTTTTCAGAAATTCATTTATTTAATATTTATAATAATTAAATCATTTTTATACTATTATATTTGTAAAAATCCATTTATATATCAAAACAATTTTATTAATTTCCACAAAAATTATCCTATGTTTGTACAATGGTAAACTTTACTGAAATGATTTTTAATTCAGAAAAATCATTTATTTAATATTTTTAATCAATTTTTGTTAGTTTTAATCATAATTAAATCATAATAAATCCAATTTTTAGTATTTTTACACCAAAATTTTATACAAATTATTTCTGATCATTTAGAACAGAAATATAATTTTTAAACTGATAATTATTTAAATTTAGTAATTTTTAATTATTAAAGTTAAAGTTTGACAATTTGTAATAAATAGATTTAATAATCTATTTTAAAGAAAATAATTTTATAAAAATTATTTTTATACTTTAAACACATTCTTGTGACCATCCTAGATTTAACATTTATAAAAAGATTTTTAGTTATTTATTTACTAAATTTCTCTCAATTGGCGAATATTTTTTTTATATTTTTCAAACGAGCATTTATCCCCAATTCGAAGCCCTAGAACTTATACATTTGTAGACTTGATAGACTTAGACATATTTATTACCTCATTTTAGGGTGATACTTGATACATTTGGTCAACACATTTCTCAACAGATATAACATTTTACCAAGGTGAGTTTTACATAGCCCCTTTTCTATTTATCACCGTTTTTGGGGTGAAACATGTTACAACATCATTTATGCAATTCAATCATCAATGTGTCTATGTGTTTTCTATGTTGCATTATGTCTTGAGCATGATTAGAGTAAGCACCATTCTAGCATAATCATTAACTCCGTACAAGCCGGCGGTAAACATTGATAGATCTATTGGACTGACAATCCCACCCGGATACGTGCCTCCTACAAAGGTAGCGTGGGTGTTTGTTATCGTATAACATATTCAATTGGACCATGAGCGTATGGTATGTATCATATTATAACAGTCATCAGGGTTGATTATGCACTCGATTTATTTCTAGTATGTTCTCACATATGGACTAGATTGACATGACACATGAATTGCACATCATTTTTATCCAATTATCAAAAACCTATGTAATTCTCACCAACTTTTGTTGACCCAAAACCTTTTCAACTTAACATGTTTCAGGTTCTATTTGCTTGAAGATTTGAATTGATGCTTGAAGATATGTGTATAGTTTTATTCAATTTGATGTACAAATCCTAGAACAATTGTATGTAATTCATTTAAATCATTTAATGAAATCTATTATTTACCATGAGCTATTGAACAATCATCAATACGTGACATCCCGATGTTTCCGCCATCGGTTGGGGTGTTACAGATTGGTATCAGAGCCATGGTTATAGGTAATTAGGTTATTAGAAAAAAAATAATCTAGTCTATAACCATAGGATATAACCAGTACTTGCTTCTTTTACTTGCTATTCTCTATCTCCCTCCTACTTCTTATCCCTACTTTCATTCCTACAAGAAAGTTGCTCTCCATCAGTGGATCTACTCTTAGACTAATAGGACGAATTCCTCAGGTTTAACCTGAACCACCTTGAGATCTCGTCGAAGTTCTAGATTTTAATAGCGAACACGTGCAATCTGGAAGGGTGAACGCCTGTATTCTGAGTCTTCTGTCTAGGCTGGCATTGCGCATATATCCCAATCAGACGAGGGACCCGGATGCCTACCTGGGAATTCTCGGGATGAGTGTTCACTTATAGGCTAAAGCATGTCTTCATATGTTATTAGAATTGAGAGTCTTTGATAAGTCAACGTTTTCGTTTATTCGTTTTAATTAATGAATAAATGATTACATTCCTTATATCACCTCATTCATTTCATGCCACATTGAACCTTCATTGTGTCCCTTACGGATCATGTCTCCACGTCGTAGCACTCGCAATAACAGTGGTGAAAACCAAGAGGAAAGTAACAACAACCACAACACCAACCACGACAACAACAAAAACAACAAAGGTGTTGATGCCCGACTGGCTACGATTATCCACAACCCTGCTCAGGTTACTAATCCTAATCGTCCTGGTAATTTCAACTATGGTCAATGCTATGAATGTGGAAACCCAAATCACTTCCGTAACCGATGCCCTAAACTAAACAGAGATCAAGACCCTCCAGCTACTTAGCAGCAAGTCCCACCATTTAAATGTTGTCCACCTTTAATTCTATGTATTGACACTTTTTGGATTCAAGTATTATCATAACATCTGTGTGCATGCTTGTTTTAATGTGAACTAATTGCTATATCTATAGTCATACTTGCTTACTTGTACAACAATTAGTTGACTACAAAACAACCTACTTAACGATTGGTAGAGGTCATCATGTCTTTCCAACCGTCGGGAGAGGCCCTACAACCTGCTCAACGACTGGTGGAGACTATCAGACCTACTCAACAATCGGTAAAGTCATAAAAGGGCACAAAACCCTAATGTAAGGTAAATTGGTAATTACGGTCCGGAACGTAATCATGAATTTACAGGTACGTTAAGGTAGTGTGAAATTTTATCAAGGTTTTCGGTGGTCGACCAATTTTAAACCTGTGCCTTTCTTTAACTTCGGGACGAAGTTCCTAAAAGTAGGGGAGACTGTAACATTCGCCTTAAATAACTGTACGTTACGATAAAAACGACAAGTTTTATTACTACTTACATTTAATTATTTCGTGGCATTTTGAAACCTAATACAATGATAATTATTTATATATATATATATGTGTGTGTGTGTGTAATAATAATAATAATAATAATAATAATAATAATAATAATAATAATAATATTTCAGTTTTTATAAAAAAAATATATATATATACACATACTAATTTCTGCGGCCCACTCCTCAAAATTTATTTTTTTCTTTTGTTGTTTCGAAGCCCAGGCCCAAACATGAACCGGCCCATCTGTCTGTCCTCCATCCCTCGCTGTTAAAACACAACAAAAAATATTTGTCCCCGCTGAGACTCGAACCCGAGTCACACCCCACAACACACACGCGCCCAAACCACTGCTCCACACCCTTGCTTTGCTTTAAACCTAGCAAATAATATATATAACACCACATTCAACTTTCCTTTTTCCTTTCCCTGATCCACTGTTAGCGCGCAGCAGCAGAATGGTGTGAGTTTTCCAATTATAACCAATCCATTTGCTTAATTAACGCGAAATTTATCTTGGTTTGACTTGGAATCGCAATTATCGGCCTACAAAGACTCATTAACGCGTTGATTTTCATCCAATTAACACCAAAATTATCATGAACACGCGTTTGACAATAAATCGTGGTCAACCATCCAATTAACCAAACCCATTGAACCTCAGTATAAATAGATGATCTGCGAACCTTGTATACTCGCTCACAACTCTCTCTCAACCTCCAATTCTCTCTGTAATACTCTAATTATTATAATCACGTTCGTCGTTTGACTTTTGCCTTGACCCGGCTATTATCACCAATTCAACACTGTGAGTTCGATTAATTGTGTGGGTTTTATTCATCGGCCATCACACATCAATAGCCCTATGGTTAATCAGGCTATTGATGTGTGATTTACCCGATTGCAAATTCTAGGGCTCGTTCATTTGGATTTGGGGATAAACTTGATTTCGCGTGTGTATTTAATTAATTTTAAACAAGAAACATCACAACCACCGGCCTAGGCCAAGTGGTTGTGACCATGGTCCACCACAGAGGTTACCCGGGTTCGAGTCCCGGCTCTGACCGTTTTTGTTCTTTCCTTTTCTTTTTTTTTTTACAACAATTATATATATATATATATATTAAACCTTTTAATCTTTTAAATTCATTTTAAAATATCAAAACTATTTTATAAATTCTAAAAAAATTATATTTGTTTAATCTGAGATAAAAGTCTTATTTACAATTTTTTATTTTTCAGAAATTCATTTATTTAATATTTATAATAATTAAATCATTTTTATACTATTATATTTGTAAAAATCCATTTATATATCAAAACAATTTTATTAATTTCCACAAAAATTATCCTATGTTTGTACAATGGTAAACTTTACTGAAATGATTTTTAATTCAGAAAAATCATTTATTTAATATTTTTAATCAATTTTTGTTAGTTTTAATCATAATTAAATCATAATAAATCCAATTTTTAGTATTTTTACACCAAAATTTTATACAAATTATTTCTGATCATTTAGAACAGAAATATAATTTTTAAACTGATAATTATTTAATTTTAGTAATTTTTAATTATTAAAGTTAAAGTTTGACAATTTGTAATAAATAGATTTACTAATCTATTTTAAAGAAAATAATTTTATAAAAATTATTTTTATACTTTAAACACATTCTTGTGACCATCCTAGATTTAACATTTATAAAAAGATTTTTAGTTATTTATTTACTAAATTTCTCTCAATTGGCGAATATTTTTTTTATATTTTTCAAACGAGCATTTATCCCCAATTCGAAGCCCTAGAACTTATACATTTGTAGACTTGATAGACTTAGACATATTTATTACCTCATTTTAGGGTGATACTTGATACATTTGGTCAACACATTTCTCAACAGATATAACATTTTACCAAGGTGAGTTTTACATAGCCCCTTTTCTATTTATCACCATTTTTGGGGTGAAACATGTTACAACATCATTTATGCAATTCAATCATCAATGTGTCTATGTGTTTTCTATGTTGCATTATGTCTTGAGCATGATTAGAGTAAGCACCATTCTAGCATAATCATTAACTCCGTACAAGCCGGCGGTAAACATTGATAGATCTATTGGACTGACAATCCCACCCGGATACGTGCCTCCTACAAAGGTAGCGTGGGTGTTTGTTATCGTATAACATATTCAATTGGACCATGAGCGTATGGTATGTATCATATGATAACAGTCATCAGGGTTGATTATGCACTCGATTTATTTCTAGTATGTTCTCACATATGGACTAGATTGACATGACACATGAATTGCACATCATTTTTATCCAATTATCAAAAACCTATGTAATTCTCACCAACTTTTGTTGACCCAAAACCTTTTCAACTTAACATGTTTCAGGTTCTATTTGCTTGAAGATTTGAATTGATGCTTGAAGATATGTGTATAGTTTTATTCAATTTGATGTACAAATCCTAGAACAATTGTATGTAATTCATTTAAATCATTTAATGAAATCTATTATTTACCATGAGCTATTGAACAATCATCAATACGTGACATCCCGATGTTTCCGCCATCGGTTGGGGTGTTACAGGAACGTTATAAGGCTTGGTTGGTATGTGATGGTAGAAATCAAGAGGTCGGTATTGGACTATGGAGAAAGTTTCAGTCCTATGGTTAAACCCGCCACAATACGTAGTGTTTTACCCTTAGCCCTTTCATAGTCATGGTCAATTCATTAGCTGGACGTCACCAATGCCTTCTTGCATGGTAACTTATCGGAGACGATTTACATGTACTAGCCTATGGGTTTTCGCCACTGAGATTATCCTAATCATGTATGCCATCTTAGGAAATCTCTTTATGGCCTCAAACAAGCTCCTCGTACTTGGTACCAAAGATTCACCGATTTTGTGCTCTCTATTGGCTTTATTAAGAACAAGTGTGATAATTCTCTATTTACTTTTCACCAAGGGGTGACATTGCTTACCTCCTCATCTATGTGAATGACATCATTCTCACATCCTGCATAGATTCCCTACGTGTGCGACTTATTCGCAGCATCGTGGCTGAATTTGCTATGAAAGATCTTGGACCTCTCACCTACTTCTTAGGTATCTAGGTTTCCCATTCTACTGCCGGCATGTTCTTATCACAACAATCTTATGCCTTGGATATCATCTTGCGTGCTGGTATGGATTCATGAAATCCAGTCGCAACACCGGTTGATATTAAACCAAAGCTTAGTGCCACATCTAGTTCGCCATTTAACAATCGAACTCTAAACAGAAGCCTTGCAGGTGCTCCCCAGTACATCACGTTCACCAGACTAGACATAAGCTATGCAGTTCAACAAATTTGTATGCATATGCATGACCCAAAGACTGACCATTGGAATGCATTGAAACGCATCATTCGGTATGTCAAAGGCACGGCTAATTATGGGCTTACGCTTTCTACCTCTTCGGATATATCTTTACGTGCCTACATAGATGCAAACTGGGCAGGCTGTCCTGACACGCGTCGGTCTACTTCGGGTTATTGCGTGTACATGGGGTCGAATCTACTATCCCGGCCCTCGAAACGTCAATCTACTATATCCCGCTCGAGCGCCGAGGCGGAATATCGAGCCGTTGCCAACGTTGTTGCTGAAGTTTGTTGGATCCGGAATCTTCTACTTGAACTGCATCGCCCGGTCAAATCTGCTACTCTTGTTTATTGTGATAATATCAGTGCCATTTATTTGTGTGGTAACCCGGTACAACATCAACGTACTAAACATATTGGGTTGGATAATCACTTTGTTCGGGAGCATGTACATAGAGGAACAGTTCAAATTCTACATACTCCGACAAGATTTCAAATTGTGGACATATTCATCAAAGGCCTCCCAAGAGTGTTGTTCGACGATTTTTGTTCCAGTCTCAACATACGGAAAACTCCCGTTTTGACTGCGGGGATGTAATAGAATATAAATCTAGAATATTCCTAATGTAATTTAGGGAGATTATCTTGTAATTATTTTTAGTAATTCCTTTCTCCCCAAGTTTAGGGATTTGTATATATTATGATGAGATCAATGAGAAGAGGGCAATCATTGATCCATACTATTCTTCATAAATCATGTTATTTTCTAAATCAGTGGTACATATAGTATTTGGATTGGGAAAATTACAAGATTAGACATTGTTTATAAAAAAGTTTCAAAGTAGACATAGTTTTCACCTTTTCAATACTGAACAAGTCAATTAGGTGGTGTTTGTTTATTTTGTCAGAAGTGCTTCTGATCACTTCCGTTTGCGCCGTGGGATTAAACACACGCTAAAGAAATAGAAAGAGATGTGAGTTACCTGTAGGGATTTCAAACATAGAGATTCCTCATTTCATCAAAATAATCATACAGAACATTCATGAAATCAATATGTATCGAGTAGGATTTGTAAGGAAAAGCCCTAAATTTATGACCACCATTTTTTTCCATTAGATGATGCCAACCCTTTGGACGGTTGTTATTCCAAACGCTTCAATTGAAACATTCATTCAACAATTAAAATTTCCCATTCCTAAAATAAAGTGAACGAGTTTAAAAAAATAGGGAAATTGGATTTTAACACCCTGAACTATTGACAATTGGCCGCTGGCGCACTAAACTACAAAATTGAACAACACCACACTGTACTTTCAACTTATTGGCCTGTATCACCCTCAGACTAACCATGGTTAATTTTTGCTGACGTGGCATGGTGACGTGTCCATTTTGCTGACGTGGCATGGTGATGTGTCCATTTTGCTGACGTGGCATGGGGAATTGGATTTTAACACCCTAAACTATTGATTATTGGCCACTTACGCACTAAACTACAAAATTGATGGATTTGAGCTTGGTTCAAGAGTTTCAAGTCATCATCTTTGTCTTCTATAGTTCGATTATTTGTATTGTTCGGTCATTAGGTTCTTTGTATCATTGGACCAAGATCCATCTTTGTGGTGAATCATTTTGGACAATAATCACATTTGAAGATATTTTGTTTGTGTTTGATTTGTTAACCATTTATATGTGTATGTTAACAAAATGATTCACCACAAAGATATAAATGGTTAACAAATCAAACTTGTTAACCATTTATATGTGTATGTTAACAAAATGATTCACCACAAACCAAATCAAACACAATCAGACTTGAAACTCTTGAACCAAGCTCAAATCTATCAATTTTGTAGTTTAGTGCGTCAGCGGCCAATAATCAATAGTTCAGGGTGTTAAAATCCAATTCCCCATGCCACGTCAGCAAAAATGGACATGTCACCATGCCATGTCAGCAAAAATAGACACGTCACCATGCCACGTTAGCGAAAATTAACCATGGTTAGTCTGAGGGTGGTACAGGCCAATAAGTTGAAAGTACAGTGCGGTGTTGTTCAATTTTGTAGTTCAGTGCGTCAGCGACCAATTGTCAATAGTTCAGGGTGTTAAAATCCAATTTCCCTAAAAAATATTTTGAACTATTATAATTTGTTCTTTTGGTACAATAATATAAATCATGGTTGAGCATCATTATCATTCCAATGTATGGCGTCATAGGCCATCACTAATCAATGCTATAGTCCTTTCGACCTATGTATTAATCTAAATGTTTGGACCAATTGATTGAATTTCATAGATGAGTTAAAAGTTTTAATTTACAAACATATTTTTAATTGATGTACAAATTTGACATGATGTTCTATTAATATAAAACATGAAAGTTCAGCAGCCACAACCTTTATCTTGCAGCAAAGTGTCATTATCATCATATTAGTCCATCATAGTGTTCATTAACATTGGTAATGACATGGTTTTATAAGCCTTTATGAGTATGATGATGTTTTGTATAAGGAACGTGTTATAAACCATAAAGTTTGCTATTTTATTTGATTAAAATTTCAGGTGATTATTATGAAGAAGAATTAGCAGCAGGAGCATATGAATCAATGTCATTTTTATCCCTGCCGCATCGCACGGGATAACAATTGTCAAAGTATCGTTGCTTGAATCAAATAGTGATGATTCGGATCTTTGGTTGCTGTAACGGTCGTGAATGTTGTCGGCAATATTTCCAAACAAAAGTAGCAAAGAACAATTTGAACTAATGAATCTAAGAGATAACATCTACGGAGAATGATCTACTCATAATGGGGACGCCACAAAATGAGACACTAATGATGGTTATATGGGTGAGGCAACAATTAGTTATTGTTGTGACTTAAAGACCCTTGATGATCATAACTATCAGTGAGGTGAATTGGTCTTTGGTTTATGATTAATCTTTCCAATCCCTTTATTGATGACATAATTGAAATTCATATAATTAAAAGATCTGTTAAGGGTTACCAAAAGGTTTGGGAAAAATGTATTTTCTCTTACTTAAAAAATTACAACTTAATGAAGCTTAAAGAATAAACCATGTTATAATATATATTCCTTTTGTTACTATGTGTAGTTACAAAACGTTGCAAAGGCTTAAATGAAACTTTTCATCATAACAACAATTTGCAAAACATCATCATTCTTATTATTACCATTTTTATAGTATATAAATAAATATTAAATTAAGTTCTTTTAAAAATTTACGTAATAATTTAACAAAGGCTTAAATGAAACTTTTAATCGAAATACCAAAAGTTCACATAATAATTTGATATTTATTGTTTTTCTAATTTTCATATATTACAATTTATTTAATTGTATTTATCAGTTTAATATTCATGTAGTCAGAATGTACCAACATGGATGGCTTCCATGTTATTGTTACAAAACCAAATACATTAACTTTCCTTGTATTCGTTTACATTTATTACGAGTAAAAGTTACTATAATTCCCTATATATGTTGTCTTCATCATGTCATGTACAAAGAACAAAAGATAAACAAGATAACAAAACAACAATAATAAATACACGACAATACTAAATGTATGTAAAGCTATATACATTGCTTATCTAGGTTTAGATTACCAAATAAAAGTCATATTTTATTTATATAAAGAAATGTTTAGAATGTCCATCAGTTTTACTATATCTAATATTGGTATATCTTATTAACGTAGTTTAAAGCAACTTTAACCCTCATTACTCTTAAATGTTTTTAATAAATAAAGAATTACCAGACTTGCTTTGTCGAAACCCCTGTAATGTAACAAAATCTGTGAATCGCTGGTACCACGCCCGGGGTACCTGTTTCAACCTATAAAGGGATTTTCGAAGGCGACAGACATGATCTGGAAAGTCCCAGTGTCGAAATCCCATAGGTTGATGCATGTATCCTGTTTCTTCCAATTTTTCCATGAAGAAAGGCATTAGTAACGTCCAATTAATTAATTGGCCAGGACTTGGAAAGAGCCAAAGAAAGAACCAGTCGTATGGTTGACGGTTTGACAACTGGGCTAAATGTTTCTCCACAGTCAATTCCCGTCTGTTGTTTACGACCATCACACACCAGTCATGCTTTATAACGCTCCAAAGTGTCGTCCGACCTGGATTTATGTTTAAATAAACCACAAGCTATGAATAATATTCATTTCCGGGGTCCTAGGTACAAGCTCCCAGGTCTTGTTTTTAATAAGTGCACTAAATTCATTGGACATGGCATTATACCATTCGGGAGAGGACAAGGCAACCTGAGGGTTTTTGGGAATAGGGACGATGGTGGTGGTATGTAGGTTCAAAGGGTGTTTGGGCTTCACGATACCACTCATGGATCGTGTGTGAGGTTGGGTAGTAGGCGGAGGGGGGGGGGGGGGACAGCGGGTTGGGTCGCTGTTGTGGAAGGAACATGGGATGGGCTGGGCTGGGGTTCGGAAGTTGGGCCGTGGAGGTGGAAGGGATTTGGGCCGATGTGTTAGAGTGTGGCGGGTGGAGGTGAGAAGTAGAAGATTGGGCCGAGTGTGAATTAAATGGAGCGGGTGGGCCTGAGGTGTTCGTTGGGCCAGGATGGTTGGGAGGTGGGCTGGGAATATTAGAAGAGGGTGATGATGGGACGTGGGGATTGAACATAGGAGTGTCAGACGAATCGGTAGGTGGCGAGGGGGAGTTGTGTGATTTTTGTAGATGTTCCCACACAAGGGGGTGGATGGTGGGGTTGAGGAATTCATAGGAGGGTGGTTTGGTGGGGGATTGTATAGTGTAGGGAAAAATGGATTCTTCAAAATGTACGTGTCTAGAGATGATTAGTTGGTGTGTGGTGAGGTCAAGACACTTCTACCCACGATGGTTCACAGGGTAGCCAAGGAAGACAAAAGGGTGGGAACGATAATTGAGTTTGTGAATGGTGGTGGATGGGTTTAGGGGGTAACAAAGGAACCCGAAGACACGAAGATGATCGTATTCAGGGATGCAATTGTAAAGGAGGGAAGTTGGGGATTTAAAGTTGAGTAGTTTGCTAGGTAGGATGTTTAGGAGGTAGGTGGCGGTTTCAAGGGCATGGTGCCACATGTTAGGGGGTAATGAGGCTTGAGCAAGAAGGGTGCGAATCATGTTATTGATTGTGCGGATTTTGCGTTCCGCTTTGCCATTTTGGGAAGAGGTATAGGGACAAGAGAAACGGAATTGCATGCCGTTATGATGACAAAAATTATAAAAATTGTGTTTGGCATATTCTTTCCCATTATCACATTGAAATTGTTTGATTTTACAATGAAACTGGGTGTTAATGAGATTGTGAAGGGTGGTAAAGGTGTTAAAAACCTGTGACTTATTGGAAAGTGGGAAAGTCCACAAAAAATTGGTGAAATCATCAACAAACAATATGTAATATTTTGTGGCCACCTGTACTAAGAACAGGGGAGGTCCATAAATCACTATGAATAATGTCAAAAACAAAGTGGGTAACATTGAGAGAATCATAGAAAGGCAATCTAACACTTTTTCCAAAAATGCAAGGTTCACAATGAGTTTTATTAAATTTGCCATAATCAATAAAAGAGGATAATTTTAATGACTGTAATAAAGTAGTGCCAGGATGACCCAATCTTTGATGCCAGCGATCTTGAGAAACAGCAACGAAGGTGGTTGGTTGGGAGGACTTGAGTGGGAGAGGTTCAGTCAGTGGGTAAAGATCGCCAGTGCTATTGCATCGTAGGATAGGAGCCCGAGTTTTAAGATCCTTCACAAGAAAGTCAAAAGTGTCAAATTCAATAGACACTAAATTATCAGTGGTAAGACGACGGACAGAGATAAGGTTCTTGATAATATTGGGGGCAAACAGTACATCATTAAGTTTAAGGGGGGGGGGGGGGTAAGGTGGTGGAAGGACTTGGTTGCTTTGGGCCAATACCATGATGGTCGTACCATTACCAACTATAATAAATTTATTAGTGCATTTATTGAAAGTAGACGGAGAGTATTTACCTTGGGCATTGGCGGAATGAGAAGAAGCACTGGTGTCCATCACACCATGATCCGGCGGGTTGAGAGCGAGTGAATAAAGTGCTTGTTCAATGTCGGTCGGGGAGTAAGCAGCATAGTTGACTTGATCCGGACGTGGGCCGAGTATACCTTGAGAGTTGTTATTGTTGGGC
Organism: Ambrosia x helenae; assembly: GCA_030844895.1. Taxonomy (NCBI): domain Eukaryota; kingdom Viridiplantae; phylum Streptophyta; class Magnoliopsida; order Asterales; family Asteraceae; genus Ambrosia; species Ambrosia x helenae. The sequence continues at coordinate 95,694,691 of CM061229.1, forward strand.
CGCGATGGGTAGGGACAAGGAGGTTGGGTTTGATTGGATTGGGCCGAATGGGATTGGTTTAATGTTGTGGCCCACTGTGCGGCAGTCCATGAATGTGGAAAAACAATATATGGATGGGTGTTGTTAATGGGCTGTGAGGACTGATTTCGGCCACGACTGTTGGTGGGCTGGGTCTACCGGCGGCCACGAGTGGGCCTGGTTTTCATGTTGGTTTGGGTTTGGGCTTGGGGTGGGTTTTGGTTTGTGTTTGAGGTGGTAGTGGGCCTGGTTTTCGCGTGACGTTTCTTTTTAGTTTCCTCTTGGGTCAAGCGAGACCGGACATCACGGAAATCAGGGAGAGGGTTTTGGTTTTGGAGCACAGTAGAGATGCTGTCATATGATTTGGTTAGGCCCGTGAGTACTTTAAGCACAAGCATTCGATTGTCAACCGGAGAGCCGACACTCGCAAGCTGATCAGCCAAATGCTTGGCCTGTTGACAGTATTCATCCATGGATGAAAAATTCTCAAGGTATAGGTTGGCGAACTCCTGGCCAAGGAAAATAGCTCTAGTATTTTGATTGTCATTAAACTCGCTCTCAACCGCAATCCAGGCCTCGTAGGCCGTCTGACCGGGTTGTAGAATAATATGAAGAAGAGGCTGGGAAATAGTGGCATAAATCCACTGTAAGACGACGACGTCTAGGTGTGACCAGAGGGATTCAAAAGCAAGGGCCGCCGCCTCTGCTTTGGCGGCAGAGACGGGGTCAGAGGGGGCAGGGGGAGGGGTTACATGTGGCTTAGGGGCAAGATGATGTTGCACATATTGATGAAGAATGATTACCATGGGGAAAAATAAATACACCAACGTATATTATCCAAAACTATATAACATCATGTACTGCACATATTGATGAAGAATGATTACTATGGGGAAAAATAAATACTTTACTAAAATAATGAGATTATAAAGGAAACTAATTAAACATGTGTTATTAATACTCAATATACAATTACCACATTGCCCTTTGATTTAATTAAATATTTAATTAATGTTTTACTTATTTACAATCATGCCATTAGAAATCAATAGCTAAGATTGGTTCCTATGATTGCTACTTAAGGTATGGTTCCTATTTGAACCCTACCCTATATATATAATCTAACTTATATTCCAATAAGATGTTCTGAAGGGCATTAATGAAACATGATGAAGGACATGTGCTCGTAATACTTCCAAAAAGAAGCCAATACCAATCTTTAGTCAAAAAAAGTTATTTAATCAATATGGACACCTCAAAACAAGAATTCTTGTTTTCTAAATCACATGTGATAGATAAAAGGTCAACACATGCTTGGTTTTAAAGAAAATGATGTATCTTGACTAAGAAAATGATATGGTGGATTCTATTTAGAACATAAGTAATGGTTCATATTTTTTAGGGGGTATTTTTCACCACCTTATTTTTATAATGCCCTTTAAAAAAATGTGTAATGGTTAAAGCCACTTAATGCCCTTTTTAGTTATTACTTTCCATATTTTTTATCCTATTTGGGCATTATACTAGAAATGCCCCACCCTCATAATGCCCATATAATGCTCAAGGAGATGGTGTTGGGGGCATTATCATGCTTATCCATGATCCTTAATTTCCTATATCTGGTTCTCAGTTTTTTTTTTTTGTTTTTTGTTTTTATTTTTAACGGCCAACAAATGTTTCTGCCCGACAACTCAGGGGAGTCCCCACACTATGGACATACCCCCACGACCAACCCAATGGAGGGCCCATACGTACCTCGGACGGCTGGCGTAGTCAGGCCCGCCCATGCATTTCCCGAAACCGGGGAAAACCCGGGCGAAATCAGGATTCGAACTCGTGACCATAGGCCAGGAGTCATCCATCATTTCTCATTATGTCCCTCGTGAGAATCGAACCCTGGACCCCCCAAGAGGGATCCCCGATCCATTCACCAACTAAGTGCGCTGCCCGTGAATTACGGTTCTCAGTTTTTATTTGTTCTTCAATTGTTTGCTAATATATTATAGGAACCCTGGATGGGTAATAAATAATAGAATAAATATATACTACTTATACCATCAAGTAATCTATACATATAATAAACCAAAGCCATTTTAATGACATGACATTTAAAGAGACATTCTATTCCTTGAGTGTGTCATGTGTCATCCCATGTGGCATTGAGATATTTTAGGAAAAAAAAATAATTTAAAAACAAAATTGGATTTTTCACCCTCATGTTTCCTCCCATAATTTTTAAACGTTAATATCTTTAATATACGAGATTTTTTTAAAAAAAAATTACACCAAATTAACGAGTGTTTTATTATCTTTCCAACGAGTACCATAGTGCTATATAAAAAACGGAGAAATTTTTTTGTACGGTTTGTTCATACAGGAAAAAAAACACAAAGTGTTCAGGTAAATCATTAATCATGTATAGACAAGTCACTAATTATGTTTAAATCAATAAATATGAAGTATGTTAGAGTTGTATATTTGTTTAGTTTTTAGAATATGTGTTAATATTAGAGTTACATTAAAGTTTCACATTATTTTAGGTTAGGTGTTAGCATTAGAGTTGTACATTGTTAATTTCTTTTAGGTTAGATATTAATATTAAAGTTATACATCAGTCTATTTCATATGTAAAATTGATGTATCATATTAAATTTCTCAACTCGGGACGCTCCCGGGGAATAATCTAGTCTTCACATATATTTTTTTTTGAATTTAAGTAATGCAATTGAATGAAATAAATAGTTAAGACTTGGTATCACGATTTTTGATATTTTTAAAATTTAAAACAAAGCATTCAATCTAACGAAAACATATTCAAAGCGAACTAGCATGCAGAAGTTAGTTAGGTTTTTTTTTTTGAACGGCAAATTTCTTCTCCTTGTGGGACTTGAACCCATGACCTCCCCTTTAGGTGTTCCTAGAAGTTAGTTAGGTGCAACATACATATGATTTCCTTAGGTTTAAATTCCAAAAAATATCCAGTCGTGGTTAATGCTTATAACTGAAGGCTAATGAGTAATGACTCACATGACTTGCTTATTGTCACACAATCAATAAGTTAAGCACCAAACAATATTGATACAGACATTTGATAGATAGCAACCTTTATTTATCAAACTTGATATATTTAGCAAAAACCCTTGCGATAAGAATAATAAGTGTTCTCAATCACCAATTGCAAGAAGGTCCAACATGTCGACGTCTTCTATGGGGAAGGCGAACAAACTGTTTTGGTCAGTATCTACATGCTTGACAACATCTAAACCATCCTCCTGCGCTAAGAACCCATCGAAAGGCCACCCAACTTCATCATGAATTTCATTGTCCCGGTCATCAAATAACTCGTCCAAATACTCGTTAATCTTGTCAACAGATAATGTGGGTGACGGGACTACATCTGGTGAAATGTTAAACAAATTTTTACTATTGTCGATATTTGATGATGTTGTCAAGTTATGGGTAGCATGTGATTGTATGTTTGAGCACAAATTTAAAGATTTGGAAATGGTCCGTGGTTGAGGCTTAATAATTGTGACCATGGTGTGCTTTGACGGTTCACCATCATTATGTTTTTCCTTTGATTTTTTCAGATGTGATTTAAGATGTGTGTTCCAATAGTTTTTCACATCATTAGCAGTTCTTCCTGGTATTCTTCCCGCAATCAATGCCCATCTAAAATTAAAATTCAGATTAATTAGAATAAAACTCTTTAACTAGAAAACATATATAAGAAATTAATCAAGTGTACTATGTCTTTCATATGCGTCACTTTTTTCAAGTTTAAATGGGTATGGTGGGTTCCATTAAAATGTAATATCATGGCTTGGAGAGCAGAGATGGATCGGTTACCAACGGTCAACGCTTTATCTTGTAGAAATATTTAGGTAGACAATGAGTATTGTAGATTTTGAGATGAGGGCCAAGAATCCACGTTACATATGTTCACAGCATGTGAATTCACATGTGATATTTGGCTACTTATTAGCAGCAAATGGCTTAAAATGGAGCCCATTTTTGCATTCGGTTTCAGAGACATTTTTGAATATTATGAAGGAGCCGATAAAGGAATGGATGGTAAGAAGATTGTTCACGGCATCATTGGGTTCACTTGTAGGGAAATATGGAACGAAAGAAATGATCGGGTGTTTATAGAGGTAAGAGTCTAAAGCCGGCAATATAGTGGCGTGTGTTAAGTCCATGGCTTTCTTTTGACTTAAACATAGGTCTAGATTTAAATACCTTCGCTGGAGGGATTGATGTAAGTATCCTCTATACATGATGTAAGTATCCTTTTTTTTTTTTTTTTTTTTTATTTTTTTTTTATGAAAGTGAACGTTAAAAAAAAAACTCACCTATTGCCTAGAAGCTTGTGAAGCCGAAGCATAAGGTCAACTTCATCTTCGCCAAAATCTCCTCTTTTTATATTCGGTCTCAGATAATTCAACCATCGCAACCTACAACTCTTTCTGCATCGGTTTAAGCCTGTAAATCAAAGGAAAAAAAAAATATATTTTGAATAACTTATGTTGAGTACAACTTGATTTCCGAGAGTTTATATTGAAACGTTATAAGTGAATTTAAAAATAAAAACAAAATTGAACTTTTAATCCTAAGCATTAATGGTGGGTGCCCCATTTTTACATATGTTTTAGAAAAGTGCCCACAAAGGAAAATCAAACATGTATAACCTCCTTAACTTTCCCAACTAAACACCTCGACACGTTTAAGGGTAATGAATAAGTGAAGTGAAATGACATATGTTTTAGAGAAGTTAAAAAAAAATAAGTAAAACGGTTAGACAAAAGGATGTTTAACCTGCTCTGAGAGGAACAAGGTGCCATTTCCCTTCACCAAATTTCTCAATACAGTTCTTGAGAAGAGTATCCTCTTCTGCGGTCCATGCACCTTTCCTCACCACAGAACTAGTATCATAACTTTGTCTCATTCTTTTGGTCGCCATGCATGTGACACAAATACTTGTGAATCTTTGCATACAATGATATGAAGCACGTACATTTATCAACACCAGTTTAGATGTTCCTTTTATAGACACAATGTCAATATTGAAGGCTTGAAGAACATGTGTCACCTCACCCTCCACATATATACCACCTACGTGCATGCTCATGCTTCCACACAAAATTTAATAGACTATCATCAAAAGAAATTATGACAATTAAAAAAAAACCCAAGTAGAGCGCGTTCCTTAAAGCCTATGTTAATGCATTACAAGTTCACAGAAAAAAAAAAAAAAAGAGTTTTCACATCACAAATAACCAAGATGGCCCAAAATCAGATTTTATTTTATTAAGGTTAGGTGGAAATGAGAACATGTGCACCTAAGGTAACCAAACGAACAAATAACCAACCAAGATGGCCCAAAAAAAACATAAAATTACCAAATTACCTAGACACTATTCATCGAACTTCATTCATTAACTATAGGGTAATTTAGACTTAGACGATTATCATAAGAAATAATAACTTCAACTTATTGTACTTCTAAATCGGAAATTCTCAATTTTTAGCTCAATCTTTTGAAATACAAGGGAGGGAGTGACGCCACCTGAACTACGTACCATCATTTTTTCAATCATGCACTGTCATTTCCCTTTACTGATTCAATACTCTGAAGGTCCAATTTTGAAGTAGCACAACCTGAAACCACTACCCTGATTTTTCATTTAATTTTAATTAGGTTTAATGTAATTTTTTTCATTTAAATTTTAAAAATTACATTTAATAAAAAGGGTCATATGACCGTTAAAACCATTAAATAAAAAAAAAACCTATCTTCACATTATAAATTCCAAAACATACAACAAATACTACTATTTTTACCAATTCTTATAATCATAACTAGTAATATGCCCGCGCGTTGCTGCGCGAGGAATGGCATTTGTGAAGTAATCAGTATTTAAAAGTGCAGCATTGTCTTAGTCTTATACATACAATTTTGTTAAGTTGCATTGACAATTTTGCTATTGACGCCAAAATTCGTTGCAAAGTTGTAGTTAACCAAAAAATTCCGTAATAAACTAACATAAAAGCAACTAAATAATTAAATTAAAATAAAAAGATGAACACAAAACAAATTTCAAACAAACCTAACCGGATATTAACGCAAAAACCATTAGCATAAAGCATTTAGAAAACCAAAATATGATGAAAACAAATGCGGATATGCAACCAACAATTAACACATCTAACAACTATATTCTTTTATGAAATCATTTGTTAGTCCAGAATCCTCTCCGGGTATCAAACACACCCAATCGAGTGCGGATCCAAGATTGGATGTAAGAACAACAAAGGAAGAAACTTAGAACCGAATGATTGTATTGCCAAAAAGTGCACACGACTACTAAGGGCCGTCTGGTACACTAGTTTCGAGTACAAGAGAACAAGAAAGCAAAACTAGCAAAGTAACAAGCAAACCCAAAATGTTTTGGAGCCCCCTATTTATAGATACATAGGGGAACATGAGTACACAGGCCCAATGGCCGAAACCCACTAACCCAATAGACCAAACTACCCAAAAACGTCTAATGGGCCAAGACAGACGCAAACCTCTAAACTATGGCCCTACAATATCCCCCTAGGTTTGTGTCGTCTTGATGCAATAACATTACTTGATAATTATTTATAATTCTATAAAGGAAAACATTCAAAACTAGATCATCATGGTGCGGATCTTCGGTCAATCAGCTTGACTTGTCTTCTAACTTCATCCAAGTTTATCTGATTTGAATCAATCTAAGAATTAGGGACTACATGATCCAGATGGTTCAACGTCCTTTCTGGAATTTGGCTCTTCATGATCCAGATGGTTTGACGTCGTTTTGACCCCAACTTGATCCTGAGTTCTTGGTGACGACCTTTGACCCCAACCTGATCCTGAGTCCTCGGGGACGATCTTTAGACTGAAAATTAACCCCGAGTCCTCGGTGACAACCTTGTGACCCGTGGGTCAACCTTTATTATATATATTAACTAGACGAGTTTCACTGTATTAGCAAAATTGTGAGCCTCGTCTAACATTAGGTACTAGTGAAGCACCCTAGAAGTAGACGATAAGCGAAGACATTTTCCATAATGTGTCTCTTCTCCGCATCTGTTCACCATGTACCCCCAGCTGCATATCGTTTTCGGCGAAATATGGAAAGTGATCTTCCTTGCAGCGTCGGGTGGTTCATCATAATCACCATCGTCATCCACACCTACAATCAAGATGCACAATATTGAGATGATCCAGCAATTATCAAGTAATAAAAAACATTAAATTTTGGGGTTTTTCTAGAAAACAACTGGTTCTCGAGTGACCTGTGGGATCTCGAGTGAACAAAGGATTCTCGGGTTGTCAGAAGGTTCTCGGGTTACCAAACAGTTCTCAAGTACCCGATCAGTTCTCGGGTGATCTGTGGGATCTCGAGAAAACAAAAGGTTCTCGAATGGTCACAGCATTAAAAATATTTAAGACAAAACTCAGATCCCCAGGCGCGTGGCTCGCACGCGCCGCCCCATCTTCAACTTTTCCGTCACTGGTTATCTTCTCGGTGACATTATCACTTTAAACACCTCTTTTTCATTTAAAAACAAACATTTTGACCAAGAGTTAACCAAACAAAAAACCATAACATTTATCATATCATCATCACATCACAATACTGACATTCGGATCATGTTCAAGAACAAAGGAAAACAAAAAGACAAACCTCATAACCGTCCGGTAATGTACCGGATGTTCATCAAGAACAAGAAATACATACCTTTAGCCCTCGAGAAACACATGATTCTTGATCTAACTAGGCTCCTATCACCGATTCACTTGAGATTGAAGTGTGATTCATGTGTGTTTGAGTGTGTGTGTGTGAGAGAGAGAGAAAGATTCGGTTTTGGTAAGTAAGAAACCAAGCGACTTAACTAAAACAATCTAACCCCTTTTCTTTTATTGTAAAAAATACACAAAGGCTAGATTTTGTGGGTCCCACCAAGTGTGCGGTGGGTCCGGCTCCAATCCCAAAACTGTCAAGAACTTTTTGAAGAGAATTTTAACAAAAGTGGGTCCAAGTCCATTTATGAGCTGGTCAAGATTTTTATAAACACAAAAATTTACACAACTACCTAAGCTAACCACACATAAAAATAAGATAATAAAACAATTATTTACACTCACAATTTTTTTATTTAAAAATTGCTTGTGGGATCAACTCACTATGTTTCAGGCCAGACTACACTTATCAACACTGATCTACTTAGGCCGGTCGTAGCAATTACAGGTATATTTGTCCACTTAAACTTATTGCCTTAGGCCTTCTAGAATGACAGTCCGTGTTATATTTTATCATGTTTTGGTTCAATTAAAATGAGCACTCAAGTAAGTCACAATCAAATCCTAGAATCATAAGCAGTACACTCTATCATGCTAGTAGTTTCCCTGTAGCATATTTTGCACAGTATCTGTTCTAGCATTCTGAAACCATGACTGGGAGTGGATTGAGAAGAGAAAAGAATAGACCAGTAGGAGATATAGTGTAATATACAGATCAAATGATTTATCAAATGATGTAGGCCAATGGTTTTGGACTCTTGAGGGTCTCATTTATGACGTCCTGACCGTGTCCAGCTCAGCATATATCTGGATGCAGCAGAGGGACAGCCAGGACATCTTTGGACACAAAGGTCTCTTTTTGGTGAAATTTTGATCTACAACACGACAATAAAGAGACTAGGTCAGCATATTTCTGGATGCAGCATAAACCTCTTTATTGCCTAGCATCTCCAGGTCCTTGCTTACACAAAACAGCGAAGATACATGAGTGTTTCAGACAGGTTTCATACCTAGACTACAGTGTTATGTGTAGGGACATCACACAAGCCTTCAAATAGAAATTGTACTTGATTCCAAGTGATGTTCCTTACCGAGGTCATAACTTATCTTTACGTTTTTCACAAGATAGTCATCTCTTCAGCCGTCAGGACCAAGCCTACCAGTATATCACACCAGAGCCAAACCGTTTCGATGCTCGTCTTACATGAGCCAGCTTTAATCCAGTTTGTGAAAAATCATTTCATTTCCCACACAATAGCAAAACTTTTTATTTTTGTAATTTTTGAAATTTTCTAAAACTAAAACAAAAATACTAAAAAGACTCTATTTTTGTATTTTTGAATTTTTTTTATTGTTTTTGTATTTATCCGAGGATACAACCCCCTAAATTTGTGCTGAAAATAAAATTGAAAGTACAAATTTACAAAAAAAAGAAAATTTTTTTTGTTTGACCAGGCTCAGTCCTCAAACTGGACCATTCTTAGCAGTTCTAAGAGAGAAACAAAACGAGCTCGATTAACCGATTTTGTAAAAAGATCGGCGACATTGTTGTCGGTATGAATTTGTTCAGGAACAATTAAACCTTGGTTAAAGGAATCTCGGATGAAATGTTCTTTGATGGCAATGTGTTTTGTTTTTGAAAAATAAATTGGATTTTTCACAATTTGGATAGCTGCGTCATTATCACAATAAATTGGAGTACGAGAGAAATCCAAACCGTAATCCTCCAGTTGGTGGTGCATCCAAATGACCTGTGAACAACACGCCGATGCTGCAACATATTCAGCCTCTGCAGTGGAGACAGAAACTGTCTGTTGCTTCTTACATTGCCACGAGATAAGCCTGTCACCCAGAAATTGATACCCCGCCGAGGTGGATTTCCTGTCAATGTCACAACCTCCATAATCGCTGTCAGAAAAAGCAAACAAATCAAAAGGAGAGTCCTTAGGATACCAAAGACCGAAGCTGGGTTTCCCCTAAAGGTATCTTAAGACTCTCTCAACAGTTTTACGATGAGAGAGTTTAGGAGTAGCCTGATATCGTGCACATTGGCACACAACAAACATGATGTCCGGTCTGCTAGCGGTCAGGTACATCAGTGAGCCAATCATAGACCTGTACAAGGTCGGATCTATAGGTTCTCCTTCCAGATCTTAAGTTAGACCCGGTCTCTCAGACATAGGAGTGTGATTAATCTTTGCATCAGTAAACCCAAACTTTGCAAGTATATCATCCACGTACTTGCCCTGATGAATCAAAATACCCTCAGCACTATGATGGACTTGCAATACCAAAAAGAACGTCATTTCACCCAATGCACTCATTTCAAACTACATCTTCATCACCTCTTCAAAGTCCTTGCACAGTGCATCACTGGTGGATCAAAAAATAATGTCGTCCACATAGATCTGCACAAGGATCTGGTCTTTATCTACTCTCTTCACAAACAACGTCTGATCAATGATGCCACGTGTGTATCCATTGGCAAGTAGGTGGTCTGTCAGTGTAGCACACCAAGCACGAGGTGCTTGGTGCAGACCATACAAAGCCATATCAAGCTTGTAGACATGCCCTAGATATTTAGGATTTGTGAAACCTGGTGGCTGAGAGACGTAGATCTCTTCTTTAACCTTTCCATAGAGAAAAGCTGTCTTGACATCCATTTGGTACACTGTGAAATTCTTGAATGATGCATATGCCAGAAAAATCCTGATAGCCTCTATGCGAGCTACAGGAGAATACACTTGATCATCATAATCCAACCCCTCAATCTACCTGAAACCTTGAACTACCAATCTTGCTTTATTTCGAACAATTACCCCACTGTCGTCTCTTTTGTTTCTGTATACCCATCGAGTACCCAGAGGACGTTTTCCCTGAGGCAACTTCACCATTTTCCAGACTTGCAACTTGTCAAACTGATTAAGTTCATCCTGCATAGCATCAACCCAGCTTGGTTCTTGTAATGCCGCAGTAGTGGTCTTTGGCTCAAACTGTGAAATAAAACATGAGTACAAGCATTTGTTGATGTCTCCAGTTTGAGTTCTTGTTAGAACACCAACATCCATCGGTCCTATTACAACTTCAATTGGGTGTTCCTGTTGAACACTAGTAGGAATACCAGTGTCTGGAATGATTGAACTATCTGTTTCTTCAGCTTCTTCGTCATCACCTTCCTCCACTATGCACTCAGGAGGAATAGGATCATCAAATCTGGAAGTGATATCTTCAGCAGATGGTTCTTCATTATCTACATGTGGTGAAGTTTCTTCAACTCCAGTGGGAGAATTTTCAGAAGGTGTTGCAGTGCCTGGCTCACTTGTCAAAAATTGAAGAGCAGGAGGAGTTTGCTGTACCGGTGGGTCTTCAGAATTCTTTGTTGGAGACTCAGGTGCAGCATCCCCCTCATCCTCTTCACAATTGGACAAAGAGGATGAGATGCCAACAGTGGAGATAAATTGACCTGCAAAACCTGCATTAACACTAGACGACACTTCATTAAAGATCTTGAAAGACTGAAATATAGACTCAGAATCAAACAACCAGTCGGGACCAGTTTGAGCATCCATATCATTTTCTTCCAGCCAACGCACGTCGAATGACTCTACGATCTGTATTGTCTGTTTATTGTATACCCTATATGCCGTCTTGCCAGCATAGCCAACAAAATAGCAGTCGTCAGCCTTCGCATCAAACTTGGGTATTGCTTCCAGGTGCAGCAAGGTACATGGACACCCAAATGCTCGAAAATGCTTAACGGAGGGTTTTGTATTAAAACAAGACTTCGTAAGGCGTTTTCATTCGTGCTTTGTTGACTAGAACACGGTTTTGCACATAGCATGCCGTATTCACAGCCTCAGCCCAGAAGAAAGTCGGACGCTTTGAATCACACAACATTGTTCGTGCAGCTTCGATTAATGTGCGATTTCGTCTTTCAGCAACTCCATTTTGTTGAGGTGTCCTTGCTGAGCTGAACTGACGAGCGATCCCTTTCTGAGCACAGTAGTAGTTTAATTCTGCATTCTTGAATTCAGTCCCGTTGTCACAACGGATCCCTTTCACCTTAAGGTTGGTTTGATTCTCCATTAGCACAATAAAATGCTTAATTTTTTATGTAGTCTCACTTTTGTTAGCTAGAAAGAAAACCCAAGTAAAACGAGAGTAATCATCAGTAATTACTAAAAGTAAGCTTTGCGAGAAATGCTTAGAACATTCACTGGGCCAAACAGGTCCATGTGAAGTAACTGAAGCAGAGAATCAATGGTATTCACCAACTTAGGATGATGAGGATTTCTATCATGTTTACCCTTTGCACACGCAAAACATTTTTCAATTGTTATAAAATCATTGATACGTAAATCTCTTACCAATCCCAGTTTAGCAAGACGGTTTAAATTCTTAGCATTTGCATTTCCAAGACGACAATGCCATAGTATGGCATTATGTTAGGATCTCAGTTTGATTGTTTTGATTTGTTTAAGCAGAGATGAGAAGAATGAAGTGAATATAAATGGAAAGTGCAGCGGAATAATTGTAGATGCATATATTGCGACTAATTCTATTGGATTGCGGATTACAAAGTGTTTTGTTCAATATCGAATGGTCGAATGTGGTTTATAGTTTGGTCGAAGGTAGAATGAACGGTCGAAGGTAGATCTTAAGGGTCGAAGGTACACAGGGAGGTTGAAGGAAGAACTTATCTATTGTAACGTCATGGTTCGACCATGTCGAATGGTCGAACCTGCACATTCGACCAACTCAATTGGGCGAATGTGCTGGTCTATATAAGGTTGAACCAACTTTTGAATGTAACTTTTGGTCATTTTGTTTTCCATCCCTGTGTGTGTTCTCCCTAGGTTATCTTATTGAGTCTGTAAAAGTGTTTTAATCATTATAAACTACATTTTCAAGTGTAATTGATTATCAAAGTGAATGAATTGAACATGTTTATGATGATTTCTGCGTTTTGCTAGTTTTATTATCATTTTGTGATCAATTCAGGGATTTCGCACCTGAATTGAACTTGTTTGATCATTATCTTTGTTGTTTAGACGATCCTACGCGCATACAAAGTGGTATCAGAGCCATTTGGATCAAACAACCATAAATTGATAATATTACAGCTGATTTGGACCCAATTTTGATCAAAACTTTCTGTTTTTCATTGATAAACTGAATTTGGTGTTAAATTGATCGATTTGAACTTGTTTTCATGGATAAAACTCAAAATTCTCTTTGTTAAACTTGTTCCAAATCCAATCCGAAGCAAAACCTGATTAAGATCATCAAATTTCATCAACATTTGAAAATTTTTGATCAAAATAACTGATTTTCAAAGAATAACCGTTTTTCAAAATGAAGGGTCGAACCTATGGAGATTTGGTCAAAAGTGAGAGTATTTGGTCGAACCAGGGATTATTTGGTCGAACGTGGAGTGTTATTTGGTCGAACCTAGAGAGTATTAGTGTGATTTTGTTCATTCGACCTTATTGGGTACATTCGACCAATCGAGTGGTCGAACGTGGGTGTAAACGGTCGAAAGTGAACTGAGTTTGTTATTTTCTACATTCGAGCTTTATCAAACGGTCGAACGTGGACTAATTTTCACATTCGACCACGCGATCATACAAAAGGGTCGAACGTAGAAACTGTTATAAAATTTTTCTAATCGTTTCTTGTTTAATCATTTTCAGATCGATATGTGGAATTTTCCTACAACCCCACGACCTAATACAACACCACAACAACAGACAACCATGGATCCTTGGTCGGTAGCTGCTCAGAAGTCTAGTCAACCATCCCAACGGATTAACTATATGGCGATGACTAGTTCTAAGCCCTAACAAGTTGCATAATCACAACCACAACCGATGGCTGATTATTGGGGAGTAGCAGCAGCGGCAGTTCATTCTCAGACTACCAACGCTATCTCGACTCTTATTCAAGACTTATCTTCGGGTAGTGGAAGCCGTCCACCAAAGTTGATGGAAATGGTAGACTACAACACATGGAAGACCAAGTTCAAGATTCATCTTGAGGGAATGGGATTAGAAGGAACGGAAGCTTGGCAAATGATTGCTAAGGGCTATGTTGCTCCGATCTTGGAGAACACGGGTGAGCCAATTCCGTTGGAAAGTCTTGCTGAGGATGAGAAAAAGAAATTTGCTGTGGAAAAGAAGGCGTTTTCCCAACTGTCCCAGGCATTAATACTGATCTCTTACATCAGTTTGGGTCTTGCACTACTTCTAAACAACTGTGGGACATGTTAAGAAATTGTCATGATGGGAATGAGAAGACGAGGAAGTTAAGGATGGAGGAATTAAGAAAAGAGTTTAAGAACTTCAGCTATATGGGGAATGAAACGCTGAAGGAGTTGATTCCGAGGTATTGTCATTTACTGACCGAGCTTTCAAGCTATGAGATTAACATACCGATGTCGGAGCTGGTGGACAAGTTTGCTGATGCGTTGTGTAACAACTCGGAGAGGACCCCAAAAATTTTCGCGTTTAAAATTAGTATAACGAATGTCCAAAGAATAATAATTAGAAGTATATATAATTATGGAACCAATATTGGGAACGTTACACATATATATTTTACGAATTATTATTATACACGAGTATACATTGCGATACCGAACCATTTTCTATAAAATATTCCTAATAATTATACAAAAATACTCGTTACGAACCGATACCGATAACGAACCCGATCCGATCGGTGTTGCTTACTCAACCCACGGGACACATGGCACCAATCCAAGATGCCATGTGCCCCACCTAGAGTTTTGACACACTCACCCCACCCTTATTAAAAACCCACATAACCTCTCTCACCTTCTCTCACAATACACACACACTTTACATCTGCTTCATTTTAGAGAGAGATAGGAAGAGCCAAGAGGAAAGGAGGAGGAGCCGGAGGCTCCCGCCGCCGCAAATGGCGGAGCTCCGGCCGCCCGATCTTTAACACCACCCACACCACCATCAACCTATCAAGATAAATCGAAGAGAGAGAGAGAGAGAGAAAGAGAGAGAGAGAGAGAGAGAGAGAGAGAGAGACGCGGAGAAGAGAGGAACAGAGGAGAGAGAGAAAGAGGGCTCGGGAAGATCTAGAGAGGAAGACGACGACTGTTCACGGCGGCGAAGGTGGTGGCTGCTCCAATAGGCTCAGATTCGATTGTAAAGGTAAAACCTCCTTTCTAGATATTATGGTGATGAATTATTGTTAAAGAGACGGCGGCGCCGGTGATGTATCTTTGCAGGATAGGGCTGTATAGGTTAGATAATGGTTGTTAATGATGAGGATTGGGTTTGGATTAAAGGAGTGGTTTAATGGTGGTTCAATCATCGGGTCATCATCTAACAGTGGGAGAGGAGATGGGTCAACTCTGGTCAACCGTGTGTTGAAGCTGGTCAAACAGAAGTCAAAGGGCAGAGGTCTGGTCAAACCTTGGTCTAGATCAGTCAACTAAACTAACCGGAAGAACCGAGAGGTATAAACATAACCCAATTAAGTAGATAACGTAACTATGCTCGATTATCATATGAGACGCGTGTGGATACTCGGCTAACATTTGGATCGATCTAGACTTACCTAAACACTTAAAAAGGGAACTTGTTGCGTAACTTAGTTATATATGTGATTGAGACATTGAGTATTAGTGATGTTAGAACACTTGGACGATATAATGAAGAATAGTGCTTAGGACACAAACACAATGCGAAATATAGGACATCGGATTATAGAAACAGTTAAGTGAAATCTTGGACAATATGTGTAGACGTTATATGAATTTGGGACACAAGACAATATACTTGGAATATGAAGGATTATATAAAATCCACATTAGCTACTTATTCATACATCCAACTTGAATAACGGAACTTGGATAGCTAAGAAGGAGCATTGGGCGAACATTTAAGTCATAGTGTAGCTAATAACCTTCGGACAATAAAGGATACGATATACTTGACATTAACAGTTACGAACTCAACATAGATAGAATATGTACATAAACCAACAATACAAATAAATGGACATTATGATTTACCTTGAGTCATAAGTCCTAATACTGATTTGCACGTTGTATAACTAATTAAGAGTTTTGTGTCATGAAGGTATTCAGTCGACATCACTACATTGAAATTAGGGAATCATTATTATAAATTTAGAGCATGAACATTAATGGTATAATTTGGACCATGAGACTAGGCCAAATTAACAACTAAAGATCCGAGTATCCACATGTGTAACCACTACATTCGAATACACCCACTAATATTTGTAACCATAATAGGACTATTGCATATAAAGGATATATATACTCAAGACCATGGCATATTGTACAACCATGTGGCATAACAGGTGAGTTTCGTGAACCTTCCCCTCTTTTTGCTTTTATAAACATTTTTGGGGTGAACATATGCTTCCAGTGTAAAACCAGTAATGTATTAGTAACAAACCAGTATGATGGGACAAGGTACTCCCGATACCATTCACACTCATTAACTCAAGGGAATTGGGCCACTTAATATGTGGGTAGTACTACATGGGGAAACCCCCACACACAGTGGACCCGGAAACCCGGGGAACCCTCCACTGAGATTTGTGACACGTATTATGCCAAGAAATCCATAATGGGAGTATATGGATTCAGTGTCAGGTTTGAGGTGTGGCTACATCACCAGTGCAACCATATGTGGAATCGTATTAACTTGTAAACCTGTTTTGGAATTATAAACTATTTTGTGGGAAAACATGTGAACTTATAAACCGGCTTTTAAATGATTAACTTACCTTAAAACCAGTTTAACGCACACACGGACTCACCAACATATTTGTTGACCCAAATCTATTTTTAAGCATGTGTTCAGGTACAGCGTATGGATGGATGGCGAACGTGAAGTATATTACATTAGCTGTGGATTAGAGATCACATTGTTAGAAACTCGAGCTCATGGTTCGTAGATAATATCTGTAGAGGATTCGAGCTACCAAAACTGTGGAATAGAGTCTATAGAGAGAAGCATGATTAGAGATGGATTAATTAGCGGATTTCACCTCATCACTTGCTTCGACGACTTCCGCGATTCGTCCTTGCACAGTTTTGACTTATTTACATAAGCAATGTATTTATATATTTGGAATTAGAATTTGTATTAAACCTTAAATATAATAATTGTTACTTTCGCTGTGCAAGTTTGGTACCAATCTGTATTTCGACCAGGCCCACCTTGGTCGGGTTGTGACACGTTGCCACCATACTGGAATCAGCACATAGAGGTATTTAAGGAAAAGGATGCGTACCAATACTGGACCATCAACGAGTTTATCTAGAAGCTTGAGAATAAAGAGATGGAAGAAAAGAGGAAGGCGAAACGAGCTCAAGTTCCTCAGAATCCAGAGCTATATCATGGTAGTGCATCTTCATCTCTTGCTAGTTCAAGTTCCAGTTCTAATGTTGCTCCACACATTGCGTGTGTTTCAAGCCATGTTGAACCATCCAAAACACCTATCAATTACCTTGCTCAAACTTCATCTTATACCCCACCATCATATCCTACTACAACTTTCATCCCACCATTCTCACCAATGCAACAAGCAGCTTGTTATTCTGCTAATCTAAACCAACCTCAACAACAATCCTATATTCCTCAAGTGAATCAAACCCAGATGAACCAAACTCAACCTACTCAGAGTTCAATTGTGCTGGAAACCTCGAACTTGAACAATGTTACTGTTGAGATTGCACAGCAACATGCAGCATTGGTGTCAGCTATGGTAGCTTCTTATAACAGGCTGGTTGCGAGTCAAATTGGTAACAACAACCTAACCAGTGGAGACTACGCACATATTGACAAAGAAGAGATGGAGCTCATTGATATCCAGTGGGGATTTGCTAGCGTTATGAGGAGAGCTACTGAATTCATTGAAAAGACTGGCCGAATTGATCTTTCTACCTCCCCAAACACCACATATGGCTTCAACAAAGCCAAAGTGACATGTTTTAATTGTGGTTGGAAAGGTCACTTCAAGAGGGAATGCACACAGCCAGCACAGCATGGGAACAGAAATCCTTTCAACACCAACTACCAAAACCGTCAAACCCAAAATCAGGTATCTTACCAAAGTCCTAATATTTCAAGCTTTCAACCACAAAATACATACCAAAACCGCCAAAATACTTCACAAAACAACACTGTTAGACAAACCACTACACAAACCAGAACCAAAACCAAACACCACAAAATCCAAACCAAACAATCATTCCTATTTCTACACCAAACACACAAACCCAATCAGATAACCAAAACCAAGCCTTGGTGATACAGAAAGATGAGGGATTTGATTGGACGGGCATGCAGTTGGGTGTTGAGGAGATTACCACTGGTAATGTGGCGTGTGTTGCACAGAAGATGGATCTGGATGAGCCGGTATGTGTTGAAGAAGAGATAGTGACTGAGAAGATGTCTGAAGTGAAAATCGAGGAGTTGAGTGAAGAAAGTGATAATTGTGTTGAGAAGAAGACTGGTTTGATTCTTGATTCGGTTACTAATGTGCCAGAACAGTATGATTCAGCTTATTCTGATGTGGAGAGTGATTCGGATTATGAAGCTAGTGTTAACTCACTAGATGATGATATCGATCAATTGCTTGCTGAAGCTGACTTTCTGATGACCCGCAAATCATGCATGGTGGATGATGCTTGTACCAGAATTGATTATTCAAAGTTTTTTGCTGGTAAGGAAGCACACTTTGCACTGATGGCGATGACAGAGCCTCCAAAGTAGGTAAGTACTGAATCTACATCAACCTCAAATTGTGATAAACATTGTGATGCATGTGATCGATTGACAGAGGATAATAAGCAACTCAGGGTTCAGCTTGAGAGTGCTAAGATCAACTGTCAAATGTATCAGAAAGAAGCACGAGAGTTTAATAGAGTGGTTGATGGTTATAAGAAAGATATTTCAGAACTGAAAAAGACTTTATCTTTGAAACAACTAGCCATTAACAATTACATCAATGATTTAGAAAATACAAAACTTGAAATGGCTACCATCAAGTGCTTTGCAGAAAAAGTGAATAAGAAACTTGAGAGTTATAAGCATATTGCTTATGTTGTCAATCATATCATTGAGGAGCCTTCACAGTCTAGTAGTGCAAACTACAAGGCAGTCCCATCTCCAGTGTTATTTGAAAATCATACTCTACATTCAATAACACCGGAGAGCTCAGTTAAGTCTGACTCGACATCGGATGATGAGTCGAACACTTCTAGTGTGGGTGACCCAAATTCTAATGTTCGACCAGTTTTGGGACTAAACAATGAAGGTGTAGTTGCTATAACTGATGATTCAGATTCTGAGGATGATCAATCTGAGAAGGTGTGTGATATTCCTGATGAAAATCACATAATTACAAACGAACCTGTGTCACCATCTCACATTGTGCATCCCATGGCTAACGCTCATAGAAAAAATCAATCAGTTAAGCCTGTTGAAAAGAAAAATGAATCCTGTGACAACCCGTCAAGATTTTCTATCGGATGATTGGACCAGAAAAGATAATATCTGACGAGGAATATCCAATCAAATTCGCCAATTATTCAAAGATTGAAAAGATTTGGCAGGAGAGTACCATTTGGTTCCCAAAGCATGAGCGAACAAATGATGTACCTCCAGAGGTCTTAGAGAGAATTTACTTGGATATTTCAAAAGAACCGAAGGTTCATGTCACAGAATTTATCAAGCCAAAGAATAAGGCTAACAGTTTTCTTGAGCCGACTTACTCCAAGGACCCAGCTCCTGAGAGTCTTAGAAAGAAATGTGTGGATGATCAATATCCTATCACTACATATGCTAAGTCGAATGCCAAGAATAACTTTGAGGAATACCGTGCGTGTTATAAATGCGGGGAGAGAGGGCATTTACTTGCTCACTTCCCGTATGTTAGGCACAAAAGGCACGAGGTGGAAATGAAGCAAACATATCAGAGTCCAGTCGATAATCATTGTTATCCACAAAGACGACTTGTTCCTCAACCTGCACATTTTTACAATCAAAATCATTTTTATCAAAGAAGGGATAATCGTTCGATAACATATGATCGTCGTAACCAGATAGCAATTGAAAAACCCCTTATAAAACAGATGGTGAACACAACTGTTGACAAGAAAAAGGTTCCTGTAAAACCTGCTTTCAAACCAACAGTTGGACCTGTCTCTGTTAAATCAGAGAAGGTAACCAAGAAAGTTTCGTTTAAAGACGAAGTAAAGAAACCGGTTGAGACCCCAAAATCTCAAATTCGGATCTTGAAACGTTCGGAACAGTATTGGTAACCTAAGGGTTTTCAAGGTGCTTCATCTTCACAAGTGAATGAGAATGAGAATGTGAAAACTGAAAATGAAAAAAGATTTAATTGATCAGAAAAAGATCAATTCAAATCAATCTGATTGTAAAAAAGAATCTTTGAAACTCAAAGTTCAAAGACCCAAGACCAAGCAGGCTTGGGTCCCCCGAAAAATATAATCTTTTACTTGATATGTGCAGGGAGCTTCAGTTGGCCCTGTGAGCAGTCTTTGGATTGTTGACAGTGGAGCTTCTGGTCACATGACAGGGGATCTATCGCAACTGTTCGATATCAGAAATATTAATGGAGGTTATGTAGCGTTTGCTGGGAACAAGGGTGGATACATTACCATGGAGGGTAGTGTAAGTAATGGAATAGTGAGTTTTGAGAAGATCTCGTACGTGAAGCAAATCGATTATAATCTGCTCAGTGTCAGTCAGATTAGTGATAAGCAGTTTTCAGTATTCTTTGATGACAAATCTTTCTATATACTCAAGCCGGGATTCGTTTTACCAAAAGAGTGGGTGATGTTAAAGGCACCGAGAGTGAACAATTTGTACATTCTCGGCATGTCAAAAGCTATGACTACACAAGGCCATGTCACGTGTTTCCTCTCCAAGGCTACTGAAAAAGAATCAATCATGTGGCATAGGAGGATGGGACACATTCACCTTCGAAAGATGAATCAATTGGTGAAGAATAAACTTGTCACAGGCGTGAATGTTAAACATTTTCATTTAAATCACAAGTGTGTGAGTTGCAAGAAAGGTAAGCAGCACAAACAATCCCATAAGCTAAAGAAAGTCAATTCCGTTGAACTGCCACTTGAGCGTTTGCACATGGATCTGTTCGGACCAGTCAAACGTAAAAGTCATGCTGGTGAATTGTACTGTCTTGTGGTTACCGATGACTATTCCAGATTTTCATGTGTTATGTGCTTGCATCATAAGAGCGACACGTTTGATAATTTGAAAGTTCTGTTCACTCGCCTAGAAAATATCTATGGTCTCAAGATCAAGAGAATTAGGAGTGACAATGGGACGGAGTTTAAGAATGCACAGATGGATGCTTTTTGTGAAAACAAAGGAATTCATCATGAATACAGTGCTCCGTATACCCCTCAACAGAACGGTGTCGCAGAACGCAAAAATAGGACTCTAATTGAAACGGCAAGAACAATGCTTGTGGACTCGAATCTTCCAGTCATGTTTTGGAACGAAGAAATTTACGCAGCTTGTTATACTCTTAATCGTGTTTTAACGGTGAAGAAGTTTGGCAAAACTTCTTATGAGTTGTTGAACCGACGAAAGCCGAATTTAGAGTATCTAGAACCGTTTGGTGCCCCATGTACAATGCTTAATCCATCTGAGAAGTTTGCACCAAAGGCCGAAGAAGGATTCTTTGTTGGATATGCAACCCCACTCAAACGGGAATTCAACAAACGAACTCGTCAGGTCGAGGAGTGGGCTAACGTTGAAGTTCAAAGATATACTCAGAATGTACAAGGTAGCGGTGCAGACTGGATGTTTGATTACAAGGATTTCTTTGAATCATTCAATATAGATAGCTTGGTTGAAGAGGCTGTATTACGATTATATTACGAGGTCGAAAACGTAGTGACATCACCGTTGGTGCGTCCGATCACTGTAAACCCCCAAACAGCTTCTAATGATACCAATGCTCCTGCAGCTGAAGAAGAGGTATTTCAGGAAGCTTCCACAACTCTTAATTCATCGGAATCTGAAGATGACGATGATGTTACAAGTGAAGCTGTTCCAGATGTTGCTACAGAGACACCTCCAGTGAACCCAAATCCACATGGTGCTTCATCATCGAACGTGGGTAATGATCTGGATTCGACAGAGAACTTAACTACTCAGACGGGAGTGCAAGTACCTGATTATCCGGAATCTCGGATACATCAGATTCACCCGATCGAGCAGGTTATTGGTGATCCTGGTAGCAGTGTGATGACGAGAGGTCAACTGAGGAATGCAAACTCACCAGAAAACCTTGGCTTTCTTGCTTTATATGCCAAAATTCAAAAATCAGGTTTTCAAAATGACTGGTCTTTTGCTTGTTATGTTTCGCAGGTCGAGCTGCGGACATACAAGGACGCTCTTTTGGATGACGCTTGGGTAGAGGCTATGCAAGAGGAGTTATTACAGTTTCAGAAACTCGGAGTGTGGACACTGACAGATTTACCCCCAGGACGGAAAAAGATAGGAACGAAATGGGTGTTCAAGTGTAAGAAAGATGACAGAGGAGTGATTGTTTGGAACAAAGCTCGATTGGTCGTACAAGGCTTTCATCATGTTGAAGGAATCGATTACAACGAGATTTATGCACCGGTTGCACGCTTAGAAGCTATTCGAATGTTTCTGGCGTTCGCATCGTATAAGAAATTTAAGGTGTATCAAATGGACGTCAAAAGCGCATTTCTTTACGGTGTGGTCAAGGAGGAAGTTTACGTAGGTCAACCACCAGGCTTTGAAGATCCTATTCACCAGGATAAGGTCTATGTTCTAAACAAAGCTCTTTACGGGTTGCACCAGGCTCCAAGGCAATGGTATGAGGAGCTGAGCACGTATCTTCTGTCCAAAGGATTTAAACGAGGTTTGGTAGATTGCACACTGTTCACAAAACGAACAGGGGATGACTTGCTTCTAGTGCAGATATATGTTGATGACATTATTTTTGGTTCTACTAACGAACTTCTGTGCAGAGAATTTGAACGTGTTATGCAGGAAAAGTTCGAAATGAGTGCGATGGGAGAGATGCAGTTTTTCCTAGGCTTGCAGGTGGACCAAAGACCAACGGGGATCTTTATTCACCAGACGAAATATGTTTCTGAAGTCTTGAGCCGATTCCAGATGGATGATTCAAAGCCGATGGATACCCAAATACAACCTAATCACGGGATTGGTGTTGATGCTAAGGGGGAGCTAACTGATCCTTTTACATATAGAGCAATCGTCGGATCTCTGATGTACCTTACCGCCTCTAGACCAGATATAATGTTTGCAACATGTCTCTGTGCACGTTATCAGTCGAAGCCAAAACAAAGTCATCTTGCAGCTGTCAAGCTTATCTTTAGATATCTGAAGGGTTGTCCGTCAAGAGGACTATGGTACCCTAATGATGATAATTTTGACCTAATCGCTTTTAGTGATGCAGATTGGGGTGGCTGTGACAAAGACAGCAAATCCACAACGGCTGGATGCCAGTTTATGGGGAGCAGGCTCGTGACCTGGCAATGCAAGAAACAAACCGCAGTTGCCTTATCCACATGTGAAGCTGAATACGTTTCAGCATCAAGCTGCTGCTCACAAGTTCTCTGGATACAACAATAGATGGTGGACTACGGTTTGCAATTTCTTAAAACCCCTATTTACTGTGATAATGAAGCCGCAATTGCATTAACAAAAGACTTAGTAAATCACTCGAAAGCTAAACATATCCGGATCAAATATCATTTTATCCGTGATTGTTACGCAAAAGAGTTGATCGATATAGTCAAAATCCACACTGACTATCAACGTGCAGATCTTTTTACCAAAGCTTTTGATTAATCAAGATTTGAATATCTTTTAAAAGCTAACGGTATAAAAGAAAAACAAGACTGATCACCACCTCAGTTTATCGCTTTTTAGTTTAGTCTTTATTGCTTTTCAGAAAAATACAAAAAATCCAAAAATATGTTTTACATCTTTAGATAGAATTTATTTTCAGAAAAAACAAAAACATTGAAAAAGTCAAAAACCCATAAAAAATTTGAAAACCCAAAATGATTTCCAGGAGAAAAAGGGGAAATGATAGTACATCAGTGGGAATCTGACACATGCTAAAGAAATGTAATGCAATATAAGGCGTGTGTATGAGTCTGTGTGATGTGTTGATAGGCTTCGTAGACCTATTACTGCGTGCCTGATACATACATATCAAACGAATTGTTATGTGGATGAACTCCTCATGGGCAAATGGTCTTAGTACCGTAATTTCGTTTGATAGGGTATTTGTACAAAATTCGGAGGTTTCGGGTCGTTATGTTATTAGTTGTCTGGGGATAGTCTCTCTGATCTTCTGCTGTAAGTCATTACAGACCTAGATCAGACAGGGTGTCTTTATAAAAGAGCTATAAAGCCAAATCCTAAAGTTACCGAATTGAGGAACTTTCCATGTATGACGATAATCAAATATTATCTATTACATCGTATCCAATCAATGATGCAAATCATGATTGATATTAGCCCTCAACCTGGTAGAGTGCACAAGTTACTTTGTTGCATTGATTTGCTGACATGTATACCTCTGTGCATCATACCTTGTAAATTACAGATGACGAAAGCATAATCACGCGTTACAATGAGTCTTTGTGCATCTACTTCTTGATACGGGAGTATTTCGTGTGTGTGGGAACCACAGACAATTAAATTTATACTATAAATAATAGTATCAGTCTAAAGCACTGCACAACAGTCTGCATGAGAGTTTATGTGGATCACAATATAAGCAATTGCCAGATCACACATTGTCTTTAATGATAATAAATCAAAAGATCAACGGTGTGATCAGACTTCTCAATAACTGATATGATCCCTTTACCGGAAATCACAAAACATTTATTGCTTTATCATTTTATGTTATGCATTTTACATTTCTCGTCAAAAATACAAAACTCAAAAAGATTTTAGGTGTGTTTTAACAAAAAGTTTAGAAAATCCAAAAGATTTTACATTTCTATCTTATTTTTGATAGCTGATGGTGGTTGATGATGTTTTCTAAAACTTGATGGACCATTTGAGTTTTGTCATCTTTAAATAAGAAATAATGAATGTCGGATGCTTAAAAGTTGAAAAATATTTTGAACGGGACTCGATTTTGAGATTTGGTAAAATTTTCAAAAATTCCAATTTTCATTCGCCCCTTCGTTGGGTCGAAGGTGGAATTTTAACTGCTCAATCGCACCTTTTAAACGGTCGAATGTGAGTGTTCATGTGATATTTTCACATTCGAACCCCTTTTTCTACTTTCGAACCTTTCAATAGGGTCGAAGGTGGAAAAAGTTTCACATTCGCCATAGTCAAACGGTCGAATGTGGAGCCTATATATATCAGATCTGCACATTCGACCCTCACTTTAAAAAATTTTCAAATTTCTGTGCTTAAATGATCTTGTTGCCCGTGTATTAAAAATCATACCATTGTGTTCGTCTTGAATTGCTGATCATTTTGCTATATCATTTGCAGGTTATCATCAATTATACAGATCATAATCATTGATTTTGTGACTGAGCCCTAACTGACATCATAACTCAATTATAAAATGTTAATTGCCAAATTTTTTGATAAGGATTCATTGCTTATGTGTTTTAGGGGGTGATAAAACAACAACTAAGGTTTAAATCAAATCAGATTGGTCAATTGATGTTTTAAAACCATCGAACCCTAGTTCTTATTAGAAAACAAATAATCAATGGATAATAATTGAAATTGTTGATTGGGAATGACTAATCGGTCATGTTAGAAAGTATTCAAATCAAAATGGCATAATAAAACGAACCAAATCAAAATTTGATATTGAAGAAGATGAACAGTCTCCTTCGCCCAAATTCAAACGGTCGAATGTGACTTTTTGGGAGAATGTCGATGTTCAAACGGTCGAACCTAGAAATAAATGGTCGAATGTACAATTTTACATAATGTTTTTTTTACATTCGAACCTTTGATTCCACATTCGAACCTTTCTGATTTCACATTCGTACCCTCAAACGGCCGAATGTAGAATCTGAAAATCAAAAATTTCAAGTTTTGTTTATTTTTGTCCGTTTTTAACATGTTTTCTTGATTTGTTTTGCAGTCTAATAATGTCTGAACAGGAAAGTGCTGATATTCCCGCTGGATCTTCAGAGCAGGCAACTGGAAAGGAACAGATGGAAGAACTGCCATTTGAACCGGCGCACAATTGCTGTGCATTCATGGGAGATTTAAAGAAACATCAAGAGTTCACCGGCATTGTAGATTTCTAGAAAAGAAGCCGTGTGATTGTTGCCCTTGCTACCCTCGCCATCATTTATAAAGACCATCAACAAGAGTTCTGGAAGAATGCCAGAATGGACTACTGGAACAATGAATCTGCTGTGGTTAGTATGATTCAGGGGGAGCTTGTAATCATTTATGAAGATGACATCCGTGAGGCACTAAAGTTGTATGATGAGAAGAAGACAGATCCTAGAGAACTTTCATGGATAGAACAGAGAAAGTGCTTCCTACGAATGAAGTACAACGGACCGATAACTGATGGTTCGTTACATAAAGGGAAGCTATGCCCTTAGTTCAAGTGTCTCGCTCACGTCATGTTGCATGTATTTGGATCAGTGAGTGGAGGGTATGATGTGATGAGGAAGAGCATTAGTTTTGATGGTTGCTCTTATATTGAACAAGCCGTTCAATGTATCTGGTATGATACTTGAACACATGCTGGAACCACTTAGAGGCTTGAAGAACAAGAAGTTTTTACTATATCCAAGATTAATACAGATGATACTTGATGAGAAGCATAAGAAGTTGAGAAGAGATCCAACCCAGATTGTTGTACAGGATCACATGAACCTGAACACACTTGTTAGAATGAAGGGCTATAAGGGTGTGCCGTTGAATGAGAGACCACCTCACAAGAATCTGTGTGGTCATTTGATCAACCCAGGGTATGTAGATCCAGGAAAGAATCAAGTCAGACATGATAACAGTGATTCAGATCCAGATAATCCTCTACGTCCAGTTGATCTTGTTGCGAAGAGAAAGCGTCAATTTGTGAACGTTGGTACAAAGACAGGAAAAGGTAAAGAGAAACAAGATGATACTGAACCCGCTCAGAAAAAGGTGTCTAGAAGGAAAAAGAGTGTTGCCAAGAAGGGTTTGCATCTGGTTGATGAAGTTTCTGTTGACTCTGAAGAAACACAGGAAGACGAGAGATGGGATTCGGAAAATGAGACTGTAAAGAGCACCATGCCCAAGGCCATTGTGGCTGGTGAGTCTGAGAGTCTTAATAAGTCTGTGGAAGAGCAAAGGACAAAAAGTCCTATTGCATTGGATGAGATAGATGAAGGTTTAGGATTGGGATCCGAAGACTTTGTAGGATCGCCAAAGACAGGTGAGAAACAGAAGAAACCACAGTACAAGAAGAAAGAGAAAGTATTGAAGCCGATGGAGAAAAGGGCTAGAGATATTGAGCATTTGGTTGCTGGAAAGAAACTGCCTCCAGCATCTAGTTCTAAATCACCCATCACATCCCTAGAAGCAAAGAAACATACGACATCATCTGCTGCTGAACTTACTGAGTTACCGACTGATGAATTCAACGTTGCATTGGATAGAGTGTTAAAGAAGTTGAAGAAAGGAAAGATTCCTGTTGCTGAAGCTTCAACACCTAAGGTTACTGTAGACAGCGATGTGATGACTGCAGTTAATCAGAAGCTTGCTGACATGATGAAGATTATAAATCAGCAACAAGCAGAGATTGAACAGTTGAGAAGCAATGATAAAAAGATGTTAGATGTTGTTGAATCGTCACATGAGAATCATGAGGCTCTGGAAGCTAAGATTAAGCAACTTCAAAAAGAAAACAAGAAGTTGTTGAAACGTGAACAGAGAAACACCAGAAGGTACATTGCTATAAAAGAGGAGAACAAGAAGCTGAAAGCAAGTAACAAGAGTATGGATAATCTGATCAAACACTTATACTCTAAAGCTCCTCAATTACAAGCTGGTGAAGAAGATAAAGAGCGTGATGAAGAGGAAGTTGATTTTGAACCATCTGATCAAGAAGAAGAAGAAGATGATGAGTTGGATGAGGATGCTGGTAATGCTCCTAAGAAGAAGAAAGATGACGGTGATGATGATGGTTCAGAAGATGATTCAGGAGAAGGTAATAGCTCTGCAAGTTCTGATAGTGATGATGATGATGACACAGACAAATATAAGTGTGGGAAGAGAGGATCGGGAAAGAACACAGGAGAATCCAGTTCGAAAGCACCTGGTGGAACCGTTGACGATGATAATATCTTTTGGAATGAAAAGATCAGATCTTTATCTGAAGATGACAAGAACATGTATCGCTAGATGTTGACTGACAGAGTCTGGACGATCGAGATGACAGGCAGATTTCTTGAGATATTTGAATCGAATGATATGAGATTTGAGTTGGAGTACAACGATCCTGATTTAGAAGATGGAGAAGTTTCTACAGTCATGTCTAAGGAGATTTTGGAAGGACTGGCGAAACAGGTTGGTTAAACTCTGGAGGAGTTGATGATTGATAATCAGATACCAAACATACCTGAGAAAGAAGCAGGTAATCACTCCGATGACAGAGACGTTCCAGTATTTGAAGAGGTAGAGATTGAGGATATCACGAGTGAGGAATATCCAGAATATTTCAAGAATAACAAAGATTCTAGATTTCCTGAATTCACTGATGAGATGTTAAGCCAGGCTGAGAAACTTGCTCATGAAAAGAGTAAGAAGTTTTTTGAAGAAGTGTTTTCAGATTGTAATAAGCCAAACACTGAACAATCTGACACTTTGAAAGAACTTTTGAGGAAGCTTAAAGAAAAGAGGCTAACCGTCCAAAGAGAGAAGTTCAAGGTATCTTTTACAAGTTTCACAATGACTTGTTTAAAGGGAAAGCTCTTGGATGGAAGTTCGTGAAACAGCTGAAGTGTGTTGCGGTGAAATGGGAAAAAGGAGTTTTGTACTTTGACAGATTCCATGACTTAAAGACACTACCATACTGGGCTATTCGTGATATATGTAGACATGAGATGACAGGTTCTGTAAACGATCATCTTGCTTACTTTGCAGATCGTATGTCGAGAGAGAGCAGAACGAAGTGGAACTTGTTTACTCCACTGTATCCGAAGAGGATAGTTCATAAGAAAGAGAAGGATGATATTACTGGAATACCCAAGGTGACCTTGAAGTATAAACCACCGAAAGTGTTGAAACATATTCCGTTGATGCAGATTCCATAACACTTTTCTAAAGACTTCATGTGGTGGTACTACGATTGGAAGACTGCAGAGGCTATTATAGTTTTGAAAGATGGTGCAAAAGATTTCAAGAAGATTCATATATTTGATCCTATGTGGTTGATCAACTGTTCGCATGAGGATATCATAATGCTCTATTATAATCCGATTTATTGCGAAGCCAAGGATAGTGAACAGGCAAGCAAATACCAACGTGTGGTATTCTTATGCTTTGCATGGGATGTGAATGCTGGGTGTGACTTTGACAAGAAACTGGGGAAGTTTGTGAAAGTTCAGGATGTTAAGGATGTTAAGAAGAAGAAGCCGAAACAAACTTATGAACGAGTGATGACAAAGGAACAAAGGACGTTATTGCGCATCAAGCTTATGAACAAGGCAATGGACCAAGAACGAAAACTCAATCAATCCAAGCAATAGTTGAGGGGGAGTTTGTAGATGCATATATTGCGACTAATGCTATTGGATTGCGGATTACAAAGTGTATTGTTCAATATGGAATGGTCGAATGTGGTTTATAGTTTGGTCGAAGGTAGAATGAACGATCGAAGGTAAATCTAAAGGGTCGAAGGTACACAGGGAGGTCGAAGGAAGAACTTATCTATTGTAATGTCTTGGTTCGACCATGTCGAATGGTCGAACCTGCACATTCGACCAACTCAATTGGGCGAATGTGCAGGTCTATATAAGGTTGAACCAACTTTTTGAATGTAACTTTTGGTCATTTTGTTTTCCCTCCCTGTGTGTGTTCTCCCTAGGTTATCTTATTGAGTCTGTAAAGTGTTTTAATCATTATAAACTACA
Source organism: Ambrosia x helenae (assembly GCA_030844895.1). Lineage (NCBI taxonomy): Eukaryota > Viridiplantae > Streptophyta > Magnoliopsida > Asterales > Asteraceae > Ambrosia > Ambrosia x helenae. The sequence continues at coordinate 95,724,744 of CM061229.1, forward strand.
TTTTCAAGTGTAATTGATTATCAAAGTGAATGAATTGAACATGTTTATGATGATTTCTGCGTTTTGCTAGTTTTATTATCATTTTGTGATCAATTCAGGGATTCCGCACCTGAATTGAACTTGTTTGATCATTATCGTTGTTGTTTAGACGATCCTACGCGCATACAATAATAAACTATAATCAAAACAAGAGAGTAAATGTTTTCTAATCGAATGCTTTCATAATATTGAATGATTACAATCAATTACAAGTACTCCCCCTTAGCCTGATCACTCTGTGATTGTTTGTCTGAGAGAATGTTGTGAGTGATAAATGGAACCGTACAGGCACTGTTCTATTTATAGACAAATCTAAACCACTGATGATCTAAGCTGACGTCACCTAAGACAGTGACCTCTAACAGAATAACAACATAAAACATCTGCTATATACAAAATACAGTTACATTGCAAAACACTGTAAGGTAAACTACTGTTGAGGAAAACTCTAATGGTCTTGTATCATCTGTTGGAGCCTAAGTGCTGTTGGCTCCAACAGACCTTTAGTCTTCAGCACTTGATCAACAGTTGTTCACTATCAGACCTTTAGTCAGCAGCTGTTCTCTATCAGTTGTTATCCAACAGTCCTTTGTAGCAGCAGTTGTCACAACAGTTTTTTGGGTAGAACAATTGTTAGGGTCAACAGTCTTTTGGGAGGAGTATGTTGTAAATGCTGTTTATTAATATGGATCAACTGTTAGTATATTTTGGCTTTTTAATCATCTGTTCTTCTCCAGGTCAGTAGACCCAACAATCTCCCCCTAGAACAGATGATGCCAAAACTAGACTTTATTCTTGATATTTATTCCTCATCAGACTTTCTCTGATTTGACCTTTGAATTGTAACTCAAAGTTCAAAGAGTGGAGGTCTTCTGCATCTCTTTCAAGCTCAAGGTTTAGCAATGTTTGGAGGTCATCTGCACACAGGCTATATGCATTATCCATGCTTGGCTTTTGAGCCTCTCCATCTGATCTGAGCAATGTCAATTCATGGGTGTCTTTGTTGACCTTCCATTTTAGAATTTTTGAATCAGAGGATTTGCTGAGATGCATTTTTATTCTGGATGAGTTTGGTGATGGAGGTCTCCCAATGAGTTCTCTGAGTTTTTCAGTAGTGGGATCTGAGAAAAAGTGTATTTGATTGTAGAGGCCCTCCTTTATAAAAGTATCAGCAAACTTCTTCTGATCTTCTTCAGACATTTCTTTATTCTTTTTGAATTGTCTTCTTGCAGCAGCTGATAGATCAGAAGTATCAAGTAGGCTGTCTAATGTAAAAGCCTGTTGAGGTCTCTTCAGCAAGGGTTCATCAGGGTAGACAGGTTTTCTGGGCAAGTTAGGGTCTTTCTTCCTGTTTTCTTCCAGTTTCTTGTAGGTTTCAACCAACCTCAGCTTTGACCATCTTGCAACAGACTTCATCCCCCCATACTCAGCAGCCACAATTTCTTGTCTCATTCTTTTGAATTTCAAGGCTCTGGCTGGATCTCTGCCTTTACTGAAATCAGGGGCAGAGACCTTGGCTGGGGGATTCTTGGCCATGTCCTCAATTCTTATGAGTTCTTCTCTGAGAGCATGAGTGGTCCAGCCTGCAAACTGTCTTTTGTTTGCTTTATAAGGCTTGGTTGCCAAGATCTGTTCAAGAAGAGATTCCCTAACCACCCTTTCCATGTCATTGCTGAGAGGCATGGTAGACATAGAGTTGCTCAGGGTCTTAGCAAAATCTTCAATCCTTCTCAGTTTGCTAAGATTCCCTAAGCTTTGCATTTCTCTTTTATGATGGCATCTGCCTGTTTAGCCTTGAATTTTAGATATTGGTCTATGTTTAGGGGAACAGGAAAATGTGGAAGAGATGGGAACGATCTTTCAGATGGTTGTTCAGTATTGTAGAAGGATTGCATTTCCCCCTTGAGTAGATCAAGTTCAAGGGGATACTGAACAGCCAATGGTGTGATGGTTGGTGGTGGTCTATGGGATGTAAATTGTGAGGTGTGTGGTGAGAATGATGAAAGTGGAATGGCAGATATGGGTGTAGATTGTGTGGTTGAAGTAGTAGGTGGAGATGTGTGAATGTTTTCATCCTGTACAACAAAGGTAGATTTTCTCTTCCTTCTTTACAAGATTTTTGGTGATGGTGGTGTAGAGGCAGTGGTTGTGTTAACATCTGTTGGCACTTTTGTAGAACCAGCAGATGTTTGGGATTTAGGTGGTGGAGTGGTTGTGGGTGGTGTATTGTTGGTTGTGGTAGTAGGTTCAGTGGTTGGTTTGATGGTTGTGGTGATAGGTTCAGTAGTTATGGTGGTATCAGTGGTTTTGGTGGCAGCAGTGGTTTTGGTAGCAGTGGTTTTAGCAACAAGTTTGGATGGTGGTTTTCTGACATGTTTGGCAGGCATTTTCTTCCTTTTAGAGGAGCCCACATCTTCAACTTCCTGCTGTTGTTCCCTTTTCTTTTGTACCAAAGCCTCTGCCTTGACTTCCAAAGTGTCAGCCCTCTTTTGCTTTTCTTCAGCAGCTTTTTCAGCTTCTTCATTAGCAGAGGTATCAACTTCCTTTGCTTTGCTGATTTTTGCAGTTTCAGTAGCAGCAGAGGTTTGAACATTTGGTGTGGTTGCTTTGCTGTGTTGGTAGACCCTGGTTTGTTGGCAGACTTTGATTTTCCCTTTTGTGAGGGTGGACAACCAAAGGGATCCAGCTTTGGCAATCTATCTCTGCCACTCTCCCCCTTTTTGGCATCATCAGCAGTGAAGTCATCATCATATTCATCTCTGAGAATTGTGGTAGGGGCAGAGCCAGTGGTCTTCAGCAGATGGTCTTTAATGGCTTGAATGTCAGCATGGGTATCTTTGTACCTAGCATCTACCATATTTCTGATTTCAGCCATGTAAGTTTCATGAGTCTGATTTGCTAATTTTCTGTGAGTTATGATAATGGGAGAAACAGATTTCCATAGCTCACTAACAATATCAGCTGTGGATGGTTGACTCTTGGTGAGAGTAGCCAATGATCCCAATATTATCTTGATATCTGATTTGATATCAGCAACAGAGGTTTCAATGGACTGTACTCTGGCCGTCAATTCTTGGTATTTTAACCCATCACCTAAGTTAATAGGATCATCTGGATTCCTACCAGTGGTAGTTGTAACTGGTTCAGTCCTAGGAGGCGAGTCTAAAGGATGAGAACCAGATGCCCCTTTTTCTTGGTTCTGGGGACTTCCAACTGATTTTGGGGACACTATCGTGGCCTCATCAGTTGTTGCCTTCAAGGAAGTCTTAGCTATGTAACCACTGTCCTGTTGTGAGACGATGGTCTCTACATCAGTAGTGGCTGCTTCACTTGAAAACTCACCTAGAGTTTCATTGAACTCTAGGGGTGTAGCCTCTTCTTCTGTTTGTGGGATGGCTGATTGATTTTCCTCAGTCCCAGTCACTTGTGGAGGTATACTCTCATTGATGGGTGAAGGAGAGGAACTAGGATTTTCCTGAGTTTTATCCATAGCCTCAAACAGAGGTTGCATGGTTTGAGGAACATGTTTTGGTGAAGGTGGAGGAGTGAAAAGAGAATTAGCCCTGGGAGAGGGGCTTGTGAACATATGGCCAAGTGACTCATATGTATCATGATGTGTTTCCCCTTGGCTTACAACATGATCCTTTTGTGAGGATTCATGAGGAGTTTGGTCAGGTTGAGATATATCCAACTGTTGTGAGGAAGTAACAACAGTGGTTTCTTGTTGCTTTTTTGTTGCAACAGGGTTTTCTTCTGGTATCTCATCTTCCAGAAGTCCCCTTTTTGGCTTAGTGGTGGTTTTTGTGGATGGATGTTTTCTTTTGGAGGTGGCTGGTGTGGGTTTCATAGCACTGGATGTAGTGCTATGATCACCAGGAGCAGTGGGCTCAACAACAGAGGTTTGGACAACAGTTGTTGTCTTAGCCCTCTTTGTTTGTGTTTTGAAAACTTTTGACACTTTTAATACTTTTTCTTGGGTAGTTGAACCCAGCATTCTTGTGAAAGTTTCATCAGTTAGACTCTTCATTTGAACAGACTCACCCTTTTTAAAATCTTTTTCAGGTAAAGCCTTTTGAAGCATTATTAGACCCAGACTTTATGGCTTTCACATTTGATACTAAGTCCATAAACAGTCCCTGGGATAGATTGAAGTCAGAATCTGACAACATAGCATAGCCCAAGTACTGAATCCTCAATGGGATTTCATTAAAGGAAGTGGACTTAGCAGAGACACAGAGAAGGAGGGTATGAAAGAAAAACTTCATGACTAGTGGGAAAAACTTTTTGAAAAGGGTTGACCCAATCATTTGTGCATCATAACCTCTTTCCTAAAACTCCGTGTGAAGCTCTGCCTTAGGGAAAGAGTCTTTACCTGACAGGTCATTGAGTGAGAAGGTTGTGGATATTAGTTCAGGGGTAATGATGATACTTGTCTCTCCAATTTTTTAGATAACGGATGTAGGCTTTTTGTCTTGAAGAAGAAACTCAGCATTCAACCAAAATTCTTGGAGGGTATCAAGATAAATAGGAGCATCAGCGGTTAGGATTGTCAGGTATTTGGACTTTAAGATGATGTCGATGGTGGAATGGAATGGAACGTTTTCATCTGTTTTTACCAGATATGGGAGATAATTATGGGTGGCTTTTGCTTGAGGATCCATTGTAATGGATTCCGAGTGTGAGAGTAAGTGGAATTGGAGTCAGGGTTTGAGGATGAAGAATGCGGTTTCAGTATTTTGAATACAATGAGACAGTGTACCGACTGTTGTGGTAAAACAAGGTTTTTATAGGCTCTGGTGAAACCGCTGATGTGGCCAAAACTCTGCTTTTAGGAGCAGACGTCGCAAACATCTGATGGCCAAACATCTGGTGGTATACAGCTGTTGCCAAAGATCTGATGCAAACAGCTGTTGTTTTACCAAAGTGCTGATGCTAACAGCACTTGATTTTTTTTATATTATATAGATAGATATATGTATATTTGTATATATATATATATATATATATAGAGATAATGAAACAGTTGTTTTATCTGATCAGAGTTTTGAAACAGATTTTTCAACTTAACAGTGGATAGAGTGGATGAAATAGTGGTTGTTGTATCCTTAACAGATTTTTCAACCAAAGAGCTATTTTTAAGGATGGATTTTGATTTTCTGAAACATTTTAATGTATTTATTTAAAACATTTTTGTTGTTTTAGTCCATGTTTAGCATACCAATTCTCGAAATCAGATTTGTGAAGGTAGATGTGTCTAAAGCTTTTGTCAACACATCTGTCAACTGATCCTCTGTTGGAACATGGTGTAGAGAAATCAAACCTTTTTCATAGCTATCTATGACAAAATGATGTCTGATGTCTATGTGCTTTATGGTTGAGTGAGAGACTGGATTCTTGATGATATTTTCAACAGCTTGACTGTCCAACATGAGTGGAGTCTTTAGTGCAGTTATCCCAAAATCCAGCAGTTGATTTTGAAGCCACATGAGTTGGGCTGTACAGGTTGCAGCAGCAATGTATTCAGCCTCAGCTGTTGAAGTTGAAACAGCTACTTGTTTTTGCTTTGCCAAGAGACTAAGGCATTCCCTAGAAACTGGCACCCTCCTGATGTAGACTTCCTTGTGGTGTGGCAGGCAGCAAAATCACTATCTGAATAACCTGAAAGCTCAATGTTTCCATTAGCAGGATACCAGATACCAAGTGTGGGAGCACTTTTTAGGTATCTGAATATCCTTTTCACAGCAATAAGGTTTGACTTTCTGGGTGAAGCATGGGATCTTGCACAAACACAAGTGGCAAACATAATGTCTGGCCTAGATGCAGTTAAGTACAATAGAGACCCAATCATGCATCTGTAATATGTCTGGTCAACCAGTTCATCCTTGTCATCAATAGTGAGTAGCTTGACTGTACTCATGGTTGTACTACATGGCTTACAATCATTCATCTCAAATCTAGTTAACAAATTTTTCACATATTTGTTTTGAGAATAAATGTGCCATTTTGCAGCTGCTTCACTTGGAGACCAAGGAAACACTGAAGTTCACCCATAGCACTCATTTCAAACTGTTCTGTCATGAGTTCCCTAACTCTTCACACATTTTGTTACATGTGGATCCAAAAATGATGTCATCCACATATATTTGAACAATCATTAAATCTTTCCCTCTCCATTTCAAAAATAAGGCTTTATCAATTTTACCTCTTGTGAAACTAATGGATAAGAGAAAGGTGGAAAGAGTTTCATACCAGGCCCTAGGTGCTTGCTTGAGTCCATACAAAGCTTTGTTAAGCTTGTAGACATGATCAGGATGGAATGTGTCTTCAAAACCAGGTGGTTGACATACATATACCTCCTCCTGAATTTTGCCATATAGGAATGCACATTTGATGTCCATCTGATACACCTTGATGTTGTGGTTGACAGCAAAGGCTAGAAAGAGTCTGATAGCTTCTAACCTTGCTACAGGAGCAAAGGTTTCATCATAGTCTATCCCTTCTTCTTGTCTGAAGCCTTGAACCACAAGCCTGGCTTTATTCTTGACAACTATACCCCTTTCATCAGTTTTGTTTTTGAAGACCCACTTTGTGCCTATTGGACAAACATCCTTAGGCAGTGCTACAAGTTCCCATACTTGTTGTCTTTTAAACTGAAGGAGCTCTTCCTGCATAGCTTCTACCCAACTGTTGTCTTTTAGTGCCTCTTGGTACTTGACAGGTTGTGTGAGAGATAGAAAACCTGCAAAAAGAAAGATATTTGAGGATTGGCTTCTTGTTAGCACACCCTCTATGATGTTGCCAATGATTTGATCTGGTGGATGAGCTCTTAGGTAGATTAGATCTCCCTGATATGGTATGATGGCATTTTGAGGTGAAGGACAGAGGTTTGGTGACTCTGTTGATGTAACATCTGTTTGCACTTCTGTAGTGCCAACAGATGTTTGAAATGGAGGTGGGGGAATGGGTCCAAGTGGGGTAAAACTGGACTGACTTTTGTCAACAAATGTTTGACTTTTGTCAACAGCTGATTGAGCAGTGGATGTAAAGGGTGAAGCAGTGGTTTGAGGGTAAGACTGGCCAACAGTGGCTGACTCAGATGTGACAGAGTTTTGACAGTTGTTTTGAACAGCTGCTTCCTCTGATGCAGAATAGACTTTATAGTGACTTGGAATCACAACATCTGTTCTGTAATCTTGTTGTGGAGATTGTGGAGTACCTGCATTGTTAGTTTTGACAGCAATATCTTCAAATTTGAATTTATCTAAATCAAACAACTCAGCAGGATTTGCTGTGATTTTTAGGGATGAAAGTTCATTGAACTTTACATTCAGAGTTTCTTCTATTGTCCTGGTCCTTGTGTTAAACACTTTATAGGCCTTGGCAGTAGAAGAATATCCCAGAAAATATCCACAATCTACTTTGGCTGCAAATTTTGAAATGGAATCTTTAAGATTTAAAATGAAACATGGACAGCCAAAGATTTTATAAAATGAGATTAATGGTTTGATTTTGAACAGAATTTCATAAGTAGTCTTTTGATGTCTTGGGTTGATCAAAACTCTGTTTTGAACATAGCAAGCAGTGTTTTCAGCTTCTGCCCAGAAGGACAGTGGCAAACAAGAATCTGCTAGCATGGTTCTTGCAGCTTCAATAAGAGTTCTATTTTTCCTCTCAACCACCCCATTTTGTTTTGGTGTTCTTGGGATGTTGTACTGCCTCACAATCCCTTTTGACACACAGAAGTCATCCAACTCCTTATTCTTAAACTCTGTTCCATTGTCACTTCTAAAGACATTTACTGGCAAGTCATATTGTTTTTCAACTTTGGTGACAAAGTCCTTCAAGATACCTGCAGTCTCATCCTTAGAGTGTAAAAAGTAAGTCCATGTAAACCTAGAAAAATCATCAACTATGACAAGACAAAATCTTTTTCTTCTTAGACTCATGATTTTAACTGGGCCAAACAAGTCCATGTGCAACAATTGTAGACGTTGACTTGTTTTGGACTCATCAATGGATTTGTAAGAGCTTTTATGTTGTTTTCCTTTTAAGCAGGAAACACAATGCTCATCACATTTGAATTCTTTTGATGGCAAATCTCTGACAAGGCTTTGTTTGGAGAGAGAGTTGATAGTTTGAAGGTTGGTATGACCCAGTCTCCTATGCCACAATTCTGTCTCCTTTGTGGAGGCAGCAGAAAACAGACAGACATTTGCCATAGGATTGTCCTTCAACATATCAACTACATACACATTGCCACTCCTATGAGCAACAAGTTGTGCTTTGCTCTCAGCAATGATGGTGTCAATCTTTTTCACCACTTCTGGCCCAATAATTGTTGGATCACTATTGCTCTTTGTATGAACTTGCTAGTGAACACTTAAGTGTTTAGCAAGTTCTTTATCAGTTATAGCACATCGGAATGTTTTAAGTTAAAGCTACACTTATCAACAGGAGTTATTACACCCCCTGGATGTTTGAGAAAACTAAAGACAAGTATTTAATGAGAATCTAAGTATTGAATGAGAATGAATACTTAAACAAATTCTCAGTAAATGAAATGGAAATAACAGTGATAAGCTTTGAAGGATTTCTGTATATTAAAAATCAATGTCTAAAACAGAGGGATGAACCCATCTATTTATAGACTTTACATATACATGAACCTTGCCAAAAAGCAAGTTCAGAAACAGAGGGATGAACCCATCTATTTATAGACTTTACATATACATTATTGCCATAACCGGGGAATGATCTTTCAGATGAGATCCCAACAGTTATGTCAATATGGTCAAAAGATCCAAAACTATTTGAACAAGTTGGTGAGTCTTGTCCTAATAGTGTTGTACTACCTGGTAGATAGTCATCAACTGTTTTACCAGAACTTTGTAACTTTTTCTTTTGATCAATTTCTCTTTCCAAAGTAAGTAATCTCCCATATAGTTTTGTAAGAGTGAGGGAGCTAAAGTCTGGTGAAGATCTTAAGACTATAGAGTATGTTTCCCATTTTTCAGGTAAAGACCTTAAAAATCTATGAAGCATAGATACAGTTGTGTAGGTCTGACCATTTAATTTTAGCTCAGATATTAATGAGGAGAATCTTTCAAATTGTTGTGTTAAAGTTTCCCAATTAATGTGAGCAAACGTTTCATATTGTTGAGCCAGGATTTTTCTGGTGTTGGCAATCACCTCTTCAGTTCCTCCAAACTGTTCTTTGAGGCAGTCCCAAAGCTCTTTGGCACTATCACAATGTAATAGGCCAGAGTAGATTTCATTTGGGAGTGCCATTGCCAACATAGAGAAAGCTTTAGCATCAAGCTTAAGTTTTAGGAAATCATCATCTGTATAGTCTTTTGGGTCTTTTGGTATTTCTTCTTTAGTTTCAAGATTGATATTTACTGGTTTGTGAGGACCATATATCACAGATTTCTAGCAACCAGTGTTGGTCTGTGATAATGTATGTGCCATTCTCCTTTGCCAGATATTGTATTCATTTCTTACTAGCATAGCAGGTTTATTGCAGAACCAGTATTATGAGGATCCATTTTAAAGAGTATTGATTTGTCAAATATCTTTTAAAGTGATGGATGTTGATAAAAGTGAACTTTTAATCCTTTATTGAATATCAAAAAGAGCCTGTGTCTGATTCTCAATGTGTTAGATTGATATGTGATCAGATAAACCAGTGCTCTGATACCAATTATTGGATCAGTATTGCTCTTTGTATGAACTTGCTAGTGAACACTTATGTGTTTAGCAAGTTCTTTATCAGTTATAGCACAGCGGAATGTTTTAAGTTAAAGCTACACTTATCAACAGGAGTTATTACTCCCCCTGGATGTTTGAGAAAACTAAAGACAAGTATTTAATGAGAATCTAAGTATTGAATGAGAATGAATACTTAAATAGATTCTCAGTAAATGAAATGGAAATAACAGTGATAAGCTTTGAAGGATTTCTGTATATTAAAAATCAATCTCTAAAACAGAGGGATGAACCCATCTATTTATAGACTTTACATATACATGAACCTTGCCAAAAAGCAAGTTCAGAAACAAGTTGCAACAAGTTGCAATCTTGGAACTCGTACAAAAAGTTAAAGTAATACTAAACTAATAAACTACTGAAACATAAGGCGGTGGAAAGATTCTTGAACAAGTGCTGATGAATGACAAACTACTGATGAGTAGTTTGTCTTCAGTAGTTCTTCAGTGAACTGTCTGGTTTGAACTTCAGAACTTCAGATGCATTTCTTCTTCAGTACATGTAGAATCCTTCTTCAGTACTTTTGTCTTCTTTCTTCAGTAGTTCTATACTTAGAATAATTTTGACAGAAGTGAATTAGACTTAGGTTTCCAAAAGTGGTTTCACCAATCCTCTTTGTCCTAACAATAATCTTACAAGTTTTCTTAGTGAAAAATGAGCCATAACCGTTGTTACTCATTTATGAAACACTAAGAAGATTAAATTTAAGATTATCAATAAGATTGACATTTTCAAACTTGAGTTTCCCAGCTTGAACAGTCCCTGAACCCAACACCTTACCTTTTGAATCATTACCAAAGGATATATCACCCCCTCCATGAGCTAAGAAGTCCAGAAGAAGGGCTCTACATCCTGTCATGTGCCTGGAGCCTCCACTATCTACATACCGAAGACTATCTAAACAAGCAGAAGCTCCCTGCACAACAATAATGAATTAGTTTTGGTGAGTGTCCAAAGCCAAGTTGGCTTTGGATGTGTCCTCAGACTTTACAGCTTCAAAGGTGATCAGTGGAATAATCTGAATCCCTGATTACATCCTCAATGAGGACAGTATCAGTTACATCATGAGCTAAGCCTAACTCAGTTGTCTCATGTACCTCTTTTTCTTGGTTCAGAAGATTTCCTACCTCAGGCATTAAGCCTTCATCAGTAGTTGCCACAAATGAGGTCTTAGCAATGTTACTTCTTTCCTCAGATCCACCACTGGGTGGTATGTGAGTAGTAGAAGCCTCAAATGTACCTAGAGTTTCTAAGTTTGGGCTTAGAGACCTTGGTTCATCCTCATCTCTTGGGTTAGGGCTTTGAGTGTCCACATCCATGTCAAGTTCTGAAGCTATGTCCCCTGTTTGATGTGGTTGTTGGGGACTGACATGTTCGGATGGGATTCTCTCTTTTAGCCCAGAGAGAAGCTTGGCAATTTCAATTTCTGGTTCAGAAGTTTGGGGTGCTGGTTCAGTAGTTTGGACTATGGGTTCAGTAGTTTCAAAAGAAGGGTCTATTGGGATTGTTTTCTTGAATTTCTTTCTTTTGAAAAGGATTGTTATTGGTGCTCTTGGTGGGGTTTGAGATGGATGAGACTGAGAGGATGTTTCAGTCACATCTTTATCAAGTGCAGATTGCACATTAGCAAGTTCAGGCATCTCAACCTCCTGAACTGCCTTTCTTTTTGGGTTGGTGGGTTTTTGTTTTTGTTGCTTGGGTTTCTTGGTCTTTGGGGGTGAAGGTTTGGAAGATGAGGGTTCCTTGGGGACTGTTTCTGGTTCCCCTTGGTCATCTTCTGGCTAGGCAGCCGGTTTGTTGTGCCTTGAGTATGCTTGTGAAGACAAAGGGCTTAAAATTGTAGTTTTACCCACAAGCACCTCTTCTCCAAGTTCTTTTATTATGCATTGCATAATAAATCTTGGGTACAACAAAAACTTCTTTTTAGTATTGAGATGATGTAACACCAACTCATTAAAGAAAAGTGATGATGCCCTGAATTTTGTTTCATTCACTATGGAAAGAAAAATAGGATGAAAAGTTGAGGGCATCTGATCATAAGATCCAGTTTTTGGACTCAAACACATAATAATATAATGAAACAGCAGTTTATACTTTGGTTCAAAATATTTCTTAAAAATTGTAGCATGTGAGAGAGTACCTTGGTAACCACACTCTGTCATGGTTAAGTGAATCTCAGAGTTTGGAAATTGGTCTGGGGCGTTTACATCATTCAAACCCAGCCTAATTGCCAAAGTAGCCGGTGTGATTGCCATTCTTCTCCCTTGGATGGCTGAGTTGAGGGAGATCACTTTGTTGTTCACCGTCACCGTCTCTGCGTTTGCCCAAAACTCATTTAGAGTTTCAGTGTGGATTGGAGGGTCGATGGTGAGGGCGGTGAAGTATTGGGATTTGACGACCAAATCAATGATTTCGTCGTATTGGGACCAGGCTTCAAGTTTTTCAAAGTAGCCTCTTTGATTGTGTCCCTGCTTCAGTATTAGAGCCATGTGGTTTGTGTGTGTGTGGATCGAACAGTGCTTTTGCAGGTTTAGGTCTTGAGAGTGTTTTGTGAGAGAGATGGAGGGAATTTTTCTTTTTGAAAGGATAAGTGTTGGAAAAGGTATTTATCAGAAGTTTATAACCGCCTAGGTCAAACTTCTGATGTGGGAAAAGTCTGATTTACCTCTTTTGACCAAACTGCTGATGAAGAACCATTATCATCAGTAGCTCCCACTTTCTTTTCAGTAGTTTGTTAACAACTGATGAGAATGTTTTATAAATACTTTATTCATAACTTCTGAAGGTTATTTTATCAGAAGTTAATCATTTTTCAGAAAATATTCCCATACTGATGTTTTGTTCATCAGTAGTTTCTCTCTTTTTGTTTTTCAGAAGTTTTCAGACTTAAAAACAGATGTAAGTGAAAAATGAAAATATGTGCAGAAAAATAAAAAGAAACACTTACAAATTTAGCATCCCAAGCATGGATACTAACTTCTGAAATGTTGATGTGTCAAGGGGTTTAGTGAATATGTCAGCTATTTGATTAGCTGTTGCTACATGTTTCACTTCAATCTTGCCTTTTTCATAGCAATGTCTTATGAAATGATACCTGATTTCAATATGTTTAGTTTTTGAAAACTGAACAGGATTTTGAATGATGCTAATGGCAGATTTGCTGTCTACAAGCAATGGTGTCTTGGTCTCTTTGATTCCATAATCAAGAAGTTGATACTGGAGCCATTGTATCTGTGATATACAACTTGCAGCTGCAATGTATTCAGCTTCAGCAGTTGAAGTTGCAACAGATGTTTGTTTCTTTGATTGCCAGGACACTAGACAGTTTCCCAAGAATTGACAACCACCAGATGTTGATTTTCTTGACATTTTACACCCTGCATAGTCACTATCTGAAAAAGCTGATAACTTGGTATTGCTTGAAGCAGGATACCAAATTCCAAGTGTTGGAGTTCCTTTCAGATATCTAAAGATTCTTTTGACTGCAATGAGGTGTGATTCCCTAGGTGCTGATTGATATCTAGCACAGACACATGTTGAAAACATAATATCTGGTCAAGAAGCAGTTAAATATATAAGGGAACCCATCATACATCTATACATGGTTTGATCAACCTGTTTTCCTTGATCATCTGGTTCAACTTGTGTGGTTGGTGTCATGGGAGTGGAACATGATTTACAGTCTTGTAAAGAAAATTTGTTCAATAATTCTTTAACATATTTTGATTGATGTATAAAAGTTCCATTTGTTTGTTATTTAATCTGCAGTCCCATAAAGTACTGCAGTTCTCCCATTGTACTCATCTCAAATTTTGATTGCATGAGTTTCTTAAATTCATCAAACAGTTTTGTGTTTGTTGAACCAAATATGATATCATCAACATATATTTGAACAAGTAAGACATGATTTCCAACATGTTTTATGAAAAGAGTTTTATCAATGGAGCCTCTTTTGAAGTTATTTTTGAGCAAAAAGTTAGAAAGTGTTTCATACCAGGCTCTTGGAGCCTGTTTGAGCCCATAAAGAGCTTTGTCTAGCTTGCACACCCACTCAGGATGAGAAGGATCCTCAAACCCAGGTGGTTGACAGACATACACTTCCTCTTTTATTTTTCCATACAAAAATGCACTTTTAACATCCATTTGAAAAACTTTGATTTTGTTGGAAATGGCATAGGCCAGAAATAACCTGATGGCTTCAAGCCTTGCAACTGGAGAAAAGGTTTCATCATAATCAATTCCTTCTTCTTGAGAGTAACCTTGTACTACCAGTCTTGCCTTGTTCTTTATAATCATACCAACTTCATCTTGTTTGTTCCTAAAAACCCATCTTGTGCCAATTGGTAGCTTGTTTGGTGGTAAGGGACAGATTTCCCAAACCTGTTGCTTCTTGAACTGAAGTAACTCATCTTGCATAGCTTCCACCCAATTGTTGTCTTTGAGGGCTTCTTGGTACTTCTTTGGTTCCAACTGAGAAATGAATGCTGAGAAGAAGCAAAAGTTGGAAAGCTGGTTTCTTGTGAGAACACCTGATGCAATATCACCCATGATTTGTTCAAGTGGATGATCTTTGTGTTCAATCAGTTGTTGTAAACCACTGACAGGTGTAGGTGGCTCTTGTACTTCATCAAACAAACCACTGAGGTTTATAAAGTCTGGTTCAGCAGTTTCAGTGTCTTCAGTAGTTTTAGGTGCTGAAGCAGATGTTTGAGTTTGTACATCAGCAGTTGTTGAATCAGAAGTTTTTGAAACTTCTGATGGTTTGGAAGTTGACTTAATGACTGTTTGAGGAGTCCATGGTGTTGGATCCTCATCATCAAACCTTTGATCACCATAATAAGTAGGTTTAGATGAAGTAACAGTCTTTTCAGGTCCAAAATGGAAGCTGTCAAGGTCAAAAAGTTCAGCAGGATGTGCTGGAATAAGAGTGTGTTTTGACTCATTGAACTTGACATTCAGTGTTTCTTCTACTATCCTGGTTCTTGAGTTAAAAACCTTGTAGGCTTTTCTAGTGGAAGAGTAACCAAGAAAGTAGCCTGAATCAACTTTAGCAGCAAACTTTGAAATAGAGTCTTTAATGTTTAGAATGAAACATTGAAATCTAAAAGCCCTGAAAAAGGAGATAAGGGGCTTTATGCCATGAAGAACTTCATAGGCAGTCTTGGAGTGTCTCTTGTTGACAAGGACTCTATTTTGAACATAACATGCAGTGTTAACTGCTTCAGCCCAGAAATACAATGGTAGGCCTGAATCAGCTAACATAGTTCTTGCTCCTTCAATTAAGGTTCTGTTCTTCCTTTCTACTACACCATTTTGTTCAGGAGTTCTGGGAACACTGTATTGTCTAATAATCCCTTTAGACAAACAGAATTCATCCAGAGTTTTGTTCCTGAACTCTGTCCCATTGTCACTTCTAATGGCTTTGACAGACAGAGAATATTGTTTCTCTACTTGTAGAATGAAGAACTTGATGATTTCCGCAACCTCATCCTTGGAAAATAAGAAGAATACCCATGTAAATCTTTAATAGTCATCAATGATGACCGATCAGTACTTCTTCTTACCAAGGCTCATGATTTTTACAGGCCCAAATAAGTCCATATGGAGTAGTTGAAGACATGCAGTTGTTTTTGATTCTTCAATAGACTTATAGGAGGACTTATGCTGTTTTCCCTTCAAACAGGATACACAGTGTTCTTGACACTGGTATACCTTCAAAGGTAGACCTCTGACCAAGCCCATTTTTGTGAATTTATTTATGGTCTTAAAGTTCACATGGCCAAGTCTCCTGTGCCAGAGATCAGTCTTTGAAGTTGATGCTTTTGAGAAGAAACAGGCAGTGTTGTTCAGTACTTTGTCCTTTTCAATGTCCACTGCATAGACATTGCCACATATTTTGGCTATCAACAAAGTATGATCTTCAATGATCTTCTCTATCAACTTCTGGCCTTCTGGTGATATGATCTTGCATGCTGTCTTTGTGACACACTCAGCAAGTTGTACTCAAGGTTTTCAACCAGATTGACCTTGTCAAACTGTATTTTGCTAGAGGAGACATTGCCATGTCCTAGCACATATCCCTTAGCATTGTTCCCAAATGATACAGATCCTTCTCTTTCACTGATAAAATTGTTTATCAGGAATCTGCATCCAGTCATGTGCATTGAGCCTCCACTGTCAACATACCAAATGCTATTTGAGCCTCTGGAAACTCTCTGCACAAGATAGCAAATTAGTTAGATTTGGGAACCCAAGCCAGTTTGACTTTGGGTTTGCTCTTGAGAACATTTACAGTTTGTTCTTGACCAAGTTGAGGAATCCATGTCTTTTTGGCAATGGATTTTTCATTAAGAGCAATGGTGGTATCCTTTTGAGGACCACCATCAACTTTGGTCATCAGTAGTTGTACCATGTTCATGAGATCTTTAATCTCAGCAGTTTGTGAAACTGCTGATGATTTAGGTCTAACTACTGAAAGAGAATTTTGAGAAAAAGATTTTTGTTGAGATTTTGTCTTTTTCTGAGAAAAGGTGTTTACTGGTTGTTGTTTCCTGGGAGAAAAAGTTTCTACAAAATCATTTCTGATTTGTTTTCCCACAACCAGTTGTTGAATTTTCTTGTTGTACTGAATACCTTTTCTGTATCTGCAAAATTATGTCTTGTGGTTGAACAGACCATAGATTTCACATTCTTTTGTCTTTTCTTTTAAAGACAAGTTTCTGACTGTATTGATTGGTTTTAGGTCATCAGTAGTTTTCAGGTTCTCAACTCCTGATGTAGTTGAAACTACTGATGGCTTAATGTCAGATTTTATCAGTACTTCTGAAGAACTTTCTTTGTGAGTTTTTAGAAAGTTTTCATGGAAAGATGTGCATTCTTTCTCTTTAGAAGTTTCACCTGAAACAATTTTTCTCCCATCTTCCGTAGTTTTGGGAGGAAAATCTGTTGGTGTTTCAGTGTGATTGTACCCTATGCCAAACCTAACATTTGAAGCACTTTGTTTGTTTAGCAATAGCTAGTACCCCTTACAAGATTCAACCCATTTTTCACAAGTGACCTTGGTGTCAGCAAGCTCTTGTCTGACATTTCCTAGGTCATTTATCATGATTTTAATTTGTGCTTGGGTTTCAATAGCAGTGTTAGTTAATTTAGAAACTTCTTTTGTTTTTGCAGCAAGTTTTCTTTCTAAATCACATTTCATCTGAGTGAATTTTCTCTTAGAGTCATTTGCTTTACCTTGTAAGTGCACATTAGTCTCTCTTATGAGAGCAAAAGATTCTTTACAAGAAGTTGAACAAAGTTTTGTCAAAGATTCTTTTGATACCTGTGACAAGGCAGAATTTGAGGTGCATCCCTCAAATGCCATCAAGGCAAAGATCTTTCTGCCATTGTCAGGCTCTCCCCAGTTGATGTCAAACATCTTGTTGTCTGCATCAGGGTTACACCCAGTAGTGTCAAAAGGAAGACTGCTCCAGACAACATACCCTGAAGTAAATAAACTTTGTTGGGAGGGTTGCTGAGACTGTGGAGGTTGTTGAGCAGCTGGAAAGGGAGGAATTGATTGATTGTTGGCTCTGCATCTGTTGAGCAGGCATCTGTACATATTGTACTTGTGGCACATATTTGTTTTGTGGAGCTTGTGCCTGTACAAAATGTGCACTCCCCTGTGTTCCATTATTCCTGTTATAACTTGTAACACCCCAACCGATGGCGGAAACATCGGGATGTCACGTATTGATGATTGTTCAGTAGCTCATGGTGAATAATAAATTTCATTAAATGATTTAAATAAATTACATACAATTGTTCTACAAGAATTCGTACATCAAAATGAATAATACTATGCACACATCTTCAAGCATTAATTCAAATCTTCAAGCAAGTAGAACCTGAAACATGTTAAGTTTGAAAATATTTTGGGTCAACAAAAGTTGGTGAGAATACATAGGTTTTTGAATATAATTGATAACAATAGTTTGTACAACAATCACAGTTGTATGATGATAGAGTATGATTCCGACATGTAACAATGCGTCTTTGTACAATCAAACCTTGTGTCGACTGATGACTAACTCGCAAGTTAGTTAAATGTTGTTACTGTTATCGATCATCCCTGAATTTATGCGGGGAGATGGGTTTGTCAGACCTATAGCGCTATAATCTAAACAGGCGGCTTGATCATTGTTAATGATTGTACTGTGTCTTTTTGTTACAGTCAAATGATAGAATGATGTTGTAATTGAATCACAAGTAACTGATAGTATAAAATGTTTAAACATGTTCCACCCCAAAAATAGTGAAAATAGAGTAAAGGGGCTATGTAAACTCACATTGGCTAAGGTGAATTATCCTCTAAGTGTTGTGAATGTATGCGAGGCGAATCCCAAAGACTCAACAACGTAGCTAGTCGAAAAAGAAAGAATATCAAGCTTCCAATTCGGCAATTACAAGAGCTTATAATCAAAGCTTCAATTGTAGAAGTAATAGACTATAGAAGACGGGTATGAGGGAAAGTTTAATCAGATTGAAACAATCGATTTAGAGGTGCAAAGTATAATGGGTCATAGGTGGGTTTTTATACTAGTTTTGGATTCAATTAGCCATTAAAATTGGTCAACACCATAAAGTAAGGTTTTTATGATGAATTGACTATTTCACTAAGACTTTGACTGTTTGACTAAGACTTTGACTAGGACTTTGACTGATCAATTTAAGGAGTGTGTTAAGTTTATTTTCTTCTGAAATACTACACAAGATGATAGCTGGCTCAGTTGGTTGTCACTGTGTGTTGGTTGGCTGTGGACGCGGGTTCGAGTCCCGGTCCACACAAATCTTTTTTTGGCAATTATTTCCCTAAAAATATATTATTCTAAATTCATAATATGATTATATAAGCCTGAAAGTGACTCGAAATATTTTTAAAACGTACAAAAGTGTCGAGATACAAATAATTATTAGTTTAAGGTATTTAAAACATATATTGTTTAAAACAATACATTCTTTTTATCATAAAAAAAATTAGGGGAAATTCGCGATGTTACAGTCTCCCCTACTTTTGGAAACTTCGTCCCGAATTTATTAAAAACACAGGTTTGAGGTTGATTAGGTGGAAATTAAGGCAGCTGTGGTTTGGGTTAAGGCACGACATGAATTTATAGGTAATAGAATAATTTGTTTCGAATAATTTGGATAAGAGGTTTGAGATGTGAGTTTTAAGGATTGGATTAGGTTCGTCTGAAGTAGCAAGAAGCATAAGAATCTAGCAAAATACTAAACTTATGTTTTAGGAATCTTATAAGAAATGCATGAATTGATTGGCTATATGAAAACCAAATGAACTACTAAAACCTTATTAGAATTTCACACTACCTTAACGTACCTGTAAATTCATGATTACGTTCCGGACCGCAATCACCAATTTACCTTACATTAGGGTTTTGTGTCCTTCTATGACTCTAAACACACATGTAAGTAATGCAAAATAACCTTGTGATTGAATCATTTACAATGTATCCAAAAATGAGTCCAACTGTTGAGTAGGAAAAAGACTTCTACCAGTCAGTGAGTAAGAACCTCTACCGATTGTTGAGCAGGTGCGATAGCCTCTACGAGTCGTTGAGCAGGTTGTAGGGCCTCTACCGACTGTTGAGCACGCATGATGACCTATACCAATCGTTGAGTAGGTTATTTGGTACTCAACTAACTGTTGAGCAAGTACTTCATCCTCTACCAGTTGTTTGATTAAGTGTACCAATTATTTCACACATAAATTGCAAATTGATAATATGTACATATAAACAATCAAGTATCAAGCATAGCATGCGAGTTGTAATAGTGTTGTCCTTGACAAGGTTAATGACTTTAGGTGTGTCTATAGCAAATAGTTTATATTCCATGATTTCTAGTATCAAATGTTTAAATATGGTAGATAATCGAATCCTCATGTATAACTAAGGATTATGTTTGATGCAACACACAATCAAGTTTCAATAGTTTGGTTATCATGGGTAACTAGCTCATGTGTGAGAAGGTGAAGGATATGAATTTAGTTCTTGAGACGATGATGAAAAATCTTGAAGCAGAATCAAGGTTGTGAGAGATAGTGAATGTGAAGATAGTTTATAAAGAGTTTATTTTATAGTAAGGAGATTATGTAGCAGTGTAAATTTTGGGGTTTGGATCAAAGGTTATAATCAAGTGTATAAGAAAACATGATTGTGGTATATGCCAAATATTGTAAAAATTTGAACAAGTTGAAAATGAGTGAGTGTCAATGGAGAATTTAGAGACTAGATATTATTCCTATGGAAAAAAAAAAATCTTATTTTCAAAATTGGTTTTATACATAAAACAAAAGTTGTTAAATAGTACAGGCTAAGTGGGCTTTGATTAAAATATTCCCGTTAGTTGGAGATTTCAAACATGACATTAGGTTTTGAAGATCAAGGTTCTATTAAGTGATTTTTAATAGTTTAAAGCATTATATAGAAAATTGTTTGTTACGTCAATAAATAAACAATTGAATTTAAGTTCGAGGACATCTTTTGACAAAAATATGTACTTTGTAAAGTTACTAGGTAATGAAAATACAACAAGATTTAGAAATCTTAAGTTTGTGCTAAGGTATGAGGTTATAGTTTTTAAAAATAAGTAACATGTGGAGAAATGAAATAATATGATTTGGGTAGGGTGTTGAATATTTAAAAAGTGTCTAAGATGGTAAGGTGAAGTGTGATTGTGAAATCCATAGATGGTTATGAAATGAGATTGATTTAAGCTGTAAAATTTTGAGATTTTAGAGCTTAGTTTAAGGAAAGTGAGTGTAATCATTTATTCATTAATTAAAACGAATAAACGAAAACGTTGACTTATCAAAACTTCTAGATTCTAATAACATAGTGAAGACATGCTTTAGCCTATAAGTGAACACTCATCCCGAGAATTCCCAGGTAGGCATCCGGGTCCCTCGTCTGATTGGGATATATGCGCAATGCCAGTCCTAGACAGAAAACTCAGAATATAGGCGTTCACCCTTCCAGATTGCACGTGTTCGTTATTAAAATCTAGAACTTCGACGAGATCTTCAAGGTGGTTCAGGCTAAACCTGAGGATTTGTCCTATTAGTCTAAGAGTAGATCTTGTGATGGAGAGCACTCTTCTTGTAGGGACTAAAGTAAGGATAAGAAGTAAAATAGAGAATATAAACAAGTAAGGTTGCAAGTAAAAGGAGCAAGTACTGATTAAAATCCTATGGTTATAGACTAGATTATTTTTTTTTTCTAATAACCTAATTCCCTATAACCATGGCTCTAATACTAATCTGTAAGACCCCAACCGATGGCGGAAACATCGGGATGTCACGTATTGATGATTGTTCAGTAGCTCATGGTGAATAATAAATTTCATTAAATGATTTAAATAAATTACATACAATTGTTCTACAAGAATTCGTACATCAAAATGAATAATACTATGCACACATCTTCAAGCATTAATTCAAATCTTCAAACAAGTAGAACCTGAAACATGTGAAGTTTGAAAATATTTTGGGTCAACAAAAGTTGGTGAGAATACATAGGTTTTTGAATATAATTGATAACAATAGTTTGTACAACAATCACAGTTGTATGATGATAGAGTATGATTCCGACATGTAACAATGCGTCTTTGTACAATTAAACCTTGTGGCGACTGATGACTAACTCGCAAGTTAGTTAAATGTTGTTACTGTTATCGATCATCCCTGAATTTATGCGGGGGGATGGGTTTGTCAGACCTATAGCGCTATAATCTAAACAGGCGGCTTGATCATTGTTAATGATTGTACTGTGTCTTTTTGTTACAGTCAAATGATAGAATGGTGTTGTAATTGAATCACAAGTAAATGATAGTATAAAATGTTTAAACATGTTCCACCCCAAAAAATAGTGAAAATAGAGTAAATGGGCTATGTAAACTCACATTGGCTAAGGTGAATTATCCTCTAAGTGTTGTGAATGTATGCGAGGCGAATCCCAAAGACTCAACAACGTAGCTAGTCGAAAAAGAAAGAATATCAAGCTTCCAATTCGCCAATTACAAGAGCTTATAATCAAAGCTTCAATTGTAGAAGTAATAGACTATAGAAGAAGGGTATGAGGGAAAGTTTAATCGGATTGAAACAATCGATTTAGAGGTGCAAAGTATAATGGGTCATAGGTGGGTTTTTATACTAGTTTTGGATTCAATTAGCCATTAAAATTGGTCAACACCATAAAGTAAGGTTTTTATGATGAATTGACTATTTGACTAAGACTTTGACTGTTTGACTAAGACTTTGACTAGGACTTTGACCAGGACTTTGACTGATCAATTTAAGGAGTGTGTTAAGTTTATTTTCTTCTGAAATACTACACAAGATGATAGTTGGCTCAGTTGGTTGTCACCGTGTGTTGGTTGGCTGTGGACGCGGGTTCGAGTCCCGGTCCACACAAATCTTTTTTTGGCAATTATTTCCCTAAAAATATATTATTCTAAATTCATAATATGATTATATAAGGCCGAAAGTGACTCGAAATATTTTTAAAACGTACAAAAGTGTCGAGATACAAATAATTATTAGTTTAAGGTATTTAAAACATATATTGTTTAAAACAATACATTCTTTTTATCATAAAAAAAATTAGGGGAAATTCGCGATGTTACAGTCTCCCCTACTTTTGGAAACTTCGTCCCGACCTTTTGTAAAATTTGTTTGTTTTTATACTCAACATGGCCAGTTGGTGTAGAATATCCATTTCTTCTAAGTCATCACTGCTGAAATTTTTTAAATCATCCATGATAAAACTCATGTTATCAGCAGTTTGACTAAAATCATTATTGCCATAACCGGGGAATGATCTTTCAGATGAGATCCCAACAGTTATGTCAATATGGTCAAAAGATCCAAAACTATTTGAACAAGTTGGTGAGTCTTGTCCTAATAGTGCTGTACTACCTGGTAGATAGTCATCAGCTGTTTTACCAGAACTTTGTAACTTTTTCTTTTGATCAATTTCTCTTTCAAAAGTAAGTAATCTCCCATATAGTTTTGTAAGAGTGAGGGAGCTAAAGTCTGGTGAAGATCTTAAGACTATAGAGTATGTTTCCCATTTTTCAGGTAAAGACCTTAAAAATCTATGAAGCATAGATACAGTTGTGTAGGTCTGACCATTTAATTTTAGCTCAGATATTAATGAGGAGAATCTTTCAAATTGTTGTGTTAAAGTTTCCCAATTAATGTGAGCAAACGTTTCATATTGTTGAGCCAGGATTTTTCTGGTGTTGGCAATCACCTCTTCAGTTCCTCCAAACTGTTCTTTGAGGCAGTCCCAAAGCTCTTTGGCACTATCACAATGTAATAGGCCAGAGTAGATTTCATTTGGGAGTGCCATTGCCAACATAGAGAAAGCTTTAGCATCAAGCTTAAGTTTTAGGAAATCATCATCTGTATAGTCTTTTGGGTCTTTTGGTATTTCTTCTTTAGTTTCAAGATTGATATTTACTGGTTTGTGAGGACCATATATCACAGATTTCTAGCAACCAGTGTTGGTCTGTGATAATGTATGTGCCATTCTCCTTTGCCAGATATTGTATTCATTTCTTACTAGCATAGCAGGTTTATTGCAGAACCAGTATTATGAGGATCCATTTTAAAGAGTATTGATTTGTCAAATATCTTTTAAAGTGATGGATGTTGATAAAAGTGAACTTTTAATCCTTTATTGAATATCAAAAAGAGCCTGTGTCTGATTCTCAATGTGTTAGATTGATATGTGATCAGATAAACCAGTGCTCTGATACCAATTATTGGATCAGTATTGCTCTTTGTATGAACTTGCTAGTGAACACTTATGTGTTTAGCAAGTTCTTTATCAGTTATAGCACAGCGGAATGTTTTAAGTTAAAGCTACACTTATCAACAGGAGTTACTACTCCCCCTGGATGTTTGAGAAAACTAAAGACAAGTATTTAATGAGAATCTAAGTATTGAATGAGAATGAATACTTAAACAGATTCTCAGTAAATGAAATGGAAATAACAGTGATAAGCTTTGAAGGATTTCTGTATATTAAAAATCAATCTCTAAAACAGAGGGATGAACCCATCTATTTATAGACTTTACATATACATGAACCTTGCCAAAAAGCAAGTTCAGAAACAAGTTGCAACAAGTTGCAATCTTGGAACTCGTACAAAAAGTTAAAGTAATACTAAACTAATAAACTACTGAAACATAAGGCGGTGGAAAGATTCTTGAACAAGTGCTGATGAATGACAAACTACTGATGAGTAGTTTGTCTTCAGTAGTTCTTCAGTGAACTGTCTGGTTTGAACTTCAGAACTTCAGATGCATTTCTTCTTCAGTACTTGTAGAATCCTTCTTCAGTACTTTTGTCTTCTTTCTTCAGTAGTTCTATACTTAGAATAATTTTGACAGAAGTGAATTAGACTTAGGTTTCCAAAAGTGGTTTCACCAATCCTCTTTGTCCTAACAATAATCTTACAAGTTGTCTTAGTGAAAAATGAGCCATAACCTTTGTTACTCATTTATGAAACACTAAGAAGATTAAATTTAAGATTATCAATAAGATTGACATTTTCAAACTTGAGTTTCCCATCCTAAACAGTCCCTGAACCCAACACCTTACCTTTTGAGTCATTACCAAAGGATATATCACCCCCTCCATGAGCTAAGAAGTCCAGAAGAAGGGCTCTACATCCTGTCATGTGCCTGGAGCCTCCACTATATACATATCGAAGACTATCTAAACAAGCAGAAGCTCCCTGCACAACAATAAGGAATTAGTTTTGGTGAGTGTTTGTTGGGTCTGCTGACCTGGAGAAGAACAGATGATTGAAAAGCCAAAATATGCTAACAGTTGATTCACACAAATAAACAGTCTTTACAACATACTCTTCCCAAAAGACTGCTGACCCTAACAACTGTTCCATCCAAACAATTGCTGTGACAACTGCTGATACAAAGGACTGCTAGAGAACAACTGATAGAGAACAACTGCTGATCAAGTACTGAAGACTAAAGGTCTGTTGGAGTCAATAGCGCTTAAACTCCAACAGATGTTGCAAGACCATCAGAGTTTTCCCTTAGCAGTAGTTTACCTTATAGTGTTTTGTAATATAACAGTAGTTTGTATAGGGAAGATGTTTTATGTTGTTATTCTGTTAGAGGTCACTATCTTAGGTGACGTCAGCATAGGTCATCAGTGGTTTAGGTTTGTCTATAAATAGAACAGTGCTTGTACTGTTCTATGACATCACACACAAACATTCTCTCAGACAAATAACCACTGTGTGATCAGGCTGAGGGGGAGTATTGGTACTGATTGTAATCTTTCAATTAATGAAAGCATTTGATCATTGAAAACATTTATTCCTGTTGTTTTGATTATAGTTTATCATTCCGCTGCACTTTCCATGTATACTTACATCATTCATTTCTGATCTTATTCTAAATATATCAAAACAATCAAACTCAGATCCTAACAATTGGTATCAGAGCTTGGTCAATTAAATTCGATCTAACCAATCAATTTAATATAAATAGATCAGCTCACAATTATTGATATCGTTTGTCTGTCGGATTGAAAACAGAGTAATAGTTTAATTTCGATTCAACCGTTTTTAAACAGACTTTGTTTTTTTGAAAAATCAGAGAATGGCTTCAATCAATCACGATCCACATAACACTGGCACGAACAACAAGCCACTGATGCTTGTCAGATCTGAATACAATATCTGGCAACGTCGGATGAGCCATGTTCTAGCTCAACAGAACACTGGGTGTTGGAAGTCGGTTATCTTCGGACCACATGTTCAGATGGTGCCGAGTACTGAAGATCCCAAGGTTCAGGAGCCAAAGAAACTTGAAAACTACTCTGACCAGGATTTTCAGAAAATTGAGTTAGACGCTAAGGCCTTCAGTATTGTGGCCATGGCTCTACCCAATGATATATATGCTGGGCTGTTACACTGTAACAGTGCAAAGGAGTTGTGGGATGCACTGAAAGAACAATTTGGTGGGACTGAAGAGGTTATTGAAAACAATCGTGAAATACTTAACCAACAATATGAAACATTCAGTCATGTCAAGGGAGAGTCATTAACTCAACAATTTGAGAGGTTTAACTATCTCATTAGTGAACTAAAACTGGTTGGTTTTTAAGATCATTACCAGACAAATGGGACACTATTGCTATTGTTATGAGAAACTCAATTGGATTTAAGGACCTATCACTGACCCAGCTTCATGGTAAGCTCTTGACCTATGAGAGAGAGCTTAACCAGAAAAAGAAGCTCCGGGACTCTGGAAAAGTGTCTGATGATTATGTATTTGGGAATACAGCACTTTTGGGTCATGGTGAGGTGCCTGGAAATACTAAGGATCAGAGTTATGATCACTTCATTGACATAATTTCAGGTTTTAACTCTGATTCTTATTCACCAAACTATGCTTTCACAGCAAGTGGTGGTGATATCCAGGCATCTGATAACATATCCTTTGAGTATGATGACCTGAAATACTTTGACCCTGATGATTTGGAGGAAATGGACATTATGCACCAATTGGCCCTTCTCAGTGTAAGAACTAATAATTTTTACAAGAAAACTGGGAGAAGGTTTTCGGGGTTAACTGGCAGATCAAAGGTTGGGTTGGATAAATCAAAGATAAAGTGTTATAAATGTCATAGACTTGGTCATTTTGCTAGGGAATGTAGGAGTCAACATGGTACACCTATGATCACCTACCCAAATCAAAGACCTCAGACCAACACTTATCAAAATTCCTATAATACCCCTGGACCAAATGTGCAAAACACTGCTCATTTTGCACAGTCCTCAAACACTGTTCCTATCCATTATGTCCAAACCACTGTTCCTCAGATCCATTATGTGCAAACACCTGTTGCTCAGGCACCTGTGCAAACGACTGGTGCTCCATCCTCTGCTCCTGCAGAGACCAGTCAACAGAGCTTCTTCACACAAGGCTTTGTTGATTGGAGTAGTCTACCAGATGAGTTAACAGATGAAAATTTTGGATTAGTTGCCAAAGCTGAAAATGAACCAGAAAACTTTTGTTTCATGGCTATGGTAGAAGAGGTTGAATCTGAGGAGGTGGTGACTGAATCTAATGTTGTGACTGATGATGTTGTTGATGAAGTAGTTGCAGGTGAAAAATCTGAAGAAGAGGTTGTGAATCTCTCAGATCCCTGGGTGCATCTGATGATTGTGAGTGCAAGTGTGATTGTGCATTGATGGCTGCTGCTAAGGTATCTCCTCAAATTCTTAAGGATTTATGTTCTGACAGATGTGTGATAGCATTTGCTAACATCAAAGAGGTGAATGAAAACCTTAGAAAGAAAATTTTAGATGATGAAGTTAAATTTGAGAAACTTTCAAAAGAATTAAAAACAAGTTTAACTGAAAAGGAATCTGAAATAAGCAGCTTAAAACATGAAGCAACCATAACCAAAGACCAGCTCCAAACTATGATAACTAAATATCAGAGTTGTAAAAGTGAGCTTGAGTCCACCCAAGTTGAATGTCAGAAATGGGTGGAATCATGTAGAGGATTTGAAATGCTACTCAACAAACAAACCAAAAGTCATGTGAAGTTTGGTTTTGGTTTTGAAACAACTTCTTCAGCTTTTGAAAACACTGACAAAAAGGATCAAAAGTCTGTTAAGATAGTACCAACAAACTTGCAGGGTCAAGAGATTAAAATCACCGAACCAAATGGTAAGAAAATTGTTCTAAAAAAACTAGAAGGTTCCTCATCATTCACTGAACTTGAAAAGTATGAATTCAAACCTACTTGGTCTGATGAGTGTGGTACTCTTCAGAATTTTAAACCTGTTGACTTTAAAACTCCTGAATGAAAGACAGCTCCTCAGGCAAAAATCATTCCCTTGAAAAACCTTCCAGCAGATGCTCAAACATCTGCTGAAAAGAAGGCTGAAAAAGGGAAGAAGAAAGAAAAGACTGTCCACTTGTTCTGTGATTTCTGTGAAAAGAAGAATCATGTCACTAAAAACTGTTTTCTTCTAAAAGCATATGACATTAACAAAGGAACAAGTGTATGTGATTCCAAAGCCACATGTTCAATATGTGGGAAAAAGAATCACAAAACCAAAGAGTGCTTGTATCTCAAAAATTTTGATGTGAAAATACAAGAGTACAAAGCTAAAACTCTTGCAAATCATGGGGTGAGTACTTCAAAAGGAAAGCCCAAACAGACTTTCACTCCTGTCCAAACATCTGTTACTAAAAGTCTTGAAACATCTGCTCCTAGGGATGTCCAAGTAACAGATGCTCCACCCACAAGCAAGTACCCAAGAGGATATGGACAACCACCATGTCATAGTATGTCACATGTTTATGAGGAGCTAAAAAGACCCTTTAAACGAAGAGTGAACAGAAATCCCTATGGGTATTATCATCTGTCTGGAAGTGATCAAACAACTGTTGCCCCAAGTGTTGACATTCAAGCACTGGCAAATGGTCAGCAGCAGTTGTTGAACTTGATTCAAAAATTAGTTCAAACCACTGATCATCTTCCAAAGCTTGAGTCTGAAAAGTCTGAGGACCCATCCAAAGCCAACTTGGCTTTGGACACTCACCAAAACTAATCCACTACTGCTGTGCAGGGAGCTTCTGCTTGTTTAGATAGTCTTTGGTATGTAGATAGTGGAGGTTCCAGGCACATGACAGGAGGTAGAGCCCTTCTTCTGGACTTTTTAGCTCATGGAGGGGGTGATATATCCTTTGGTAATGATTCAAAAGGTAAGGTGTTGGGTTCAGGGACTGTACAAGCTGGGAAACTCAAGTTTGAAAATGTCAATCTTATTGATAATCTCAAGTTTAATCTCCTGGGTGTTTCACAAATGAGTGACAAAGGTTATGGCTCATTCTTCACAAAGAAAACTTGTAAGATTATTGGGCCAGAAGTGGTGAAAAAGATTGATACCATCATTGCTGAGAGCAAAGCACAAGTTGTTGCTCATAGAAGTGGCAATGTGTATGTTGTTGATATGTTAAAGGAGAATCCTATAGCAAATGTCTGTTTGTTTTCTGCTGCCTCCACAAAGGAGACAGAATTGTGGCATAGGAGACTGAGTCATACCAACCTGAATACTATCAACACACTCTCTAAACAAAGTCTTGTCAGAGGCTTACCATCAAAAGAATTCAAATGTGATGAGCATTGTGTTTCATGTTTAAAAGGGAAACAACATAAAAGCTCTTACAAATCCATTGATGAGTCCAAAACTAGTCAATGTCTACAATTGTTGCACATGGACTTGTTTGGCCCTGTTAAAATCATGAGTCTAAGAAGAAAAAGATTTTGTCTTGTCATAGTTGATGATTTTTCTAGGTTTACATGGACTTACTTTTTACATTCTAAGGATGAGACTGCAGGTATTTTGAAGGACTTTGTCACCAAAGTTGAAAAACAATATGACTTGCCAGTAAATGTCTTCAGGAGTGACAATGGAACAGAGTTTAAAAATAAGGAGTTGGATGATTTCTGTGTGTCAAAAGGGATTATGAGGCAGTACAGCATCCCAAGAACACCGGAGCAAAATGGGGTGGTTGAGAGGAAAAATAGAACTCTTGTCAGAGGCTTACCATCAAAAGAATTCAAATGTGATGAGCATTGTGTTTCATGTTTAAAAGGGAAACAACATAAAAGCTCTTACAAATCCATTGATGAGTCCAAAACTAGTCAATGTCTACAATTGTTGCACATGGACTTGTTTGGCCCTGTTAAAATCATGAGTCTAAGAAGAAAAAGATTTTGTCTTGTCATAGTTGATGATTTTTCTAGGTTTACATGGACTTACTTTTTACATTCTAAGGATGAGACTGCAGGTATTTTGAAGGACTTTGTCACCAAAGTTGAAAAACAATATGACTTGCCAGTAAAAGTCTTCAGGAGTGACAATGGAACAGAGTTTAAAAATAAGGAGTTGGATGATTTCTGTGTGTCAAAAGGGATTATGAGGCAGTACAGCATCCCAAGAACACCGGAGCAAAATGGGGTGGTTGAGAGGAAAAATAGAACTCTTATAGAAGCTGCAAGAACCATGCTAGCAGATTCTGGTTTGCCATTGTCCTTCTGGGCAGAAGCTGTAAACACTGCTTGCTATGTTCAAAACAGAGTTTTGATCAACCCAAGACATCTAAAAACTTCTTATGAAATTTTGTTCAATATCAAACCATTAATTTCATTTTTCAAAATCTTTGGCTGCCCATGTTTCATCTTAAATCTCAAAGATTCCATTTCAAAATTTGCAGCCAAAGTAGATTGTGGTTATTTTCTGGGATATTCTTCTACTGCCAAGGCTTATAAAGTGTTTAACACAAAGACCAAGACAATAGAAGAAACTCTGAATGTAAAGTTCAATGAACTTTCATCCCTAAAAATCCCAGCAAATCCTGCTGAACTGTTTGATTTAGATAAATTCAAATTTGAAGATGTCACTGTTAAAACTAACAATGCAGGTATTCCACAGTCTCCACAACAAGATTACAGAACAGATGTTGTGATCCCCAGTCACTATAAAATCTCTTCTGCATCAGGGGAAGCAGCTGTTCAAAACAACTGTCTAAACTCTGTCACAGCTGAGTCAACCATTGTTGGCCAGTCTTATCCTCAAACCACTGCTTCACCTCCTTCAACCACTGTACAATCATCTGTTGACAAAAGTCAAACATTTGTTGACCAAAGTCAGTCCAGTTATACACCACTTGGACCCATTCCCCCACTTCCATTTCAAACATCTGATGGCACTACAGAAGTGCAAACAGATGTTACAACAACAGAGTCACCAAACCTCTGTCCTTCACCACAAAATGCCATCATACCATATTAGGGAGATTTAATCTACCTAAGAGCTCATCCACTAGACCAGATCATTGGCAACATCAGAGAGGGTGTGCTAACAAGAAGTCAATCCTCCAATATCTGTCTTTTTGCAGGGTTCCTATCTCTCACACAACCTGTCAAGTACCAAGAGGCACTAAAAGACAACAGTTGGGTAGACACTATGCAAGAAGAGCTCCTTCAGTTCAAAAGACAACAAGTATGGGAACTTGTACCACTGCCTAAGGATGTTTGTCCAATAGGCACAAAGTGGGTCTTCAAAAACAAAACTGATGAAAGGGGTATTGTTGTCAAGAATAAAGCCAGGCTCGTGGTTCAATGCTTCAGACAAGAAGAAGGAATAGACTATGATGAAACCTTTGCTCCTGTAGCAAGGTTAGAAGCCATCAGACTCTTTCTAGCCTTTGCTGTCAACCACAACATCAAGGTGTATCAGATGGACATCAAATGTGCTTTCCTATATGGCAAAATTCAGGAGGAGGTCTATGTATGTCAACCACCTGGTTTTGAAGACACATTCCATCCTAATCATGTCTACAAGCTTAATAAAGCTCTATATGGACTCAAACAAGCACCAAGGGCCTGGTATGAAACTCTTTCCACTTTTCTCTTATCCATTGGCTTCATAAGAGGTAAAATTGATAAAACCTTATTTCTGAAATGGAGAGGGAAAGACTTAATGATTGTTCAAATATATGTGGATGACATCATCTTTGGATCCACATGTAACAAAATGTGTGAAGAGTTCAGGAAACTCATGACAACGGAGTTTGAAATGAGTGCCATGGGTGAACTTCAGTGTTTCCTTGGTCTCCAAGTGAAACAACTGCAAAATGGCACATTCATCCATCAAAATAAATATGTTAAGAATTTGCTAACTAGATTTGAGATGAATGACTGTAAGCCATGTAGTACACCCATGAGTACAGTCAAGCTACTCACTATTGATGACAAGGATGAACTGGTTGATCAAACACATTATAGATGCATGATTGGGTCTTTATTGTACTTAACTGCATCTAGGCCAAACATTATGTTTGCCACTTGTGTCTGTGCAAGATCCCAGGCTTCACCTAGAAAGTCAAACCTTATTGCTGTGAAAAGGATATTCAGATACCTAAAAGGTGCTCCCACACTTGGTATCTGGTACCCTGCTAATGGAAACATTGAGCTTTCAGGTTATTCAGATAGTGATTTTGCTGGCTGTCACACCACAAGAAAATCCACATCAGGAGGGTGCCAATTTCTAGGGAATGCCTTAGTCTCTTGGCAAAGCAAAAAGCAGGCAGTTGTTTCCACCTCAACAGCTGAGGCTGAATACATTGCTGCTGCAAGCTGTACAGCCCAACTCATGTGGCTTCAAAATCAATTGCTGGATTTTGGGATAACTGCATTACAGACTCCACTCATGTTGGACAGTCAAGCTGCTGAAAATATCATCAAAAATCCAGTCTCTCACTCCACGACCAAACACATTGACATCAGACATCATTTTGTCAGGGATAGCTATGAAAAAGGTTTGATTTCTCTGCACCATGTTCCAACAGAGGATCAGTTGGCAGATGTGTTGACAAAAGCTTTAGACACATCTACCTCTACAAATCTGATTTCCAGGATTGGTATGCTAAACATGGATTAAACAAATGTTTTTAATAAAAGCATTAAATTGTTTCAGAAAATCATAATTCTTCGTTAAAAATAGCTTTTTGGTTGAAAAATCTGTTTCAAACCTCTGATCAGATAAAACAACCACTGTTTCATTCATTTTATCCACTGTTGGTTGAAAAATCTGTTTCAAACCTCTGTTTAGATAAAACAACTGTTTTATTATCCATATCTATATATATATATTTACTAATATCTATAATAATGATAAAAAAAGGCTGTTTGCACCAGCCGTTTGCATCAGCTGTTTGCCAAAACAGCTGTCCACCACCAGATGATTTAACCATCAGATGTTTGCCACGTCTGCTCTCACAAGCAGAGTTTTGGCCACATCAGCGGTTTCACCAGAGCCTATAAAAACCCTGTTTTATCACAACAGTCGTTACACTGTCTCATTGTATTCAAAATACTGAAACCGCCTTCTTCGTTCTCAAACCCTTAATCAAATTTCACTCACTCTCACCTTCGAAATCCATTACAATGGATCTTCAAGCTAAAGCCACCCACAATTATCTTCCATATCTGGTAAAAACAGATGAAAATACTCCATTCCATTCCACCATCGACGTCATCCTAAAATCCAAATACCTGACAATCTCACTTAATGACCTGTCAGGTAAAGACTCTTTCCCTAAAACAGAGCTTCACACAGAGTTTCAGGAAAGGAGGTATGATGCTCAGATGACTGGGTCAACACTTTTCAAAAAGTTTTTCCCACCAGTCATGAAATTTTTCTTCCATACCCTTCTTCTCTGTGTCTCCGCTAAGTCCACATCCTTTAATGAAATCCCATTGAGGATTCAGTACTTGGGTTATGCTATGTTGTCAGATTCTGACTTCAATCTATCCCAGGGACTGTTTATGGATTTAGTGTCAAATGTGAAAGCCATAAAGTCTGGGTCAAATAATGCTT
Organism: Ambrosia x helenae; assembly: GCA_030844895.1. Classification (NCBI taxonomy): domain Eukaryota; kingdom Viridiplantae; phylum Streptophyta; class Magnoliopsida; order Asterales; family Asteraceae; genus Ambrosia; species Ambrosia x helenae. The sequence continues at coordinate 95,758,052 of CM061229.1, forward strand.
TTCTAATTTACCCAAGAATCTTAAGTGTAATCCTTCAAAAGGTTTTACCAAAAAAAGTTTTCATAAAGGGTGAGTCTATGCAAATGAAAAGCCTAACTGATGAAACTTTCACAAGAATGTTGGGTGCAAACACCCAAGAAAAAGTATTAAAAGTGTCAAAGGTTTCAAAAACACAAACAAAGAGGACTAAGACAACAACTGTTGTCCAAACCTCTGTTGTTGAGCCCACTGCTCCTGGTGATCATGGCACTACATCCAGTGCTGTGAAACCCACACCAGCCATTTCCAAAAGAAAACGTCCATCCACAAAAACCACCACTTCACCACAAAAGAGACTTCTGGAAGATGAGATACCAGAAGATAACTCTGTTGCAACGCAAAAGCAACTAGAAACCACTGTTGTTACTTCCTCACAACAGTTGGAAATATCTCAACCTGACCAAACTCCTCATGCATCCTCACAAAAGGATCATGTTGTAAGCCAATGGGAACCACATCATGATACATTTGAGTCACTTGGCCATATGTTCACAAGCCCCTCTCCCAGGGCTAATTCTCTTTTTACTCCTCCACCTTCACCATCACATGTTCAACAGACCATGCAACCTCTGTTTGAGGCTATTGACAAAACTCAGGAAAATCCCAGTTCCTCTCTATCACCTGTCAATGAGAGTATACCTCCACAAGTGACTGGGACTGAGGAAATTCAATCAACCATCCCACAAGCAGATGAGGAGGTTACACCCCTAGAGTTCAATGCAACTCTAGGTGAGTTTTCAAGTGGAGCAGCCACTACTGATGTAGGACCATTGTCTCACACCAGAACAGTGGTTACATAACTAAGACTCCCTTGAAGGCAATAACTGATGAGGCCACTATAGTGTCCCCAAAATCAGTTGGAAGTCCCCAGAACCAAGAAAAAGGGGCATCTGGTTCTCATCCTTTGGATTCACCTCCTAGGACTGAATCAGTTAGAACTACCACTCGTAGGAATTCAGATGATCCTATTAACTTAGGTGATGGGTTAAAATAACAAGAATTGACGGCCAGAGTCCAAACCATTGAAACCTCTATAGCTGACATCAAATCTGATGTCAAGTTAATATTGGAATCCTTGGCAACTCTCTCCAAGAGTCAACCATCCACAGCTGATATTGCTAGTGAGCTATGGAAATCTGTTTCTCCCATCATCATAGCTCACAGAAAACTAGCAGATCAGAATCATGAAACCTACATGGCTGAATCAGAAACATGGTAGATGCAAGGTACAAAGATACCCATGCAGACATTCAGGCCATCAAAGACCATTTGCTGAAGACCACTGGCTCTGCCCCTACTACCATTCTCAGGGATGAAGATGATGATGAATTCACAGCCGATGATGCCAAAAAGGGGGAGAGTGGCAGAGATAGGTTGCCAAAGCTAGATCCCTTTGGTTGTCCACCTTCACCAAAAGGGAAATCAAAGTCTGCCAACAAACCAGGGTCTACTCAAACAGCACCACAACAACAACAACAAACTCAAACAGCACCACAACAACAACAACAAACCAGCAAAGATAAAGCAGTGGAAAACTCTGCAAATGAAGAAGCTGAAAAAGCTGCTGAAGACAAACAAAAGAGGGCTGACACTTTGGAAGTCAAAGCAGAGTTGTTGGTAAAACTGCAAAGGGAACAACAGCAGGAAGTTGAAGATGTGGGATCCTCAAAAAGGAAGAAGATGCCTGCTAAACATGTCAGACAACCACCATCTAAACTGAAAACCACTGCTGTTAAAACCTCTATTGAAAAAACCACTGCTGCCACCCAAACCACTGATAAAACCACAACACCTGAACCTACAAACACATCTGAACCTACAACCACCAAACCTACATCTGAACCTACAATCACATCACCACCCAAATCCCAAACATCTGCTGGTCCTACTAAGGAGCCAAAAGATGTTAACACAACCACTGCTTCCACACCACCATCACCAAAAATCTTGTACAAAAGGAAGAGGAAATCAACCTTTGTTATACAGGATGAAAACATTCACACATCACCACATACCACCTCAACCACACAATCCACACCTATATCAGCCATTCCACTCTCATCATTTTCACCACACACTTCACAATTCAAATCCCATAGACCACCACCAACTATTACACCATTGGCTGTTCAGTATCCCCTTCACTTGATCTACTCAAGGGGGAAATGCAATCCTTCTATAATACTGAACAACCATCTGATAGATCTTTCCCTTCTCTTCCACATTTCCCTATTCCCCTAAACATTGACACATATCTTAAATACAAGGCTGAACAGGCAGATGCCATCATAAAAGAGAAATGCAAAGGGAAGGATGACAGGACTGCTCAGGGCATCCATTCAGCAGAACTTAGCAAATTAAGAAGGATTGAAGATTTTGCTAAGACCTTGAGCAATTCCATGTCTGCCATGCCTCTGAGCAGTGACATGGAAAGGGAGGTTAGGGAATCCCTTCTTGAACAGATCTTGGCAACCGTGCCTTACAAAGCAAACAAGAAACAGTTTGCAGGCTGGACCACTCATGCACTCAGAGAAGAACTCTTAAGAATAGAAGAGTTGGCCAAGAATCCCCAAGCTAAAATCTCTGCCCCTGATTTTGGTAAAGGCAGAGATCCAGCCAGAGCCCTGAAGTTTAAAAGGATGAGACAAGAAATTGTGGCTGCTGATTATGGGGAGATGAGGTCAGTTGCAAGATGGTTTGAGCTGAGGCTGGTTAAAACATACAAGAGACTAGAAGAAAACACGAAGAAAGATACCAGCCTACCCAGAAAACCTGTCTACACAAATGAACCACTGATGAAGAGACCTCAACAGGCTTTTACTCTAGACAGCTTACTGGACACTTTTGATCTATCAGCTGCTGCTAGAAGACAGTTCAAGAAACAGAAAGAAATGTCTAAAGAAGATCAGAAGAAGTTTGCTGATACTTACATAAAAGAGGGCCTCTTCAATCAAGTGCACTTTTTCTAAGATCCCACTACTGACAAGCTCAGAGAACTCATTGGGAGACCTCCATCACCAAACTCATCTAGAATAAAAGTGCATCTCAGCAAATCCACTGACTCAAAAATTCTAAAATGAAAAGTCAATAAAGACAACCATTAATTGAGTCTGCTCAGGTCATATGGAAAAGTTCAAAAGCTAAGCATGGATGATGCATATAGCCTGTGTGCAAATGATCTCCAAACACTGCTGAACCTTGAGCTTGAAAGAGATGTAGAAGACCTATTTGCCTTGGACTTTGAACTTCAATTCAAAGGACAAATCAGAGAAAGTCTGATGAGAAATAAAGATCAATAATAAAGCTTAGTTTTGGCATCATCTGTTCTAGGGGGAGATTGTTGGGTCTGCTGACCTGGAGAAGAACAGATGATTGAAAAGCCAAAATATGCTAACAGTTGATTCACACAAATAAACAGTCTTTACAACATTCTCTTCCCAAAAGACTGCTGACCCTAACAACTGTTCCATCCAAACAACTGCTGTGACAACTGCTGATACAAAGGACTGCTAGAGAACAACTGATAGAGAACAACTGCTGACCAAAGGTCTGATGAAGAAACAACTGCTGATCAAGTACTGAAGACTAAAGGTCTGTTGGAGTCAACAGCACTTAAACTCCAACAGATGTTGCAAGACCATCAGAGTTTTCCCTTAGCAGTAGTTTACTTTACAGTGTTTTGTAATATAACAGTAGTTTGTATAGGGCAGATGTTTTATGTTGTTATTTTGTTAGAGGTCACTATCTTAGGTGAAGTCAGCACAGGTCATCAGTGGTTTAGGTTTGTCTATAAATAGAACAGTGCTTGTACTGTTCTATGGCATCACACATAAACATTCTCTCAGACAAACAATCACTGTGTGATCAGGCTGAGGGGGAGTATTTGTACTGATTGTAATCTTTCAATTAATGAAAGCATTTGATCATTGAAAACATTTATTCCTGTTGTTTTGATTATAGTTTATCATTCCGCTGCACTTTCCATATATACTTACATCATTCATTTCTCATCTTATTCTAAATATATCAAAACAATCAAACTCAGATCCTAACAGTGTCCAAAGCCAAGTTGGCTTTGGATGGGTCCTCAGACTTTACAGCTTCAAGCTTGGAAGGTGATCCGTGGTTTGAACTAGTTTTTGAATCAAGTTCAACAACTGTTGCTGACTATTTGCCAGTGCTTGAATGTCAACACTTGGGGCAACAGTTGTTTGATCACTTCCAGACAGATGATAATACCCATAGGGATTTCTGTTCACTCTTGGCTTAGAAGGTCTTTTTGGTTCTTCATAAACATGTGACAAACTATGACATTGTGGTTGTCCATATCCTCTTGGGTACTTGTTTGTGGGTGGAGCATCTGTTACTTGGACATCCCTGGGAAAAGATGTTTCAAGACTTTTGGTAACAGATGTTTGGACTGGTGTAAAAGTCTGTTTGGGCTTTCCTTTTGAAGTACTCACCACTTGACTTGCAAGAGTTTTAGCCTTGTACTCTTGTATCTTGACATCAAAATTTTTGAGATACAGACACTCTTTGATTTTGTGATTCTTTTTACCATATATTGAGCATGTGGCCTTGGAATCACATACACTTGTTCCTTTGTTGATATCATATGCTTTTAGAAGAAAACAGTTTTTAGTAACATGATTCTTCTTTTCACAGAAATCACAAAACAAGTGGACAGACTTTTCTTTCTTTTTCCCTTTTTCAACCTTCTTCTCAACAGATGTTTGAGCATCTGCTTGAAGGTTTTTCAAGGGAATGACCTTTGCCTGTGGTGCTGTCTTCCCATCAGGAGTTTTGAAATCAACTGGTTTGAAGTTCTCAAGAGTATCACACTCATCAGACCAAGTAGGTTTAAATTCATATTTTTCAAGTTCAGTGAATGATGAGGAACCTTCTGGTTTTTCAAGAACAATTTTCTTGCCATTAGGTTCAGTGATTTTAATCTCTTGACCCTTCAAATTAGTTGGTACTACCTCAACTAACTTTTGATCCCTTTTGTCAGTGTTTTCAAAAGCTGGAGCAGTGGTTTCAAAACCAAACCTAAACTTCACATGACTTTTGGTTTGTTTGTTGAGTAGCATCTCAAAACCATTACATGATTCCACCCATTTCTGACATTCAACTTGGGTGGACTCAAGCTCACTTTTGCAACTATGATATTTAGTTATCATAGTTTGGAGCTGGTCTTTGGTTATAGTTGCTTCATGTTTTAAGCTGCTTATTTCAGATTCTTTTTCAGTCAAATTTGTTTTTAACTCTTTTGAAAGTTTCTCAAATTTAACTTCATCATCTAAAATTTTCTTTCTAAGGTTTTCATTCACCTCTTTGATGTTAGCAAATGCTATTACACATTTATCAGAACACAAATCTTTAAGGATTTGAGGAGATACCTTAGCAGCAGCCATCAATGCACAATCACACTTGCACTCACAATCATCAAATGCACCCCAGGGATCTGAGAGATTCATAACCTCTTCTTCAGATTTTTCACCTGCAACTACCTCATCAACAATATCATCAGTCATAACAACAGATTCAGTTACCACTTCCTCAGAATCAACCTCTTCTACCATAGCCATGAAACAGAAATTTTCTGGTTCATTTTCAACTTTGGCAACTAGTGCAAAATTTTCATCTGTCAACTCATCTGGTAGACTGCTCCAATCAACAAAGCCTTGTGTGGAGAAACTCTGTTGACTGGTCTCTGCAGGAGCAGAGGGTGGAGCAGTAGTCATTGGCACAGGTGCCTGAGCAACAGGGGTTTGCACATAATGGATCTGAGGAACAGTGGTTTGGACAAACTAGACAGGAACAGTGTTTAAGGACTGTGCAAAATGAGCATTGTTATTCACATTTGGTCCAGGGGTATTATAGGAATTTTGATAAGTGTTGGTCTGTGGCCTTTGTGTAGATGCAATTGTGCGACTAGTGCTTCGGATTGTTCAATAAACATATTTTGATGAATGTCGAAGGTGCGAAGGAGGTTTTGTAGGTGCGAAGGAAGCATGATGTTCGGTCGAAGGAAGATTAGAAGGTGCGAAGGAGGAAGTTTTGGTCGAATGAGAATAGTGTTTATTGTATAGCTTGGTTCGACCAGTTAGTTTGGGCGAACCTGCACATTCGCATGAACAAAGTGGGCGAATGTGCAGTCTTTAAATAGAAAAGCTTGATTTTTGAATGTAACTTTTTGTCATATTATTCCCTCCACTTTCTGATATTCTCTCTAGAAGTTTATTTAGCTCTTTTCACGTTCTTACCCTGTTTGTATCAATCTTTAAACGTGTAATCGAGTTTATAATTAATGAAAAGCTTTTGAAAATGATGATTTACTTGTTTTGATATGTTTGACTATTATTTTGTGATTGTTTTAGGGATTCCGCACCTAAAACTAACTTGTTTGATCATTCTTTGTTGTTATACTATCCATTCACGCACAAACAAAGTGGTATCGGAGCCATTCTGGATCAAACAACCACAAATTAATAGTTTCTCAGTTGATTTGGACCCAATTTTGATCAAAAAGTTTCTGTTTTCATTGAACAAACTGATTTGATAAGATTTTGATTGATTACAACTTGATTTCAAGGTTAAATTGGATAATTCTCTTCATTAAAGTTGTTCCAAATCAATTCCGATTCAAAACCTGATTTAGATCATCAAAATCCATCAACATTTGATAAACATGATCAAAATTAACGGATTTTCAAAGAATAACCGTTTTTGAATTATCAAGGGTCGAACGTAGAGAGAGTGGTCGAAAGTGGAATTTCATTTGGTCGAAAGAGGGATTTTGTGGTCGAAGGAGGTGTTTTAGTGGTCGAACGTAGACTTTCATTGCTTATTTTGTTCATTCGCCCATTGGTGTTACCTTCGATTGATCCAACGGTCGAAGGAGAAGGAAAACGGTCGAACGAGAGAAGAAAGCGGTCGAAAGAGATTTTGTGATATCAGTCCACATTCGTATCAATCAAAACGGTCGAAGGAGAAGATTATTTCTCATTCGCACGTTCGATAGTACGAAAGAGTGTCCTGTTTTAAAACATTTCTAATCTTTTCGTGTTTAAACGTTTACAGGTTAAGATGTGGAACTTCCCAACAACGCCAAGACCTACTCAAGCACCACAACAGCAGACAACACAAGATCCATGGTCAGTTGCAGCCCAGAAGACTAGTCCACCATCCCAGCTAATCAATTACATGGCTATGACTAGTTCGGCTCCTCAACAAGTTGTGCAACCATTACAACAACCAATTGACAACTATTGGGGAGTAGCAGCAGCTGCCGTTCATTCACAGACAACCAATGCCATATCCACACTTATTCATGATCTATCATCAGGAAGCGGCAATCGTCCACCAAAGCTCATGGACATGAAGGAGTACAACACATGGAAGACAAAGTTCAAGATCCATGTTGAGGGACAAGGACTTGAGGGAGCCGAGGCATGGCAGATGATAGTAAAGGGTTATGTTGCTCCTATTCTGGAGAATACTGGAGAACCGATACCGTTGGAGAATTTGGCGGATGATGAGAAAAAGAGGTTTGCGATCGAGAAGAAGGCATTTTCTCAGTTATCCCAGGCGATCAACACTGATTTGATGCATCAGTTTGGATCGTGTACAACATCCAAACAATTGTGGGATATGCTGAGAAATCGACATGATGGTAATGAGAAGACAAGGAAGCTGAGAATGGAAGAGCTTCGGAAAGAATTTGAAAACTTTAGTTACATGGGCAATGAGACTCTAAAAGAGTTGGTTCCACGGTATTGCCATTTGCTCACAGAACTTTAGAGCTATGAGATCAGCATACCGATGTCGGAACTGGTGGATAAATTTGCTGATGCTTTACCACCATACTGGAACCAACACATTGAAGTGTTGAAGGAAAAGGATGCATACCAGTATTGGACTATCAACGAGTTCATTCAAAAGCTGGAAAACAAAGAAATGGAGGAGAAGAGGAAAGCCAAGAGAGCTCAGATTCCACAGAATCTAGATCTGTATGTGAGTGGTACATCTAACTCTCTTTCTGCTTCAAGCACTACTTCAAATGTTGCTCCTCACATTGCATGTGTATCCAATGTTGTTGAACCCACAAAAGCACCAATCAACTATCTTGCCCAAACTTCATCATACACACCATCATACACACCACAATCTTATCAAACACCAAACTTTATTCCACCTTTTTCACCATTACAACAAGCTGCCTGTTACACAGCAAGTCAACCTCAACAACAACAACAATATACTCCTCACATGAATCAGATGCAGATTACTCAAGCACAATCAAATCAAAGTCCGATTGTGTTAGAGACCTCGAATCTTAACAATGTGACTGTTGAAATTGCTCAACAGCATGTTGCTTTAGTATCTGCTATGGTTGCATCATACAACGGTTTGGTTGCGAGTCAGATTGGAAACAACAATCTCACCAATGAGGACTACGCACAAATCGATAAAGAGGAGATGGAGCTTATGGACATATAGTGGGCTTTTGCGAGCATAATGAGGAGAGCCACTGACTTTATCCAGAAGACTGGAAGAACTGACCTTTCAACTTCTCCCAACACCACATACGGCTTCAACAAAGCCAAAGTTACATGCTTCAATTGCGGAGAGAAGGGTCATTTTAAAAGAGAGTGTACACAGCCAGCACAGCAAGGTAATCGAAACCCGTTCAATTCAACCTACCAAAACAGACAAAACCAAAACCAAAATCAGGTTTCATACAACAGTCCCAACATCTCAAGCTTTCAACCCCAAAACAACTACCAGAACCGTCAACACACACAACAAAATACTAACACTAGACAATCCACAACTCAAAACCAACCTCAACAAAATCCAAACCGAACCATTGTTCCTATCTCTACACCTAACACTCAAAACCAAAACCAAACTGACAATCAAAACCAAGCACTTGTGATTCAAAAGGATGAAGGTTTTGATTGGACGGGTATGCAATTGGGGGTGGAGGAGATTACTGCTGGAAATGTGGCTTGTGTGGCACAGAAGATGAGTCTGGATGAGAATGAGGAGATTGAAGAGGAGGTTGTGATTGAGAAAGTGTCGGAGTTGAAAATAGAGGAAGTGAATGAGGATGTGATTGCTGAGAGTGAAGACAAGAAATCTGGAATGATTCTTGATTCTGTCACGGATGTTGGAGAGCACTATGATTCAGCTTATTCGGATATGGAGAGTGATTCTGATTCGGAAGCTAGTGTGAATTCACTAGATGATGACATTGATCAACTGCTAGCTGAAGCTTATTTCCTTATGACCCGCAAGTCATGCATGGTGGATGATGCTTGCACCAAGATTGACTACTCCAAATTCTTCGCAGGGAAGGAAGCTCACTTCGCGTTGATGGCAATGACAGAACCTCCTAAACCGGTAAGTTCTGAATCTCAATCTAAAGTGTGTGTTAAATGTGTTAAATGTGCTGATTTTGAAAAACTGACAGAAGAAAATACGCTTCTCAAGGTCCAACTTGAGAGTGCCAAAATAAACTGTCAGATTTATCAAAAAGATTTAAAAGATTTCAACAAAGTTCTTGATGGTTATAAAAAGGATGTGTCTGAACTCAAAAAGACTTTGTCAATAAAACCACTTGCCATTAATAACTATATTAATGAAATGGAAAACACCAAGTTAGAAATGGCAACCATCAAGTGCTTTGCTGAAAAAGTGAACAAGAAGTTAGAAAGTTATAAGCACATTGCATATGTAGTTGACCATATCATAGAAGAACCCTCCCAGTCGAATAGTGCAAACTATAAGGCGGTTCCATCTCCGGTGTTGTTTGAAAACCATAATTTACATGCAATACCACCGGAGACGTTAGTCAATTCTGACTCCACATCAGAAAACGAGCCCAACACTTCTAGTGTCGGAGATCCGTATTCTGATGTGAGACCTGTATTGGGAAACAATGAGGGTGTGGTCGCTGCAGACGATTCTGATGAAGAAGATGAACAATCTGAGACGGTTGAAAATGATAGTGATATCCCTAATGAAAATCATATAATCACTACTGAGCCAGTCTCACCATCTCAGATCATTCATCCCATGGCAAATGCTCATCGAAAGAATGTTGTTAAGAAAACTGAAAAGTCTGTTGGTAAGAGTGTTGAAAAGAAAGAGGTAAAGAAAATTGAGAAAAATGTGGTTAAACCGGTTGAAAAGAAAACTGAAACTAAATCTGAGAAAAATGTGATTAAACCGGTTGAAAAGAAAAATGAGATTAAATCTGAGAAACCTAATGAAATGAGCAACGAATCGTGTGACAAACCTGTGAAAATTTTCTATCGGATGCAAGGCTCTGATAAGATTTTGTCTGATGATGAATATCCGATTAAATTTGTCAATTATTCCAAAATTGAAAAGATCTGGCAGGAAAGTACAATTTGGTTTCCAAAATTTGAACGAACCAATGACATTCCTCCAGAAATTTTAGAGAAAATTTATTCGGATAAAGATGCCAAGGTCAATGTCACACAATTTGTTCTGCCAGTTGATATAGCAAATAGTTTCATTGAACCGACTTACTCGAAGGAACCAGCTCCTGAGAGTTTAAGGAAACAATGCATGGTTGATCGATATCCCATTGCTAGTTTTTCCAAGTCGCCGATCAAAGAAAACTATGAAGAATACCGTGCGTGTTATAAGTGCGGGGAAAGGGGACATTTACTTGCCGCCTGCCCGTACGTACGACACAAGAGGCACGAGGTGGAGATGAGGCAACATCATGATTATCCGGTTGACAACTACAGTTATCCACAAAGATGGTATTTCCCTCAGCAAGCACCTTATTATAATCAAAACAATTTTTACAACAAAAGGGAAAACCGTCCGATGACTTATGATAAGCGCAACCGGATAGCCACTGAGAAACCGGTAAAGAAATCTGTGATGAACTCAACTGCTGATAACAAAAAGGTTGCTCCTAAACCAAATGTAAAACCAGCAGTTGGACCTGTCTCTGTTATATCAGAGAAGGTAACCAAGAAGGTTGCATTTAAAGACGAAGTAAAGAAACCGGCTGAGACCTCAAAATCTCAGATCCGGATCTTGAAAAGGTCTGAACAATCTTGGTCATCTAAGGAGTCTGAGGGTGCCTCAACTTCACAGAATGTGAAAATTGAGAAAAAGAAAGTTGAGAGTGAGAAGAAAGGGGTTGAGAGAACCCAAGATGTTTGTGAATCGAAATAATCTTTGAAACAACCCGTTCAAAGACCCAAGACCAAACAGGCTTGGGTCCCCCGAAAGATCTAACTGCTTTACTTGATATGTGCAGGGAGCTCCAGCTGGCCCTGTTAGCAGCCTATGGATTGTTGACAGTGGAGCTTCTGGTCACATGACAGGGGACCTCACGCTACTCTTTGATATCAAGAACATAAACGGAGGTTATGTAGCGTTTGCAGGAAATAAAGGAGGCTACATTACGATGGAGGGTAGTGTAAGCAATGGGGTCGTGACATTTGAGCGGATATCGTACGTGAAACAGATAGATTACAATCTGCTTAGTGTTAGTCAAATCTGTGATAAACAATTTTCTGTGTATTTTGACGACAAATCTTGCTATATCTTGAAACCGGGGTTTGAACTTCCAAAAGAGTGGGTGATGCTAAAGGCACCGAGAGTAAACAATTTGTATATTCTTGATATGTCCAAAGCTATGACCGCCTGTTAGGATCTGAGTTTGTTTGTTTTGATTGTTTAACTAAATGATGGTAATAATGAAATGAAAATAGAATGAAAGTGCAGCGGAATAATAAACTGTAAATCAAAACAAGAGAGTAAATGTTTTTAGATCGAATGCTTTCATTAATTCAAAGATTACAATCGTACAAGTTACTCCCCCTCAGCCTGATCACACAGTGTTTGTCAGAGAGAATGTTTTGTGTGTGATGCAATAGAACAGTACATGCACTGTTCTATTTATAGACTGACTCAAACCACTGATGACCTAGGCTGACGTCACCTAAGACAGTGACCTCTAACAGAATAACAAACTTAAACATCTGCTATACAAACTACTGTTACATTGAAAGCACTGATATTAAACAGCTGTTGAAGATAAACTCTGATGGGTCTTGTATCCATTGCTGGAGCCTAAGTGTTGTTGGTTCCAGCAGTGCTTTGGTCTTCAGTACTTGTATCAGCAGTTGCTCTTCATCAGACCTTTGGTCAGCAGTTGTTCTTCATCAGTTGTTTCCTCAGCAGTTCTTTATATCAGCAGTTGTTGAGCAGTTGTTTGGATAGAACAGTAGTTAGGGTCAGCAGTCTTTTGGGAGAAGCAAGTTGTAAAGACTGTTTTATTCAAGGATCAAATAGATAGCATATTTTGGCTTTCCAATCATCTGTTCTTCTCCAGGTCAGCAGACCCAACAATCTCCCCCTAGAACAGATGATGCCAAAACTCAGCTTTATTCATTGATCTTTATTTCTCATCAGACTTTCTCTGATTTGACCTTTGAATTGTAATTCAAAATTCAAAGCAAATAGGTCTTCTTCATCTCTTTCTAGATCCAGATTTAGCAGTGCTTGGTGATCTTCTGCACATAGGCTGTAAGCATCATCCATGCTGATCTTCTGAACCTTTCCATCTGACCTGAGCAATGTCAATTCGTGGTTGTCTTTGGTGACCTTCCACTTTAGAATTTTTGAGTCAGTGGATTTGCTGAGATGAACCTTTATTCTTGATGAGTTGGGTGAAGGTGGTCTTCCAATGAGTTCTCTGAGTTTCTCTGTTGTGGGATCAGAGAAATAATGTATTTGATTGAAGAGCCCTTCCTTGATAAATGTGTCAGCAAACTTTCTTTGATCTTCCTCTGACATCTCCTTCTGCTTTTTGAACTGTCTACTTGCAGCAGCTGTGAGATCAGAGGTTTCAAGTAAGCTGTCCAGATTAAAAGTCTGTTGGGGTCTCTTCATCATTGGCTCATCAGTGTAAATTGGTTTTCTTGGAAGGCTGGGATCCTTCTTTCTATTCTCTTCCAGACTTTTGTAGGTTTCAACCAATCTTAGCTCTGACCATCTGGAAACAGACCTCATCTCCCCATAATTGGCAGCTACAATCTCCTGCCTCATCCTTTTGAACTTCAAGGCTCTGACTGGGTCTCTGCCTTTGCCAAAATTGGGAGTGGAGACTTTAGCTTTGGGGTCTTTGGCCATTTCTTCAATTCTGATCAGTTCTTCTCTCAAAGCATGAGTAGTCCAGCCATTGAACTGCTTTTTGTTTGCTTTGTAAGGCTTGGTTGCCATTATCTGTTCAAGAAGGGATTCCCTTACCTCCTTTTCCAAATCTACACTGAGAGGCATGGTGGACATGGAATTGCTCAGGGTCTTAGCAAAGTCTTCAATCCTTCTGAGTTTGCTAAGCTCTGCTGAATGGATGCCCTGAGCAGTCCTGTCATCCTTCCCTTTGCATTTCTCCCTGATGATGGCATCCACCTGTTCACCCTTGTATTTTAGATAGGTATCAATGTTGAGGGGAACAGGGAAGTTTGGGAGAGATGGGAAGGATCTTTCAGATGGTTGTTCAGTATTGTAGAAGGATTGTAATTCCCCCTTGAGTAGATCAAGTTCAAGGGGATACTGAACAACCAATGGTGTAATGGTTGGTGGTGGTCTATGGGATTTGAATTTGGATGTATGTGGTGAGAATGATGTGAGTGGAATGGCTGTGATGGGAGGAGTGGATTGGGCAGTTGAAATGGTGGTTGGTGATGTGTGTATATTTTCATCATGCACAACAAAGGTTGATTTTCTCTTCCTTGTGTACATGATTTTTGGTGAAGGTGATTTGGTAGCAGTGGTTGGATTAACATCTGTTGGCCTTTTAGAAGAACCAGCAGATGTTGGGGTTTTGGCTGGTGATGTAGGTTTGGTGGTTGTTTGTTCAGGTGTGTGTGTTGGTATAGTGGTTTCAGTGTTTTGGGTAGTTTCAGTGTTTTGGGTGGCAGTGGTTTCAGTAGCAGTGGTTTTATCAACAGAGGTTTTCAACTTGGATGGTGGTTTTCTAACATGCTTGGCAGGTCTTTTCATCCTTTTAGAGGATCCCACATCTTCAGTTTCCCTTTGTTGTTTCTTTTTGAGTTCAACTAATGACTCTGCTTTTACTTCCAAGGTGTCAGCCCTCTGTTGTTTGGCCTGAGCAGCCTTTTCAGCTTCTATGTTTGCAGAGTCATCTACTGCCTTATTCTTTTCAGTGGTTTGTGGTGGTGGTGCTGTTGGTGTTGCTTGTTGTTGTTGTTGTGGAGCTGATTTGGTAGACTCTGGTTTCTTGGCAGACTTGGCTTGACCTTTTTGAGAAGGAGGACAACCAAAAGGATCTAGTTTTGGTAGCCTATCTCTGCCACTCTCCCCCTTTTTGGCATCATCAGCCGTGAAAACATCATCAGTTTCATCCATGAGGATGGTGGTAGGGGCAGAGCCAGTAGTCTTCAGCAGGTGGTCCTTGATGGCTTTGATATCAGCATGGGTATCTTTGTACCTTGCATCTACCATATTCCTGATCTCAGCCATGTAGGTTTCATGTGTCTGATCAGCCAATTTTCTGTGAGCTATGATGATGGGGGAAACTGATTTCCATAACTCATTGGCTATATCAGCAGTGGATGGTTGACTCTTGGAGAGATCTGCAATTGAGCTCAGTAGAAGCTTGACATCAGATTTGATGTCAGCAACAGAGGTTTCAATAACAGAAACTCTGTCCGTCAATTCTTGGTATTTTGACCCATCTCCTAAATTAATAGGATCATCTGAGTCCCTACCAGTGGTAGTTCTACCTGATTCAGGCCTAATAGGTGAATCAGATGCCCCTTTGTCTTGGTACTGGGGACTTCCAACTGTTTTTGGAGACACTGTAGTGGCTTCAACAGTTGTTGCCTTCAAGGGAGTCTTAGCTATGAAATCACTGTCCTGATGTGAGACAGTGGTCTCTACATCAGTAGTGGCTGCTCCACTTGAAAACTCACCTAGAGTTTCATTGAACCCAGGTGGTGTAACCTCCTCTTCTGTTTGTGGGATAGCAGATTGAATATTCTCAGGGCCAGTCACTTGTTGGAGTATACTCTCAGTGACAGGTGGAAGAGAGGAACTGGGATCTTCCTGAGATTTTTCAATTGCTTCAAACAGAGGTTGCATTGTTTGTGGGACATGTGATGGTGAGAGTGGTGGAGTAAGAAGAGAATTAGCCCTGGGAGAGGGGCTTGTGAACATATGGTCAAGTGACTCATATGCATCATGATGTGTGTCCCCTTGGCTTGCAACATGATCCTTTTGAGAGGATTCATGAGGAGTTTGGTCAGGTGGAGGTATGTCCAACTGTTGTGAGGAAGTAACAACAGTGGTTTCAGGTTGCTTTTGTTGTGCAACAGAGGTTTCTTCTGGTACCTCAACATCCAGAAGCCTCATTTGTGGTTGAGCGGTGGTTTTTGTGGATGGATGTTTCCTTTTGGAAGTGGCTGGTGTGGGTTTCACAGCACTGGATGTAGTGCCATGATCACCAGGAGCAGTGGGCTCAACAACAGAGGTTTTGACAACAGTTGTTGCCTTTGTCCTCTTTGTTTGTGTTTTAGAAACTTTTGACACTTTAGACACCTTTTCTTGGGTGCTTCCACCCAGCATTCTTGTGAAAGTTTCATCAGTTAAGCTTTTCATTTGCATAGCAGCACCCTTTTTGAAAACTTTTTCTGGTAATAATTTTTGTAAGATTACACTAAGAATTCTTGGGTAAATAAGAAAAGCATTGTTTGACCCAGACTTGACTGCTTTCACATTTGATACCAAGTCCATGAACAATCCCTGGGAAAGATTGAAGTCAGAGTTTGACAACATAGCATAACCCAGATATTGCATCCTCAATGGAATTTCATTAAAGGATGTGGACTTAGCAGAGACACAAAGAAGAAGAGTATGGAAGAAAAATTTCATGACTGGAGGGAAAAACTTTTTGAAAAGAGTTGATCCAGTCATCTGACCATCATACCCTCTTTCTTGGAACTCAGTGTGAAGCTCTGTTTTAGTAAAGGAATCCTTACCTGCCAGGTCATTCAGTGTGAAGGTTGTGGATATGATATCAGGGGTAATGACGATACTGGTTTCTCCAATTTTGGAAATAATGGAGGTAGGCTTTTTGTCTTGTAGTAAAAACTCAGCATTCAACCAAAATTCTTGGAGTGTATCCAGATAAATGGGGGCGTTGGCGGTTAGGATGGGTAAGTATTTGGAGTTAAGGAAAATGTCGATGGTGGAATGAAATGGAGTGTTGTCATCTGTTTTAATCAGATAGGGGAGACAATTGTGTGTAGCTTTGGCTTGAAGATCCATTGTAATGGATTTCGAAGGTGAAAATGATTGAAGATTGATGAAGGGTTTGAGAGTGAAGAAGGCGGTTTACAGTATTTTGAATACAATGAGACAGTGTAACATCTGTTGTGGTAAAACAGGGTTTTTATAGGCTCAATGAAACCGCTGATGTGGCCAAACCTCTGCTTATATGAGCAGACGTGGCAATCATCTGATGGATGTAACATCTGGTGGAGAACAGCTGTTTTGGTAAACAACTGATACAAACAGCTGATGGATCCAACCGTTGGTTTTTTTTTTTTTTTTTTTTTTAATATAGTATATATATATATAGGCGGACAGTTGTTTTATCTGAACAGATGTTCTGAAACAGAGTTTTCAACTAACAGTTGTTTTATCTGATCAGATGTTTTGAAACAGACTTTTCAACCAACAGTGGATATGAATGAAACAGTGGTTGTTTTATCTGATCAGATGTTATAAACAGATTTTTCAACCAAACAGCTATTTAAAAAAATTGAATTGCTGAACCATTTTATTAAAAAATTTATTTGTTTAATCCATGTTTAACATACCAATTCTGGAAATCAGATTTGTAAAGGTAGATGTGTCTAAAGCTTTTGTTAACACATCTGCCAACTGATCCTCTGTTGGAACATGGTGTAAAGAAATCAAACCTTTTTCATAGCTGTCTCTGACAAAATGATGTCTTATGTCAATGTGCTTGGTAGTGGAATGAGAGACTGGATTCTTGATGATATTTTCAGCAGCTTGGCTGTCCAACATGAGTGGAGTCCTAAGTGCAGTTATCCCAAAATCCAGTAGTTGATTTTGAAGCCACATGAGTTGGGCTGTACAGCTTGCAGCAGCAATGTATTCAGCTTCAGCTGTTGAAGTTGAAACAGCTGCCTGCTTTTTGCTTTGCCATGAAACTAAGGCATTCCCTAGAAATTGGCACCCTCCTGAAGTGGATTTTCTTGTGGTGTGACAGCCAGCAAAGTCACTATCTGAATAACCTGAAAGCTCAATGTTTCCATTAGCAGGATACCAGATACCAAGTGTGGGAGCACCTTTGAGGTATCTGAATATCCTTTTCACAGCAATAAGGTTTGACTTTCTGGGTGAAGCCTGGGATCTGGCACAGACACAGGTAGCAAACATAATGTCTGGCCTAGATGCAGTTAGGTACAATAAAGACCCAATCATACATCTATAATGTGTTTGATCAACCAGTTCATCCTTGTCATCAATAGTGAGCAGCTTGACTGTACTCATGGGTGTGCTACATGGCTTACAATCATTCATCTCAAATCTGGTTAATAAGTTCTTTACATATTTGTTTTGGTGAATGAATGTGCCATTTTGCAGTTGTTTCACTTGAAGACCAAGGAAACACTGAAGCTCACCCATGGCACTCATCTCAAACTCTGCTGTCATGAGTTTTCTGAACTCTTCACACATTTGGTTACATGTGGATCCAAAAATGATGTCATCCACATATATTTGAACAATCATTAAGTGTTTCCCTTTCCATTTAAGAAATAAAGTTTTGTCAATTTTACCTCTTGTGAAGCCAATGGATAAGAGAAATGTGGAAAGAGTTTCATACCAGGCCCTTGGTGCTTGTTTGAGTCCATACAAAGCTTTGTTGAGCTTGTAGACATAGTCAGGATGGAATGTGTCTTCAAAACCAGGTGGCTGACATACATAGACCTCCTCCTGAATTTTGCCATAAAGGAAAGCACATTTGATGTCCATCTGATACACCTTTATATTGTGGTTGACAGCAAAGGCTAAAAAGAGTCTGATGGCCTCTAGTCTAGCTACAGGAGCAAAGGTCTCATCATAATCTATTCCTTCTTCTTGTCTGAAGCCTTGAACCACAAGCCTGGCTTTATTCTTGACAACAATACCCCTTTCATCAGTCTTGTTTTTGAAGACCCACTTTGTTCCTATAGGACAGACATCCTTAGGAAGTGGTACAAGCTCCCATACTTGTTGTCTTTTGAACTGAAGGAGTTCTTCTTGCATGGCTTCTACCCAACTGTTGTCTTTCAGTGCCTCTTGGTACTTGACAGGTTGTGTGAGGGATAAGAAACCTGCAAAAAGACAGATATTTGAGGATTGGCTTCTTGTGAGCACACCCTCTCTGATGTTGCCAATGATTTGGTCTGGTGGATGAGCTCTTAAATAAATAAGATCTCCTTGATATGGAACAATGGCATTTTGAGGTGATGGACAGAGGTTTGGTGACTCTGTTGGTGTAACATCTGTTGGTACTTCTGTAGTGCCATCAGATGTTTGAAATGGTAATGGAGGAATGGGTCCAAGTGGTGTGGGACATGACTGACTTTTGTCAACAGATGATTGACTTTTGTCAACAGATGATAGGTCAGTGGTTGTGAGGGGTGAAGCAGAGGTTTGAGGATGGGACTGGCCAACAGTGGTTGACACAGCTGTGGCAGAGTTTTGACAATTGTTTTGAACAACTGCTTCCTCTGATGCAGAATAGACTTTGTAGTGACTGGGGATCACAACATCTGTTCTGTAATCTTGCTGTGGAGACTGTGGAATACCTGCATTGTTAGTTTTAACAGTGATATCTTCAAATTTGAATTTATCTAAATCAAATAATTCAACAGGGTTTGCAGGGATTTTCAGAGATGAAAGTTCATTGAACTTAACATTCAAAGTTTCTTCTATTGTCTTAGTCCTTGTGTTTAACACTTTGTAGGCCTTAGCAGTAGAAGAATATCCCAGAAAATAACCACAGTCTACTTTGGCTGCAAATTTTGAAATGGAATCTTTAAGATTTAAAATGAAACATGGGCAGCCAAAGATTTTGAAGAATGAAATTAATGGTTTGATTTTGAACAAAATTTCATAAGCAGTTTTTTGATGTCTGGGGTTGATCAAAACTCTGTTTTGAACATAGCAAGCAGTGTTTACAGCTTCTGCCCAAAAGGACAGTGGCAAACCAGAATCTGCTAGCATGGTTCTTGCAGCTTCTATAAGAGTTCTATTTTTCCTCTCAACTACCCCATTTTGTTCTGGTGTTCTTGGGATGCTGAACTGCCTCACAATCCCTTTTGACACACAGAAGTCATCCAACTCCTTATTTTTAAACTCTGTTCCATTGTCACTCCTGAAGACTTTTACTGGCAAGTCATATTGCTTTTCAACCTTGGTGACAAAGTCCTTCAATATACCTGCAGTCTCATCCTTAGAGTGTAAAAAGTAAGTCCATGTAAACCTAGAAAAATCATCAACTATGACAAGACAAAATCTCTTTCTTCTTAGACTCATGATTTTAACAGGGCCAAACAAGTCCATGTGCAACAATTGTAAGCACTGACTAGTTTTGGACTCATCAATGGATTTGTAAGAGCTTTTATGTTGTTTCCCTTTTAAGCAAGAAACACAATGCTCATCACATTTAAATTCTTTTGATGGTAAACCTCTGACAAGGCTTTGTTTTGAGAGTGTGTTGATAGTATTAAGGTTGGTATGACCCAATCTCCTATGCCACAATTCTGTCTCCTTAGTGGAGGCAACAGAAAACAGACAGACATTTGCCATAGGATTGTCCTTTAACATATCAACAACATACACATTGCCACTTCTATGAGCAACAAGCTGTGCTTTGCTCTCAGCAATAATGGTATCAATCTTTTTCACCACTTCTGGCCCAATAATCTTACAAGTTTTCTTTGTGAAAAATGAGCCATAACCTTTGTCACTCATTTGTGAAACACTCAGAAGATTAAACTTGAGATTATCAATAAGATTGACATTTTCAAACTTGAGTTTTCCTGCCTGTACAGTCCCTGAACCCAACACCTTACCTTTAGAATCATTACCAAAGGATATATCACCCCCTCCATGAGCCAAGAAGTCCAGAAGTAGGGCTCTACATCCTGTCATGTGCCTGGAACCTCCACTATCTACATACCAAAGACTATCTAAACAAGCAGAAGCTCCCTGCACATCAGTAAATGATTAGTTTTGGTGAGTGTCCAAAGCCAAATTGGCTTTGGATGGGTCCTCAGACCTTTCAGACTCAAGCTTTGGAAGGTGATCAGTGGTTTGGACCAATTTTTGAATTAAGGTCAACAACTGCTGCTGACCATTTGCCAGTGCTTGTATGTCAACACTTGGGGCAGCAGTTGTTTGATCACTTCCTGACAGATGATAATACCCATATGGATTTCTGTTCACTCTTGGTTTAGAGGGTCTTTTTGGCTCCTCATAAACATGTGGCAGACTGTGACATGGAGGTTGACCATAACCTCTTGGGTATTTGCTTGTGGGTGGAGCATCTGTTACTTGGACATCTCTAGAAGCAGATGTTTCAAGCCTTTTTGTAACAGATGTTTGGGCAGGTGTGAAGGTCTGTTTGGGCTTTCCTTTTGGAGTACTAACCACAGGGTTTGCAAGAGTTTTTGCTTTGTATTCTTGTATTTTTACATCAAAATTTTTGAGATACAAGCACTCTTTAGTCTTGTGATTCTTTTTCCCACATATTGAGCATGTGGCTTTGGAATCACATTCACTTGTTCCTTTGTTGATATCATATGCTTTTAGAAGAAAACAGTTTTTGGTGACATGGTTCTTCTTTTCACAGAAATCACAGATGTTTGAGCATCTGCTGGAGAATCTTTCAGGGGAATGACTTTTGCCAAGGGAATGACCCTTTCCTGAGGAGCTGTCTTTCCCTCAGGAGTTTTAAAATCAACAGGTTTATAATTCTCAAGAGTATCACACTCATCAGACCAAGTAGGTTTAAATTCATACTTTTCAAGTTCAGCAAAAGATGAGGAACCTTCTGGTTTTTCAAGAACAATTTTCTTACCATTTGGTTCAGTGATTTTAATCTCTTGACCCTGCAGGTTTGTTGGTACTATCTCAACAGACTTTTGACTCTTTGTGTCAGTGTTTTCAAAAGCTGGAGCAGTGGTTGCAAAACCAAAACCAAACTTCACATGACTTTTGGTTTGTTTGTTGAGTAGCATCTCAAAACCTCTACATGATTCCACCCATTTTTTACATTCAACTTGGGTGGACTCAAGCTCACTTTTACAACTTTGATATTTTGTTATCATAGTTTGGAGCTGGTCTTTGGTTATAGTTGCTTCATGTTTTAAACTGCTAATTTCAGATTCTTTTGCAGTTAAACTTGTTTTCAAATCTTTTGTGAGTTTTTCAAATTTAACTTCATCATCCAAAATTTTCTTTCTAAGGTTTTCATTCACCTCTTTGATGTTAGCAAATGCTATTACACATTTGTCAGAACACAATTCTTTAAGAATTTGAGGAGATACCTTAGCAGCAGCCATCAAAGCACAATCACACTTGCACTCACATTCATCAGATGCACCCCAGGGATCTGAGAGATTCACAACCTCTTCTTCAGGTTTTTCACCTGCAACAGCTTCACTAACAATATCATCAGTCACAACATCAGATTCAGTTACCACTTCCTCAGATTCAATCTCATCTACCATAGCCATGAAACAAAAATTTTCTGGTTCATTTTCAGCTTTGGCAACTAGTGCAAAATTCTCATCTGTTAGCTCATCAGGTAGACTGCTCCAATCAACAAAGCCTTGTGTAAAGAAGCTCTGTTGACTGGTCTCTGCAGGAGCAGAGGATGGAGCAACAGTCGTTTGCACAGGTGTTTGAGCAACAGGTGTTTGCACATAATGAATCTGAGGAACAGTGGTTTGGACATACTGGACAGGAACAGTGTTTGAGGACTGTGCAAAATGAGCAGTGTTTTGCACATTTGGTCCAGGGGTATTATAGGAATTCTGATAAGTGTTGGTCTGTGGTCTTTGATTTGGATAGGTTATCATAGGTGTACCATGTTGACCCCTACATTCCCTAGCAAAATGACCAAACCTATGACATTTATAACACTTGATCTTTGATTTATCCAACCCAACCTTAGATCTGCCAGTCAACCCTGGAAACCTTCTCCCAGTTTTCTTGTAAAAATTATTAGTTCTTACACTGAGAAGGGCCAATTGGTGCATAATGTCCATTTCTTCCAAATCATCAGGGTCAAAGTATTTCAGGTCATCATACTCAAAGGATATATTGTCAGATGCCTATATATCACCACCACTTGCTGTGAAAGCATAGTTTGGTGAATAAGAATCAGAGTTAAAACCAGAGTTAAAACCTGAAGTTATGTCAATAAAATGATCATAACTCTGATCCTTTGTGTTTCCAGGCACCTCATCATGACCCAAAAGTGCTGTATTCCCAAACACATAGTCATCAGACACTTTTCCAGAGTCCTGGAGCTTCTTTTTCTGGGTAAGCTCTCTTTCATAGGTCAAGAGCTTACCATGAAGCTGGGTCAGTGATAGGTCTTTAAATCCTATTGAGTTTCTCATTACAATAGCAATAGTGTCCCATTTGTCTGGTAATGATCTTAAAAACCTATGGTTCAAAGTTGAATGAGGGTAAGTAAGACCAACCAATTTTAGTTCACTAATTAAGCAATTAAATCTCTCAAACTGTTGAGTTAATGACTCTCCTTTGACATGACTGAATGTTTCATATTGTTGGTTAAGTATTTCACGATTGTTTTCAATAACCTCCTCAGTCCCACCAAACTGCTCTTTCAGTGCATCCCACAACTCCTTTGCACTGTTACAGTGTAACAACCCATCATATATATCATTGGGTAGAGCCATGGCCACAATACTGAAGGCCTTAGCATCTAGCTCAATTTTCTGAAAATCCTGGTCGGAGTAGTTTTCAAGTTTCTTTGGCTCAAACACTTTGGGATCTTCAGTACTCGGCACAGTCGGAACATGTGGTCCGAAGATAACCGACTTCCAACACCCAGTGTTTTGTTGAGCTAGAACATGGCTCATCCGACGTTGCCAGATATTGTATTCAGATCTGACAAGCATCGGTTGCTTGTTGTTCGTGCCAGTGTTATGTGGATCGTGATTGATAGAAGCCATTCTCTGATTTTTCAAAAAAAAAACAAAGTCTGTTTAACAACGGTTGAAACGAAATTAAACTATTACTCTGTTTTCAATCAAACTGACAAACGATATCAATAATTGTGAGCTGATTATTAAATTGATTTGTTAGATCGAATTTAATTGACCAAGCTCTGATACCAATTGTTAGGATCTGAGTTTGTTTGTTTTGATTGTTTAACTAAATGATGGTAATAATGAAATGAAAATAGAATGAAAGTGCAGCGGAATAATAAACTGTAAATCAAAACAAGAGAGTAAATGTTTTTAGATCGAATGCTTTCATTAATTCAAAGATTACAATCGTACAAGTTACACCCCCTCAGCCTGATCACACAGTGTTTGTCAGAGAGAATGTTTTGTGTGTGATGCAATAGAACAGTACATGCACTGTTCTATTTATAGACTGACTCAAACCACTGATGACCTAGGCTGACGTCACCTAAGACAGTGACCTCTAACAGAATAACAAACTTAAACATCTGCTATACAAACTACTGTTACATTGAAAGCACTGATATTAAACAGCTGTTGAAGATAAACTCTGATGGGTCTTGTATCCACTGCTGGAGCCTAAGTGATGTTGGTTCCAGCAGTGCTTTGGTCTTCAGTACTTGTATCAGCAGTTGCTCTTCATCAGACCTTTGGTCAGCAGTTGTTCTTCATCAGTTGTTTCCTCAGCAGTTCTTTATATCAGCAGTTGTTGAGCAGTTGTTTGGATAGAACAGTAGTTAGGGTCAGCAGTCTTTTGGGAGAAGCAAGTTGTAAAGACTGTTTTATTCAAGGATCAAATAGATAGCATATTTTGGCTTTCCAATCATCTGTTCTTCTCCAGGTCAGCAGACCCAACACCGCCCATGGTCAAGTCACGTGTTTCCTCTCTAAGGCTACAGAAAAAGAATCTATAATGTGGCACAGGAGAATGGGACACATTCATTTGAGAAAGATGAACCAATTGGTGAAGAATGAACTTGTCACGGGAGTTAATGTGAAACATTTCCATTTGAATGACAAGTGTGTTAGTTGCAAAAAAGGGAAAGCAGCACAAACAGGCCCATAGACCAAAGAAAGTCAATTCCGTTGAACTACCGCTTGAGCGTTTGCACATGGACTTATTCGGTCCAGTCAGACGTAAAAGTCATGCAGGGGAGTTGTACTGTCTTGTGGTGACTAACGATTATTCTAGATTTTCATGGGTCATGTGCTTGCATCAGAAAAGCGACACTTTTGACAACCTGAAGGTTCTGTTTACACGTCTGGAGAATATATATGGTCTGAAGATCAAACGAATCCGGAGTGATAATGGGACGGAGTTCAAAAACGCTCAGATGGAGGATCTTTGTGCAAACAAGGGAATTCATCATGAATATAGCGCTCCGTATACACCCAGCAGAACGGTGTCGCAGAAAGAAAGAACATGACTCTAATCGAGACGGCGAGAACTATGCTTGCGGATTCAAATCTTCCAGTAATGTTCTGGAACGAAGCAATTTACGCAGCATGTTACACTCTAAACCGTGTTTTAACAGTAAAGAAGTTTGGCAAAACTTCTTATGAGCTGTTGAACCGACGCAAGCCGAATCTGGAGTATCTAGAACCATTTGGTGCCCCGTGTACAATGCTGAATCCTTCGGAGAAGTTCGCACCAAAGGCTGAAGAAGGTTATTTTGTTGGATATGCAACCCCACTAAAATGGGTATTCAACAAAAGAACTAGAAAAGTCGAGGAGTGGGCTAACGTCGAAGTACAAAGATACACACAAAATGTACAGGGAGGTGGACCAGATTGGATGTTTGATTACAAAGACTTCTTTGAATCATTCAATCTAGATAGCATGGTTGAAGAAGCTGTACTTCGCTTATATTACGAGGTCGAAAACGCCGTGACATCACCGTTAGTGCGTCCGATCACTGTAAATTCCCAAGCAGCTTCTAATGATACCACTGCTCCTGTGATGGAAGAAGAGGTGTTCCAAGAAGCTTCTACAACGCTTAATTCATCCGATTCAGAAGATGAAGACGATGATGTAACAAGTGAAGCTATTCTGGACAATGCTACAGTGACACCACCAGTGAACCCAACTAATACTGATGCTTCAACATCGAATGTGGGTAATGATCTGGTTTCTACAGAGAATTTGACAACTCAAACGGGAGTACAAGTACCTGATTATCCGGAATCTCGGATACATCGGATAGACCCGCTTGAACAGGTTATTGGTGATCCTGGTAGCAGCGTGATGACAAGAGGGCGGTTGCGAAATGCTCAAGCACCAGAAAATATTGGCAATCTTGCTTTATATGCCAAAATACAAAAATCTGGTTTTCAAAATGACTGGTCTTTCGCTTGTTATGTTTCGCAGGTCGAACCGCGGACGTACAAGGAAGCTCTTTTAGATGATGCCTGGGTGGAAGCAATGCAAGAAGAGTTGTTACAATTTCAGAAACTCGGTGTATGGACGCTGACAGATTTGCCCCCGGGAAGAAAGAAAATTGGAACCAAATGGGTGTTTAAGTGTAAGAAGGATGATAGAGGAGTCATAGTGAGAAACAAAGCTCGTTTGGTCGTTCAAGGTTTTTATCAGGTTGAGGGAATCGACTACAATGAAATCTATGCACCGGTTGCACGCTTGGAAGCTATCCGAATGTTCCTAGCGTTTGCATCATGGAAGAAATTCAAGGTGTATCAGATGGATGTAAAAAGCGCATTTCTTTACGGTGTGGTCAAAGAGGAAGTTTACGTAGGTCAACCGCCAGGCTTTGAGGATCCTATTCACCGGGATGAGGTTTATGTGTTAAACAAAGCTCTTTACGGGTTGCACCAGGCTCTGAGACAATGGTATGAGGAGCTGAGCACGTATCTTCTCTCGAAAGGATTCAAACGCGGACTGGTAGACTGCACACTGTTCAAGAAACGAGCAGGAGATGACTTGCTTCTTGTACAAATTTATGTTGATGATATTATTTTCGGGTCAACTAACGAACTTCTGTGCAGGGAATTTGAAAAGGTTATGCAGGAAAAGTTCGAAATGAGCGCAATGGGAGAAATGCAGTTTTTCCTAGGCTTGCAGGTGGAGCAAAGACCAACGAGGATCTTTATTCACCAGACAAAATACGTTTCTGAAGTCTTGAGCCGGTTCCAGATGGATGATTCGAAGCCGATGGATACCCCGATACAACCTAATCACGGGATTGGAGTTGACGTTAAGGGGGAGCTGACTGATCCATTTACATACAGAGCAATCGTCGGATCTCTGATGTATCTCACCGCGTCTAGACCTGATATAATGTTTGCGACATGTCTTTGTGCACGATATCAATCGAAGCCGAAACAGAGTCATCTTGCAGCTGTCAAGCGTATCCTTAGATATCTGAAGGGTTGTCCATCGAAAGGACTTTGGTACCCTCATGATGATAATTTTGACCTAATCGCTTTTAGTGATGCAGATTGGGGCGGCTGTGACAAAGACAGCAAATCCACAACGGCTGGACGTCAGTTTATGGGGAGCAGGCTCGTGACCTGGCAATGCAAGAAACAAACCGCAGTTGCACTATCCACATGTGAAGCAGAATACGTTTCAGCATCGAGCTGCTGCTCACAGGTTCTTTGGATCCAACAACAGATGGTGGATTACGGTTTGCAATTTCTTAAAACCCCTATTTACTGTGATAATGAGGCCGCAATCACATTAACAAAAGACTTAGTAAATCACTCAAAGGCTAAACATATCCGGATTAAATATCATTTTATCCATGATTGTTATGCTAAAGAGTTGATCGATATGGTCAAAATCCACACTGATTACCAACGCGCAGATCTTTTTACCAAAGCTTTTGACAAATCCAGATTTGATTATCTTTTAAAAGCTAATGGTATTAAAGAAAAACAGGACTGATCACCACCTCAGTCTATCACTTTTTAGTTTAAACTTTTTACTGTTTTTCAGAAAAATTTCGAAAATCCAAAAACATTAAAAAATTTCAAAATCCATAAAAATTAGAAAATTTCTTTGCTGACTGCTATATCTTCTTCCCTTAGATTAATGCCGTCAGATTTCTGTGAACAAACGATATCTGGGCAGTCACATATTTGAAATGCTCCAGCTTATCCTTGGGTACCGTAAATTCAAAAATCTATAAAAATCAGAAAAATCAAAAATGATTTCCTGGAGTATAAAGGGAAATGATAGTACATCAGTAGGGATCTGACACATTCTAAGTAATGTACTGCTATATAGGGCGTGTGTCTGAGTCTGTGCGATGTGCTGATAGTCTTCGTAGACCTATTACTGCGTGCCTGATACATATATATCAAACGAATTGATGTGTGGATGAACTCCTCATGGGCATATGGTCTTAGTACCGTAATTTCGTTTGATAGGGTATTTGTTCAAAACTCGGAGGTTTAGGGTCGTTATGTTATTAGTTGTCTGGGGATAGCCTCTCTGATCTTCTGCTGTAAGTCATTACGGACCTAGATCAGACAGGGTGTCTTTATAAAAGAGCTTTATGCCAAATCCTAAAGTTACCGAATTGAGGAACTTTTCATGTTATATGATGATCAAAGATTATCTATTACATCGTATTAATCACTGATGCAAATCATGATTAATATCAGTCCTCAACCTGGTATAGTGCATATGTTACTTTGCTGCATTAATTTGCTGACCTGTATACCTCTATGCATTATATCTTGTACAATTACAGATGACGAAAGCATAATCACGCTTTAAAATGAGTCTTTGTGCATTTACTTGTTGATACGGGAGTATGTCGTGTGCGTGGGAACCACAGATAATTACGTTTATACTATAAATATCAGTATCAGTTTAAAGCACTGCACAAAAGTCTGCATGTGAGTTTATGTGGATCACAATATCAGCAGTTGCCAGATCACACATTGTCTTTAATGATAATAATTCAAAAGATCAATGGTGTGATCAGATTTCTCAATAACTGATATGATCCCTTTACCAGAAATCCCAAAAACATTTACAGTTTTTCATTTACATTTCTGCATTTTATTTTCTCGTCAAAAATTACAAAACTCAAAAAGATTTTAGGTGTGTTTTAGCATAAACTTTAGAAAATCCAAAAAGATTTTACTTTTTCATCTTATTTTTGATAACTGATGGTGGTTGATGTCGATTTTTTAAACCTTGTTACACCATTTGAGCTTTGTAACTTTTTAATTTTGAAAATATGAATGTTGGATGCTTAAAAGTTGGAAAATAATTGGACCGGGACTCGTTTTTGAGATTTGGAAAACTTATCAAACATCCCATTTCTCATTCGCCCATTCGGTTGGTCGAATGTGGGATTTTTCATGTTCCTTCGTATGTTTTAAACGGGAGAAGGAGAGTGTTCTTGAACATATGTTTCATTCGAACCCTTTTGGCTCATTCGAACCTTTAACTAGGGTCGAAGGAGACAAAAGTTTCTCTTTCGTACGAACAAAACGGGCGAAGGAGGATGCCTATATATACCATTCCTGTCTCATTCGAACCTATTCAAATTTTTTTCAGAAATTTCACTCTAACCTCACCTTGTTGCTTTGCTATTTTGAACCTTATCATTGTGTTCGTCTACAAACACTGCTCATTTTCCACTATCTTATACAGGTTACAATCAAGGATTCATGGTTTAATCCCTGTTTTATTGTTTTGAGCCCTAAGTCTTAAAACTGTTAAAAAATCACCTTCATTGTTATAATTGCTGATTGAGAATCATTATATGTGTGTTTTAGGGGGAGAAAAACCATAAACCATGGATTCAAAACCAACAGTTTGATCAATTGATCAATAGTTGTGTTTCGAACCCTAGTTTTAATTGAAAACACAAATATAATGAATAATTGATGAATCTGTTAGTATAAAATGGTTAATCGGCATTGTTAGGTGCAATACAAATCAAAAGAACATGATCAGAAACCTTTAATTTCAAAATTGAAAATTCAAAATAAGAACAGACTCCTTCGACCCTTTCGAATGGGCGAAGGAGATAATCAACTGGTCGAATGAAGAAATGTTGGGCGAATGAAACTTTTTATCAAATTCCATACATTCGTACCATCAAAATTTCTCATTCGTACCTTGTTGTTTCTCATTCGCACCCCCGTTTGGGCGAATGAGAATGTTAACTACCAAAATTTTCAACATTTGAATTTTTGTCGATTTTTAACATGTGTCTTTGTTTTGTTTTGCAGAATTAACCATGTCCGAGAAGGAGAAGACCATTGAACAAGCTGGATCATCCTCACAACCTGCCAAGACAGTTCCTGAAGAGCTTTTAGCCTTCGAGAATGCGCATAATTGCTGTGCATATCTCGGAGAGGTTAAAAAGCACACGGAGTTTATCGGTATCATTGAATTCTTGATGAGATGCAGGGTGATAGATGCTATTGCTACACCGACGATTATTTACAGAGATATGATGCAAGAATTCTGGTCTAGAGCGAAGCTTGATTTCTGGAATTGCGAGTCGTGCTTGACTAGCAAGATCCAAGGGCAGAGAGTTATTGTTTGTGAACAGGATTTACGAGAAGCGTTGAACTTAGATGATGAGAAGACAGATCCTAAGGAGATTAGCTTTATGGATCAGCGAAAGTGCTTTCTAAGAATGAAATACAATGGACCAATCACTGACGGTTCATTGCACAAGGGAAAACTGTGCCCTCAATTCAAATATCTGGCACACGTTTTGATACATGTCTTCGGATTTGCAGCTGGAGGATATGACTTAATGCGTAAAAGTATCAGTTCTATGATGGTTGCCTTGGTGTTGAACAAACAGTTCAATGTTTCAGGCATGCTGATGGAACATTTGCTAGAGCCTGTAAACGGCACGAGGAATCTGAAGTTTCTACTATATCCTCGTTTCCTCCAGATGGTGTTTGACAATAAGTATAAAGACTTGAAAAGGGATCCTAAGCACATAGTTGTTCAGGAACATATGTCGCTTAATACACTTGCTAGGATGAAGGCGTATAAAGGATTGTCGGTTAATAAACGTCCACCAGTAAGGCGTTTATTTGGACATCTAGCAAGAATAGATTATACAGATCCAGGTGAAGGGCCTGTGAGACATGCAAACAGTGATTCTGATCCTGATAACCCATTACATCCTGTTGATCCTGATACGAAGCGTAAAAGACAGGTTGTGAATGTCGGTGCCAAGAGTGGAAAGATTAAGAAGAAAGAGATAAGGTTAGAGGTTGCGACTGAACCTGAAAAGAAGAAAAGCACACCAAGATGAAACAAGACAATGGCAAAGAAGGGTTTACACATTGTGGACGAAGCGTCGATTGATTCAGAAGAGACGCTAGAAGATGAACATTGGGACTCAGAAACTGAAACGTTAAAGACCACCACGCCCAAGGCCACTGAGGCTGGTGAGTCTGCTAGTCAGAATGTTGAAGATCAAGGGAATAAGAGTCCAATCCCAGTTGATGAAGATGAAGTGATTCTGAATTTGGATGAAGTTTTTACTGGTTCACCTGTACAAGCTGATAAGTCAAAGAAGAAGAAACCGGAGAAACCAAGTATAAAGAGAAAGAAGGAGATTGAATCGCTTATAGCTGGTAAGAAACTACCATCAGTTTCTAGTTCTAAGTCACCGGTTACTGCACCAGCACAGAAGAAACAAAAGACTGCGACTACATCGAGCACACAACAGAGTGAAGATCTACCTGTTGATCAGTTTAACGAAGCATTGGATAATGTGCTCAAAAAGATTAGGAAAGGCAAACTGCCTGATGTTGTTGAACCACCTATGAAGAAGAAGGTTTCGGTGGACAGTGATATCATGAGTGCTGTGAATCAAAGATTGTCTGAGATGATGAGTATAATCAACAAACAGCAAACTGAGATCGAGCAATTGAAGACAAATGATCAAAAGATGTTGGAAGTCGTAGTCACATCCCATGATGATAATGAAGTTTTGAAGAAAACCATCAAGAGGTTGAAAAGAGAGAACAAGAAGTTGCTGAAGCACGAGCAACGAAATACCAGAAGAATTATTGTCTTGAAAGAGGAGAACAAACAGCTTAAGAAGAGTAACAAGCATATGGATGATTTGATCAAAGACTTGTACTCTCGAGCTCCTCAACTTCAAGCTGGTGAAGAAGATAAAGAAAGAGATGAAGAACAGGTCGATTTTGAACCATCTGACGAAGAAGAGGATGAAGAACTTGATGAAGATGCAGGAAATGATATTAAGAAGAAGAAGAAAGATGATGGAGATGATGGAGGTTCAGATGGTGGTTCGAGTGATGGAAACAGCTCTGCTTTCGATAGTAGTGATGATGATGATGATGATAACGCTGAAAAGTACACATATGAAAAGCGTGATTCAAGTAAGGGTGGAGAGACGAGCTCTAAGACTCCAGGAGAAAATGTGGATGACGATATATTCTGGAATGAGAAACTGCAGTAGTTATCTGAAGAAGACAAGAACATGTATCGCCAGATGCTCACAGATCGAGTCTGGACGATTGACATGACTAGCAGATTTCCAGAGATATTCGATTCGAGCAATAAACTGTTTGAGTTGGAGTTTGATGACCCTGATCTTGAAGATGGAGAGGTTTCTGCGGCGATTTCTAAAGAGATACTTGAGGGTTTAGCCAAACAGGTGGGAAAGACTTTGGAAGAATTACTTGCTGATAATTTCATTCCAAAGATACCTGAGAAGGAAGCCAGGAATCATTCTGATGACCGTGATGTTCCTGCTTTTGAGGATGTTGAAATGGAAGACATAACGAGTGAGGAGTATCCACAATATTTCAAGAATAATCAAGATTGTGGATTTCCTGGATTCTCAGATGAAGTGCTAAACCAAGCCGAGAAACTGGCGAAAGAGAAGAGCAAAACATTTGAAGATGAAATTTTCAAAGGGCATGATAAACCACGGTTCGAGCAATCGGAGAGTTTGAAGGAATTCTTGAGGAAATTGAAAGAGAAAGAAAATAATCGTCCGAAAGCTGAAATACAAGGAAGCTTTTACAAACTTCATAGTGGTATTTTCAAAGGTCGTGCATTGGCTTGGAAGTTTGTTAAAGAATTGAGATGCATAGCAGTGAAGTGGGAGAAGGGGATCTTATATTTCGATAAGTTTCATCATTTGAAGACTCTTCCCTATTGGGCAATTCGTGATATTTGCCGTCACCGTTTAACGGGAGCGTCAAATAGTTAGATTACCTACTTTGCTGAAAAGATGACGAGAGAAAGCCGAACTAAGTGGGATTTGTTTGAACCACAATATCCGAAACGAATTGTTCATAAAAAGGATATTGATCAGATTACAGGTATGCCCAAGGTGACGTTAAAGTATAAACCACCGCGAGTGTTGAAAAAGATTCCTTTGTTGCCAATCCCACAACACTTCGCCAAAGATTTCATTTGGTGGTATTACGATTGGAAGATAGCAGAGGCTGTGATTGTACTGAAAGACGGAGAGAAGAACTACAAGAAGATACACATTTTTGATCCCATGTGGTTAATCAATTGTTCACATGAGGATATAATAATGTTGTTTTATAATCCGATCTATTCTGATGTGAAGGATGCTGAGCAAGCGGGAAAATACCAACGTGTGGTATTTCTGTGTTTTGCGTATGACATTAATGCTGGCTGTGACTATGATGAGAAGCTCGGGAAGTTTGTTGAGAAGCAAAAGGTGCCTAAATTGAAAAGGACGAAGCCAAAGCAATTTCAGGAACCGGTTTTGACTAAAGAACAGAAGATTCAACGACATATCAAACTGATGAACATCAGAATGGATGAACAACGTCGAAAGCAATCCAAGCAATAGTCGAGGGGGAGTTTGTAGATGCAATTGTGCGACTAGTGCTTCGGATTGTTCAATAAACATATTTTGATGAATGTCGAAGGTGCGAAGGAGGTTTTGTAGGTGCGAAGGAAGCATGATGTTCGGTCGAAGGAAGATCATAAGGTGCGAAGGAGGAAGTTTTGGTCGAATGAGAATAGTGTTTATTGTATAGCTTGGTTCGACCAGTTAGTTAGGGCGAACATGCACATTCGCATAAACAAAGTGGGCGAATGTGCAGTCTATAAATAGACAAGCTTGATTTTTGAATGTAACTTTTTGTCATATTATTCCCTCCACTTTCTGATATTCTCTCTAGAAGTTTATTTAGCTCTTTTCACGTTCTTACCCTGTTTGTATCAATCTTTAAACGTGTAATCGAGTTTATAATTAATGAAAAGCTTTTGAAAATGATGATTTACTTGTTTTGATCTGTTTGACTATTATTTTGTGATTGTTTTAGGGATTCCGCACCTAAAACTAACTTGTTTGATCATTCTTTGTTGTTATACGATCCATTCACGCACAAACACTTTGATTTCGATAGGTAATCATAGGTGTACCATGTTGACTCCTACATTCCCTAGCAAAATGACCAAGTCTATGACATTTATAACACTTTATCTTTGATTTATCCAACCCCACCTTTGACCTGCCAGTTAACCCTGGAAACCTTCTCCCAGTTTTCTTGTAAAATTTGTTAGTTCTTACACTGAGAAGGGCCAATTGGTGCATAATGTCCATTTCTTCCAAATCATCAGGGTCAAAGTATTTTAGGTCATCATACTCAAAGGATATGTTATCAGATGCCTGGATATCACCACCACTTGCTGTAAAGCATAGTTTGGTGAATAAGAATCAGAGTTAAAACCTGAGTTAAAACCTGAAGTTATGTCAATGAAATGATCATAACTCTGATCCTTACTATTACCAGGCACCTCATCATGACCCAAAAGTGTTGTATTACCAAATACATAGTCATCAGACACTTTTCCAGAGTCCTGGAGCTTCTTTTTCTGGTTAAGCTCTCTCTCATAGGTCAAGAGCTTACCATGAAGCTGGGTCAGTGATAGGTCCTTGAATCCAATTGAGTTTCTCATAACTATAGCAATAGTGTCCCATTTATCTGGTAATGATCTTAAAACCTATGGTTCAATGTTGAATGAGGGTAAGTTAGACCAACCAGTTTTAGTTCACTAGTGAGACAGTTAAACCTCTCAAATTGTTGAGTTAATGACTCTCCCTTAACGTGACTGAATGTTTCATATTGTTGGTTAAGTCTTTCACGGTTGTTTTCAATAGCCTCTTCAGTCCCACCAAATTGTTCTTTCAGTGCATCCCACAACTCCTTTGCACTGTTACAGTGTAACAGCCCAGCATATATATCATTGGGTAGAGCCATGGCCACAATACTGAAGGCTTTAGCATCTAACTCAATTTTCTGAAAATCCTGGTCGGAGTAGTTTTCAAGTTTCTTAGGCTCCTGAACCTTGGGATCTTCGGTACTCGGCACCATCAGAAGATGTGGTCCGAAGATAACCGACTTCCAACACCCAGTGTTCTGTTGAGCTTGAACATGGCTCATCTGACGTTGCCAGATATTGTATTCAGATCTGACAAGCATATGTGGCTTGTTGTTCGTGCCAATGTTGTGTGGATCGTGATTGATTGAAGCTATTCTCTGATTTTTTTTCGAAAACAAAGTCTGTTTAAAAACGGTTGAATCGAAGATAAACTATTACTCTGTTTTCAATCTGACAAACAAACGATATCAATTATTGTGAGCTGATATGTTTATATTAAATTGATTGGTTAGATCTAATTTAATTGACCAAGCTCTGATACCAATTGTTAGGATCTGAGTTTGATTGTTTTGATTTGTTTAAGTAGAGATGAGAAGAATGAAGTGAATATAAATGGAAAGTGCCGCGGAATAATAAACTATAATCAAAACAAGAGAGTAAATGTTTTCTAATTGAATGCTTTCATAATATTGAATGATTACAATCAGTTACAAGTACTCCCCCTCAGCCTGATCACTATGTGATTGTTTGTTTGAGAGAATGTTATGAGTGATAAATAGAACAGTACAGGCACTGTTATATTTATAGACAAATCTAAACCACTGATGATCTAAGCTGACGTCACCTAAGACAGTGACCTCTAACAGAATAACAACATAAAACATCTGCTATATACAAACTACTGTTACATTGCAAAACACTGTAAGGTAAACTACTGTTGAGGAAAACTCTGATGGTCTTGTATCATCTGTTGGAGCCTAAGTGCTGTTGGCTCCAACAGACCTTTAGTCTTCAGCACTGGATCAGCAGTTGTTCTCTATCATACCTTTAGTTAGCAGTTGTTCTCTATCAGTTGTTATCAAGAAGTCCTTTGTAGCAGCGGTTGTCACAGCAGTTGTTTGGGTAGAACAGTTGTTAGGGTCGACAGTTTTTTGGGAGGAGTATGTTGTAAATGCTGTTAATTAATATGGATCAACTGTTAGTATATTTTGGCTTTTCAATCATCTGTTCTTCTCCAGGTCAGCAGACCCAACACATTATCTTGAGAAACATTTGAAAACAGACATGTAACGTTTTCAGACGAAGGTTTGTTCATGTCAATGACGTAAGCATTTCCTCTATGTTCAGACATTAACAAAACCCATTCATCTGGAATCACGACTCCGGTTTTAATATCATGCATCCCTTATCGGTGAAAAATGTTGAATAGCCATTGTCACATATCTGTGATACGCTCAAAAGGCTGTGTTTCAACTCTGGAACGTAGTTTACTTTAGTGAAGCAGAGTCCACCATTTCTTACTGTACCTCATGATGTGATCTGACCTCTATCACCTCCTGAAAACGAGACAAATCCACCATCAAAACATTCCAATTCGGTCAGTTTGGATAAGTCTCCATTCATGTGCCGAGAAAAAACCACTATTAATGTACCAGAGGCGAATGATAGCCCTCCACAGCCGATCCTGCACATGATGCAGAATCAGTTAATGTTTGGTACCCAAGCCATAACTCTTTTTGATTTTCCATTTTTATCAATATACTGAACTTCCATCCATTTCATGTTGGCAGTGGAAATAGACTCATGATTATTATTACATACATTTTGATTCACTGAGCAAGATGATCCTACAGATGGCGGAGAACATGGAATAGAACTCTTAGGTTTCCAATACGATTTTCATTTTGAAACCTTTTTCTTCTTGTCTTTAGTAGATACCTTATGGGTTTCTACTGATTTATAAGGCATCTTAACTGTCATGTTTAGCCTCTTGTTTCTATTCCAATATCCATCAGACGGCTTCACCTTGAATTTGTCACCCCTCACAGCTTTAGGCTTATATGCCTTCATTAGCTCCGAGTGATTTATATTCCCTTTTGGAGCCATCTGATGCTCCCTGTTTTCAGACACTGTCAAATGAGTTTTACACTTTCTGGCTATGTGTCCGGGGATTCCACATGTGTAACATATTTGACGCTTCATATGTGGATCCCCCTGAAGTTTTGCCATCTTTTCAGATATGTAAAATCTGTATAGAGCCCGATTACTTTGTGATGTCATCCTTGATGAATTCTGCTTTTCATATTTTGGCAAAACATGTTTGGGTGGAATATATTTACCAGTCCCAACTGTGCTTGTTTGTTTAACCAACTGATTTTTAGTTGCATCACTAGCATTAGATAAAATAACAGAATCAGACGAAGTAGTCAAATCACAATGTCTAATGCTCAAAACAAACGAGCCCACACAAAAATTATTGTCTTTAGCAGAAATTGAAAAATTTTCTTTCTGAATCTTATTATTCAGTTCATTTGATTCAGAATCACTGACTTCATCCCCATCATCTACCCAATCCTCAACAATTACATTGTCTGCACAAGAGTTAATGGAGTCAATACTTAAATCATCAGATAAAGCAGCACAATCATTTTCAACATTCTCACCAATCTAAGGAGAGTTAGAGACATCACAACTCTCCATTTCAGAATCAGATGAATTAGTATTAAAGTTGGAAAACCGAGTTATGTGATTCAGATGTGTTCTCGGATGATTCAGCTGTTTCGCAGGTTTGATATTTGGATTCATTTGTCTCAGCTGAATCTGTCTTTGAAACAGATGATGCAGACTCACTTGTGTCTGCCACCTTTGTCTCTGAAACAGATGAAGTGGATTCATTCGTGTCAGCCGAATCTGCCTCTGAAACAGATGAGGCTTCATTCACTTCTGAATTGCTTGAGCATGACTCCGAAACAGCTGAATTTTTTTCACTTTTTGCCATTTTCTCATAAAGCAATTTTCTAAAATCTTTAAAAAAATCAAAGTTATCTGGCACATTTGAGCTTGGAGAGACATTTTCTTCACTCTCATTTTCATTTTCTTGCACCAATTCATTTTCAGGTTTAGTTATAGCTTCATCAAGTACAACATCATTCATTACTTCAAAAACTCTATCCACTTCTTTGTTTTTCTCAAAATTTAAAGTTTCAGTTTGATTATTAACACATTGAGGTTTAACAAAAGTCTTTTATGGATGTGGCTGTGGTTGAGTTTTTTCTGATTTTGCTTTAGAGATTTTAATGGGAACAGATTCAGGTCTGGTAATTTTGATCTGATCCTTGAAGGCACAATCTTTGGCTCTACCACTGTTGGAATGTATTCCTAAATGGGGAGAGCCAACGACTCTTCATCTATCATTGGAATTGAGGTATAATTTTCATTGAATGGTGGAGGAATTTCCACAAATCCAAGTCCTTTATTCCTCACTTCCTTTGGTCTGAACTTTTACTGTGTGTTGATTATTTTCTCGACTTTCTCACTTGAACAATTAATTTTTTTAAAATGAAAGTCTGCGTTTTCGAATTTTGATTTTAAATCAATCAACTCAGCAGTTAAAGTATCGGACAACCGCTTGAAGTGTAGATATCGACATTTATGTTAGCTCACTTCTTGTTGCAAGCGCTTGATATCTTTTTGTTGAGCTTCGACCATTTCCTTGTATGACATGAATTTTTGTTTCATGTCCCAATTGGCCATTTTCTCATACTCAAGCTGCTAGTATGCAGAGAGAGTTTCTTCCCTAAACCCTTTAACTTTATATTTACACTTTCCTATACAACAAAAAGCAGACAATGAATAAGAATATATCTCGGTTTTGGAAGGCACATACTTGTCATCCATTTGAGCAATGAGAGCTTTGTACATGTCGTCTTCCGTTATCTTCAACTCTTGAACTTCCGATGACCAATCCCAGCGAGCTCCTTCTTGCACGACCATAGCATTGCTTGGAGCTGAAGCAGACAACTCCGTGTGACTGACCGAAGCTTGAGTTCCTGGGGTAGAGGCAGTAGCAGTAATGTTGAGAGCATTGGTGGTTGTCTTTTCTTCGGCTTGGTGCATTCTCTAGCAAAGTGACCTGGTTCATCACAGTTGTAGCACCTCATCTTCTTCTTTTCCCACCCCATGTTCTTTGAAGGATTTTCCCACACATTCTTTTATGTTTTCTTGACAAACTTTGAGGCTCTGTGCACTACCATAGCTATCTGCCAGGTTAGATCCATTTCTTCCAGATCGTCCTGATTCACATCTTCCAAGTCACTTGATCCAATATCCTTGGAAGTTAGTTGTCCTGCAAGAAAGGCATTATAACAGTTCATAAACCCAGCAAACATCCCCAGGTGCTCAGCAAACTCTTTTGGTATGGCCAAAGGTGTCCGAGGAGATGCTTTGGACGAAGAGTTGATTGAGAGAGTAGTAGTAGTTCCAGAAGTCACGGGAGCAGCTTGATTCGATGACTGAGTGTAACATCGGAAAATTTTCCCCAAAATTTAATACATAAAAAGCCCTTATATATATATATATATATATATATATATATATATTATTACACCTTTATCATTAAATATTATACAAATGTGCCTAAGTCTTTATTTATCCTAACTCACAACTTATATACATACATAAATGTATATAAATAATAATAATAATAATATGATTCTAAATTCTTTTTTTTTTCACATACAAGAATTTTTTTATTTTTTTTTTAATAAAGCCTTGAGTCAAATAGTCAAAGTCCTAGTCAAAGTCTTAGTCAAACAGTCAAAGTCTTAGTCAAATAGTCAATTCTTCATAAAACCTTACTTTATGGTGTTGACCAATTTTAATGGCTAATTGACTCCAAAACTAGTATAAAACCCACCTATGACCCATTATACTTTGCACCTCTAAATCGATTGTTTCAATCCGATTAAACTTTCCCTCATACCTTTCTTCTATAGTCTATTACTTCTACAATTGAAGCTTTGATTATAAGCTCTTGTAATTGGCGAATTGGAAGCTTGATATTCTTTCTTTTTTCGTTTTCTTCAATTTGGACTTGCTACGTTGTTGAGTCTTTGGGATTCGCCTCGCATACATTCACAACACATTATTCTATTTTTTTTACGAGACATAAAATTTTGCTAAGGTGAGTTTTACATAGCCCCTTTTCTATTTATCACCATTTTTGGGGTGAAACATGTTACAACATCATTTATGCAATTCAATCATCAATGTGTCTATGTGTTTTTCTATGTTGCATTATGTCTTGAACATGACTAGGGTAAGCACAATTCTAGCATAAACATTCATCAGCCAAACGGTATACATTGATAGATCTATTGGACTGACAATCCCACCCGGATATGTGCCTCCTACAAAGGTTGCGTGGGTGTTTGTTACTGCAATTTAAACGAGTGAACCATGAGCGTATGGGATGTAACACAATACAACAGTCACAATGGTTGATTATGCACACGATTTACTTCTAGTATGTTTTCACATATGGACTAGATTGCCATGACACATGAATTGCACAACAATTTTATTCGATTATCAAAATCTATGTAATTCTCACCAACTTTTGTTGACCCAAAATATTTTCAACTTAACATGTTTCAGGTTCTAATTGCTTGAAGATTTGAATTGATTCTTGAAGATGTTTGCATAGTTTTATTCAATTTGATGTACAAGTTCTTAGAACAATTGTATGTAACTTATTTAAATTATTTAATGAAATTTTTTATTCACCATGAGCTACTGAACAATCATCAATACGTGACATCCCGATGTTTCCGCCATCGGTTGGGGTGTTACAGATTGGTATCAGAGCCATGGTTATAGGGAATTAGGTTATTAGAAAAATAATCTAGTCTATAACCATAGGATTTAACCAGTACTTGCTTCTTTTACTTGCTATTCTCTATCTCCCTCCTACTTCTTATCCCTACAGTAATCCCTATGAGAAGGTTGCTCTCCATCACTGGATCCACTCTTAGACTAATAAGGCAAAACCCTCAGGTTTAACCTGAACCACCTTGAGATCTCGTCGAAGTTCTAGATTTTAATAACGAACACGTGCAATCTGGAAGGGTGAACGCATGTATTCTGAGTCTTCTGTCTAGGCTGGCATTGCGCATATATCCCAATCAGACGAGGGACCCGGATGCCTACATGGGAATTCTCGGGATGAGTGTTCACTTATAGGCTAAAGCATGTCTTCACTATGTTGTTGGAATCTGGAATCTTTGATACGTCAACGTTTTCGTTTATTCGTTTTAATTAATGAATAAATGATTACATTCCTTATATCACCTCATTCATTTCATGCCACATTGAACCTTCATTGTGTCCCTTACAGATCATGTCTCCACGTCGCAGCACTCGCAATAACAGTGGTGAAAACCAAGAGTCCAGTGTCAAATAGTTGTCAAGTCCAAATGTCCAAAAGGTCCAAACAGTCCACGAGTATGGTAGTAATTTGAGAACAGTCAAGTAGCTCGAGTACTGAGTAGAATTTGAGAACCGTAATGCAACTCCAGAACTAGGCAGAATCTGATAACAGAACAGAGGCTCAAGAACCCTTGATTGATACGAGAACACTTCTCAGATTTGAGAACACATGCCTTATTCGAGAATCGGTGAGATTTCAAGAATAGGTTGTGATCCGAGAACTGTGTGTACGCTCGAGAACAGGCTCCTACTCGAAGACAGTGTGTGAGTTCGAGAAACTGGCTGAGACTCGGAAACAGTGAGTTTGCTCGAGATCAATAGATGGCTCGGGAACTCCTTCCAAAAGTCAATCCTTAACAACCTTTTCACAGCTACAATCTTCCCTGCTTGATCTTCGTGTTGATACCGAACCGAGCCTTCGTAAGACTACTTAGGCTCTGATACCAATTGTTAGTCCAGAATCCTCTCCGGGGTATCAAACATACCCAATCGAGTGAGGATCCAAGATTGGATGTAAGAACAACAAAGGAAGAAAGTTTGAACCGAATGATTGTATTGCCAAAAAGTGCACACGACTACTAAGAGTCGTCTGGTACACTAGGTTCGAGTACAAGAGAACAAGAAAGCAAAACTAGCAAAGTAACAAGCAAACCCAAAATGTTTTGTAGCCCCCTATTTATAGATACATAGGGGAACTCGAGTACATAGGCCCAATGTCCGAAACCCACTAAACCCAAAAGACCAAACTACCTAAAAACGTCTAATGGGCCAAGACAAACGCAAACCTCTAAACTATGGACCTACATCATTAAACATATAACATAAGACCTGTTTATATAACTGAATGCAATAATTTATACGATTTATCAATATAATAAAGATGTAAGATTTTATTTCACAATAGTTCTTGTCACACCCTCAAATTTGCACTGCGGGTTTTATACCGCGAGGCGCATGACATACCAGGATCCCATAGCCATAAGCGATATGATCAAACTCTAAATGCCCAAACCATTTAGTTCGTTTTCAAAAACCAAGTTTAGTTAAGCTGCGGAAGCGTAAACCAAATTTAAACCTTTTAAAAACCATGCGCAAAACAACGCGCCCAAATTAAAACCATATGAAAGAAAATGTAAAAAAACATAATATGTAATTTAGGTGTATGCCCAAGACCCCAAATGAAGTGAAGTGTGCAGTGCTTTCTAATCCTGGCACTGGAAGCTAACTACCTGCAAAAGCATGTAAATCGTGGGTCAACAAACAATGTTGGTGAGTTCACTAAGTAAAGTAACTGAGTATGTAACTGTGCTGGTTTCCAAAACCACGTAAACAAGTAATTGAGTTGGTTCCAAGAACCGTGTAACCACTAGTTCGTCGCATGTCAAGGGTAGCTAGCCATTCATGATAACTAACACCGAATATACCGAACTGCTATGTACGTGTAGCCACAAATGTGAGCCGCATGCCTGACATCATTGTCTATCCACAATGATAAAGTTCGTTAAGTTATAGTTCACGCCCGCGCTCCCCGAGCCGGTGTGAGGTTTGTAAGACCTAATAGAGCTATCAACTAATAACCCGCTTGCCATAACCCGGCAACTCATTCGGTATGTGAGGACTTACAGATGATAGAGTTGGTTTAGTTCATCAAGGACACAATTTGCGAACTAGCAAAGTAAACGATCCACACAAGGATCCATCAAAGTAAACGACCCACACAGGGATCCATAGCATCCCAACCAGGGATATGTAAGTAGTCCCAAACCGGACTAGAAAAACGTTGAGTAAGTTGTCTCATACCTGAGACGCATGCTTTTGAGAAAAAGAGTAGTGAAACTCACCTTAGGTTGCACGCGAATGATCCAAATCCCTCAAACAGTAACGAGCTACCGACTCCCTATTACAAGTGTCACTAGGTGAGTATATGTGCATACCAACACATCATGTAACTTGATTGTCCGAAACTTCTAAAGTTCCAAATCGTGTAATGACGCCTAGTGACTCTACATGCACAAGTAAGTCCTACGTATCCCGTTGGTGATCATAATGATTATTGTTAGTTTTATACCTTATACACATATCCTATAAGTA
The DNA here is from genome assembly GCA_030844895.1 of Ambrosia x helenae. NCBI lineage: Eukaryota > Viridiplantae > Streptophyta > Magnoliopsida > Asterales > Asteraceae > Ambrosia > Ambrosia x helenae. The sequence continues at coordinate 95,801,126 of CM061229.1, forward strand.
TTTATATAAGTTCATATCAAATACATATCACATAAGACTCCTAATAGTCACATAAACACATAATACACAATCTGCGTTTTTAGGACAGATTGTGCGCCATGAAAACTAATTTATTTAAAATACCAAATCAATGATTTAAACTCCCAAATTTTTACTAAATATTCTTTGGGATTTATTTAATAACCCATATTTTTGTTTTGTCCAAAAACCAAACACAAAAATTATTAAAATTCATACAACACAGCTATGTCCAGAAACTTTCCACAACAGGTCAGTTTAGTAGAAAACTTCCCAAAAATTGTGTATTCATCCAAACGAGATGAATCCACTTGGAAAGGCCAAATGTTTCCAATATTGACCTCCTGTCAAAATTTCATAACTTAATTGTTTGTAAAACTTAAGTTATACCCGTTTAAAGTTGACTCAATTTATAACTCCGAAATTCTGATATGACCTTTAATCAAATAAAATTCCAAAAACATATCAAACGACATCTAAAACAGATGATTTTGCCCATTCTAAAAAGCTAAGACCATGTACAATCCATTCATGCAAAGAATCGATCATAACAACCAATTTAACATCAAGATACAGCCCCTACAAAACACCCTAATGAATCTGCCAGAAACTGAAACTTGCTCCCCAAGTTATTCGCAAACCCTAATCATACATAAAAATCTCTAATACATGCATAACTCATATTATTCTGATTAAACACATATATAATCATGTAAAAACCCTAATTATGATTACTAACAACCATCATCATCATCAATACACAATGAACATTCAAGAACTCCTACTAACATGTGTTATGCGATTTATATGTATGCATGCCTTATGATTTTTAAACTTTTTAATCATTAATAACCATCATAATATATGTAAAGATTATACCTTTCAAAGCAAGAGTCCTCAAAGCCTAAAGATTGCACCACAACTATCTTGAAGGAATGAGTAGGATTGATGTTTGTTGAAAATCAAAGGGAAGGGGATGGGGGTGGGTTCACGGCGCAACAAGGGAGGAAGGGGTAGGGTTTTTTTTTTTTTTTTTGTCTCCTAATTATAAGAGGGCTTGGCTTATTCCCCAAGCAATTGGGTATTAGGGCCCCTTTTAGTCCATTAACTGGACCCGTTAGTCATGTTCTAGTCCAATACCGGGCCGATGATATTAATCACCCTAAATTGCATAAAAACTATTGTTTTTATTATTTCATAACATATCAATCATAAGATTCACGTAACTTGCATGGTTTACATATTAATTCTTAGTCAAGCGATAATTCACATAAGCATGTACTCCACACAAACATGTAACACTACGTCCATCAGAATTCTATTGTGCTTATTATTATGCTTGCCAGATTAATCACCAACGTTCGGGATGCAGGACTCGTGTGTGTGACAAAACAAGGTTTTTCCTACTTATAACATATGTTAATAACATCTAACATATGTTAAGCCTACTAAACTAACCCTAGTTAAGTATTTGATCACTGTGAATATGCAAGTTAACTAGAGTTCAGTAAAAAGTGTTAGCCTGAAAATGCAGGGTATCACAGTTCTTGTACGTAATTTTATTTAACGTATATAACTTGAAGGTGAAATTGTGCATTTATACAACCAAAAATGATGAAAAAAAACACGGATATGCAACCTATAAGCCAAAATGTAAATTAGCATTCCCAAGGTGATAGAAATCAAGCTAACAATAAACACATGTTGTATGCGCTTAGGATCGTCAAATCTACAAAGAGATTGATCAAACAAGTTTGATTCAGGTGCGGAATCCCTGAATCAATCACAATTATGATAATCAAGCAATAAAAACACAGAAATCATCATTTCAAAGGTTTTTCTCATTAATAATCAACTCAAGTTACACGTTTAGATAAAGATTACAATCAGATATGACGTGAAAATAAGTTGACAAAACACTAGGGAAAGACACAAAACAGGAGGGAAATAAAATGAACAACAACTAACTTTCAAAAATGGCTTAACCTATTTATAGGCCTGCACATTCGCCCATATTGAATGGTCGGATGTGCAGGTTCGCCCAATCATATCGTGCGAACCAAGAAATACAAAACATAAATTCTACATTCGCACTCCTTGTCTCTCCTTCGTATCAATTCTTCTCCTTCGCACCTTTAACATTCTTCATTCGCCCATCTATCACTTCCTTCGCCCGTTCGACAATCACCATTAACATATGTTTATTGTAATCCAAAGCATTAGTCGCACAATAATGCATCTACAAACTCCCCCTCGACTATTGCTTGGATTGTTTAATCCTTCGTTCTTCATCCATTCTCTTGTTCATCAACTTTATGCGCAGCAGTTTCTTCTCTTCCAACGTCATCACCTTCTCAAATACTTGCTTCGGCTTTTTCTTCTTCGCTTCAGGAACCTCTTGAGCTTTTACAAACTTGCCAAGCTTCTTATCATAGTCGCATCCGGCGTTGATATCATGAGCAAAGCACAGAAATACCACACGCTGGTATTTACTTGCTTGTTCAGCATCCTTCACATCGCTGAAAATAGGATTGTAATACAACATAATGATGTCCTCATGTGAGCAATTCACCAACCACATGGGATCAAAAATGTGTATTTTCTTGAAACTCTTTTCACCATCCTTCAAACTATCACAGCTTCTGCAATCTTCCAATCGTAGTACCACGAGATAAAATCTTTTGCAAAATGTTGAGGAATCTGCAACAATGGAATATGCCTCAACACTTTTGGTGGTTTGTACTTTAGAGTCACCTTGGGCAAACCGGTTATATCATCAATGGTTTTCTTGTGAACAATCCTTTTTGGATACTGAGGTTCAAAGAGATTCCACTTCGTCCTGCTTTCTCTAGCCATCTTATCCGCAAAGTAAGCAATCTGATCATTTGTCGTTCCAGTCAACTTGTGACGACAAATATCACGAATGGCCCAGTATGGGAGAGTCTTCAAATAATGAAATCTATCAAAGTAGAGTATCCCCTTCTCCCACTTCACTGCAACACACTTCAATTGCTTTATAAACTTCCAACCCAACGCTTTTCCTTTAAACATCTCGCTGTGGAACTTATAAAAGCTACCCTGAATCTCAGCTTTAGGACGATTAGCCTCTTTCTCTTTTAATTCCCTCAGTAACTCTTTCAAGCTATCGGATTGTCTGATATGCGGTTTATCATGCCCTCTGAATACTTCATCAACAAACATATCACTCTTCTCTTTTGCAAGTCTCTCGGCTTCCTTTAACAGTTCATCAGTGAAAGCAGTAAATCCAGAATCCTTGTCTCTCTTAAAATATTCTGGATACTCTTCACTAGTCACATCTTCAACTTCTATATCCTCGAACCCAGGTACATCACGATCATCAGAATGATCTCCAGCTTCCTTTTCAGGTAGATCAGGAATCTGGTTATCAGCTAACAGTTCTTCTAACGTTTTCCAACCTGTTTCGCTAAACCTTCAAAGATCTCTTTAGTCATCGCCGCCGAGACTTCACCATCTTCCAAATCTGGATCATTATATTCTAATTCAAACACCCTGTCACAAGATTCAAAGATCTCAGAAAATATGCTAGTCATGTCGATCGTCCAGACTCGATCAGTAAGCATCTGGCGATACATCTGTTTATCATCTTCAGACATAGACTTTAGCTTTTCATTCCAGAAGATCGTATCATCATCCACTGATCCTCCAGGGGCTTTTGAACTAGATTCTCCTCCTTTTCCAGATTCTCTCTTCTCATACTTATATTTGTCTGTATCGTCATCATCCTCATCATCATCAAATGCAGAGCTGCTATCATCACCAGAACCATCATCATCATCATCCTTCTTCTTTTTAGGAGCCTTACCAGCATCTTCATCAATATCTTCATCATCCTCCTCATCGTCATCAGACAGTTCAAAATCAACCTGCTCCTCTTCTAGCTCTTTATCCTCTTCACCTTCTTTCAGCTGAGGAGCTCGAGAGTATAAATCTTTGATCAGATTATCCATGTTTTTATTACTCTCTTTCAGCTTCTTATTTTCTCCCTTTAAAGCTATAATCCTTCTGGTGTTTCTTTGCCCATGTTTCAACAGTTTCTTATTATCCTTCTGCAACTTTTTGATCTTCTTTTTCAATTCCTCATTATTCTCATGTGATGTAACCACTACATCCAACATCTTTGAGTCGTTTTGTCTTAATTGGGCAATCTCAGTCTGCTGCTTGTTTATTAAGTTCATCATTTCAGCAAGTTTCCGATTAACAGTGTTCATCACATCACTATCCACTGTAACCTTTTTAGTGGAAACTTCAGCAACCTCTGGCAGTTTACCCTTCTTCATCTTCTTCAGTACGTTATCTAATGCTTCATTAAATGCATCAACAGGTATATCAGCTTCCTGTTCAGTACTGGAAGTTGTAGTGGTTTTCTGCTTCTTTGAGGCTGGAGCAACAACTGGTGATTTCGAACTAGAAGCAGGAGGCAACTTCTTTCCTGCTATCAACAATCTCTCTAGCTCTTTTCTCTGCGGGCTTTACCACCTTTTCTTTCTTTTTGAATTGGGGCTTCTTTGGTTTCTCCCCCTGAACTGGCGAACCAGGAAAGTCTCCTGCTCCCAGACCTAAAGCCTCATCCTCTTCATCCAATCGAATAGGACTATTCATTCTCTGTTCCTCCACCGATCTATTCAGACTGGCAGACTCACCAGCCACGGTGGCCTTGGGCGTGGTAGTCTTTACAGTTTCAGCATCTGAATCCCAGTGTTCATCTTCCTGCGTCTCTTCAGAATCAACTGACGCTTCATCAACAATGTTTAATCCTTTCTTAGCCATGGTCTTATTCCTTCTCGACACTTTCTTCTTCTTAGCAGGCTCAGGAACAACATCTATCCTGATTTCTTTCTCTTTCTCTTTCCCACTCTTTGCTCCCACATTAACAACCTGTCGCTTTCGCTTTGCCTCTGGATCAACAGGATGTAATGGATTTTCTTCGTCTGAATCACTATTAGCATGTCTTACTTCACCTTCACCCGGATCCTCGTAGTCAATCCTTGCCAAATATCCAAATAAACGTCTAACTGGTGGACGTTCATTCAACGACAAACCTTTATAAGCTTTCATTCTTTCCAGTGTATTGATGGACATATGTTCTTGAACTACAATCTACTTTGGATCCCTCTTCAACTCTTTATACTTGTGATCAAAAATCATCTGAAGGAATCGAGGATACAACAAAAACTTCAGATTCCTTGTGCCTATGACAGGTTCCAACAGATGTTCCATCAGCATCCCTGATACATTGAACGGTTTGTTCAATATCAGTGCTACCATCATTGAGCTAATACTCTTTCTCATTAGATCATAACCTCCAGCAGCTGAACCGAATACATGAATCATCACATGCGCCAAATATTTGAATTGTGGACACAACTTTCCCTTGTGCAACGAGCCATCAGTAATCGGCCCGTTGTATTTCATCCTTAGAAAGCACTTTCTCTGTTCCATAAAGCTAAGCTCTCTGGGATCAGTCTTTTCATCTTGAAGATTCAAAGCTTCCCTGATATCCTTCTCTGAAACGATGACCAATTTTCCTTGTATCTTGCTCACCAGAGACGATTCACATTCCCAGAAATCCATCCTCGCTTCAGTCCAAAACTCTTGTATCATGTCTCGGTAGATAATAGCAGGTGTAGCAATTGCGTCTATCACCCGACTTCTCTTCAGAAACTCTATAATCTCTGTGAACTCCGTATGCTTCTTAACGTCCCCAAGATATGCACAACAGTTATGCGCATTCTCGAACGGTAAAAGCTCTTCATTTCCTTTCATGGCAGCCTGTGAAGATGATCCAGCTTGTTCAGTAGGTTTCTCCTGTTCAGACATGGTTTAAACTGCAAAATAAAACAAGTAAACATGTTAAAAATCGACAAAATAATCAAAATTTGAAAATTTGGTAATTAAACTCTTCATTCGCCCATACGGAGGTGCGAATGAGAATTTGTGGGTACGAATGTGTAATTACATAGGTACGAATGTAAAAGTTTTTGAAAAAAAGTTTCATTCGCCCAGACAAAACCTACTCCTTCGCCCGTTTTTGTACGTTCGACCGTTTGAAACGTGTGAAGGAACAGTTCTTCATTTCAAATTTTTAATATTGAACATCAGTTGATTTTAACTTGTTATTTTGATTCAACAATCATCTAAAACTTCCGAATAACATTTTCAAACAATCAATTTAACCAGTTAAACATTGATTAAGTGTTTTCAATCAAAAACTAGGGTTTCATTTGCTTAATCAATCGATTACCCTAACTGATAGTGTTTAAACCTATGTTTTTGGATAATCTCCCCCTAAAACACTTAAACAATGAATCCCTAACACAATCGAGTCCAATTATCAGGTGTAAAAGCCTGTTCAATGGTGATTAGGGCTCGAACACTAAATCACTGATTAATCCTTGAATAATTGATATTAACCTGTAAAAATGAATGGAAACTGATGAGAATCAACAGACGAACACAATGAGATGGTCTAAAAAGCACGAGCAACAAGTGGACTTTAAATCAGAAAATTTGAAAATTTTTTGTAAGGGTTCGAATGAGCAGATCAGATATATAAAGGCTGCACATTCGCCCGTTTACCTCGGTCGAAGGTGAAACTTTTGTCTCCTTCGCCCCTAATGAAAGGTGTGAATGAGATAAAAGGGTTCGAAAGAGAATACAACTTAAGAACTCTCACATTCGCCCAAAATGAAACGTACGAATGAACAAGAAATTCCTCCTTCGACCCAATCGAATGGGCGAAAGTGAATCAGGAATTTTTAAAATTTTACCAAATCTCAAAATCGAGTTCCATTCAAAATGTTTTCCAACTTTTAAGCATCCGACAATCATATTTTCTCAATTAAAGATGACAAAGCTCAACTGGTTCATCAAGGTTTAGAAAATCGTCATCAACCACCATCAGCTATAAAAAATAAGATAGAAATGTAAAATTTTTTTGGATTTTCTAAAGTTTATGTTAAAACACACCTAAAATCTTTTTGAGTTTTGAAATTTTTGACGAGAAAATAAAATGCAGAAAAGTAAATGGAAAACAGTAAATGTTTTGGAATTTCCGGTAAAGGGATCATATCAGTTATTGAGAAATTTGATCACACCGTTGATCTTTTGATTATTATCATTAAAGACAATGTGTGATCTGGCAACTGCTGATATTGTGATCCACATAAACTCACATGCAGACTGTTGTGCAGTGCTTTAGACTGATACTATTATGTATAGTATAAACATAATTGTATGTGGTTCCCACGCACACGACATACTCCCGTATCAAGAAATAAATGCACAAAGACTCATTGTAAAGCGTGATTATGCTTTCGTCGTCTGTAATTTTCAAGGTATAATACACAGAGGTATACAGGTCAGCAAATTAATGCAGCAAAGTAACATGTGCACTTTACCAGGTTGAGGACTGATATTAATCATGATTTGCATCAGTGATTAATACGATGTAATAGATAATCTTTGATCATCATAAAACATAGAAAGTACCTCAATTCGGTAACTATAGGATTTGGCCTAAACCTCATTTATAAAGACACCCTATCTGATCTAGGTCTGTAATGACTTACAGCAGAAGATCAAAGAGGCTATCCGCAGACAACTAATAACATAACGACCCTAAACCTCCGAGTTTTGTACAAATACCCTATCAAACAAAATTACGGTACTAAGACCATATGCCAATGAGGAGTTCATCCACACAACAATTCGTTTGATATGTATGTATCAGGCACGCAGTAATAGGTCTACGAAGCCTATCAGCACATCGCACAAACTCAGACACACTGATGTACTATATAGCATTACATTTCTTAGAATGTGTCAGATCCCCACTGATGTACTATCATTTCCCCTTTTTCTCCAGGAAATCATTTTTGGTTTTTCTGATTTTTATAAATTTTTGAATTTACTGTTCCCAAGGATAAGCTGGAGCATTTCAAATATGTGACTGCCCAGATATCGTTTGTTCATAGAAATCTGACGGCGTTAATCTAAGGGAAGAAGATATAGCAGTCAGCAAAGAAATTTTCTAATTTTTATGGATTTTGAAATTTTTCAATGTTTTTGGATTTTCGAATTTTTCTGAAAAAACAGTAAAAATTAAACTAAAAAGCGATAAACTGAGGTGGTAATCAGTCTTGTTTTTCTTTAATACCATTAGCTTTCAAAAGATATTCAAATCTCAATTTATCAAAAGCTTTGGTAAAAAGGTCTGCGCGTTGGTAATCAGTGTGGATTTTGACCATATCGATCAACTCTTTAGCATAACAATCGCGGATAAAATGATATTTAATCTGGATATGTTTACCCTTTGAGTGATTTACAAAGAGATATGGAAGATTGTTCAAGACAGAAGAAAAACTTAAGGAATTAGTAAGGTTTTGGCTTCATCAATCCAGGGGGAGATTGTTAGGACAAAGAGGATTGGTGAAACCACTTTTGGAAACCTTAGTCTAATTCACTTCTGTCATTTTGGCTAAGTATAGAAGTACTGAAAAGAAAACAAAGAACTGCTGAAGAGAAGATATGAGAAGTGTTGAAGAAGAAACTTCATCAGAAGTTCTGAAGTCCAAACCAGACAAGTTCACTTCAGAAGTACTGAAGACAAACTACTCATCAGTAGTTTGTCATTCATCAGCACTTAGCATTAGATATTTTCCACCGCCTTTTGCATCAGTAGTTTTATTGTTTATTATTACTTTTAGCTGTATTTGTTAGTTTCAATGTTGCAACTTGTGCAACTTGTTTCTGTTGTTTCTGTACTTGCTTTTTGGGCAAGATACATGTATGTAAACGTCTATAAATAGGAGGCTTCAACCTTCTATTTTAGACATTGATTTTAATAGAAAAATCCTTCAAACACTCTCACTGTTCTATTCCATTTCAGTATTTATTGTGAATCTGTCTAAGTATCTAATTCTCATTTACTGCTTGGATTCATAATAAATACTTGTCATTTATTAGTTTCAATCATCTAGGGGGAGTAATAACTCTTCCTTAGTATAAAAAGTGTTGCTTTAACTTATACATTCCGCTGTGCTTATAATCTGATTTACAAGAGCTTGCTAAACACTTAAGTGTCAAGATAGCAAGTTCTTACTTAGCAAAAGAGCAAACTGATCCAACAGGCTTCATTATCACAGTAAATAGGGGTTTTAAGAAATTGCAAACCGTAGTCCACCATCTGTTGTTGGATCCAAAGAACCTGTGAGCAGCAGCTCGATGCTGAAACGTATTCTGCTTCACATGTGGATAATGCAACTGCGGTCTGTTTCTTGCATTGCCAGGTCACGAGCCTGCTCCCCATAAACTGGCATCCAGCCGTTGTGGATTTGCTGTCTTTGTCACAGCCGCCCCAATTTGCATCACTAAAAGCGATTAGGTCAAAATTATCATCATTAGGGTACCATAGTCCTCTCGACGGACAACCCTTCAGATATCTAAGAATACGTTTGACAGCTACAAGATGACTCTGTTTCGGCTTCGATTGATAACGTGCACAGAGACATGTGGCAAACATTATATCAGTTCTGGAGGCAGTGAGATACATCAGAGATCCGACGATTGCTCTGTATGTAAATGGATCAGTTAGCTCCCCTTAGCGTCAACACCAATCCCGTGATTAGGTTGTATCGGGGTATCCATAGGTTTTGAATCATCCATCTGGAATCGGCTCAAGACTTCAGAAACGTATTTGGTCTGGTGAATAAAGATCCCCGTTGGTCTTTGTTCCACCTGCAAGCCTAGGAAAAACTGCATCTCTCCCATTGCGCTCATCTCGAACTTTTCCTGCATAACACATTCAAATTCTCTGCACAGAAGTTCGTTAGTAGACACAAATATAATATCGTCAACCTAAATCTGGACTAGAAGCAAATCATCGCCTGTTCGTTTAGTGAACAGTGTGCAGTCTACCAAACCTCGCTTGAATCCTTTTGAGAGAAGATATTTGCTTAGCTCCTCATACCATTGCCTTGGAGCTTGGTGCAACCCGTAGAGAGCTTTGTTCAGTACGTAGACCTTATCCCGATGAATATGGTCTTCAAAGCCTAGTGGTTGACCTACATATACTTCCTCCTTGACCACACCGTAAAGAAATGCGCTCTTGACATCCATCTGATACACCTTAAATTTCTTGTATGATGCAAACGCCAGAAACATTCGGATTGCCTCTAGGCGTGCAACTGGTGCATAGATTTCGTTGTAGTCGATTCCCTCAACCTGATGAAATCCTTGTACAACCAAACAAGCTTTGTTCCTTACGATCACTCCTCTATCATCCTTTTTGCACTTAAACACCCACTTCGTTCCAATCTTCTTTCTTCCCGGGGCAGATCTGTCAGTGTCCAGACGCCAAGTTTCTGAAACTGCAACAACTCCTCTTGCATTGCTTCCACCCAAGCGTCGTCCAAAAGAGCATCCTTGTAAGTTCGCGGCTCTACCTGCGAAACATAACAAGCAAAAGACCAGTCATTTTGAAAACCAGATTTTTGTATTTTGGCATATAAAGCAAGATTGCCAATGTTTTCTGGTGAGTTCGCATTCCTCAATTGTCCTCTTGTCATTAGACTGCTACCAGGATCACCAATAACTTGCTCGATCGGGTGAATTCGATGTATCCGAGATTCCGGATAATCGGGTACTTGGACTCCCGTCTGAGTAGTTAAGTTCTCTGTAGAAACCAGATCATTACCCACATTCGATGTTGAAGAACCATTTGTAGTTGGTTTCACTGGTGGTGTCACTGTAGCATGATCTAAGATAGCTTCGCTTGTAACATCATTGTCGTTATCTTCTGATTCTGATGAGTTCAACGTTGTGGAAGCTTCTTGAAACACTTCTTCTTCGACGACAGGAACATTGGCATCATTAGAAGCTGTTTGAGGATTCACGGTAATCGGACGCACTAACGGTGAAGTCACTGCGTTTTCGACCTCGTAATATAAACGTTATACAGCCTCTTCAACCAATCTATCTAGATTGAATGATTCAAAGAAATCTTTGTAATCAAACATCCAGTCTGGACCGCTTCCCTGTAAATTCTGAGTGTAATGTTGCACTTCAACGTTAGCCCACTCCTCGGCCTGACGAGTTCTTTTGTTGAATACCCGTTTTAGTGGGGTTGCATATCCAACAAAATATCCTTCCTCAGCCTTTGGTGCGAACTTCTCAGATGGATTAAGCCTCGTACAAGGAGCTCCAAACGGTTCTAGATACTCTAAATTCAGCTTGCGAAGATTCAACAGCTCATAAGAAGTTTTGCCAAACTTCTTCACCGTTAAGACGCGATTGAGAGTATAACAAGCTGCGTAAATTGCTTCGTTCCAGAACATTACTGGAAGATTTGAGTCCGCAAGCATTGTCCTCGCCGTTTCAATTAGAGTCCTGTTTTTACGTTCCGCGACACCGTTCTGTTGTGGGGTATACGGAGCACTATATTCATGATGAATTCCTTTGTTTTCACAAAGATCGTCCATCTGTGCATTTTTAAACTCCGTCCCATTGTCACTCCTAATCCTCTTGATCTTGAGACCATAGATATTTTCCAGACGAGTGAACAGAACTTTCAAGTTGTCAAATGTGTCGATCTTCCTGTGTAAGCACATCACCCATGAAAATCTTGAGTAATCATCAGTCACCACAAGACAGTATAACTCCCTAGCATGACTCTTACGCTTGATCGGTCCAAACAGATCCATGTGCAAACGTTCAAGTGGCAATTCAACGGAATTAACTTTCTTTGGTCTATGGGATTGTTTGTGCTGCTTCCCCTTTTTGCAACACACACACTTGTCATGTAGGTGAAAATGTTTGACGTTTACGCCTGTGACAAGTTCGTTTTTCACCAATTGATTCATCTTTCTGAGGTGAATGTGTCCCATCCTCCTGTGCCACATAATGGATTCTTTTTCTGTAGCCTTGGAGAGGAAACACGTGACTTGGCCTTGGGTGGTCATTGCCTTTGACATATCGAGAATGTACAAGTTGTTCACTCTCGGTGCCTTTAGCATCACCCACTCTTTTGGTAATTCAAACCCCGGCTTGAGAATGTAGCACGATTTGTCGTCAAAGAACACAGAAAATTGCTTGTCGCAGATCTGACTGACACTCAACAGATTGTAATCTATCTGCTTCACATAAGAAATTCTTTCGAAGCTCACAATCCCATTACTCACACTACCCTCCATGGTTATATAGCCTCCTTTGTTCCCAGCAAACGCTACATAGCCTCCATTGATATTTCGAATATCGAACAGTAGCGATAGATCCCCAGTCATATGCCCAGAAGCTCCACTGTCAACAATCCATAGACTGCTAACAGGGCCAGCTGGAGCTCCCTGCACATATCAAGTAGAAAAGTTAGATTTTTCGGGGGACCCAAGCCTGTTTGGTCTTGGGTCTTTGAACAAATTGTTTCAAAGAATCAATTGTCTCACAAACATCTTGGGTTTTAACAACCTCCTTCTTTTCACTGAAAACTTTTTCTTTACCAGATTTCACATTCTGTGAAGTTGAAGCACCCTCAGACCCCTTTGATGACCAAGATTGTTCAGTCCGTTTCAAGATCCGGATCTGAGATTTTGAGGTCTCAGCCGGTTTCTTTACTTCTTCCTTGAACATTACCTTCTTGGTTACCTTCTCTGATTTAACAGAGACAGGTCCAACTGCTGGTTTGACATTAGGTTTAGCAAGAACCTTTTTGTTTTTAGCAGTTGTGTTCACCAATGGTTTCTTCAATGGTTTCTCAGTGGCTATTCAGTTGCGTTTATCATAAGTCATCGGACGATTTTCCCTCCTTTGAAATAGTTGTTTTGGTTATAAGAAGGTGCTTGTTGAGGGAAAAACCGTCTTTGTGGATAACTGTAATTATCAACCGGATAGTCATATCTTTGCTTCATCTCCACCTCGTGCCTCTTGTGTCGTACATACGGGCAGGTGGCAAGTAAATGTCCCCTTTCCCGCACTTAAAACACGCACGGTACTCTTCATAGTTTTCCTTGATGTTCGACTTAGAATAACTAGCAATGGGATATTGATCAACCATGCACTGTCTTCTTAAACTCTCAGGAGCTGGGTCCTATGAGTAAGCCAGCTCAATAAAACTATTTGACTTGTCTGTTGGTTTAACGAATTGTGTGACATTGACCTTTGGTTCTTTAGAATTATCCGAATGAATTTTCTTTAAAATGGCTGGAGGAATATCATTGGTTCGTTCATGTTTTGGGAACCAAATTGTACTTTCCTGCCAGATCTTTTCAATTTTAGAATAGTTTGCAAATTGAATCGGATATTCTTCATCAGACATAATCTTATCGGAGCCTTGCATCCGATAGAAAACTTTCACAGGTTTATCACACGATTCGTTTTTCACTTCATTTGACTTTTCGATTTTATGTCACAAAAGTTTTTCTTATATTGTGGCAAAACAAAAAGTGCCACTAAAAACTAAAAAACTTTGTGTGGCATATTGAAAAAGTGCCACTAAAAGGCTTTAGTGCTAGTACTTCTAGTTACACTTTTTTTGTGTGCCGCCCATTCTTTTGTGGGCTTTTAGTGGCACTTTTTTGACATTTTGTGATATTTTTTGAGTGCCACAACATGGCAATTTTTTTGTAGTGAAATGAGACGCTGAAGGAGTTGATTCCGAGGTATTGTCACTTGACTGAGCTTTTAAGCTATGAGATTAACATACCGATGTCTGAGCTGGTGGACAAGTTTGCTGATGCGTTGCCACCATATAGGAATCAACACATAGAGGTACTCAAGGAAAAGGATGCGTACCAATACTGGACCATCAACGAGTTTATCCAGAAGCTTAAGAATAAAGAGATGGAAGAAAAGAGGAAGGCAAAAAGAGCTCAAGTTCCTCAGAATCCAGAGCTATACCATGGTGGTACATCTTCATATCTTGCTAGTTCAAGTTCCAGGTCGAATGTTGCTCCACACATTGCATGTTTTTTCAAATCATGTCAAACCATCCAAAACCCCCATAAATTACCTTGCTCAAACTTCATCTTATACCCCACCATCATATCCTACTACTACTTTCATCCCACCATTTTCACCAATGCAACAAGCTGCTTGTTATTTTGCTAGTTTAAACCAACCTTAACAACAATCCTATATTCCTCAAATGAATCAAACCCAAATGAACCAAACTCAACCTAATCAGAGCCCAATTGTTCTGGAGACTTCGAATTTGAACAATGTTACTGTTGAGATTGCACAACAACAAGTAGCATTGGTGTCTGCTATGGTCGCTTCTTATAACGGGTTGGTTGCTAGTCAAATTGGTAACAAAAACTTAACCAGTGAAGACTACGCACAAATTGACAAAGAAGAGATGGAGCTCATTGACATCAAGTGGGCATTTGCTAGCGTTATGGGGAGAGCGACTGAATTCATTGAGAAGACTGGCAGAACTGATCTTTCTACTTCTCCAAACACCACATATGGCTTCAACAAAGCCAAAGTGACATGTTTAATTTGTGGTGGGAAAGGTCACTTCAAGAGGGAATGCACACAGCCAACACAGCAGGGGAACAGGAATCCTTTCAACACCAACTACCAGAACCGTCAAACCCAAAATCAGGTATCTTATCAAAGCTCAAATATTTCAAGCTTTCAACCACAAAATACCTACCAAAATCGCCAAAACACTTCACAAAACAATACTGTTAGACAAATCACTACACAAAACCGAACCAAAACCAAACACCACAAAATCCAAACCGAACAATCATTCTATTTCTACACCAAACACTCAAACCCAATCAGATAACCATAACCAGGCCTTGGTGATACAGAAAGATGAGGGATTTGATTGGACGGGTATGCAGTTGGGTGTTGAGGAGATTACCACTGGTAATGTGGCGTGTGTTGCACAAAATATGGATTTGGATGAGCCGGTATTTGTTGAAGAAGAGTTGGTGACTGAGAAGATGTCTGAGGTGAAAATCGAGGACTTGAGTGAAGAAAGTGATGATTGTGTAGAGAAGAAGTAGGATTTGATTCTTGACTCTGTTACTGATGTGCCAGAACAGTATGATTCAGCTTATTTTGATATGGAGAGCGATTCTGATTCTGAAGCTAGTGTTAACTCACTAGATGATGATATCGATCAACTGCTTGCTGAAGCTGATTTTCTGATGACACGCAAATCGTGCATGGTGGATGATGCTTTTACCAGGATCGATTATTCAAAAAATTTCGCTGTAAAGGAAGCACACTTTGCACTGATAGCAATGACCGAGCCTACAAAGCAGATAAGTTCTGAATCTAATCTTGATATGAATAGTGAGAAGTATTGTGGTGCATGCGATAGATTGACAGAGGACAATAAGCAACTCAGGGTTCAGCTTGAGAGTGCTAAGATCAACTGTCAATCGTATCAGAAAGAAGCACGAGAATTTAATAGAGTGCTTGATGGTTACAAGAAAGACATTTCAGAACTCAAAAAGACTTTATCTTTGAAACAATTAGCCATTAACAACTATATCAATGATTTGGAAAATACAAAACTTGAAATGGCTACCATCAAGTGCTTTGCAGAAAAGGTCAACAAGAAACTTGAAAGTTATAAGCACATTGCATATGTTGTTGATCATATCATTGAGGAGCCTTCACAGTCAAGTAGTGCAAACTACAAGGCAGTCCCATCTCTAGTGTTATTTGAAAACCATACTTTGCATTCAATAACACCGGAGAGCTCAGTTAAGTCTGACTCGACATCGGATGATGAGTCTAACACCTCCAGTGTGGGAGACCCGAATTCTGATGTTCGACCTATCTTGGGATTAAACAATGAAGGTGTGGTTGCTGTAACTGATGATTCCGACTCTGAGGATGACAAATCTGAGAAGGTGTGTGATATTCCTGCTGAAAATCACATAATTACAAATGAACCTGTGTCACCATCTCAGATTGTGCATCCCATGGCTAACGCTCATCGAGCGAATCAATCAGTTAAGCCTGTTGAGAAGAATGATCAATGTGACAAACTCGTCTAAATTTTCTATCGGATGATTGGATCTGATAAGATAATTTCTGACGAGGAATATCCAATCAAATTTGCCAATTATTCCAAGATTGAGAAAATTTGGCAGGAGAGTACCATTTGGTTCCCAACGCATGAGCGAACTAATGATGTACCTCCAAAGGTTTTAGAGAGAATTTATTTGGATATTCCAAAAGAACCAAAGGTTCATGTCACAGAATTTATCAAGCCAAAGAATAAGGCTAATAGTTTTCTTGAGCCGACTTACTCCAAGGACCTAACTCCTGAGAGTCTTAGAAGGAAGTGTGTGGATGATCAATATCCTATCACTACATATGCTAAGTCGAACGCCAAGAACAACTTTGAGGAATACCGTGCTTGTTATAAATGCGGGGAAAGAGGGCATTTACTTGCTCACTGCCCGTATGTTAGGCACAAAAGGCACGCGGTGGAAATGAAGCAAACATACCAGAGTCCAATGACCGGCGTAACCGGAAAGCCATTGAAAAACCCCTTAAGAAACCGGTGGTGAACACAACTGTTGACAAGAAAAAGGTTCCTATAAAACCTGCGGTCAAACCAACAGTTGGACCTGTCTCTGTTAAATCAGAGAAGGTAACCAAGAAAGTTTCCTTTAAAGACGAAGTAAAGAAACCGGTTGAGACACCAAAATCTCAAATCCGGATCTTGAAACGTTCGGAACAATATTGGTCACCAAAGGGTTCTCAAGGTGCTTCATCTTCACAAGTGAATGAGAATGTGAAAGCTGAAACTGAAAAAGATTTAATTGATCAGAAAAAGATCAATTCAAATCAATCTGTTTGTGAGAAAGAATCTTTGAAACTCAAAGTTCAAAGACCCAAGACCAAGCAGGCTTGGGTCCCCCGAAAAATCTAATCTTTTACTTTATATGTGCAGGGAGCTTTAGCTGGCCCTGTGAGCAGTCTTTGGATTGTTGACAGTGGAGCTTCTGGTCACATGACACGGGATTTAACGCTACTATTTGATATCAGAAATATTAATGGAGGTTACATAGCGTTTGCCGGGAATAAGGGTGGATACATTACTATGGAGGGTAGTGTAAGTAATGGGATAGTGAGTTTTTAGAAGATTTCATACGTGAAGCAAATCGATTATAATCTGCTCAGTGTCAGACAGATTTGTGATAAACAGTTTTGGTATTCTTTGATGACAAATCTTGCTATATACTCAAGTCGGGATTCGTTTTACCAAAAGAGTGGATTATGCTAAAAGCACCAAGAGTGAACAATTTGTACATTCTCGACATGTCAAAAGCTATGACTACACAAGGCCAGGTCACGTGTTTCCTCTCCAAGGCTACTGAAAAAGAATCAATCATGTGGCATAGGAGGATCGGACACATTCACCTTCGAAAGATGAATCATTTGGTGAAGAATGAACTTGTCACAGGCGTGAATGTTAAACATTTTCATTTAAATGACAAGTGTGTGAGTTGCAAGAAAGGAAAGCAGCACAAGCAATCCCATAAGCCAAAGAAAGTCAATTCCGTTGAACTACCACTTGAGCATTTGCACATGGATCTGTTCGGACCGGTCAAGCATAAAAGTCATGCTGGTGAATTGTACTGTCTTGTGGTTACAGATGACTATTCCAGATTATCATGGGTTATGTGCTTGCATCATAAGAGCGACACGTTTGATAATTTGAAAGTTCTGTTCACTTGATTGGAAAATGTCTATGGTCTCAAAATCAAGAGAATTAGGAGTGATAATGGGACGGATTTTAAGAATGCACAGATGGAAGCTCTTTGTGAAAACAAAGGAATTCATCATGAATACAGTGCTCCGTATACCCCTCAACAGAACGGTGTCGCAGAACGCAAAAACAGGACTCTCATTGAAACGTCAAGGACAATGCTTGCGGATTCTAATCTTCCAGTAATGTTCTGAAACGAAGCAATTTACGCAACTTGTTATACTCTCAATCGTGTTTTAACGGTGAAGAAGTTTGGCAAAACTTCTTATGAGCTGTTGAATCGACGAAAGCCGAACTTAGAGTATCTAGAACCGTTTGGAGCTCCATGTACAATGCTTAATCCATCTGAGAAGTTCGCACCAAAGGCTGAAAAAGGATTCTTTGTTGGATATGCAACCCCGGTCAAACGGGTATTCAACAAACGACCTCGTCAGGTCGAGGAGTGGGCTAACGTTGAAGTTCAAAGATATACTCAGAATGTACAGGGTAGCGGTCCAGACTGGATGTTTGATTACAAGGATTTCTTTGAATCATTCAATCTAGATAGCTTGGTTGAAGAGGCTGTATTACGATTATATTACGAGGTCGAAAACGCAGTGACATCACCGTTGGTGCGTCCGATCACTGTAAACCCCCAAACAGTTTCTAATGATACCAACGCTCCTGCATCTGAAGAAGAGGTATTTCAGGAAGCTTCCACAACTCTTAATTCATCGGAATCTGAAGATGACGATGATGTTACAAGTGAAGCTGTTCCAGATATTGCTACAGAGACACCTCCAGTTAACCCAAATCCAAATGGTGCTTCATCATCAAACTTGGGTAATGATCTGGATTCGACATAGAATTTAACCACTCAGACGGGAGTGCAAGAACATGATTATCCGGAATCTCGGATACATCGAATTCACCCGCTCGAGCAGGTTATTGGTGATCCTGGTAGCAGTGTCATGATGAGAGGTCAACTGAGGAATGCAAAGTCACCAGAAAACCTTGGCGCTCTTGCTTTATATGCCAAAATTCAAAAATCAGGTTTTCAAAATGACTGGTCTTTTTATTGTTATGTTTCGCAGGTCGAGCCGTGGACATATAAGGATGCTCTTTTGGATGACGCTTGGGTAGAGGCTATGAAAGACGAGTTATTACAGTTCCAGAAACTCAGAGTGTGGACACTAACATATTTACCTCCAAGACGGAAAAAGATAGGAACAAAATGGGTGTTCAAGTGTAAGAAAGATGACAGAGGAGTGATTGTTAGGAACAAAGCTCGATTGGTCGTACAAGGCTTTCATCAAGTTGAAGGAATCGATTACAACGAGATTTATGCACCGGTTGCACGCTTAGAAGCTATCCGCATGTTTCTGGCGTTCGCATCTTATAAGAAATTCAAGGTGTATCAAATGGACGTTAAAAGCGCGTTTCTTTATGGTGTGGTTAAGGAAGAAGTGTAAGAAGTGTACGTAGGTCAACCACCAGGCTTTAAGCATCCTATTCACCGGGATAAGGTCTACGTTCTAAACAAAGCTCTTTACGGGTTGCACCAGGTTCCAAGGCAATGGTATGAGGAGCTGAGCACGTATCTTCTGACCAAAGGATTCAAACGAGGTTTGGTAGATTGCACACTGTTCACAAAACGAACAGGGGATGACCTGCTTCTAGTGCAGATTTATGTTGATGACATTATTTTTGGTTCTACTAACGAACTTCTGTGTAAAGAATTTGAACGTGTTATGCAGGAAAAGTTCGAAATGAGTGCGATGGGAGAGATGCAGTTTTTCCTAGGGTTGCAGGTGGAACAAAGACCAACGGGGATCTTTATTCACCAGACAAAATATGTTTCTGAAGTCTTGAGCCGATTCCAGATGGATGATTCAAAGCCGATGGTTACCCCGATACAACTTAATCACGGGATTGGTGTTGATGCTAAGGGGAGCTAACTGATCCTTTTCCATACAGAGCAATCGTCGAATCTTTGATGTACCTCACCGCCTCCAGACCAGATATAATGTTTGCCACATGTCTCTGTGCACGTTATTAATCGAAGCCGAAACAGAGTCATCTTGCAGCTGTCAAACGTATTCTTAGATATCTGAAGGGTTGTCCGTCGAGAGGACTATGGTACCGTAATGATGATAATTTTGACCTAATCGCTCTTAGTGATGCAGATTGGGGTGGCTGTGACAAAGACAGCAAATCCACAACGGATGGATGTCAGTTTATGGGGAGCAGGCTCGTGACGTGGCAATGCAAGAAACAAACTGCAGTCGCCTTATCCACATGTGAAGCAGAATACGTTTCAGCATCAAGCTGCTGCTCACAAGTTCTCTGAATACAACAACAGATGGTGGACTACGGTTTGCAATTTCTTAAAACCCCTATTTACTGTGATAATGAAGCCGCAATTGCATTAACAAAAGATTTAGTTAATCACTCTAAAGCTAAACATATCCGGATCAAATATCATTTTATCCGTGATTGTTACGCAAAAGAGCTGATCGATATGGTCAAAATCCACACTGACTATCAACGTGCAGATCTTTTTACCAAAGCTTTTGATAAATCAAGATTTGCATATCTTTTAAAAGCTAACGGTTTAAAAGAAAAACAAGACTGATCACCACCTCAGTTTATCGCTTTTTAGTTTTTAGTTTTTATTGCTTTTCAGAAAAATACAAAAATCCAAATATATGTTTTACTTTCTAGGTAGAGTTTATTTTCAGAAAAACCAAAAACATTGGAAAATTCAAAAACACATAAAAATTAGAAAAATCCAAAATGATTTCCAGGAAAAAAAAGGGAAATGATAGTACATCAGTGGGGATCTGACACATGCTAAAGAAGTGTAATGCAATATAAGGCGTGTGTTTGAGTCCGTGTGATGTGTTGATAGGCTTCGTAGACCTATTACTGCGTGCCTGATAAATACATATCAAACGACTTGTTGTGTGGATGAACTCCTCATGGGCATATGGTCTTAGTACCATAATTTCGTTTGATAGGGTATTTGTACAAAATTCGGAGTTTTCGGGTCGTTATGTTATTAGTTATATGGGATAGCCTCTCTGATCTTCTGCTGTAAGTCATTATGGACCTAGATCAGACAGGGTATCTTTATAAAAGAGCTATAAAGCCAAATCCTAAAGTTACCGAATTGAGGAACTTTCAATGTATGACGATAATCAAAGATTATCTAATGCATCGTATCCAATCATTGATGCAAATCATGATTGATATCATCCCTCAACCTGGTAGAGTGCACAAGTTACTTTGTAGCATTGAGTTGCTGACCTGTACACCTCTGTGCCTCATACCTTGTAAATTACAGATGACAAAAGCATAATCACGTGTTACAATGAGTCTTTGTGCATTTACTTCTTGATACGGGAGTATGTCGTGTGTGTGGGAACCACAAACAATTGAGTTTATACTATAAATAACAGTATCAGTCTAAAGCACTGCACAAGAGTCTGCATGTGAGTTTATGTGGATCACAATATCAGCAGTTGCCAGATCACACATTGTCTTTAATGATAATAAATCAAAAGATCAACGGTGTGATCAGATTTCTCAATAACTGATATGATCCCCTTACCGGAAATCACAAAACATTTACTGTTTTATCTTTACATTTTGAGCATTTTTTCATTTCTCGTCAAAAATACAAAACTCAAAAAGATTTTAGGTGTGTTTTAACAAAAAGTTTAGAAAATCTAAAAGATTTTACATTTCTATCTTATTTTTGATAGCTGATGGTGGTTTTCTAAAACTTGATGGGCCATTTGAGTTTTTGTCATCTTAAAATGAGAAATAATGAATGTCGGATGCTTAAAAGTTAAGAAAATTTTTGAACGGGACTCGATTTTGAGATTTGGTAAAAAAAAAACTTCAAAAATTCCAATTTTCATTCGCCCCTTCGTTGGGTCGAAGGTGGAATTTTCTTGCTCATTCGAACCTTTCAAACGGTCGAATGTGAGTGTTCATGTGTTAATTTCACATTCGAACCATTTGTCTACATTCGAACCTTTAAATAGGGTCGAAGGTGGACAAATTTTCACATTCGCCCTAGTCGGTTGGTCGAATGTGGAGCCTATATATACCTGATCTGCACATTCGACCCCCATATTCAAAAATTTTTAAATTTCTATGTTAAAGTGATCTTGTTGCTCGTGAAATAAAAATCATATCATTGTGTTCGTAGTGTTTTACTGATCATTTTGAATCATCATTTGCAGGTATTCATTCACAAATGGAGTCAAAATCATTGAATTTATGACCGAACCCTAACTGAGATAAAAACATGATTATTTACTGATAATTGTTACAATTTTTGTTAAGGTTTCATTGTTTAAGTGTTTTAGGGGGAGAATAAACAAAAATCAAGGTTTAAAACTAAACAGATTGGATTATTGATATGGCGAACCCTAGTTTTTAATTGAAAACACATAAACAATGGATAATAATCAAAATTGATGATTGGGAATTGTTAATCGGCCATATTAGATTGTATTCAAATCAAAATGGCATGTTAAAATGATCCAAATCAAAATTTGCAAATTGAAGAAGATGAACAGTCTTCTTTCGCCCAATTTCAAACGGTCAAACGTGGCTTTTGGTCGAATGAAGATGTTCAAACGGTCGAAAGTGGAAATGTTTGGTCGAATGTACAATCTTAATCACTGATTTTCACATTCGAACCTTTAATTCCATATTCGAACCTCTGTTTCCACATTCGTACCTTCGAATGGTCGAATGTAGAATTTTAAAATCAAAAATTTCAAGTTTTGGTTATTTGTTCCGTTTTTAACGTGTTTTCTTGATTTGTTTTGCAGTCTAATCATGTCTGAACAGGAAAGTGCTGATGTTCCCGCTCGATCTTCAGAACAGGCAGCTAGAAAGGAACAGATTGAAGAATTACCATTTGAACCAGCACACAATTGCTGTGCGTTTATGGGAGATCTGAAGAAACACACAGAATTCACCGGTATTGTAGATTTCTTGAAGAGAAGTCGTGTGATAGTTGCCCTTGCTACCCCCGCCATCATATACAAGGACCATCAACAAGAATTCTGGAAGAATGCAAAGATGGATTATTGGAACAATGAATCTGCTGTTGTAAGTACGATTCAGGGGGAGTTCTTGATCATTTCTGAAGATGACATTAGAGAGGCACTGAAGCTGCAAGATAAGAAGACAGATCCAAGAGAACTATCATGGATTGAACAGAGAAAGTGCTTTCTACGAATGAAGTACAATGGACCGATTACTGATGGTTCATTACACAAAGGGAAGCTATGCCCTCAGTTCAAGTATCTCGCTCACGTCATGCTACACGTGTTTGGATCAGTGAGTGGAGGGTATGATGTTATGAGAAAGAGTATTAGCTCTTTGATGGTTGCCCTTATCTTGAACAAGCCGTTCAATGTATCTGGTATGATACTTGAACATATGCTAGAACCACTCAAAGGTTTGAAGAACAAGAAGTTTTTGCTATATCCGAGATTCCTGCAGATGATATTTGATGAGAAGTACAAGAACATAAGAAGAGATCCTACTCAGATTGTCGTACAGGGTCACATGAACCTGAACACGCTTGTTAGGATGAAAGGTTATAAAGGCATGCCGTTAAATGAAAGACCACCACACAAGAACTTGTTTGGTCATCTGATTAATCCAGGATATGTAGATCCAGGAAAGAATGAAGTTAGGCATGCTAACAGTGATTCTGATGAAGATAATCCTTTATGCCCAGTTGATCCTATTGCAAAGAGAATGCGGCAAGTAGTGAATGTCGGTGCAAAGACTGAGAAAGGGAAAGAGAAACAAGATGATGTTGAACCAGCACAGAAGAAGGTTTCTAGAAGAAAGAAGAGTGTAGCCAAAAAGGGTTTACATTTAGTTGATGAAGTGTCTGTTGATTCTGAAGAGACACAGGAAGATGAGAGATGGGATTCAGAGAATGAGACTATTAAGAGCACCATGCCCAAGGCCACTGTGGCTGGTGAGTCTGAAAGTCTTAACAAGTCTGTAGAAGAGCAAAGGACAAAAAGTCCTATTGCATTGGATGAGATTGATGAAGGATTGGGATTGGGATCCGAAGATTTTGGAGGATCGCCAAAGACAGGAGAGAAACAGAAGAAGCCTTTCTATAAGAAGAAAGAGAAAGTTGTGAAGCCGATGGAGAAAAGAGCTAGAGATATTGAGAATTTGATTGCCGGAAAGAAATTGCCTGCAGCATCTAGTTCTAAATCACCCATTACTTCCCCAGCAGCAAAGAAACAGAAGACATCATCTGCTGTTGAGCATACTGAATTGCCAACAGATGCATTTAATGATGCTTTGGATAGAGTGTTGAAAAAGTTGAAGAAAGGAAAGATTCCAGTTGCTGAAGCTTCAACACCTAAGGTTACTGTGGATAGTGATGTGATGACTTCAGTTAACCAGAAGCTTGCAGATATGATGAAGATCATAAGTCAGCAATAAGCAGAGATTGAACAGTTGAGAAGTAATGACAGGAAGATGTTAGATGTTGTTGAATCGTCACATGAAAATCATGAAGCTCTGAAAGCAAAGGTTAAACAACTTCAGAAAGAGAACAAGAAGTTGTTAAAGCATGAACAGAGAAACACCAGAAGGTACATTACTATGAAAGAGGAGAATAAGAAGCTGAAAGCAGACAACAAGAGTATGAATAATCTGATAAAAGATTTGTACTCTAACGCTCCTCAACTACAAACTGGTGAAGAAGATAAAGAACGTGATGAGGAGGAAGTTGATTTTGAACCATCTGATGAAGAAGAAGAAGATGATGATGAGTTGAATGAGGATGCCGGTGATGCTCCTAAAAAGAAGAAGAAAGATGATGGTGATGATGATGATTCAGGAGATGATTCAGGTGAAGGTAATAGCTCTGCTAGTTCTGATAGTGATCGGGAAAAGACACAGGAGAATCCAGTTCTAAAGCTCCTGGTGGCACCACTGACGATGATAATATCTTCTGGAACGAAAAGTTAAAAGCCTTATCTAAAGAAGACAAGAATTTGTATCGCCAGATGTTGACTGACAGAGTCTGGACGATCGAGATGACTGGTAGGTTTCCAGAGATATTTGAGTCAAACGATATGCGTTTTGAGTTGGAGTATAACGATCCTGATCTGGAAGACGGAGAAGTTTCTGCAGCCATGTCGAAAGAGATATTGAAGGGACTGGCAAAACAGGTTGGTAAATCTCTGGAGGAGTTGATGAGGGAGAATCAGATTCCTAATATATCTGAGAAAGAAGCAGGTAATCACTCCGATGATAGAGATGTCCCTGTGTTTGAAGAAGTGGAAATTGAGGATATTACTAGCGAGGAATATCCAGAATACTTTAAGAATAACAAAGATTCTGGATTTCCTGAATTCTCTGATGAATTGTTGAGCCAGGCTGAGAAACTTGCTCGTGAGAAGAGTAAGAAGTTTGTTGAAGAAGTGTTTCCAGATTGTCAAAAGCCAAATACTGAACAATCTGACGCTTTGAAAGAACTATTGAGGAAGTTTAAAGAAAAAGAAGCTAACCACCCAAAGATTGAAGTTCAAGGTAGCTTTTACAAATTCCATAATGAGTTGTTTAAAGGGAAAGCTCTCGGATGGAAGTACTTGAGACAGCTGAAATGTGTAGCAGTGAAATGGGAGAAAGGAATTCTGTACTTTGACAGATTCCATGATATTAAGACACTACCATACTGGGCTGTTCGAGATATCTGCAGACATGAAATGTCAGGTGCTTCAGTGAACGATCATCTTGTTTACTTTGCAGATCGTATGGCGAGAGAGAGCAGAACGAAGCGGAATGTGTCTACTCCACAGTATCCGAAAAGGATAGTTCATAAGAAGGAGTTAGATGAGATAACAGGATTGCCTAAGGTGACTATGAAGTATAAACCACCGAAAGTGCTGAAACATATTCCTTTGATGCAGATTCCACAACACTTTTCAAAGGATTTTATGTGGTGGTATTATGACTGGAAGACTGCACAGGCTATTATCATTTTGAAGGATGGTGCAAAGGATTTCAAGAAGATTCACATTTTTGACCCTATGTGGTTAATCAACTGCTCGCACGAAGACATCATTATGCTTTATTATAATCCAATCGATTGCGAAGCGAAAGATAGTGAACAGGCAAGCAAATACCAACGTGTGGTATTCTTATGCTTTGCGTGGGATGTTAATGCTGGGTGTGACTTCGACAAGAAACTGGGGAAGTTTGTAAAGACTCAGAATGTTGAAAAGAAAAAGCCGAAACAAACTCATGAACCAGTGATGACTAAAGAAAAAAAGGCGTTATTGCGCATCAAACTGATGAACAAGACTATGGACGAAGAGCGAAGGCTCAAGCAATTCAAGCAGTAGTCGAGCGGGAGTTTGTAGATGCACATATTGCGACTAATGCTATTGAATTGCGAATTTAAAGTTGTTTTGTTGTTTGTCGACTGGTCGAACGTGGAAAAGGACGGTCGAAGGTAGAAAAGAACGGTCGAAGGTACACTGGGAGGTCGAATGTAATATTGTTTATGTATATGTCCAGATTCGCCCAATGTTAATGGTCGAACCTGCACATTCGACCAAGCTATTTGGGCGAATGTGCAGGTCTATATAAGGCAATCTGATTTTTTGAATGTTAACTTTTGGTCATTTGTTTTCCCTCCCAGTGTGTGTTTCTCCCTAGGGTTATTATTGAGTCTGTAACCAAGTTTAATCATTATAAACAACGTTTTGAAGTGTAATTGATTATCTAATTGAATGAAATGATTATGTTTATGATGATTTCTGTGTTTTGCTAGTATTATTATCATTTTGTGATCAATTCAGGGATTTCGCACCTGAATTGAACTTGTTTGATCATTATCTTTGTTGATTAGCCGATCCTACGCACATACAGATTCTTTTGAGTCAAACTATAATCTAAACAAAAATTGATTTTTGAAATGTTTTTCCAAAGGAAAGAAACACAACAAGTATCCCTACGGGCTACGCAGGTTCCATGCCAGTTACATACTTCACACTTTAGTAGATATATTAAGTACCCTATATACTGACACACACGTGTGTTCATTGATTTCCAGGATCATGGCACACATCGCAGACCCTATCATCATCTCTGATTCTGAGGAGGAGGTTGTACCCGACAACCCTCTCACCGCCGACATTCAGCAGGGCTATGAGCCCGATTCCAGCGATTCAGATGTCGAGGAGGACCACATGCAAGTGGACCACGTCGTTTCGAACGACGAGGATGTTGTGCCAGCTGGTGAGGCACAGCAGGAGGATGCACCCCTACCGCATCCCGAGCCTAGGATACCATCGTTTCATTCTTATCGCCCGTATCCGGGTGATGTGCGTATAATGTACACACCTCGGAAACGAGTACTTCCTCCACCGGCTCCGATCGCTCCATCCGAGGCTCCTGCCCAGGCTGACCCTGAGCCTCCAGCGCCTGCAGACCCCCAGTCCCCATCCGAGGCTCCTGCCCAGGCTGACACTGATATTGGGGTACTGCGTGGGAGAGTCCGAGACATTGAGGACAATCTCTATCTGACGGGTGCTACCCATGATCCTGTCCTCTATCGCTTAGCGGATTTAGGTACACGTGTGTATTAGGCGGATCAGGGATGCACCGCAGCTGAGGAGCGTGTCGCCATGCTCGAGGCTAGAGTTGACGATCTCGAGGCAAGGATGACTGCAGCTGTCGTAGCCTTGTCTGTTACTTTCCCACCCCCATCCCCGTAGGTTATCAGGTATTGTACTAGTAGTAGTAGTTTAAAAACTTGGAAGGCAGTATGCCATTTTATTTTGTATGCAGAAACAAAATCATATCAAGTATGTTAAACTTTCTATGAAAAGTACGGTATTTTGGTTTCCTATACTATTGTTGTGTTGTGTCGTGCATTTGTGATCGTGTTTGTCATTTGTGTGTTGATTGTATGGTTGTTCTGTTTGGTGCATATGTGGACAATATTATACAGTGATATGTGTCTCATTCTTTTAATCTTATGTATTAGAAGAACATGCCTCCCAAAATAACTACTCGACCGACTTCTGAGGAAGAAGCTTTTCCGACCACCTCAGCGGATCTAGCCAGGGTAATTGCACAGGCTATTGCGCAACATGAAGCGAACCGCGCCGATTCTAGTGGCGGTTCGGGCGCAGCGGGCCGACGCAGAACCCAGGATCCCGAGACTGGTAAAGCTTTACTTTTCCTATCCCTTCCAAGTCTTGATCCTATCTTATGCCGACTCCATTGACTAATAAACCATTCGTTCCGACTCCGCAGAAGTGGAGAATACTGTGCGTGGGTGTTCCTACAAAACTTTCAGGGCATGCAAGCCTTGGAATTTTCGTGGGTCAGAAGGAGCAATTGGTATAGTCTGTTGGATTGAGAAAACCGAGTCAGTACTTGATATCAGTGGTTGTTCAGAAGACCAAAAGATCAAGTATGTCACTTGCACCTTCCATGATGAAGCACTGACATGGTGGAATCTACAAATGCAGACCTTGGGTCGTGAAGCTGCCTACAATCTCTCGTGGACCGAACTAAAAACCATGCTGATGGATAAGTATTGCCCGCGAAGTGTTTGCGGAAAGGCCATTTTGCGTTCTTGGCGCACATGATCGAGAAGAAATCCGAGGAGAGATGAATCGAAGACATCCCTGTCATGAGGGAATTTCCTGAAGTCTTTCCCGAAGATCTGCCAGGATTTCCACCCTCGAGGCAAGTTGAGTTCCGTATTGATCTCGTTCCCGGAGCTGTACCCGTAGCCCGTTTGCCGTACCGTTTAGCTCCCTCTAAGATGCAGGAACTGTCCAACCAATTGCAAGAACTACTTGACAAAGGATTCATTCGACCGAGCTCATCACCCTGGGGAGCTCCAGTCTTATATGTCAAGAAGAAGGATGGATCATTTCGCATGTGCATTGATTACAAAGAGTTAAACAAGCTCACGGTGAAGAACCGTTATCCTCTTCCAAGGATGGATGATCTGTTTGATTAATTGAGTGTTAGGACAAAAAGGATTGGTGAAACCACTTTTGCAAACCTTAGTCTAATTCACTTCTGTCAAAATATTCTAAGTATAGAACTGCTGAAGAAGGAAGATTAAACTGATGAAGAAGAGATTCCATAAGTGCTGAAGAAGAAAAGTCATCAGAAGTTCTGAAGTTCAAACCAGACACTTCTACTGAAGAACTGCTGAAGACAAACTACTCATCAGTAGTTTGTCATTCATCAGTACTTATGTGAAGATCTTTTCCACTGCCTTTTTTGTATCAGTAGTTTATTACTTTAGTATTACTTTTGCTTTATGTACAAGTTCCAAGACTGCAACTTGTTGCAAGTTGTTTCTGAACTTGCTTTTTGGCAAGGTTCATGTATTTGTAAAGTCTATAAATAAAAGGGTTCATCCCTCTGTTTTAGACATTGATTTTAATACAGAAATCCTTCAACACATATTATTGTTATTTCCATTTCATATTTATTGAGAATCTATCTAAGTGTTTCATTCTCATTCAATACTTAGATTCTCAATAAATACTTATCATTTATTAGTTTTTCAATCCAGGGGGAGTTATAACTCCTGTTGATAAGTGTAGCTTTAAACTCATAACATTCCGCTGTGCTATCACTGATCAAGAACTTGCTAAACACCTAAGTTTTCACTAGCAAGTTCAGACAAAAGAGCAAAACTGATCCAACAATTGGTATCAGAGCATCTGGTTTATCTGATCACATATCAATCTAACATATTGAGAATCAGACACAGGCTCTTATTGATATTCAATAAAGGATTATAAGCTCACTTTTATCAACATCCATCACTTTAAGAGATATTTGACAAATCAATAATCTTTAAAATGGATCCTCATAATACTGGTTCTGCCAATAAACCTGCTATGCTAGTAAGAAATGAATATAACATCTGGCAAAGGAGAATGACACATACCTTATCACAGACCAACACTGGTTGCTGGAAATCTGTGATATATGGTCCTCATAAACTAGTAAATATAAATCTTGAAACTAAAGAAGAGATTCCAAAAGACCCAAAAGACTATACAGATGATGATTTCCTAAAACTTGAGCTTGATGCTAAAGCTTTCTCTATGTTGGCAATGGCACTCCCAAATGAAATCTACTCTGGCCTATTACATTGTGATAGTGCCAAAGAGCTTTGGGACTGCCTCAAAGAACAGTTTGGAGGAACTGAAGAGGTGATTGCCAACACCAGAGAAATCCTGGCTCAACAATATGAAACTTTTGCTCACATTAATGGGGAAACTTTAACACAACAATTTGAAAGATTCTCCTCATTATCTGAGCTAAAACTAAATGGTCAGACCTACACAACTGTATCTATGCTTCATAGATTTTTAAGGTATTTACCTGACAAATGGGAAACATACTCTGTAGTCTTAAGATCTTCACCAGACTTTAGCTCCCTCACTCTTACAAAACTTCATGGGAGGTTACTTACTTTTGAAAGAGAAATTGATCAAAAGAAAAAGTTACAAAGTTCTGGCAAAACTGCTGATGACTATCTACCAGGTAGTACAACACTATTGGGACAAGACTCACCAACTTGTTCAAATAGTTTTGGATCTTTTGACCATATTGACATAACTGCTGGGATCTCATCTGAAAGATCATTCCCAGGTTATGACAATAATGATTTTGGTCAAACTGCTGATAACATGTGTTTTATCATGGATGATTTAAATAATTTCAGCAGTGATGACCTAGAAGAAATGGATATTTTGCACCAACTGGCCATGTTAAGTTTAAAAACAAATAAATTTTACAAAAGGTCAGGAAGGAAGTTTCCAGGACTCAACAGTTCAACAAAAAATGGTTTTGACAAATCTAAACTTAGATGTCACAAGTGTCAAAAGTTGGGACACTTTGCTAGAGAGTGTAGAAGCTCTGGCTTTATCCAATCTCAGTCTGGAAACAATTTTAACCCCAATTATAACAGGAATAATGGAACACAAGGGAGTGCACATTTTGTACAGGCACAAGCTCCACAACACCAATATGTGCCACAAGTACAATATGTACAGATGCCTGCTCAACAGATGCAGAGCCAACAATCAATCCCTCCCTTTCCAGCTGCTCAACAACCTCCACAGCAACAGCAACCCTCTCAACAAAGTTTATTTACTTCAGGGTATGTTGACTGGAGCAGTCTTCCTTTTGACACCACAGAGTGCAATCCTGATGCAGACAACAAGATGTTTGACATCAACTGGGGAGAGCCTGACAATGGCAGAAAGAACTTTGCCTTAATGGCATTTGAGGGATGCACCTCAAAATCTGCCTTGTCACAGGTATCAAAAGAATCTTTGACAAAACTGTGTTCAAATTCTTGCAAAGAATCTTTTGCTCTCATAAGAGAGACAAATGTGCACTTACAAGGAAAAGCAAATGACTCTGAGAGAAAATTCACTCAGATGAAATGTGATTTAGAAAGAAAACTTTCTGCAAAAACAAAAGAAGTTTCTAAATTAACTAACACTGCTATTGAAACCCAAGCACAAATTAAAATCATGATAAATGAGCTAGGAAATGTCAGACAAGAGCTTGCTGACACCAAGGTCACATGTGAAAATGGGTGGAATCTTGTAAGGGGTACCAATTACTGCTAAACAAACAAAGTGCTTCAAATGTTAGGTTTGGCATAGGGTACAATCACACTGAAACACCAACAGATTTTTCCCCAAAACTACTGAAGATGGGAGAAAAATTGTTTCAGGTGAAACTTCTGAAGATGAAGAATGCACATCTTTCCATGAGAACTTTCTAAAAACACACAAAGAAAGTTCTTCAGAAGTACTGATTAAATCTGACTTTAAGCCATCAGTAGTTTCAACTACATCAGGAGTTGAGAACCTGAAAACTACTGATGACCTAAAACCAATCAACACAGTCAGAAATTTGTCTTTGAAAGAAAAGACAAAAGAATGTGAAATCTGTGGTCTGTTCAACCACAAAACAGAATTTTGCAGATATAGAAAAGGTATTCAGTTCAACAAGAAAAATCAACAACTGGTTGTGGGAAAACAAATCAAAAAAGATTTTGTAAAAACTTTTTCTCCCAGGAAACAACAACCAGTAAACACCTTTTCTCAGAAAAAGACAAAATCTCAACAAAGATCTTTTTCTCAAAATTCTCTTTCAGTAGTTAGACCTAAATCATCAGCAGTTTCACAAACTGCTGAGATTAAAGATCTTATAAACTTGGTACAACTACTGATGACCAAAGTTGATGGTGGTCCTCAAAAGGATACCACCATTGTTCTTAATGAAAAATCCATTGCCAAAAAGACATGGATTTCTCAACTTGGTCAAGAACAAACTGTAAATGTTCTCAAGAGCAAACCCAAAGCCAAACTGGCTTGGGTTCCTAAATCTAACTAATTTGCTATCTTGTGCAGAGAGTTTCCAGAGGCTTAAATAGCATTTGGTATGTAGACAGTGGAGGCTCAATGCACATGACAGGATGCAGATACCTGATAAACAATTTTATCAGTCAAAGAGATGGATCTGTATCCTTTGGGAACAATGCTAAGGGATATGTGCTAGGACATGGCAATGTCTCCTCTGGAAAAATACAGTTTGACAAGGTCAATCTGGTTGAAAACCTTGAGTACAACTTGCTGAGTGTGTCACAAATGTGTGATAAAGGATATTCTTCCTTTTTCACAAAGACAACATGCAAGATCATATCACCAGAAGGCCAGAAGTTGATAGAGAAGATCATTGAATATCATACTTTGTTAATAGCCAAAAGATGTGGCAATGTCTATGCAGTGGACATTGAAAAAGACAAAGTACTGAACAACACTGCATGTTTCTTCTCAAAGGCATCAACTTCAGAAACTGATCTCTGGCACAGGAGACTTGGCCATGTGAACTTTAAAACCATAAATAAAGTCACAAAAATGGGCTTGGTCAGAGGTCTACCCTTAAAAGTATGCCAGTGTTAAGAACACTGTGTATCCTGTTTAAAGGGAAAACAGCATAAGTCCTCCTATAAGTCTATTGAAGAATCAAAAACAACTGCATGTCTTCAACTACTCCATATGGACTTATTTGGGCCTGTAAAAATCATGAGCCTTGGTAAGAAGAAGTACTGCTTAGTCATCATTGATGACTACTCAAGATTTACATGGGTATTCTTCTTATTTTCCAAGGATGAGGCTGCTGAAATCATCAAGTTCTTCATTCTACAAGTAGAGAAGCAATACTCTCTACCTGTCAAAACCATTAGAAGTGATAATGGGACAGAGTTCAGGAACAAAACTCTGGATGAATTCTGTTTGTCTAAAGGGATTATTAGACAATTCAGTGTTCCCAGAACTCCTGAACAAAATGGTGTGGTAGAAAGGAAGAACAGAACTTTAATAGAAGGAGCAAGAACAATGTTAGCTGATTCTGGCCTACCATTATACTTTTGGGCAGAAGCAGTTAATACATCATGTTATGTTCAAAATAGAGTTCTTATTGTCAAGAGACATTCAAAGACTGCCTATGAATTTCTTCATGGCATGAAGCCCCTTATCTCCTTTTTCAGGGCTTTTAGGTGTCAATGTTTCATCTTGAACAATAAGGAATCTATTTCAAAGTTTGCTGCCAAAGTTGACTCAAGTTACTTTCTTGGTTATTCTTCAACTAGAAAAGCCTACAAGGTTTTTAACTCAAGAACTAGGATAGTAGAAGAAACACTGAATGTCAAGTTCAATGAGTCAAAACACACTCTCATTCCAGCACATCCTGCTGAACTTTTTGACCTTGACAGCTTCCATTTTGGACCTGAAAAGACTGTCACTTCATCCAAACCTACTTATTATGGTGATCAAAGGTTTGATGATGAGGATCCAGCACCATGGACTCCTCAAACAGTCATTAAGTCAACTTCAAAACCATCAGAAGTTTCACAAACTTCTGATTCAACAAATACTGAGGAACAAACTCAAACATCTGCTTCAGCACCTGCAATTACTGAAGACACTGAAACTGCTGAACCAGATATAATAGACCTCAGTAGTTTGTTTGAAGAACATGAGCCACCAACACCTGTCAGTGGTTTACAACAACTGATCGAACACAAAGACCATCCACTTGATCAAATCATGGGTGATATTGCATCAGGTGTTCTTACAAGAAACCAGCTCTCCAACTTTTGTCTCTTCTCAGCATTTATTTCATAGTTGGAACCAAAGAAGTACTAGGAAGCCCTCAAAGACAACAATTGGGTGCAGGCAATGCAAGATGAATTGCTTCAATTCAACAAGCAACAGGTTTGGGAAATATGTCCCTTACCACCAAACAAGCAACCAATTGGCACAAGATGGGTTTTCAGGAACAAACAAGATGAAGCTGGTATTATAATAAAGAACAAGGCAAGACTGGTAGTACAAGGTTACTCTCAGGAAGAAGGAATTGACTATGATGAAACCTTTGCTCCAGTTGCAAGGCTTGAAGCCATCAGGTTATTTCTGGCATATGCCATTTCCAACAAAATAAAAGTTTATCAAATGGATGTTAAGAGTGCATTTTTGTATGGAAAGATAAAAGAGGAAGTGTATGTTTGTCAGCCACCTAGGTTTGAGGATCCTTCTCATCCTGAGTGGGTATACAAACTAGACAAAGCTCTTTATGGGCTCAAACATGCTCCAAGAGCCTGGTATGACACACTTTCAACCTTTTTACTCAAAAATAACTTCACAAGAGGTGCCATTGATAAAACTCTTTTCATAAAATATGTTGGAAATCATGTCTTACTTGTTCAAATATATGTTGATGATATCATTTTTGGTTCAACAAACACAAAATTGTGTGATGAATTTAAGAAACTCATGCAATCAAAATTTGAGATGGGTACAATGTGAGAACTGCAGTACTTTCTGGGACTGCAGATTAAACAACAATCAAATAGAACTTTTATACATCAATCAAAATATGTTAAAGAATTATTAAACAAATTTTCTTGACTGTAAATCATGTTCCACTCCCATGACACCAACCACACAAGTTGAACCAGATGATCAAGGAAAACAGGTTGATCAAACCATGTATAGATGTATGATAGGTTCCCTTTTATATCTAACTGCTTCTAGACCAGATATTATGTTTTCAACATGTGTCTGTGCTAGATATCAATCAGCTCCTAGGGAATCACACCTCATTGCAGTCAAAAGAATCTTCAGATATCTGAAAGGAACTCCAACTCTTGGAATTTGGTATCATGCTTCAAGCAATACCAAGTTATCAGCTTTTTCAGATAGTGACTATGCAGGGTGTAAAATGTCAAGATAATCAACATCTGGTGGTTGTCAATTCTTGGGAAACTATCTAGTGTCCTGGCAATCAAAGAAACAAACATCTGTTGCAACTTCAACTGCTGAAGCTGAATACATTGCAGCTGCAAGTTGTACATCACAGATACAATGGCTCCAATATCAACTTCTTGATTATGGAATCAAAGAGACCAAGACACCATTGCTTATAGACAGCAAATCTGCCATTAGCATCATTCAAAATCCTGTTCAGTTTTCAAAGACTAAACACATTGAAATCAGGTATCATTTCATAAGAGATTGCTATGAAAGAGGCAAGATTGAAGTGAA
Source organism: Ambrosia x helenae (assembly GCA_030844895.1). Taxonomy (NCBI): domain Eukaryota; kingdom Viridiplantae; phylum Streptophyta; class Magnoliopsida; order Asterales; family Asteraceae; genus Ambrosia; species Ambrosia x helenae. Next base: position 95,836,580 of record CM061229.1, read on the forward strand.
ACATGTAGCAACAGCTAATCAAATAGCTGACATATTCACTAAACCCCTTGACACATCAACATTTCAGAAGTTAGTATCCATGCTAGGGATGCTAAATTTGTAAGTGTTTCTCTTTAATTTTCTGCACAAATTTTTTATTCACTTACATCTGTTTTCAAAAAAAAAAATTTTGAAAAACTTCTGAAAAACAAACAAGAGAGAAACTACTGATGAACAAAACATCAGTATGGGGATATTTTCTGAAAAGTGATTAACTTCTGATAAAACAACCTTCAGAAGTTATGAATAAAGTATTTATAAAATATTTCTCATCAGCTGTTCAAAACTACTGAAGAGAAGTGGGAACTACTGATGAAAATAATTCTTCATCAGCAGTTTAGTCAAAAAGGGCAAATCAAACTTTTCCCACATCAGAAGTTTGACCTAGGCGGTTTAAAACTTCTGATAAAGAAGTTCTAGGCGGTTAAAAACTTCTGATAAATATCTTTTTCAACACTTATCCATTCAAAACAAAAATTCCCTCCTTCTCTCTCAAGAAAGCTCTCAAACCCTGAACCTGCAAAAACACTGTTCGATTCATACACACACAAACCACATGGCTTTAGTTCTTAAACAGGGACACAATCTCAGAGCCTACTTAGAAAAACAAGAAGGCTGGTCCCAATACGATGAGATCATTGATCTCGTCGTCAAATCCCAATATTTCACCGCTCTCACAATAGACCCACCAATACATCCTGAAACTCTCAATGAGTTCTGGGCCAACGCTGAGACAGTGATGGTGGATGATGAGGTTATCTCTCTCAACTCAACAATCAAAGGGAGACAAATGGCCATCACACTGGCCACACTTGCAAACAGACTGGGGTTGAATGATGTGAATGCCCCTGAACAGTTTGAAAACTCTGCAATCCACCTAACCATGACTGAATGTGGTTATCAAGGTACTCTCTCACAAGCTACCATCTTTAAAAAGTATTTTGAACCAAATACAAACTTTTGTTTCATTATATAATTATGTGTTTGAGTCCTAAAACAGGGTCTTATGACCAGATGCCCTCAACCTTTCAACCAATTTTTCATTCCATTGTGAATGAAACAAATTTCAGGGCATCAAAACTTTTCTTTAATGAGTTGGTGTTACATCATAATAACACTAAAAAGAAGTTTTTGTTATACCCAAGGTTCATTATGCAATGCATAATCAAAGAACTGGGTGATGAGGTGCTTGTGGGTAAAACTGAAATTTTAAAACCCTTAACCTCACAAGCATACTCAAGGCACAACAAACAGGCTGCCTGGCCAGAAGATGACCAAGGGGAACCAGAACCAGTCCCCATGGAACCCTCATCTTCCAAACCTACACCTCCAAAGGCCAAGAAACCCAAGGTACAAAAACAAAAACCCACCAAACCTAAAAGAAAAGCTGTTCAGGAGGTTGAGATGCCTGAACAACCTATTGTGCAATCTGCACTTCTTAAAGATGTGACTGAAACATCCTCTCAGTCTCATCCATCTCAAACCCCACCAAGAGCACCAATCACAATTCTTTTCAAAAGAAAAAGACTTAAGAAAACTATTCCTATTGATTCCTCTTTTGAAACTGCTGAACCCATTGGCCAAACTACTGAACCAGCACCCCAACTTTCTGAACCAGATTTTGAAATAGCCAAACTTCTCTCTGGGCTAAAAGAGAATGTCCCATCCACACATGTCAGTCCCCAACAACCACATCAAACAGGGGACATAACCTTAGAATTTGACATGGATGTGGACACTCAAAGCCCTAACCAAAGAGATGAGGATGAACCAGGGTCTCTAAGCCCAAACTTAGAAAGTCTTGGTACTTTTGAGGCTGCTACTACTCATTTACCACCCAGTGGTGGACCTGAGGATAGAAGTAACATAGCTAAGACCTCAACTGTGGCAACTACTGATGAAGGCTTAATGCCCGAGGTAGGAAATCCTCTGAACCAAGAAAAAGAGGTACATGAGACAACTGAGTTGGGCTCAGCTCATGATGTAACTGATACAGTCCTCATTGAGGATGTAATCAGGGATTCAGATGATTCCATTGACTTGGATGATGTTTCAAAACACCAAACTACTGAATTGACGGCTACAAGTGAAGGTCCTGCACCTGGTGTATCTATGCTCAAGAAGCTAGTCACACCAGATCAGGTTAAAGTCCACTTAATCCATGATTCCCCTAGAGTGGCATCTTCTGTACAACAAGAAGATCAACCAAAAACACACCCCTCACTACAAATGCCTACCCAATTCCCTGGGCAAATAAGCATAGACATGTGCCAGCTATGCAGCCCAGATGGTCCCTTATACCACATGATGAACATCCTTATCAAAAATCACTTCCAAACATACACAGCTAACTTGGAGCTGTCCATAAAGAACCAATTTGGGGTGATACAGACAAAGATGAATGATTTGTCCAACAAGATTGACTTCAACAGCAAACAGATTGCTAATCTTACAGGTCAGTTCTCCCAAGCTTCAACTTCAAAAACTGATAAAGCCAAAAAGGGGGAGAAAATTAAGGAACCTATGGATTCACTTGAAGCCAGAAGAAAGGCAAGAGTGGCTATCCTAGAAAGAGATCAAAGAGATCAAGCCAGAAAAGAAAAACTGGCCCAACAATTTGGTGTCTCTATTCAAGAAGTAGAAGATGCTGAAAAGTCTGATGAATCCCAAGGGCACAATGAAGAAACCTCTGATGGACAAACTTCTGATGAACAATCAGAAAGTACTGAAGACAATCCTTCAGTAGTTGACAAACCTTCAGTTGTTGTCAACCCATCTGAAGTTAACACTTCCAAAACTCAAACTGCTGAACAAGAGCCTTCCAGATCAACTGAACCTACTCAACCAACTTCTGTTCCTCCTAGGCCTATTACCACTATGACTGTACTCAACCCTTCTCCAATCTCTCAATCAGCAGAACTTCTTTAGAAGAGTTTAGTGGCAGCCCAAAAGAAGGCCAGAGAAGATCAGATTTGGAAAACTCTGGAAGAAATGGATGACTTAGACTTAATCCTGGATGAAAAGCTACAGGCTTATGAAGCTGAACTTCAAAGGCAGGCGAGCCTAGACGAGATTGCTGAGGAAGATAAGAGACATCAACTGATGTCTTACATTACTAAGAACAGCAAGATCAAAGCCCACACATTAAAGAGACTCTCCATGGAAGAGCTAACAAGAAGAGCTCAACTTATTGCAGACAAACTTGCAACAAGTAAAGATACAAAAGCCAAGAGAGCTCAGATGATAGAAGAGTTAGTAGCAAATGGTTATGGTTCAAAAGCCTCTGTGTGCAAATGGAAAGAAGAAAGATTAGTGGACACTTATAGAAAATATAAGGCTGCAAGGGCTGCAAATCCAGAGAAGTTTCAAACTGCTGAAGTACCAACTTCAGTAGTTAGAACTTCTGGTGTTCAAAGAAGACCAGCTACTTAGAAGAAGAAATCAGAGGAGAATGTGAAGACTGATTTTAGAATGGTACTACTAGAAGGTAGTACAGTAGTCCATTCTGACTTTGACATAGAAGAAAAACCTCTGATCACACAATTCAGGGATCCTTCCACCTTTGCCTACCAAATTCAGAAAACCATCAAAGACAAACTGCACACTAAGGTAGTTACTGAACATCATTTACCAACCTTTCAACTACCTAATGTGATGCAACAACAACAAGGAAGTGAATCCCACCTGAGAGTCACTGAAGTTGAAAACATCCAACACTCAGGAGAAACCCAGGGTACCACCATGGTTCCCTACACTTTAGACTTTGACAAGTCTAAAGTACCAATCATCAGATGGTCTTTTACTGATAACAACTCAGTACTTGTGACAAGAAGAGATCAGACAAGCAGAGCCTATAGGTCGATGAATGATCTGAAGAAGCTATCAACTAAAGACCTGCTTACAATCCAACATCTAGAACCACAGAAAGGGTCTCTCACTGATGAACAGCTGAACCAGCTGAAGAATTCCATGTTCAAAGGAATATGGAAAATTGTGAAGGACATAAAAGAACAATAAGGAATTAGTAAGGTTTTGGCTTCATCAATCTAGGGGGAGATTGTTAGGACAAAAAGGATTGGTGAAACCACTTTTGCAAACCTTAGTCTAATTCACATCTTTCAAAATATTCTAAGTATAGAACTGCTGAAGAAGGAAGATCAAACTGCTGAAGAAGAGATTCCACAAGTGCTGAAGACGAAAAGTCATCAGAAGTTCTGAAGTTCAAACCAGACACTTCTACTGAAGAACTGCTGAAGACAAACTACTCATCAGTAGTTTGTCATTCATCAGTACTTATGTGAAGATCTTTTCCACCGCCTTTTTTGTATCAGTAGTTTATTACTTTAGTATTACTTTTGCTTTATGTACAAGTTCCAAGACTGCAACTTGTTGCAACTTGTTTCTGAACTTGCTTTTTGGCAAGGTTCATGTATTTGTAAAGTCTATAAATAGAAGGGTTCATCCCTCTGTTTTAGACATTGATTTTAATACAGAAATCTTTCAACACATATTATTGTTATTTCCATTTCATATTTATTGAGAATCTGTCTAAGTGTTTCATTCTCATTCAATACTTAGATTCTCAATAAATACTTATCATTTATTAGTTTTTCAATCCAGGGGGAGTTATAACTCCTGTTGATAAGTGTAGCTTTAAACTCATAACATTCCGTTGTGCTATCACTGATCAAGAACTTGCTAAACACCTAAGTGTTCACTAGCAAGTTCAGACAAAAGAGCAATACTGATCCAACATTGAGTTTCTACTCGAAGATTGACTTGAGATCAGGATATCATCAGTTGCGTATCCATGAGAATGATATTCCCAAGACTGCTTTCAGGACGCGGTATGGTCATTATGAGTTCCTCGTAATGCCGTTTGGTTTGACAAATGCACCAGCAGTGTTCATGGATCTGATGAACCGGGTGTGCAAGCCTTACCTCGACAAGTTCGTGATCGTGTTCATTGACGACATTCTGATTGTCACACCCTCAAAATCCACTTGCGGAGTTTTACCGCGAGGCGCATGACAAACCAGGATCCAAACCAACGATCACAATAAACAAGTCTAAATGAATATAATGCAATTTCAAAACATAGTTTAAAATCCCCGTTTACAGCGGAAGCTTATTCAAAACAGTATCTCAAAATTAAACCAAATGTTCAACATATGAAAACCATGCGACTCTAACTAGACGCCGTGCAGACGCGTGCGCCCTAGTCCAGTTGTGCTACCTTAGCGACCTGAGAAAACATGTAAAAGTTTACGTCAGCACAAAAATGCTGGTGAGTTTACAGGTTTTGTAATCCAAGTACCAAGTCCACCTGTCCATACTATAACAAATCGAAAACCAGTGTACGCTAGCTAGGCGTATGTTTTGTTACTACCACGATTGGAAAACCATTACTAACACGCATACCAGATGTTGTGCCCGAAAAGTAAACCAGTTGTTCCTGTTGTTCCTGTTTGAGACAATATGCACTCGCCCGGCCCTCCAAGCCGACGAGCGGGGTTGGTCACTCCCAATAGCGCTATTCACATTTCCCCGTTGTGCAAACCCGCACATTCATGGTTCCCCCCGGGACTTCCAAAGATCGTGTAGTACACAATAGAAACCCATAGTATGACAGTAGTTACCAAATAATCGTTTTAACACATGTTTTCTCCCCCGAAAGTATGAAACCAGTTTAAAAGAGGGGCCGTAAACTCACCTTAAGTTGCGTTACTCCTTAACCCGAGTAAACTCAGCTGCTATGCTAGTCCCGTAAAGCGGCGACCTAACATATGACAGTTACAAGTACTTAGACTAATAACCCGCAGGTTAATTAGTCCCTAGATGTCCAGACCATAACCAAGTTCGTTTGAAAACACCGTGACTGTTTAACTGACCCAAAGTACAAGACTCGACATCCCATTGGTGACCCGAGACTCCCCGTGTTATGTTTACGCTCTCAAACATGCAATCATGCAATCACACTTAACATACGTTAACGCACAACAAGTTATAGCACATAGTTCACGTATCACCGAATTACATCCAAACATATGTTACCAAGTTATTAGATATGTTACGGGGTTCCTAGCATGTTCCTACATGTCAAATCGGGTCTCGGAATGCTAATTTATACTTACAGCAGCAGTACACGCGATTAGGAAAAGTCAACTAGCATTTAGGTTGGTCAACTGGCATTTAGGAAGGCTAATCGCATGTAACTACTAGCATTTAGGGCTGATTGCATGTAACTACTAGCATTTAGGGCTGATTGCATGTAAAAACTAGCATTTAGGGCTGATTGCATGTAAAAACTAGCATTTAGGGCTGATTGCATGTAAAAACTAGCAATTAGGGCTAATCGCATGTAAGACTGGCGATTGGCCTCCTAATCGCCTCTAACATAGGCGATTAGGATTGCTAATCGCCTGTAACCTTGCTGTTCCAGTTTTTCGCGCGTTTAACACTCCAAATCAGATCCAGAACGTGTGTAACCACCCAATATCATCCCAAACACTATCCTAAACATGTTTCAACTAAAACCCTTCGTTTTGCCTCGTATTATCAGCCCTGCATGCAATCACGTAATCCCAAACACCATTCACATAGCATGCAACATCACACTAACATGCGTAACTATAACCCTAATAATCAATTCTCAGATTTTATCATCATAATATTATTAGTATTCTGAATTAACCCTAATAACATGTTAATCCTTCATCATGAATCATAAAAACCCTAGCTTTCTAATCATAAACACACATAACACATGTATACTAGTTAAAATCCGATTAACAACACTTATTAACGATTTTCAGAAAGCTTTTTCGTTTTAGAACAGGTCTGGACTATTAGGGATTGAATAAAAACGTTTATAAGATTGCATGGATGAAAACCAAACCTTAGATTTGTAAAAGGATGATGGGTTAAGCTTGAAACCTTGTGTTTTGATCAAAAATCGCGTTCCAGAGGTTGTGTGTGTGTTGGGGCAGGTTATGGGACGACTAGGGTTTGTATAATGAAGTTTATGAGGTCAAGTATGGTATTTATAGTCGTTTTTAGTCGTCCAGCACGTAACTAGCGATTATGCAGCCAGTACACGCGATTAGGGATCCTAATCGCATGATGTTCAGGCATTTGGGGCCTAATCGCCCCCTAGGGCACACGAGTAGCCCCTACTCGCCCCTAATATTGCCTACTCGCCTCCCTTATAGGCGATTAGGCCTTCCTAATCGCCTATAGAGGCTGGTTTCGTGTGTTTTGCGCGTTAAACCCCGTTTTAACATATGTTAACACATATTCACATACCGACAAGTCACATAATGATTGTAAACACATAACACATGTAAATACACATATTCACACTCGTTCACCAATTCCCGGGACTCGAGACTTGTATGTTCCGTATGCCCTGACGATCCTACAAATCGTCACCGTTTGTACTCTTGGTTAAGGACCGACATCTAATGAACCTCTAGACCAACATCCAATGATCTTCTAGACTAAACCGATAGTTCCCGAACCATAACCCGACTTAACTAACCCAGTTAAGTACAATATACGCGTGACTCGCTAAGGTAGACTTTCATCTAGACAACGTTGTTAACCAGAATTTGCCGGGTGTCACATCATCCCCACGTTAAAAGAATTTTCGTCCCGAAAATTGCACAAGTACCAAAAGAACAAAAGAAATAACGAAGGGAACAAACAAAAGATAGAAAGCAAAAGAGAGATTTACCCGAGTTGTCACATCATCCCCACGTTAAAAGGAATCTCGCCCCGAGATTCATTCAGCTGCAGAAGAGACATATCTCGACTCGAACGCTTCCTTAGGAAAAAGATGAGGATATTTAGACTTCATCTGATCCTCCCGTTCCCACGTATACTCTGGTCCCCGGTTCGAGTTCCAGCGAACCTTAACGATGCGAATCTTGCTATGACGTAGGCTACGAATCTTGTAATCAAGGATCTCCACAGGTTCTTCCACAATCCGAAGACGATCATCAACCTTGATCTCTTCCAGTGGAACAATGAGAGACTCGTCAGCCAGACACTTCTTCAAGTTGGACACATGGAAGACGTTATGTACGTTACCGAGCTCCGTCGGTAAATCAAGACGATATGCCACCGGTCCAATCCGTTCCAGGATCGTAAATGGACCGACATACCGCGGATTGAGTTTGCCACGCTTCCCAAAGCGTATGACGCCCTTCCACGGTGAGACTTTTAGAAGTACTTTGTCATTGACTTGGAATTCCAATGGTTTGCGACGCTGATCGGCATAACTCTTTTGCCGATCCCGTGCCGCTGCCAACCGGTTACGAATCTGTACGATCTTTTCCGAAGTTTCGTACACTAGTTCAGGCCCAGTGAGTTGACTCTCACCCACTTCAGCCCAACAAAGAGGAGAACGGCATTTCCGTCCGTACAGTGCCTCGAACGGAGCCGCCTTGATGCTCGTGTGATAACTGTTGTTGTATGAGAATTCTACTAACGGTAGATGAGCTTCCCAACCCTTGCCAAAATCGATCACACATGCCCGCAGCATGTCTTCTAAAGTTTGAATCGTACGCTCACTCTGACCGTCAGTCTGTGGATGATAAGCCGTACGCATGTCTAGTTGCGTACCCAAAGCCTTGTGCAAAGACTTCCAGAAGTGAGAAGTAAAATGGGAGTCACGATCCGAAATAATAGAAACTGGCACCCCGTGCTTGGAAACAACTTCCTTCAAATAAAGACGAGCCAAACGATCCATGGTGTCGGTCTCCTTAATAGCAAGAAAATGGGCTGATTTCGTCAACCGATCGACAATCACCCATATCTTGTCATTCCCGCTTGGTGATTTAGGAAGTTGTGTGACAAAATCCATGGTAATCCGTTCCCATTTCCACTCCGGAATTTCAGGTTGTTGCAAGAGACCCGACGGTTTCTGGTATTCCACCTTGACCTTAGCACAGGTCAAGCATTTGCTCACGTATGAGGCTATGTCCGACCTCATGTTTGGCCACCAGTAAAGCACCTTCAGATCTTGGTACATCTTATCCGAACCAGGATGAATAGAATACCGGGACTTATGAGCCTCATCTATGACAAGCTCCTGAAGTCCCCCGAATAAAGGAACCCATATGCGTTCTGCGAAGTAGTGCAGGCCATCAGGCCTTCGCTCGAGGTGCTTGTCGGCACCGTGCATAGTCTCAGCTTTAAGGTTTTCCTCCTTCAAAGCTTCTAACTGGGCAGAACGGAGTTGATCAGGTAGGGATGAATGAATGGTGAGCTGCAACGCCCGAACGCGACGAGGTTTAGTTGATTCCTTCCTGCTCAAGGCGTCTGCTACAACATTCGCCTTGCCAAGATGGTACTTAATGGCACAATCATAGTCGTTCAGGAGTTCAATCCAACGACGCTGCCGTATGTTCAAGTGTTGTTGGTCGAAAATATGTTGGAGACTCTTGTGATCGGTGTAGATGGTGCATTTGGTACCGTACAAGTAATGTCTCCAAATCTTCAACGCGAAAACCACGGCACCCAACTCCAAGTCATGGGTGGTGTAGTTCTTCTCGTGCACCTTGAGTTGACGAGAAGCATACGCGATCACTTTCTCGCGTTGCATCAACACGCAACCGAGACCGTGAATAGAAGCATCACAGTAAACAACGAAATCATCAGGGCCTTCAGGTAAAGACAAAATAGGAGCAGAACACAGTTTGGACTTTAGTTCCTCAAACGCTGACTCTTGTGGTTCACCCCAGTCGAATTTTCTATCCTTCTGAGTAAGAGTGGTGAGGGGTTGAGCGATCTTCGAGAACCCCTGAATGAAACGACGATAGTAGCCCGCAAGGCCTAGGAATTGCCGCACCTCAGTTGGCGTCTTTGGTGCTCCCCAGTCCTTGATCGCTTCGATCTTAGCTGGATCGACATGAATCCCTAGTTCATTAACCACATGTCCTAGGAACTGAACTTCGCGTAACCAAAAGTCACACTTTGAGAACTTGGCGTAAAGTTGTTCCCGTCGCAAGAGTTCCAAAACCAAACGCAGGTGTTTCTCATGTTCGGTCTCGTTCTTAGAGTAAATCAGGATGTCATCAATAAACACAATGACGAACTTGTCAAGATATGGTTTGCAAACGCGGTTCATCAAGTCCATGAAAACCGCCGGTGCGTTCGTAAGACCGAAAGGCATGACCAAGAATTCGAAATGGCCATAACGTGTACGAAAGGCGGTCTTTGCAACGTCAGCTTCCCTTACCCGCAACTGGTGATAACCGGACCTCAAGTCAATCTTGGAATAGTAACTAGAACCCTGGAGCTGGTCGAATAGATCATCAATACGTGGAAGAGGATAACGGTTCTTGACGGTCAATTTGTTCAGTTCTCTGTAGTCCACACACAATCGGAAACTTCCATCCTTCTTCTTAACGAATAGAATCGGGGCTCCCCAAGGGGAAGAACTTGGTCAGATGAAACCCTTGTCCAAGAGTTCCTGTAACTGGCTAGACAATTCCTGCATCTCGGGAGGTGCAAGACGGTAGGGGGCCCGAGCAATAGGAGCAGCCCCTGGTACAAGATCAATACCGAACTCGACTTGACGATGAGGAGGAAGACCAGATAAATCATCGGGAAAAACATCAGGAAACTCGCGTACAACTGGAATATCGTCGATCTTCTTCTCATCACCAGAGGAAACAAATAACAGTGCCAAAACGGCTGGATAACCCTTTCGAAGACACTTAAGGGCTTTCATGCTAGAGATGATGTTTAGCGGAACACCACCCTTGATACCGTACACAGAAAGGAATTCTCCATCAGGGAGAGGAATCCGGATAACCTTGTCGTAACAAACAATCTCCGCGCGATACAAAGATAACCAATCCATGCCTACCACTACGTCAAAACTACCCAAAGGTACCGGCATAAGGTCGATGGGGAACGATAAATCCGACAACTCTAATTGACACCCCCGAAGGATACTAGTAGCCTCAATCTTTTTACCGTCAGCCAACTCAATAATATACTTGGTCTCTAATGGTACGGGTACTACATCTAGCAGTCGACTAACTTCCATGGATACAAAACTCTTGTCGGCACCAGAATCAAATAACACACTAACAGAACGATTATTGAGAAGGAACGTACCGGTGACTGTGTTAGGGTCCTGTCTAGCCTCAGCGGCTCCAATGACGAAGGCACGTGCATTTCTGCCGCCGCCCCCGTTGTTCCCATTACCGTTGTTTCCACCCTGCTTCAGTTTTGGGCAATCCTTCTTGTAATGCCCGGTCTCACCACAATTGTAACATCCTTGTCTCCCCGTAGTCCCTTGAGTAGTAGGAGCTGAGTTAGTAGTCGGGGCCTGGGTCGATGGAAGTGTAACCCGACAATCTTTAGCATAATGCCCTGTTCGCTGGCAGCGATGACAACGGTTACTGTCGCAGTTCCCTTGATGATGACGTCCACACTTGTTACATTTGGGCAGTTTCCCCGCATAACCACCCTGCTTGTTACCCGAAGAAGAAGAACCCCCATTATCAAACCTCTTACCCTGCTGTGCTGGCCCAGACCCTTTCCCTTCATTTTCCCACTTGCGCTTGTTGTTCTCTGGGGCCTTGACAGTCGAACCTTTAGCAGGCAAAATACCCTCATTCATCTTCAAGTTGGTCATCCTATGAGCCGATCGGACCACCTCTGAGTATGTAGGATGATTTCCTGCAGCCACTAACCCTGCGATCTCAGGTACTAACCCCGAGATATAATGCTCAATCCTCCTGTATTCTGGCACATGCAGATCGGGACACAGCACTGCCAACTCATTCCGCCTCACAGTATACTTCTCAATTTCCGACCCAGTCATCTTGAGGTTCCACACCTCGTGCTCTAGCTTCTGCACCTCTTCCCTCGGACAGTATTCACGCTTCAGCAGCTGCACGAAATTCTCCCAAGGCATAGCATATGCCTCCCCGATACCCATATTCTGGGTGATGTTATTCCACCAGGTCAGAGCAACATCCTGGAATAACGCAGCAGCATACTTAACCCGGTCTTCTGGGAGACAGTTACACATTAGAAACACTGACTCCACTTTCTCCAGCCACCTAAGCAAGCTCACCGCACCCTCAGTGCCAGAGAATTCCTGCGGCTTACAGTCCCGAAACATCTTGTAGGTACACATGGGTGGGGGTGGGTTAACAGGACCACCACCACCGTTGTGCCCTAACTGGAAGGCAGTTTGGAGCAAGTTGTTCAGATCAGCCTGCGATAGGTTAATACCTCCACGACCACCAGCACCACCGCGACCACCACCACGTCCACCATTTCGACCACCTCCACGTCCTCCTCGTACTCCAGACATGATTCTGGCAGAAAGAACGAGAAAATTTAGTTTCGCAGATAAAGATAACCACTAATGTTCACAAGATCAAAGCTAGATCCAATCCAGGACTATCCCTTCAAACCCAGAGCTCACCAGGGCTTCCATGCATTTCGGTTTATGATTTTGTGTGCACCCAAAATGATAAACCGCTCTACATGGTCCTCCAAGTGTTCTCCTAGTTCAAAGTTCAAATCACCGAACATAGACTCTTAGCTATACACCGTAATACTACGGTAGTTTATGGCAAGTGTTTCTATTGGAGTACGAAAGGGAGAAGTCCGAGCCTTGGACAAATCTCAAGAGTACACGATTCACTCCAATATACTACACTGCCTAGAAAGTAAGTAACCCGACCTAAGATAGAACGGATGATGTAACGTAGAAAGACCAAATGATTTAGAGACACCCCGACAAGACCATACGTAAACCACCTTAATGTTTAGTACCATGTGATCGTCTAGTGTGTGCGACTCGGCTATAGACTAGACTCTACATGCAGTCCTAGTTCACTATAACCATTGGCTCTGATACCAATCTGTCACACCCTCAAAATCCACTTGCGGAGTTTTACCGCGAGGCGCATGACAAACCAGGATCCAAACCAACGATCACAATAAACAAGTCTAAATGAATATAATGCAATTTCAAAACATAGTTTAAAAACCCCGTTTACAGCGGAAGCTTATTCAAAACAGTATCTTAAAATTAAACCAAATGTTCAACATATGAAAACCATGCGACTCTAACTAGACGTCGTGCAGACGCGTGCGCCCTAGTCCAGTTGTGCTACCTTAGCGACCTGAGAAAACATGTAAAAGTTTACGTCAGCACGAAAATGCTGGTGAGTTTACAGGTTTTGTAATCCAAGTACCAAGTCCACCTGTCCATACTATAACAAATCGAAAACCAGTGTACGCTAGCTAGGCGTATGTTTTGTTACTACCACGATTGGAAAACCATTACTAACACGCATACCAGATGTTGTGCCCGAAAAGTAAACCAGTTGTTCCTGTTGTTCCTGTTTGAGACAATATGCACTCGCCCGGCCCTCCAAGCCGACGAGCGGGGTTGGTTACTCCCAATAGCGCTATTCACATTTCCCCGTTGTGCAAACCCGCACATTCATGGTTCCCCCCGGGACTTCCAAAGATCTTGTAGTACACAATAGAAACCCATAGTATGACAGTAGTTACCAAATAATCGTTTTAACACATGTTTTCTCCCCCGAAAGTATGAAACCAGTTTAAAAGAGGGGCCGTAAACTCACCTTAAGTTGCGTTACTCCTTAACCCGAGTAAACTCAGCTGCTATGCTAGTCCCGTAAAGCGGCGACCTAACATATGACAGTTACAAGTACTTAGACTAATAACCCGCAGGTTAATTAGTCCCTAGATGTCCAGACCATAACCAAGTTCGTTTGAAAACACCGTGACTGTTTAACTGACCCAAAGTACAAGACTCGACATCCCATTGGTGACCCGAGACTCCCCGTGTTATGTTTACGCTCTCAAACATGCAATCATGCAATCACACTTAACATACGTTAACGCACAACAAGTTATAGCACATAGTTCACGTATCACCGAATTACATCCAAACATATGTTACCAAGTTATTAGATATGTTACGGGGTTCCTAGCATGTTCCTACATGTCAAATCGGGTCTCGGAATGCTAATTTATACTTACAGCAGCAGTACACGCGATTAGGAAAAGTCAACTAGCATTTAGGTTGGTCAACTGGCATTTAGGAAGGCTAATCGCATGTAACTACTAGCATTTAGGGCTGATTGCATGTAACTACTAGCATTTAGGGCTGATTGCATGTAAAAACTAGCATTTAGGGCTGATTGCATGTAAAAACTAGCATTTAGGGCTGATTGCATGTAAAAACTAGCAATTAGGGCTAATCGCATGTAAGACTGGCGATTGGCCTCCTAATCGCCTCTAACATAGGCGATTAGGATTGCTAATCGCCTATAACCTTGCTGTTCCAGTTTTTCGCGCGTTTAACACTCCAAATCAGATCCAGAACGTGTGTAACCACCCAATATCATCCCAAACACTATCCTAAACATGTTTCAACTAAAACCCTTCGTTTTGCCTCGTATTATCAGCCCTGCATGCAATCACGTAATCCCAAACACCATTCACATAGCATGCAACATCACACTAACATGCGTAACTATAACCCTAATAATCAATTCTCAGATTTTATCATCATAATATTATTAGTATCCTGAATTAACCCTAATAACATGTTAATCCTTCATCATGAATCATAAAAACCCTAGCTTTCTAATCATAAACACACATAACACATGTATACTAGTTAAAATCCGATTAACAACACTTATTAACGATTTTCAGAAAGCTTTTTCGTTTTAGAACAGGTCTGGACTATTAGGGATTGAATAAAAACGTTTATAAGATTGCATGGATGAAAACCAAACCTTAGATTTGTAAAAGGATGATTGGTTAAGCTTGAAACCTTGTGTTTTGATCAAAAATCGCGTTCCAGAGGTTGTGTGTGTGTTGGGGCAGGTTATGGGACGACTAGGGTTTGTATAATGAAGTTTATGAGGTCAAGTATGGTATTTATAGTCGTTTTTAGTCGTCCAGCACGTAACTAGCGATTATGCAGCCAGTACACGCGATTAGGGATCCTAATCGCATGATGTTCAGGCATTTGGGGCCTAATCGCCCCCTAGGGCACACGAGTAGCCCCTACTCGCCCCTAATATTGCCTACTCGCCTCCCTTATAGGCGATTAGGCCTTCCTAATCGCCTATAGAGGCTGGTTTCGTGTGTTTTGCGCGTTAAACCCCGTTTTAACATATGTTAACACATATTCACATACCGACAAGTCACATAATGATTGTAAACACATAACACATGTAAATACACATATTCACACTCGTTCACCAATTCCCGGGACTCGAGACTTGTATGTTCCGTATGCCCTGACGATCCTACAAATCGTCACCGTTTGTACTCTTGGTTAAGGACCGACATCTAATGAACCTCTAGACCAACATCCAATGATCTTCTAGACTAAACCGATAGTTCCCGAACCATAACCCGACTTAACTAACCCAGTTAAGTACAATATACGCGTGACTCGCTAAGGTAGACTTTCATCTAGACAACGTTGTTAACCAGAATTTGCCAGGTGTCACATTGATCTATTCACGAACCCAAGAGGAACACGAACGACATTTGAGGGAAATCCTCAATCTGCTTAAGAGCGAGAAACTGTATGCCAAACTATCCAAATGCGAATTTTGGATTCGTGAAGTTCATTTCCTTGGTCATGTTGTGAACAACAAAGGTATACATGTCGATCCAGCTCAGATTGAAGTGATCAAAAATTGGGCTAGGCCCGATACCCCGACCGAAGTTCGACAATTTCTAGCGTTAGCTGGCTACTATCGTCGATTCATCAAGAACTTTTCAAAAATAGCCCAGTCCCTAACAGTCTTGACCCCAAAAGACAAGAAATTCGAATGGGGAGATTCAGAAGAACCAGCTTTCTAGCTTTTGAAGCACAAGTTATGCAGCGCACCGATTCTCTCGTTGCCAGAAGGAACGGAAGATTTTGTGGTCTATTGCAATGCATCTCACCAAGGTCTCGGTTGTGTCCTAATGCAGAGGAACAAGGTTATTGCCTATGCCTCATGCTAACTCAAGGTGCATGAACGGAACTACACAACCCATGATTTAGAATTGGGTGCACTAGTGTTCGCTCTCAAGATTTGGAGAAACTACCTCTATGGGACTAAATGTACTATCTTTACCTATCATAAGAGCTTGCAACATATCTTTGACTAGAAAGATCTGAACATGCATCAAAGACGATGGGTTGAGCTACTCAATGATTACGACTGTGAGATTAAGTACCATCCAGGGAAGGCAAATGTTGTGGCAAACGCATTAAGCCGAAAGGAGCGTGCCAACACATTGCGTGTCCGTGCATTGGGCATGACCATTCATACCGATCTCACAGCCCGTATTCGGCAAGCTCAACAAGAAGCTCTCAGGTATGCTTTACCAAGCAGAGATTCCTGTATGGAAATGGGAATAGATTTCCATGGACTTCGTCACCAAGTTACCAAAGACACCTCGTGGTCATGATACAATCTGGGTAATTGTCGATCGTCTGACAAAGTCTGCGCATTTCTAGCCCATCAAAGAAACAGACAAGACGGAGAAAATATCCCGGATATACATCAATCAGATCGTATCCAGACACGGTGTGCCTATTTCCCGGATATACATCAATCAGATCATTGCAAGAAGCCCTTGGTTCCCGACTGGATTTGAGTACCGCTTACCAACCCCAGAACGATGGACAAAGCGAAAGGACCATTCAGACACTAGAAGATATGCTTCGTGCGTGTGTAATTGATTTTGGAGGAAATTGGGATACGCATTTGCCGTTTATCGAATTTTCTTACAATAACATTTATCACACTAGTATCAAAGCATCACCTTTCGAAGCGTTGTATGGACGCAAGTGTCGATCCCCAGTATGTTGAGCAGAAGTAGGGGACAAGCAGATAACAGGTCATGAACTCATCCAGGAGACGACTGACAAGATTTTCCAGATCCGAGACAGACTCAAAGCTGCCAGGGACAGGCAGAAAAGCTTCGCAGATCATAGGCGTAAACCCTTAGGGTTTCAAGTGGGTGATAGAGTCTTGGTCAAATTATCTCCGTGGAAAGGAGTACCCAGGTTCGGAAAACGTGGGAAACTCAATCCCAGATACATAGGTCCATTCGAGATTCTTGCACGAATCGGACCAGTTGCATATATGCTCAAACTACCCAACGAACTTAGTGGAGTGCATGACACATTTCACGTTTCGAATATCAAAATGTGTCTTGCTGATGAGTCATTGATCATCCCTCCAGAGGAGATCTACATTGACAAACAACTCCATTTCATGGAGGAGCCACTAGAGGTAACAGACTGGAAGGTTCAGAAACTTCGTCGCAGTCAGGTCAAATTGGTCAAAGTGCATTGGAATTCCAAACGCGGACCGAGTACACTTGGGAACGTGAGGACCAAATGAAACGCAAGTACCCACTTCTCTTCCAAGAGACCCACAGTTCAGATGACCAACACCAAAAATTTCGCGGACGAAATTCCTCTAACAAGGGGAGAATGTGACACCCGTCGAAATCACAGGTCATGTCCGTACATTAGTTACACGTACACATTGTGCATGACATTTCATTTTACATGTTTTATTGCAATTGAGCCATACAGGGCCTCAGCAAGTCAGTTTCGATGCTTACAGTCTAGCATTAGGTCCACTAGTTGATACAATTTTCATAACTAGTTGAGTAGTTATCTGAGCTATAGGGAGATCATATCAAAAACCCTAGTTTGGGAAACTCACACAATGGTACATAACATTTCAATGGTGATTCAATCAAGGACAAAATCAAACAATGTCCATATACAAGGAATCACCCGAACACAACGCCCACATGCGACTAGTAATACGATTAGTTAAAAAATATATATATTGAACACAATTATATATATTTGTGGCACCTAAACTTGTACAAAAATCACACTTAACATCTAATCACAACATATGTATATGCATTTGTACAAGACATGAGTTTTAAATGTTCAAAATAAAAATATATACATGTGTGTATATAGGCGACGGCACACAAACATATACATGTGTGTATGTGCTTCCCAATATTTGAACACTTCCACTTTATATGATCCATCAAGTCCACCTTAGGTTCCACCCAAAATTAGCTAAACACTTGACTTTGTATTACTTCCATACTAGTTGACTTGCCAAAAATAAATCCCCACACATACATACATATATACACGACACACATATGCATATGTGTGTAGTGTTTGTGTCTTCCACTCTTACACAAGTCCCTTCAAGACATTCTTCCACCAAGATTCCTAAGACAAACTTTAGTCACCTCCATCACATTCCTAGATGTGGGCCTCCTAAACACCCTCCATTTTCGGCCCACACTAACCAAGAAAGTAAGCTCACATCACCTCCATAATCTCTTCCAAATCTAACCAAAATCACCTTTAAGGGATCTTAATCCACATTAGGAAATATGCTTTCTTTTGCCTTTCTTGAACCATTATGACTTTCCTTCCATAACCATTATATGCAGGGGAGGAGAGTTAGTGAACAAGTGCACCAAACAACTAAACACCACTCCTCTACCACCCCCTCTCCCTCTCTTGGCCGCACCACACCCCACGGCTCCACCACCACAACAAAACCACCTCTCACCCAAACCTTTGCCCATAAACATTAACTTTCAAGGGATCAGTGGGGGTACAAGGAGCATAACAAGGTTGTACAAGGCCCCTAACTCCCTCTTTTTCTTAAGACACTAGGAGGTATAACATTGTTTTCTTTAACTTATGTTTTTATTTTTACATAGTCTTTAAAATACAAAGTTGTTCACTAGTGTGTTTACTCTTGTAACTTAATCAAAGTAAGTGGGTGAACCAATGTTTTAAATACATTATGTTAACTAAAGAATATATGTGTTTTACACCCCTAAGGGCCGAAACGAAATATATATGTGAATATATATATATATATATATATATATATATATATATATGGCCGAAAACTTTATAAAGAAAAGGATACATTTTCTAAACTCCTTAACATGTAGAACAACTTATTTTACAATACTGATGTGATTTTTATTTTTTGAAATAAATATTTATTATAAAAGTTGTCAATTATTAAGTTTCGGAGGTTAACTGGTCGTTTTAACAAAGGAAAACGTGATTCATTTAATTAAAGCGATTTAAACGCGTGTATCGAACGCACGCGTCGGGTGATGGAATCTATCTTATATTCACTCGGTCTTGTTATATTTTTAATTTCGAACAAAACCGACTACTTTTTATAATTAATTATTGGGCCTAGAATAAAACCGAGTCGTATTTCGTTTTAACGGGTTCGTTACGTGGTGTGCATCTTCCTAGTAACCCTAACTATAAATTCATCTTATTCTCATCATTCTCCTAAATCACAAACCCTAGTCTCTCTCTCTCTCCCTCTCTCTCTCTCAAAAATCTGCCTCCCCTCTCTCTCTAAACCCGCCTCTCTCTCTAAACCTCTCTCTACCTAACGATCTCTCTCTCTCTCTCTCTTCTCATTTGAGGTGGTCGGCCACCACACAGCTCTGTGGTGGCAGCGCATGGTCTTTGGGCCCGAAAACGGCATGTGATGGTCAAGTATGGTGGATGGTTCACGAAGGGCAGTAGGTTCATGGTGGTTGTGAGGTGCAGGTGATGGCCGATGGTGGTTCAAGGCGATGGCAGGTCTGGGGTGAGGGAGACGCGCGTGGGGAGTTGTGGTTTTGGTCCGGGTGGTGATGATTCCGGTTTTGTTTCGTGGTTTTGGCCCGATGCTGCTGGTTCATGGGTTCGGGTTATGGCAACTGGTCGGGTGGTGGTTCGTGACAAGAGATGCAGTCTCGAAGGTGGTGGTTTCGGTGGTGTTGGCTTCCGATGGGACTGAGTTTCTAGATGCCGGTCTAGTGGTCACACCGTGGTGGTTTTAGGTGGTGCTTGTGATAGTCCAGGTCTTGTCCGGTATGGTGTGGTCAGGTCCGGGTCTGGTGTGGTCAGGTCCGGGTCGTGTCTGGGAACAAATTCAGTACGGGTCTGGTGTGGTCAGGTTCGGGTTTACTATGGTTCGGGTTCGGGACTTGGGTCGAGTTTGTGGTCCGTTGTAGTGGCTCAGTTGGTGGTTCGACTATGACAAGCGGTCGGTTCGTGTTTGTTTTGATGTTCGGCTCAGATCTAGTCAAACGGCTCGGTACCGGCTACCACGTAGATCGAGACGCGCGCGTACGATTCGGTATACTTGACTTCATATTCATTATTATTTGTAGATGTTATATATTTATAAATATTGTATATTTGTAAATATTATGTATTTATGAATATTATATATTTATAAATATATTGATATGGATATAATAGTTTTAACTCGCGAACGGACCGAATAATAATAATATTAAACGGTAACTATATTATATATCGAACGATTTGGTAAATGGTTAACTTAACGTGACTTATGATATTGAACATTGGACTAAATAACATTGGACTATATTGTCGGACTATATTATATATATATATATATATTGCTATATATATATATATATAAGTATACATAGGTGATGAAACGTATAGTCTCGTGAATCAGAAATGTGGATAAAAGGACTTGACGAATTGTGTTTGAAAGTTGATTTTGGGGAAAATTTTAGACAACAGGTGTTGTCTGGTTCGTACAAAAACAGAGGAAACTCTGCCCAAATTTTTATAAAATCAAAGCATAACGAACTACTATTTCTATAAATAAATTCCCCTAAGTGTTTGGACAAACAAATCGAAATGCTTTTAAGGTCTGTTTATTCGTAACGATAAAGATAATTTTCAAACAATATTTGGGAAAAAGTAACAAATGTCATTGATCAGTTTAATGACAAAATTTGTATTTCCTCAAAGGGTATTTTCTAAAATATAATTACGCAAAACAAATACATTCACATGATTTGCGAGACGAGCTACGATTCAGGATAATTATATGTTTCGGGGTACTAGTCCAACATGGTTTATACACAAATAGTAACAAGTGTGCAACTTGGGTGCTATGCTGTATGTAATATGTGAATTAGGATAAGTCATTGTCGGTTCATCGAGTTGAAACGTATTTAGAATCGTGTTGGTACACACGAGTCTAGACAGTCGAGTAGACTATCTTGTAAGTTGTTAATAAGCTAGGCTTATGTGTGATAGACTGTTAAGGTGTCCTTTGTTGGTAATTAGGGCACGAGGAAGTCGGTCGAGGTTTCAAGCTTGTTTGCTAGCTTAGCATGGAAATTAAGGTGAGTTCATGACCCCACTTTTTATCGTTTTTATAAATGTTTTCAGGGGGAAGACATGCTTCTTTTATAAAAATCTGATGAAATTAAAGTGATCAAGTTTTGGGAAAAGTTTAACATTTCAAACACTTTGAAAAATCGTAAATGGGAAATCAAATGGGTTGCGTGAGAGTCTCGGCCCTACTTTAAGTCTTTGCGTTTCGGGGAGACACATGCTTTATACTTGTTTCATAAAATATCATGTTATACTAGTGTTAAATTCATTTGTACTATACGATTCGATTCGTGAAGTCCCGGGAAACCATGAATATGCCGGATAGCATAGCGGGGGAAATGTGGATAGATCTATTGGGACTGACAGACCCCACTCGACGGTTGGAGGCCGGGCGGGTGCATATTGTCTCGGTCATAACGCTGCCGTGGGACGGCAGTGCATATTTCGGGCAATTCTTGTTTCATCTTATCTGTAATGGTTTCCAGGTCGTAGTAGTAGCATTCATGC
This sequence comes from Ambrosia x helenae, assembly GCA_030844895.1. Classification (NCBI taxonomy): domain Eukaryota; kingdom Viridiplantae; phylum Streptophyta; class Magnoliopsida; order Asterales; family Asteraceae; genus Ambrosia; species Ambrosia x helenae. Next base: position 95,858,397 of record CM061229.1, read on the forward strand.
GTCTAGCTAACACTATCATCTTAACATAGTAGTAACATGATGGATCTTTCAAAACTTATGGAAATGTTTTTGTAAAACTTTATTCCTGGTATGGAATAACATAACTTTATTCCTGGTTTGGAATAACATAACTTTATTCCTGGTTTGGAATAACATAACTTTATTCCCTGGTTTGGGGTTACGCAGCTAGTTCCTGGATTTTGACTACATAGATTTCGGGTTGAAATGATTTCGGGTAAAACTTAACTTTTGGTTTCGCAAACTTATTAACTCACCAGCTTTATGTTGACTTTTTAAGCATGTCTTTCTGGTTTAAAATTTGGTAACATCACGGTTGGAGTTGGCGACGTCTTGGGATCGGGGATCCTAGAGGGTTAGAATTGGCGTTCAGGAAGTAAGAGTCTTAGATGCAACTTTTCGCTGCACAGCGAAGCTACCAAACGTCACAACCGACGAGGGAAAAGTCGAGGTGTGACAAACTGTCAATGAATCCAATTTTACAATTGAAGATTAAAATAAATATACAATTCAGATTGAAAAAGATTTGAAATTAAAATAAAAAAAAAACAAACTTATTTAACTTTAGAAAATTAATCTGAACTCTTTTATTGTTCGTATAACTTTAAAAAAACATATATATTATATATATATTTCATAACAATAAAACAAATTTCTCTAGAAAACAATATTTCTAACTACTTTCATGCTTCTTTTAATTGATTAACTTTCAAATTCTAACTTTTTTTAGATAAAAGTTTACTCATTTTATAGTATATAGTCTATTTTTCAACATCTGTTGAATCATAAACAGCGGTTATCAAACAACTGTCAATGAATACAATAAATATACAATTTTGATTTAAAAATATTTGAAATTAAATTTTACAATAAATTTTTAATCGAAGCATTCCAGATTGTATTTATTATTTACTACTAAGCACATTTAATCTTCAATTTAACTTTTATATTTATAAATTATAGTTAAAAATTTTATCACGTATTTTCACAATATTTAAAAATAAATATCACAACGTAAGTTAACTTGTCAAGAGATTTTATATAATGACCTAATCAGAAGTTGAATTTTTTTTTTATTTTTTTAATAAACTAAATCAACAATTTACATATATAAATTAAAAGATCATTATTTGATTTGCAGAAAATTAAAATTTTAAAATACAAATTTACCTCTTTATAGAACTATAAGATCTTAATGTGATTTTTAATTCATAATGTAAGGTTTATTTTTTTGTTTACCAAACAGTTTGTTTAACGAAAAAGGTTATTGTTCAACCGTATCTTGAATATAATCTACACTACAATACTAAAAAAAATCTATAGCAATAAAACTCGCCATTGGAATTGCATAATTTTACTTACAATAAGAAGATAAACAAAAGCAAAAGATACAAAATACAGCCAAAACACCACAAACGAAAACTGGTTACAAAAATACAACAAAGAAGTGCTCTTACAAAAAAACTCCGATATCGCTACAAAAGTGAACTAATACCAAATAACATATCTAATCTATAAAATAAAAAATACAGCCAAAACACCACAACAAAAACCAAAAGAAGGATCACTCCAAAGAAGAAAAAACATATACAATAATATGTCTCTAAATGGCTGAAAAAATTAGAGACATATTATTTATATAGACACCCATCTCATTTTGGACAGGCTCTTGTATTATAAGAAAACGAATAATATTTTCCTTTGATTGAAAGAATCTTCAGCAACACCAATTCCATCTTCATTAGGGATTATTGGTAATATATTTTTCTTTCAGACCAAGAAATTTTGAGAAGACTGGCAGTACCAAATTTACATGAAATAACGTTATATACTGAACGTATAGATGGTTGGTTTGTTTTAAATGGTTCGGGTATTACAACCTTGCAAACTGAAATGAAGAGTTACTCGCCTTTTATAGACAGAAACAATAGATATACCCACTATAATAATATTGTTTTTCCGCCCTATTATATAAATAAATAAATAAATAAAAATAAACTTAAAAACAATTACAATTACTAACAGAAACGATATCATAATAAATTAAAACTAGTAGATTACTCGTACCAGTCCGAGTAGCGAAACAGAATTATACAAAATAAATATTTCTACATATTAATGTTTATTTAGTTTTTACGGCTACCCGCATAAGAATACACAAAATACATTATATAGAAATGAAAAAGTAAACATAAAACGTAAATAAATAACAAACATCCATCCGTAAGATAAAGAGAAAAAAAAACAGTCACCGACATGAGGCATTTTTGGCATTAAACTGAGTTTTTAATGCTAAAAAAGTCGTCGCCTTGACTTCCCCTATAATTCGGACTATATCTATTGGATCAAATTAAAAGTACACCAATCATTCTACGAGACGTTTCCATCCTTTGATCGATGCATCATCCACTCGAAAGTCGCATCCTTTAATACATTCACCAAGCCTAAAGCCGATTGCCTTTTGTTGCTAAAGATCCACTCGTTTCTATTTTGCTAAATAGTGCACATGGTTTGAAGGAAAATCGTGTGCACTGTAATCTTTTTATTAGTGGACATACCCATCCCATTCACACTTTGCAACATATCTTGAACTGTATCACTCATCATGCTCCCCGGAACCTTCGCCCAGCTGAATACTTTCTGCCACACTTCAGTGGCGGTTGGGCAGTGTATAAGCGTATGATCCGCTGTCTCCTCCCTGAGTAAACACATCTTGCAGATTACGGACTGCATATTCACCCCTCTGTTGGCTAGGTTCCTTGTCGGTATCTTATTGTCGCTGGCTCTCCATGCGAACATGTTTGCCTTCAGTGTTGCAAGTCTGTTCCATTCGAATGTGTTTGCTGCCCTATTCAAGTCGACTTGGTTAGCAAGTTCGTATCGAACCTGTTTTAGAAAAACCTGAATCTGTACTGTTTTCACATCCCCATCGATCGTCAAATGCTATAATCTGAACCAGTGAGAGATTTGCATTCAACTCGGCCATTTCCGCTTTCTCTTGGCTGCGGCTCGGTGCCCTCAACCAGCTCCAATCCCACATAATTGCCCCTGACTGTTTCTATAGCATTCTTCTACCAAAGCTTTTTTATTTTTCACCAACTTTTTCAGTTTATTATCATACTAGGACTGTAAACTCACTTTATGTAACATAGACATGTTAACAACCCTATATGAAAACACATCAGTTTATATCAGCAACTGAAAATAATGTGCAGTTGTATCATCAGTTGTAAGGATTAGAAGCATAAAGAATCAGTTGGAAGCAAAAAAAAAATGGGTCAAGGAATAGATATGAGTTATGAGGTGGTCAGATAAAACATGAGACCAACTCTCTCTGGCACGTCTTTTCCCTGCGAGATGATGAAGTAGTCGTCACATTACCATAATCATAAGGAAAAAAGAAACTATGTGTGTACAATTAGGAAAGTAACATAGCCTTCCTACCTCGTCTTCTGTAATACTAAATATGCAAAATCTTTATGCAATTATGCTTTGCACATAGCTAACAAACTCCCCATGAATCTTCAAACTTAGCAACATATACATATCAACAACTTAAACAAAAATATTAATAATTTCGTTTCATAATGCCACCCCAAAAACCAAGTTACACCACTTAAAAACAAATAGACCTGAGTTTGCAGTACACTAAACACACACTTTATACTACTATATAGATAGAGTATACGTGTTTATTATATATCCATGTTCTGGCGAGTGGCAAGATAGACAGCAGTTCACATATTTTACACAGTAATATATGCTACGTTGATGAATCGAAATGCTTAATAAGCTTATAGCTAGAAGTTTTATCTTTTAATAGATGCAAGTTTCATTTTACCAGCCGAGACCGACCATCAAAATACGCATCTCTTTCTTGGTAAAGAGCCGGCTGAATAGTTCGGTGAAAGTAAGCCCCATCCTCTTGCTAGTGAGGATCCCTACAAAGAATAGAACAACACTTAATAAAGTTTTATCAAGTTTTTATTTGTTTACCTGCATTCAGATATTAAAAAAAAAAGTAAAAAAACTGGGCGAAAAAACATCGAGCATATTAATACTCAAAATTGACAAACAATAGCAAACGTTCAGACCTTGGGATCATTGCGGACAAATGAGATTCATCAGATACACTGAAACAGAAGCCAAATTGTTGTAAGTGTACTCTCCCTCTATCTCCATTGCTCCAAAGATGACAATTCAACATATGAATAAGCAAAACAACAATCAGATAAGTATTTAGGCATGTAAAGCATTCATTTAATACAAAATAAAAAAATTATGGGTATGAAAGTGGCATACATGAGCCATCTAGATTAATAGAAACCTTTTTAGGTGGAAAACATTTCTTTACAAACAATACGGTTCCAGCATACTTAGAATCAGAAAGAGACCACCACATATCGTATTTTCTGAACGTGAGACCTGATAACGCCCATGTTATAATCTGCAATATTTGTTAAAAGAGCATAAGTTACTGTATGTATCAAGTAACCACTATTTTTAGAAATGTCCAAATCTTAATATGTTTTCAAGATATTAAATGGAAACAATCATTAGCCAACTTCTGATGAAGAGGTTAGCCACTGATGACGTTATACCTACTGATGAAGTGATAACTACTGATGGGTCAAACCTCTGATGAAGCAAACTACTGCTGACTCCATAAGTGGCTAACTAACTACTGATGCAACAAATGCTGCTGACTCACATCAGCAGTTTGCTTCATATAAACAACATTTAAAGCGACTTCTTGTTTCATATAATAACGACTTCTTGTTGTTTCAACCCGTTTATAAGTAGTTAATGTGTCAAGTTATTCAACAAATTAACCTAAGTGATTATTGAACTATCTAACTTCAGAATGTAGAATAATTATTAAACCAACTAAGTAATTGAACTAATAGCTAAGAAAATTCAGAACTGCAGAAATGAGAAATGAGAAATCAAGTTACTAAACTAAATGCATACCACATGTTGACTACACATTGAACTTCAAGTGGTTCTTTGCAGATGAAAACATTATACAATGGATAGAAGCTAGATGCTGATTTCTCAATAACTCCACCAATTGATTCAGGAATGAACTTTAGAACTAACTCCTACAGATCACAAGTCTGAGCATGTGTCACCAATAATGAAGGCATATAGATTTGAAAGTGAACTTGGAACTTAAAAACCTCTTATAGTAACCAGAAATATAACAAAACCTAAATTTTAGACCTTACCTTGATAACATGGTTCATAAATCAGCCACAAACACAATTTCAATCTTAAATCACAACAGATGCGATATCAACCAATAGTCTTGGATCTGTAATCCATTATTGTCTGCAATAAACCACAGATCCTAAAATTTCACACAAAAAAACATTATAACAACATACTGCACTGATGCTACACTCCAAAATCAATCTTTAATTTTAATAATTAGTGATGTAAAATTTCACACTAAATATTCTAATAATTAGTGATTTAAAACCAAGAGATTGGGTTTAAAGACTTGCATTGATGCTACACTCCAAAATCAATCTTTAATTAGATATTATAGCCTTTACCTCAAAAGAACTTTTGACTTCTCGGTTGGTGAACGCAGCTCGTGTTTCATGAAGAAATTTCCAAAATCTGTGATTAAATTAAATAGGGAGACAAAATCCAAATTTGTATGAAAAACAAAATCGAATTTCAAGTTTCATATTCAATTTAATTCTAGGGTTAAAAAGCATAACCTGATCCCCAATGTCTGCACAACCTGATCCCCAATGTCTGCACAAAATATGAATTTTATTATATCAACAATAGGTAGATAAGTATCGTTAGATGTACTAAGAAATTAAACATCAAAGAAATACCCTTTTGTCAAATAGTAAAATGATAATATTACCTTTCTTCTCTGATCATTCTGTAACGCACCTTGTAGGCAACTAAACGTCACCCAAAACACGACCCCAATTCAGTTCATAATTGAAGAAACGTGAAATGGGATTTTTAAGTTGTACAATGTCGCATCACCTACGTGCCTACAATATTCAAATACCTGTTAACAATGATTCTGTCTTAAGCTACGTCTGATACATAGAGAATAGATTGGATGAATTATGATAAAAAATCAAATTACCTTAAATTCCTAAACCTAATCTTCTTCTTCCTTTGGATCACAGTGACGGATGAAAACTTCAATTAAGAATTGAAAACATATAGCAAAAACGATTAAAGGAATTGATGATAGAGATGAAGGAACGATTTTGTGAATGATTATGTAGCGGCGTGCATATTCACCGGAGAAAAAAAGGGGCGACTTTGTTGATTTGAGAGGGTAGGGTTTTGTGAATTGGGTTAAGGGTTCCATAAGAAAACAAAGTATTGAGGGTGTGGAAGAATGATTCTAGGGTTGAGAAGATTAGAGGAGTTTTATAAGACATTAGTGTAGCAGTTGTTGGAGGAGCCTGTATGCAGTTAAATGAGCGTATGAGAGAGAAGATAAAAACAAGTACAGGGTCAAAAAGCATAACTGCCAAATTTTTGGTGGATGGATGGTTGAGATTAAAAGTTGGGGCGGTTAAGAGCAGTTACTTTTACTTTAGACGGCCAGGATTAAAAGTTGAGGTGGTTTTGGGCAGTATTTTTGTACGCGGTCTATATATATTATAATTCAATATCATAATAATTAACTTTGGTATTCGAGCCTTCTGAAGTTGAAATTTATAAATATTTGTTTACTTATCAACAAATCACACAAAATCTAATTAGGATTGATACACACTGGGACAAATCAAACACCAATAAGTGATGACACTAAAGCCCTAAAAGTTTACATGAAAATTGTCCAGATGTAAGATATAGATTGTAACTAAAAAATACGACGGTTATTCATGCTAGATATGTGTATTTTTACTATTTTTAAAGAACTGAACAATGTTAAGATAAATATACAAAATATGTAATTATAGTTTTTATTCAAGATATAATATTTTCAAAATTAATAACTACATCTATTATTCCATGACACACTTTTTTAACAAATGACATAAAATTTAGTTATTAAAAATAAAAATAATAAAAAAATTAATATTTTTAATTAAACAATTAAAATAAATTAAATATAGAAAATGAATCTACAAATAATTTGAAATCTTTTATTATTAATATATATTTAAACAATGAAGATATATTTTAAAGAATTAAAATTACAAAAAAAAAAGATCATCATCTAAAAAAATGTGTAATTATGATGTTTATTCAACAAATAACATCGTTAAAATTAAAAACTACATCTATTATTCTATGGGAAACTTTTTAAATCAATAAGACGAACTTTACTCTTTACATTATTGTGACTATTATAATAAAATTTGATGACTTGTTAACAGGTGTTGTGAAAACAATTGTCATGAAATACAAATTTGGTCTAAAGGATGATATAATCAGATTTTTAAAACAGAACTTTTAAAACTTAAGTTGTACGTAATAAATTTGTAACGAAATAACTATAAATTAAAATTACATCAGTCTTTTCAAAATCATAATTACGAATCAGCCCACGGCCCTAAAAGTCTATCATCATAATTGTACAGATAAAGATCTAGATGAAAACTTACAGAATATACAGCAATAATTAATGTAACATGTACTTATTTTTACTATTATTAAACCGCTAAAATATCTTATATAAATTTACACGTTATCCATTTTATTATATTAATTAAACAATTAAAACTATTTTTCGTAGAAATGATTTGAAATATTTGTATGTTCCTATAATTTAGAATAAGAAGATATATTTTAAGTTAATAGTATTTCAATGATAAATTTGTTTAACAAATGACGTGAAATTTACTGATTGTAACTAAAATGGAACAGATATTAAAATTATAGAAAACATAATAAGAGCCACTGTTTAATATACAAAACTATTCTAAGTTAAAATTAATGAAATATCTGTTAACATGTAAACAGATATTCTCAAAAACTGTAAAGCATTACAATTTTACACTCAACAATAATATAACCCGATTTTTAAAAGAGACTTTCTAAAGAATATATAACGAAAAAATATATAAATTTAAATTACACAAGTCTTTTCAATTTCATAATTAGTAAGAGTCAGTAAGGGCCCAAAAGTCTTTGGTGGGCAATGTGCAGATGAACGATATTGATGGAAGGTGACAGAAAATACAGCGGTAATTAATGCTAAATGTACTAATTTTTACTATTATCAAACAACAAAAAAAAGTTACCATAAACATTGATTAAACTGAAGACATTTTTTATACAAATAAAAAATCTTAAAAAAAATAATATGGTTAAACTGTGTAATAATAACTTTTATTCACAATGTATTATGTTTTAAATTATTAGTATGATTATTATCATTAATTTCATTTTCATAGTAATAAGCTTTCGTATCGAAACCCATTCTATATTCAAAGCTATAGAAAATTTTATGACTTGCAAACAGATATTATTAAAAATGTGTGATCCATTACAATTTTCAACTGAAGGATGATGTAACCCGATTTTTAAAATGGAGTTTGTAAAACATAACTTGTAATCAATATCTAAAGAAAAAACTATATAAATTTAAATCACAATAGTCTTTTCAAATTCATAATTACAAACAGTCTACACAGCCCTAAAAAAGTTTAATGGCCTCTATACAGATGAAGGATCTAGATGGAAGGTTACCATAAATTTTAACATTATTCTTTTTTTCATAAAAAAAGAATTACAACAATTATTCTTACAAATGATATTAAGCTTTTATAGTTCCTATAAATTTATAACATGAACATATATTTAATAACAATTAAAATTCAACATCTGTTTTTATTTACAACTTATTATAACCACATGTTTAATAATTTTTATTCTAACATCAAGGAATACAATATTTGATGACATGTCAACAGATGTTGTCAAACAACTGTGATGAATTAGAAATAAAATTACTTAAAAAATCAGTATTACTAAAAATTGTAATAATAGTTTTTATTCACAATGTATGACTTTTTAAATTATTAGTGTTGGTGGTGAAAATCCTCAGGATGATTTTATCTCTCATCCCTGGTGTAGCATCCTCAGGATGCTGACGGGGCCAGCTGACTTCAGGATGTAACAATATTTCAACATGTGTGCATCCTGAGAATGGACTAACGAATTACATATTTTATATATAATTGCAGGTACAACTAAGTTGTAATATGGACACATAAGTGCTCTACAACGTCTATATTATTACATTCAGTCAAAGGAGTCAAAGATTGAAGAGTAACTTATATCAACCAAAGGGTAAGCTCGAAGATGATGTCAAAGATGTAATCGTCGTTCATTAAATACCGGCGAAGAATAAGGAAACAGCTGAAGCAACGAATATATTCAGTTGAAACTTACCCAACGTTCACCTGAATACTTTGAAGGAGATTAACTACATAGCGGATATTGTGGGATACATTATTTACTTCCTTGTATTATATAAATGGGAAAGATTGACGAGATATAGGACAAATGGCTTCTACTAGAGCCATACACACACACTCAACTACTGAGAACACTCACGAATCATTGTAATATTAGATCACTCGTCCACTCATTCATCCAAAGTTGGAATCCATTTTACCACATTAATATTAACAAACAAGGCAGGGGCCTAGTCTCCTCCTGAGGTTTTATGCCGGCGATCTATCATTGATCAAGGGCTTTCCTCCTACATCGAGTGTCGTTTCTTTATAGCATTTTACTTACATTTGTCTATCTTAGCATAATTCACATTTCGGCCTGACAGTTACATCCTCAGGATATAATTGTCCATCCTCAATTTTCTCATCATCATCCCGAGCATAGTTGTCAATTAATAGCGTATCCATATTAACAAGTCATCATCCTAAGAATAACACTTAGTTTTTATCAAACTAGTACCCTACCTCACTTTAACTAATTTGGAAAACAAGATTATTTTTAATAGATAATTTTTGACCAAAACAATTTGGCGCCCACCATGGAGCAAGTGGTGCTATTTAACAAAACAACTTACTTTACAGAATTTTGACAACTATGTCTTCCTCACAAAAATATGTTTCCTCATCCATGCCATCCACAACTTCTGCCAAAAATACTACATTGCCACCTCCACCTGCATTTCCAAGAAGTTCTACTTCTCAAATCCCACCTAGACCATCAATGGGAGCATCTGGTTCTACTCCTCCTATTTTGTGTCAAATGATGAACTCTTTTCTATGTTTGCACTGATGAAAGATTCGATACATCAACAAGGTCCTCCAGGATATACGCCTGTGCCATCCCAAGGACACAACAATAACGGTAACAATTTAAGTTCTAGTACTTATACTGCTAATGATGTTGCTTCTTTGCGGGATACGGGTATAAGTCCGCAACTAGCAAGGAAGCTACAAAAAATCAAAGATATGGTGTCAAGCGTACTAGGGATAGTACGACCTATCCCCAAAGTATCCTCAGCATCTCATAGGGTGCCTCGGTTTGCACCTCCTATATGTGATGCGGAGATCCCTAAATGGTTTCAAACTCCTAGCATGAAGCTATATGATGGATCTACAGATCCTGAGGAGCATGTAGCTCAATATAGAGAAAGGATGGAGATAAATCTCAATTACTTCTTTTGCACACTTGATTAATATGTTTAATAACCAGTTTTCTTGCAGTCGAACATTCAAACATTTGACAAGTGACCTATACAGGGTAACTCAACCACAGTGGGAATCACTAAGAGAATACATTACGAGGTTTGGAAAAGAAGCACTTGACATCCCGAACTTGGATGTCACAACGGCAGTACAAGCATTCAAGATGGGGCTGCAAATAGATTCACCATTCTACCAAGAATTGGTGATGAATCCTTGTAGAAACTTGGATGAAGTCAGAAACAGGGCTCTAAGGTTCATCCGACTTGAGGATGACAAGAAAATCCAAGAAAGGATGGAATCATCCTCAAGATATAACCATCCTAATCAAAAATCCACTCCCACATACAAGCCGAACAGGCATAAACCGTATGCTAGGCCTGATAATAAAAAGGTCAATGTGGTAGAGGATGACGATGAGGATGGATGTCCTAAATTATCAGATTACTGTTTTTCTGTGGATGTTACAGGTTTAATGTATGCCATGAAGGACCTTGGGGATAAAGCAAGGTGGCCAAAAAAGGATAACAAAGCAGCTTGGAAAGACAAATTGAAGTGGTGTGCCTTCCACGAAGATTTTGGTCACATCACTGAAGATTGTATTGCCTTAAGGAAAGAAATTGCATATCTTCTTAGCAAGGGTCACCTTAAGGATCTTCTAGGCAAAAAGAAGTTAAGGGTTCAGGATGGCACCACTATCCTAGAAAGAGCAACATCCCTACCTAAGGATGCTGGTATTAGTAACTTTATTTCAGGAGGCTCAGATATTTGTGGAACCTTATATTCAGCTGCTAAAAGGTATGCAAGAGAAACTAAATCAGAAAAAGGAGAGAGACCCACAAGAACAACTATCCTGACGACCTCTAAAGTGATTAGCTTTGAGGAAGAAGACAGAGAAAATATCCTTGACCCTCATCATGATGGTTTAGTGATAACTTTATATATTGCTAATCACTTTGTTCGCAGGATCCTTGTAGATGGTGGAAGCTCAGTGAACATAATCCAACTAGAAGCTTTGAAAAGAATGAATATCCCGGAATCTGAAATAGTTTCCAGATCTTCAGTCTTAGTGGGCTTCAGTGGAGAAACTAAGAGTACAGTAGGAGACATCAAGCTACCAGTATATGTAGAAGGAGTGAATTCTATCCAAAGATTCTGTGTGATAGATTCCCTATCCTGTTATAATGTCATCTTGGGAAGACCCTGGATACATGACATGAAGGCAGTCCCTTCAACATACCACCAGTGTATAAAGTTACCAACACTTTGGGGAGTTGTAAAAGTCAATAGTGATCAACAAGAAGCCAAGGATTGTTATACAACATCCATGAAGGCTTCATCACGACAAGCGTAGCAATTACAGAAGGATTCACAGTGCCATCCTCAAGATGTCAAGGCACATCCTGAGCAGGATGTAAAGGCTGTTTGCCTTGATGACAATAACAAGGATATTACTGTGCTAATTGGTAAGAATATTCCTCATGACATTGAACAATCACTAATTTCATTTCTTAAATGCAGGATGTCTACCTTTGCATGGAAATATGAAGATATGACTGGCATCTCTAAGGATATCATTACCCATATGCTTGGGATTGATAAGAGCTTCAATCCCATCCAGCAGAAACGAAGAAAGTTTGCTCCAGAACGAAATATCATCATACAAGAAGAAGTGGATAGGCTGCTTAAATCTAAAATGATAAGGGAAGTAAAATTCCCAAGATGGCTTACCAACGTGGTGGTAGTTCAAAAGAAAAATGGGAAATGGAGAGTGTGTGTAGACTATACAGACCTCAGTAAAGCCTGTCCTAAGGACCCATTCCCGTTACCACATATAGATTCAATGGTGGATGCTACAGCAGGCCACAAAATGCTGAAATTCATGGATGCGTCCACAGGATTCCAACAAATTCAAATGGAACCAGACGACCAAGAGGACACAGCATTCATGACCCCATCAGGTATATATTGTTATATAGCTATGCCATTTGGACTAAAAAAATGCAGGTGCAACGTACCAAAGGCTAGTGAATATGATGTTTAAAGAAAAGATTGGGGACACAATGGATGTGTACATTGATGACATAGTGGGTAAATCCAAAAAGGCAGAGAACCATCTTCAGGATCTTAAGGAGGCATTTGACATCCTGGACGCCTACAATATGAAGCTGAATCCGTCAAAGTGTCACTTTGGAGTTGGTGCCAGAAAATTTCTTGGATATCTAGTCACCAAAAGATGGATAGAAGCCAGCCCCGAACAAATAAAATCCATCCTTGATCTTAAAACTCGAAAAAGTATCAAGGATGTACAAAGGCTGACAGACAGGATAGCGGCCTTAAACAGATTCATTTCAAAATCCTCAGAAAAGTGTAAGGAATTCTATGATATCCTAAGGAAAAATAGTAAATTCGACTGGGGACAAAGACACGAGGAAGCATTGAAGAAGCCGAAGGAGTATCTAGCAGTAGCTCCACTCTTGATGAAACCTGAGGATGGAGAACCTCTGAAGCTATACCTTGCAGTTTCTGGGAATGCTATAAGTGCAGTATTGGTAAGAGACTTCGAGGGGAACAACATCCTGTCTTCTATGGAATTAAAACTCTACTGGATGTTGAGACCAGGTATTCTCATCTCGAAAAACTTGTTTTAGCTTTGATAATGGCATCTACTAAGTTAAGGCATTATTTTGAAACACATAGGATACACGTACAAACAAACTATCCCATTAAAAATGTACTTAGAAAACCAGAAATGTCAGGAATAATGGCTAAGTGGTCGGTGAAATTAAGTTCCTTTGACTTAGTATACGAGCCCAGAAATGCAATCAAATCTCAGGCTCTAGCAGATTTTGTGGCTGATTTCAGTAGTGACATCCTGAGTGAAGTGGAATCTGAAGTACAACAATTAAAAGAAAACTTAGGAAAATGGATTTTATATACTGATGGTGCTTCAAATGCAAAAGGAACAGGTTTAGGGATACTACTAAAATCGCCACAAGGGGACAAAATACCCCATGCTATTAGATGTGCATTTCAGACAACCAATAATGAGGAAGAATATGAAGCTCTCATTGCTGGTTTACAACTTGCTAGAGACATGCATATTACTAATATTGAAGTATTTGTTGATTCTTTATTGATTGCTAATCACTTTAATGGATCTTATGCAGTAAAAGATCAGAAATTAGCTGTTTATCTCGAAAAAGTTAAAAATTTATCAACTTCCTTTGTTGAATTTTCACTAACACGGGTACCTAGAGAAGAAAATGTTGAGGCTGATGCTTTGGCAAATCTAGGATCCTCCGTAAATCTACCTGAAGGATCTAAGATTCCCATTATCCACATCCTAAAACCAGCAATTGAAGAGTGGCATCCAGAGGATGATGAAGCACATCCTAAGGATATCACTAAACATCCTGAAGATAAAACGGTGCATCATGAGGATAACATTGTTAAAGCTACTCAGGTTCAAGACGACTCATCTTGGATGACTCCTATAGTAAAATATTTACAGGAAGATGTCATCCCAGAAGGAGAAAATGCAAAGGCTTTCAGGATGAAGGTAACAAAGTTCATTATTATAGACAATGTTTTGTATAGAAAATCTCTTGCAGGTCCATATTTAAGGTGTCTCAACAAGGAAGAAGCAAATGAAGTACTCAAAGATATCCACAAAGGAGATTGTGGAAACCACACAGGAGGAAGATCTCTTTACTCAAAGGTCTTAAGAACAGAATACTATTGGCCTACAATGAAGAAGGATGCCATGCAATATTCTCAGAAGTGCGATCCATGTCGAAGACATAGCAACATCCTTCATCAACTTGCTGAACCACTATATCCTATTATTTCACCATGGCCATTCATGAAATAGGGAATGGATATAGTAGGAAAGTTACCTGTAGTTCCTGGTGGAAAGGTGTTTATATTGGTAATGACTGACTACTTCTCAAAATGGATCGAAGCTGAAGCATTTGTTCATGTTAGGGATAAGGAAGTGGTCTCATTCATCAAGAGAAACATCCTAACAAGGTTTGGAGTGCCAGCTGAGATCATATGTGACAACGGTTCTCAATTCATTAGCAAAAGAACAACTAACTTTTGTGAAAGATGGGGAATCAAGATGATAACTTCAACACCAGTCCATCCTCAAGCTAATAGACAAGCAGAATCCTCAAAAAAAATTATCGTCAACATTTTAAAGAAGAAGCTTGGGGAGATGAAGGGGAAATGGGCAGAAGAACTTTCATTCGTACTTTGGGCTGATAGAACTACTTCGAATAATGCAACTGGGCAAACACCGTTCTCCTTGGTTTTTGGAACAGAAGCAATGCTACCTACAGAGATGGTCATGCCTACATCAAGGAAACATCTTCAGGATGCAACTACTAACACAGAAGCATTATTGCAAGATTTAGAAGCAGTAAATGAACTCAGAGATGCTGCTAAATTGAGAATGGCTGCTCATCAACAAAGGATTGCTAAAGCTTACAACAAAAATATAAGGATAAGAAGATTTCAAGAAGGAGATTTAGTATTAAGGAAAGCCTTCCAAAATATGACCAAACCAAGTGATGGCAAGCTAGCTCCTAAATGGGAAGGTCCATATTTAATAGATTCTGAAGCTGGCAAATGAGCATATTGGCTGTCGACCATGGAAGGAGAAGTTCTACCAAGGGCTTGGAATGTTATTCATCTGAAATATTATCATGCCTAGGGATGCATGTGACTGATCTCTTTGGAAGAGAAACTAGAGTCCGAATCACAGGTGGGATGAAGGTGAAGGCTGATAGAGATAAATCATCTCCATATGTAAGTATTCTTAACCTATTTCGATTATTGATTTTATCTAAAAATAGTACATCTCGAGAATTTTTCAGTACCATCCTGAAGATGGAACATTATGAAGACTAGAGGGTTAGCCACCCTCTCCTCTGTTAAGGTGTCTGACACCTTCCTAAGGTTTAACGGTTTTCACCTTTCTCATTGGGTTAGCAACCCCGCCTGGAGCGCACGTTGTTCATATATATTTTCAGGATGGTGGAACTAGTCCATGTGTAAGAGCCTCAAAACCGACGGGTCAAACAGTTGGCATTCGAATACTAAAACCATGTTAATAATTCAAAAGAAATCTTATTTTATTTCAGAAAATACGCAGCGGAATGTTAAAAGAAATTATTAAATTTCCAAACATGGTTTGCCCAAGATCGGTTAAAAGAATATTTAATATTCAACTAAAAGCTCAAAAAAATATGTAAATAACGTTCGAGCAAATCTCGTAGACGTCTTCTTAATTGAAATGTCAACCGCAACTGAGTAGCTCCACTGCATGCCAAGGCGCCCTTTATTCATCCATAACCTGAAATTAATCTAACGTGTATGCAAAAGTCAGCTACGCTGAGTGAGTTCAAGTTTTATAAGTTTTCAATAATAGTAAGTTGTTACAATAAACAATAACAAAATACTATAACCTTAGAGTCAACAATACGCGCAATCCGCTTAATTGTTCCCTAAGAAATATTTAAAGTCTAGGATAAGCGCAATCCGCCTATTCAACCCAAGACTTCAATTTCCAACTATAATAAGCGCATTCCGCCTATCAACACATAGTACAATCAAGTCTATTTAACTTCTGTCATAGCTCAGTTTATAATAATTCATATAACATAAACCATGTAACAACCGTGACACAAAAAAAAAAAAAAAAAAAAAAAACTAATACCAAAAATCAGAGCAGGCGTATCCCACTTTTAATAACACATAAGCCATAAACTTTGTGAACCATGATAAAGACCATACCATAAATCAGAGCAGGCCTAACCCACTTCTATTAACACATATAACCCATAACATATAATAAAACATTAGGCGCATTCCACCTACTCACGTTTCATATCAAAATAATATGTATGAGTTAATATGGATTTCATTCGTACACAAATTATTTATAACTTCATAAAAAATATTTTGTGACTTCATAAAAATAATCATACTGGTTTAGCATGCACGTTAGCCCAAAATATTAGGGAAAATAATAATTAAAAGAGTGGGCTCAAGAACTCACCTCTATATAACGCTTGAATCCATGATAAAAAGCTATGAGAATTCTTGTGAGGTGCATATTAATAATAAAACACCTTAATCAAAACCCAATGTTTCTTTAATTCATGCAATCTTCACGTAGTGCTTCTGCAACCAAGACCACCCACCATTTTTGTGGTTTTTATCCTATGTTATTTCCATGTAGAGTAAAAGAACCTCAGCCCCAGTGCATGAACCGATTACAATTGCAAAAAAAAGCAACTCATCCCCTTTATCATAGGCGAAACCCACACATGGACCCATGCTTGTCACACCTACGTCAAGGCTCATGAAGTGATTAGAAGCTAATCCACAATCAACTTAAGATCCACAGGAATGGTGGTATAGAAATCTTGCAAAGAAATAGAGCGAGATCATAACAAACAACCACTGAAACAATCTAACAAACCATAACATCACCACCACGCTACACTTTGCCCGGTTCCATAACCACCAACTAAACCACCACCTTCATCACCGCCGTAACAACAAATAACCACCGTCCCTAGTATCAACAATCTTGTTCCCCACAATGACCACGACTATCATCATCATCGATCGAACCCAAAAAAAAAAAAACAATGCAAGATAGAAACGAGGAGGAATCGATTAGACGAACGCGGATGAAGCGTGGAGGATATTCCCTTGTCGCGAATCTGGAACCGTACAACCGGAAACCACCACCTTCGCCTTCTTCTTCCCCGAATCTCTCTCTCTCTCTCTCTCTTCGGTTAGAGATGGTGGGTCGAGACCTCCGTTGAAAACCACCGGAATCCTGATGTTCGGTTTAAGGAACAACGCCAAACTTGTTACTTCTTTTGCCGTCAACGATGTCCAAGGACGCAGAAGATGTATTGTAGGGTTGCAATAAGATGTATTTATAGGAAGATGGTTATTTGCAATTTTACACATAATCCCCTTTAGTAATTTCTAATGCAAATTTGGTCCAAAAGTTATTATAAATAACCATTTAAAGACCCAAAACGCCCCTTAAATTTCACTTAACACAGTACCACATTAAAACAAACATGTAAAATCCAAATCTTCAAATCGCGAAAATTTTTGGGCGTTACAAGTCTACCCTCCTTATAATAGGATTCGTCCTCGAATCCTCTTGAATATGGAACCACCAAATGTGATGTTTTAATGATGACCTGCTAAGAATATAATAACTACAGGCACAGATGAATAGCCTTCTACTGCTATTCCAATCCACTTACTTCTTTACAAGACAAAAAATTAATATGATCATTTTAGGCTACAACTCAGAACTTGAAAAGTAACAATCATGACACAAAATCAATACCATAGATCAGAGCAAGCATATCCCACTTCTATCATAGTCTTGTTTATAAAGTTAGATAGTCGCGAAACACAACAACTTCTCATACGGTGGCATCCAAATGGTGGCGTGATGGAAGTTGATACTCCCAGCTACCGCCGAAATCAATAATGCATACCCGAATCATATCTTCAAGAGTTTGGATGGTTCTTTTCGCATACCCGAAGCATATCTTCGAGAGTTTGGATGGTTCTTTTCGACCGAATATCCGTCTGCAGATGATACGCTGTGCTGATGTGTAACCCAGTACCCATTCACGTAGAACGAGTGTCCCTATTGGAAGTAATAGACACTAGCACCCATGCTTTGGTACGATCTCCCGAAGGAATAATTATGCCAACCTTTTGGAGTTAAAGGTCTCCCGTATCAGCAAGAAGTGAGTACTCTTTGTCAACCAATCCACCACCACCCAAATGGTGCAAACACCTCAGGCGTACGGGGTAGGTTAGTGATGAAATACATAGTATGAGACTCTCACTTCCATTCCGGTACCCTCTAAAGGTTGAAAAAATTTTTTCAAACGGTTTTTGATGTTCTGCTTTAACCTGTAAACAAGTCAAACACCTGCTCACATAAGTTGCTACCTCATACTTCATTGCTGGCCACCAATAGTTCTTCTTAAGATCTTGATATATATTGTTGCCCCTGGATGATTAGAATGGCGGTTTCGTGCGCCTCATCCATGATTTTATCACTAAACCCTCCATATCAAGGTACCCACATCCGGTCATTTTATGAACATAACCCCTATCTCCATCACTTCCCATAAGTCATTGCTACCCCCACATACGCTCTGTCATAATTCGCTCCACCTGTAAGGCTTCAATATGGGCACTAGAGAACTCTTAATTATATCCGGTTTCAAAATAAGCTGTCAAGATTTCACCCGAATGGGTTTAGGCCTCTCACTTCGGCTCAACGCGTCTACCACCACCTGCGTTGACTCCTACTAAAGTCCTTCTGCTCAAAAAATATTCCAATTCTTATGGTCGGTATAGATGGTGCAAGGATCCCCATAAAAAGTGATGTTCCCACAGTTCAAGCGCAATAACAACAACTGCAAACTCCCAATCATGAGTCAGGTAATTAAACTCGTGGGGTTTCGATTGGCATAAGCAATCACCTTACTGCGCTGCATAAGTACACACACGAGACCCCCCAAGTGACGCGTCCGAAAAAAAAAACACTACAACCTCCGTCCAACATAGTAAGGCTAGGATCGGTGCTTGTGTCAAACTTGTAAGACCCGCAAATCCGGTGTCAAACTTTTCTTTAGTTTCAAGAAACGTGTTCTTTTGGTCCAAGTCCCAAGCAAACCTCACCTCATTCTTGGTCAGTTTATTCAGTGAGCTATCCTAAAGAAATCTTGTACGCACCTCCGATAGCAACCTACCAACCCAAGAAGCTACTAATATCAGACAATGGTTTTGGTGTCGCCCAGTTCATCACTGCCTGCACCTTCGTGGAATCTACTGTGGTACTGACGGAATTGATGACATGGGCCAGAATTACCAACCCTCATGAAATCAGAAAGCACCTTTGAGAATTTTAGCGCAAAGCTTCTCATTCCTTAGAGTTTGAAGAACCTTCTTGCGATGTAGAATATGGTCTTCTTCACTTTTAGAGTATATGAGCATGTCATCAATGGAAACAATAACCTAACGGTCGAGCATTAACCTACACCCCCAGTTCATCAAATCCATGAATGTCGCGGGCACATTAGTCAGGCCAAAAGGCATCACCAAAACTCATAATGTCTATAATGAGTACAGAAAATGTCCTGCTATCATATTTTTAGCTAATGATAGCCCGATCAAAGATAAATCTTCGAAAGCTAATTAGCTCCTTGGAGACGATTGAAATAAATCGTCGGTTCTTAGTAAAGAGCAAATCCTCTAATGGAGTTAAGAATTTATTCCATTTACACAGGTGCCAATGGGTAAGGTGCTCTGGCTCTAGGTTTAGCTTCTGGCACGAGGCCTATTAAGAACTCAACCACGCGGTCCGATCAATTCCGTCAAATCCTCAAGAAATATAACCGGGTAATCCCATACTACTGGGACATCTCCTAGCTTAGGGATATCAGCCCTCACATCCAAGACCTGCGCCAGGTACGCCTTACACCCACGCCGCAACATTTTTCCCCACCTTCAGTATAGAAATAACCCAAGGTAATGAGCAACTATCATCTCCATGAACCGTAATATAATTCCCATCAGAAGCTGTAAGTCGCACGAGTCTCTGCCCGCACACAAAGCTGAGCATCCATGGTAGCCAGCCAGTCCATCCCAAGAATAACATCAAAGCAACCCAACGACCTTAGGTACAAGAAGATAGGAAGACTATGGCCCGATGACTCGATTCGACAACTATCTACAGCCCTGGTCACAAGGAGTGAATTTCGTACCGCAACCTCAAAGTCGTATAAATGTTTAATATCTTTGGGATCTTATCTACCTTAATACAAAGCGATAGACATAGCCCATACTAAACATTTACGACAAAATCGTCACATGATCAGTCACAAGACATATTCAAGATGTGTAAAGTAAGGGTAAACTTCTAATAACGTTGATCAGGTGTAATTAGCTGTTTACTTTACTTTAGTCACCCTAAACACAACAAGTTATGATCACATTAACAATTCCGCCCACACATTAACATTTAACTAACACAAATACACATAGTATTTAACTACGAAACTTTGAAGGTTTGTAATTAACCATCAAAGAAGGGAATTCTGCCCTACCTCAAGACACAAGAGCATAACACCCTTTATGATTTTAAAATTTAAGCACTCAATAAGCCATCGTAACATAATTACAACAAATATAGGTATTGGGTTTCCTTCTAACACTTTATGTATCTAAGTGTTCAATGAGAAGCATTCCAACCTACGTATCGTGCATTATGCACTACATAATAAACTTTTTATACTACATCAAAATGTAAAGGCACTAACTGCCTATTTATGACTTCATGTTATTAAGCATCCAATGAAGTAAATACGTCAAAACTAAGGATTACCTATTGGCGTGCAGCTACCCAGCAGTTGACATTTCTTAGTAACAGTTTGGTCCCATACCAGATTCGAGTCCGAGCAAAAAAATGCCTGAATCCCTCGAACCATTGCTCTGATACCAACTTGTAAGAGCCTCAAAACCGACGGGTCAAACAGTTGGCATTCGAATACTAAAACCATGTTAATAATTCAAAAGAAATCTTATTTTATTTCATAAAATACGCAGCGGAATGTTAAAAGAAATTATTAAATTTCCAAACATGGTTTGCCCAAGATCGGTTAAAAGAATATTTAATATTCAACTAAAAGCTCAAAAAAATATGTAAATAACGTTCGAGCAAATCTCGAAGACGTCTTCTTAATTGAAATGTCAACCGCAACTGAGTAGCTCCACTGCATGCCAAGGCGCCCTTTATTCATCCATAACCTGAAATTAATCTAACGTGTATGCAAAAGTCAGCTACGCTGAGTGAGTTTAAGTTTTATAAGTTTTCAATAATAGTAAGTTGTTACAATAAACAATAACAAAATACTATAACCTTAGAGTCAACAATACGCGCAATCCGCTTAATTGTTCCCTAAGCAATATTTAAAGTCTAGGATAAGCGCAATCCGCCTATTCAACCCAAGACTTCAATTTCCAACTATAATAAGCGCATTCCGCTTATCAACACATAGTACAATCAAGTCTATTTAACTTCTGTCATAGCTCAGTTTATAATAATTCATACAACATAAACCATGTAACAACCGTGACAAAAAAAAAAAAAAAAAAAAAAAAAAAAAAAAAAAAACTAATACCAAAAATCAGAGCAGGCGTATCCCACTTTTAATAACACATAAGCCATAAACTTTGTGAACCATGATAAAGACCATACCATAAATCAGAGCAGGCCTATCCCACTTCTATTAACACATATAACCCATAACATATAATAAAACATTAGGCGCATTCCACCTACTCACGTTTCATATCAAAATAATATGTATGAGTTAATATGGATTTCATTCGTACACAAATTATGTATAACTTCATAAAAAATATTTTGTGACTTCATAAAAATAATCATACTGGTTTAGCATGCACGTTAGCCCAAAATATTAGGGAAAATAATAATTAAAAGAGTGGGCTCAAGAACTCACCTCTATATAACGCTTGAATCCATGATAAAAAGCTATGAGAATTCTTGTGAGGTGCATATTAATAATAAAACACCTTAATCAAAACCCAATGTTTCTTTAATTCATGCAATCTTCACGTAGTGCTTCTGCAACCAAGACTACCCACCATTTTTGTGGTTTTTATCCTATGTTATTTCCATGTAGAGTAAAAGAACCTCAGCCCCAGTGCATGAACCGATTACAATTGCAAAAAAAAAAAAGCAACTCATCCCCTTTAACATAGGCGAAACCCACACATGGACCCATGCTTGTCACACCTATGTCAAGGCTCATGAAGTGATTAGAAGCTAATCCACAATCAACTTAAGATCCACAGGAATGGTGGTATAGAAATCTTGCAAAGAAATAGAGCGAGATCATAACAAACAACCACTGAAACAATCTAACAAACCATAACATCACCACCACGCTACACTTTGCCCGGTTCCATAACCACCAACTAAACCACCACCTTCATCACCGCCGTAACAACAAACAACCACCGTCCCTATTATCAACCATCTTGTTCCCCACAATGACCACGACTATCATCATCATCGATCGTACCAAAAAAAAAACAATGCAAGATAGAAACGAGGAGGAATTGATTAGACGAACGCGGATGAAGCGTGGAGGATATTACCTTGTCGCGAATCTGGAACCGTACAACCGGAAACCACCACCTTCGCCTTCTTTCTTCCCCGAATCTCTCTCTCTCTCTCTCTCTCTCTCTCTCTCTCTCTTCGGTTAGAGATGGTGGGTCGAGACCTCCGTTGAAAACCACCGGAATCCTGATGTTCGGTTTAAGGAACAACGCCAAACTTGTTACTTCTTTTGCCGTCAACGATGTCCAAGGACGCAGAAGATGTATTGTAGGGTTGCAATAAGATGTATTTATAGGAATATGGTTATTTGCAATTTTACACATAACCCCCTTTAGTAATCTCTAATGCAAATTTGGTCCAAAAGTTATTATAAATAACCATTTAAAGACCCAAAACGCCCCTTAAATTTCACTTAACACAGTACCACATTAAAACAAACATGTAAAATCCAAATCTTCAAATCGCGTAAATTTTTGGGCGTTACACCATGTAAAAGTGGCTGACAATTTCATCATTTTTGAGATATGTATTGAAATCTTAAGGTTTAGACATTTTTCAATGTCTCTAACGTATTTGGCCTAGTCGCCAGGGCCTTGTCGCCAGTTGTTCCTAATATATTACATTAGGCCTTGTCGCCAGAAATTCTCAAGATGCTGCGTGTTGGTTTTTTACCAAATTTTTCTAAATGGGCTTGACCCCAGTTCATTTAAAGGCCTAGTCGCCAATATAATAACAATTATTGCCTTTATACAGGTTATTCTTAAACATTCCTTGAAAAAGGAAATAATCTCAAGTTCATTTAAAGGCCTAGTCGTCATGAAGATCTTTGGCAAGAGCATCCACGGATTTCAACATGTATTCGTGACCGTAGCAGAAGAGAGAAGGAAAGTAAGTAATTTACATTCAAAATTATTTTTAACATTTCGATTTCATTCTTTACACCGTATGGAAGCTTCGTTTAATGGTTTAGCTAACTTGGTAAAGGGAGTACCTGCAAGAGAAAAATTTTCAAAATGTTGACATCCTTAGGATGTAACTAAAAATTATTTCATAAAAAAGCTTTGAAAACTTTTACCACTTTTTAACCAATAAAGAGGAATCTCATCCCCATGAGGAATGGAGCTTCTCTTTACAAAGAAAAACTTTGTTTTCCAGTCTTTCTCAGACTTAATCACATTATACACAAAGGGTGGATCCTTTTCTATAAGCTGAAGGACATAACGCTGGGAGCCATGTGTCCTAATTAACTTATAAACATGAGACAGGTCCCCCACTTGAAGATGGATACCATGGTTTTCAATAATTCTGCTACAAACCATCAATATCTTCCAGAGTTCAGGCATGGCTTGGGAGTAAGCCATCCCTGTCACATCAAAGAAATCTTTGATGAACTAGGGAAAAGGATACCTCAACCCTAGAGAGAATGGTAAAAACAGAAA
The DNA here is from genome assembly GCA_030844895.1 of Ambrosia x helenae. Classification (NCBI taxonomy): domain Eukaryota; kingdom Viridiplantae; phylum Streptophyta; class Magnoliopsida; order Asterales; family Asteraceae; genus Ambrosia; species Ambrosia x helenae. Next base: position 95,882,720 of record CM061229.1, read on the forward strand.
ACAGGCCCAAATGGGAGATGCAAAATCAGATCTTGCATAAGGATCGTAAGGACAAAACTCAGCAGAACTTGGAAAGATCTGTGAGCTTTTTTGGGCTTGAATGTCCTTGTCAACAAAAGAACAGGTCTCCTGCTCAGGATGGACCAAGAGATTTTGGGGAATGAAGTCACTTGAAGTTACTACACTCCCCGAAGCCCTTGTAGATCTTTTAGCCATCTTCGAAATATTAATAATATTTTTGTAACACCCCAACCGATGGCGGAATCATCGAGGTGTCACGTAGTGACGATTGTTCAAAAGCACATGGTACTAAAATGTAAATATATTACTGAATAATTTAAATTGTCTTACATAGATGAAATGAAAAAAAAATACAAAAGTCTGGATGAAACATGAAATTTGAAATAACTTATTAAAAGCAAGTCACTAAAGTCCAATGCTATAGTACTAAGATCAAACTGCACCTGAAACATGTATAAAATAAGTTTTGTCAACATATGAAATGTTGGTGAGCATTCCTAGATTTAATACATATAGTAAGTTGGAAAATGTTATACAATTCAAGTGCAAAGTAGCAGTGCAATTATGTAAACTATGTATCATACAAATGAGCGAAATCAATCCTGTGACTGTATAATGTACTAAATGAACGGCGGTGTACTTATCCAATAAATGGATAATAACTTAACAATGACCATGGATTCTCCGATGAAAAAGGGGGAGAATCAACCTAGGCGGGTTGTCAATCCAATAGCGCTATCCAATGTTAAGGTCGGCTTGTACAATGTTAATGATTTCACTAAGTACAAATGTATTCTACATGTAGTGTCTAAGCATAAAGCATGTTTGTAAGCAAATGCACATAGTACTAGAATTGTATTGTAAAAATGTGAAATTGTATTTGTAATTTGTATAAGTGTACATGTAACACCCCAAAAATGAATAAAAGCAAAAAGGGGATAGGAAATACTCACATTCGCCAAATGACTAGATGACTAAGCGAGCGTGAAAATGCGAGCAATCCAAAGATTCAACAACGAAACTAGTCCAATTTAGAAGAAAAGAAACATAATAGGAAAAATATCAAGCTTCCAATTCGCCAATTACAAGAGCTTAAAATCAAAGTTTCAAATGTAGAAGTAATATACTCTAGAAGAAAGGTATGAGGGAGAGTTTAATCAAATTGAAACAATCGATTTAGAGGTGCAAAGTGTAATGGGTCATAGGTGGGTTTTTATACTAGTTTTGGATTCAATTAGGCTTTAAAATTGCTCAACACAATAAAGTAAGGTTTTAAGATGAATTGACTATTTGACTAGGACTTTGACTAGGATTTTGACTGAGACTTTGACTAGGACTTTTGACTAGGACTTTGACTGGAACTTTGACTGTTTGACTGTCTTAGCGGACCACGAGAGCTAAAAAAAATAATTTTTCTAATTTAATCTGGCTTTGGGTATCAAGGTTTGAAACATACGTGCTCGGGTGTAGATGTGAGTATAAAACGTGCATACTCTTACTTATAAAAATTATAAGTTTTATTAAATTGTGAATTTTGGTCCTATTAAAATACGAGGGTTAAAAATGAAAATTTTGAAATAGTTGAGGAACCAATTATGCACATTTATGAAAAGTGAAGGGTGCAGGTTATCACAGTATCCCCTACTTTAGAAAATTTCGTCCCGAAATTACTTTCAAGTGAAGGTTTCCATGAAACAAAAGACATTTGTAAAAATGTAAGTAGATTTTAAGAAATGCATCAGCCATGATTTGACAAAGTTTGAAGTAGTTGTTTAATACCCAAAATAAGAGTTTGAAAATCCTTAAAGTTTGACCCAAGGTTAGAGAATTAAGAGTTTATAATGAGCAATGTTTGGGAAAAGTATGTAACTGGTTGGGGCAGGGCAGTGTTATAGTAGCTTCCCTTACTTTAGAGAAGTTTCTGACCGAATTTTATTAAGGACGTGCAACAGGATTTTGACTAACAGAGAGTGTAAGAGTATACAAAGTTTGTGGTTTCTGTGTGGATGCTCCAGAGAAAGACTCTAGGAAGTCGAATTGAAGCTTGTGTAAGAACATTCTTATCGAAAATGCTAGCTATTAGTCAATGATCTAATAAAGAGATAGTAATGGGTAGGTTCTTGGTCATACTCCTAGTCCGCTCCCGCAGTATCACTCGTGTTTATATATAGGGTGTACCGCAGCTAACCCACCACACCACTGATAATTTGGACTCGTACTGATTGTCTACCAATAGCCTAAGTAGAATCACACACCACCCCCATGTACCTGTAAATTCATGATTGCGTTCCGGACCGTAATCATCGATTTACCTTACACTAGGGTGCTATGCTTTTCCATAACACTAACATAAGTAATACAAGAAACAATGCGTGCAACCAAAATGTGTTAAGTAGTAGATACTGCTCAAGTATAAGATGCGGTTAGAGGTTCTTCCCCTTTCAGGTTCACCTTTTAACCGTAATGAGATTAATGTGTAAGTATAAGACATGATTAGGGGTTCTTCACCTTTCGGTTTCACCCTTAACCGGTAAATTTCTGTTCACATCATTGGGCTCTAAACAACCATATTGATAAACTCTGAGGATTACACCGTTCCCCTCGGGTTAGAGGAATACTCTGAACCGAGTCGTACATGGGAACTGGCTTAGATCTCATACGAGCTATCAATTAGTATGTTTGTTGGCCATGATGATGAACAAAATAATGTAAAGTATAACAGGGTTTGCTCACAACAAAAAAATATGCATACCAAATATGCGTTCATGTAAGTATATAAGTATAGCATAAAATTTCGATTGAAAGAATAGCATAACGTAAATCGAGTAAATAGCACATTTTGCACAAAATGAAAGTAAACGAGTTAAATTAATGCTCAAAACTAGTGTTGTAAGAATAACTAGTGCGAGAATAGTTGCGAATAACGCGTGAAAATAACTACCAACAAAAGAATAATACAAAAATAATAAGATAATGTACGAACGTAACTATAAATAGAATGGTGTAAAAAAATTATGAAATTTATTGTAAATGAAAGTGCGCAGAACAGACGTATAGTCTATTGGTATGAGGATAACTTTTTAGAAACCGAAGAATGTTTTAAGTTCAAAACAGGTTCACTTGAAAAGATTTCGTAGGTACACATTTTCATGTGTTTACGAGAAGTCGAGTTTGAAAAGTGTTAAAAGGTATATTATTAGTTGCAAATTCCTCCCGAAAACATATATTGGATACGTTATATGAAAACATGCAGATTTGTAAAATATGCAATGCAAGTTTATAAAATGCAAGATGAAACCATTTCATGAAGTGTGTGTAAATCTAATGTGTTTCGAAAGACCAAGATTTAAAATGATGTGAAGGTTGTGAATGATCCCAGATGCCTTGACGAATTTTGGAAAATAAAATTTTCTGTATTTAAACATTTATTTAACTTGTGGGTTGAAAAGTCGGAAATTCTTAATTGTTATGAAATGTTGAGAAAATCGAAGTGTTACCCATTAAGACTGGGTAAACTTGAAACCTTTTAAATTTTCAAACTTTTACGAAATTTATACATTGAAAGATCATTTATTTGCAGGATCGTTAAGGCATCTCTTTGGGCTCATAGCGGGCTATTTGTTTCAAGGCACAAGGTGTATGAAAAGTGTATTCTAATTTGGCGAATAGGCTTTGTGAAAAGACTTATAGAATAAGTTGTCAAATTAATCGTTTTAGAGAGTAGTGTACTAGTGCATATCATGTAGGTAGGCATTTATGTATGAGTTTAGTCTGACTAAGAAGTTCTAACTAATGGTAGTTGGCTATGGCTTAGGAGACTGGGTGCAGCAATATTAGTATTAGGTATATGAGGATATACTGTGACTTCGATCAAGTAAGTTTGTAAATATGAAGGTATAAAACAGGTTGAAATAATAAGTTTGGAAAAACCATGTTCATTTTTAACTGTATGATGATCCAACATTCCTAAAATCAGGATGTGATCAAAGTTAAACACGGAGTTTAAAACTTAAGTCGTGGGTAAAAATCTTTTAACGCAAAACGAGTAATACCTTATAGTTTAAAAATCATGAGCATAAGTGAAATAGTGTAAGCTTTAATGCGATAATATATCGAACAAAAGTTTTAGTAATGATGATAAGGGATTCAAAAGCGAATGATCAATGAATAATGGCATATGAAACATCAAGTGATTAAATGGAATCTTCAAATGATAAACAAACATAAATATCAATGATATAAAACATTGGAATTGTTTCCATAGGAACATTTGACCAACTCAAGTATTTGAAATTTCCTAGTGACTTGTGGGGGCGTACATTAGCCTATAAGTGAATGCTCATCTCAAGAGTTCCCAGGTAGGTATACGGGTCCCTCGTCTGATTGGGATTTATACGAAATACCAGGCCTAGACAGAAAACTCAGGATACAGGCACTCACCCTTCCAGATTGCACGTGCCCCATCAATAGTGAATTCCAAAACTTTAGCGAGATTAAAAACGAGATGCAAAAATAGATCCTTGAGATTTGGATTTCACTCCTAACTCAAAGATGTATTTCAAAATTGAAAACGATTGTAGAATGAAACCAATCACTAAGTTAAGGATATCACTCCCAGCTTAGTGGTTAAGTTCCTTTTTGAAAGAAATACTCTTTGAGGTGTGGATGTCACTCCTATCTCAAAGATATATTCCTAAGATAAATAACATATAGAGGAGTGAAACTAATCACCAAGGTATGGATGTCACTCCTAACTTGGTGATATCGTTTCGTTTGTGAAATACGAGTATCTTCTTCTTTAAACAACACACCGAAAAAATAACGAGAAAAAAATCATAGCGAAAATATCTTGAAAGAAAATAATAGGATAAAGAGAAATAAACACGAGAGGACTCGTGAATGTAAGCTTGGTTATAGACTAGGCTAAAAGGCATTCTAATAACCTAATTCCCTATAACCATGGCTCTGATACCAATCTGTAACACCCCAACCGATGGCGGGATCATCGAGGTGTCACGTAGTGACGATTGTTCAAAAGCACATGGTACTAAAATGTAAATATATTACTGAATAATTTAAATTGTCTTACATAGATGAAATGAAAAAAAAATACAAAAGTCTGAATGAAACATGAAATTTGAAATAACTTATTAAAAGCAAGTCACTAAAGTCCAATGCTATAGTACTTAGATCAAACTGCACCTGAAACATGTATAAAATAAGTTTTGTCAACATATGAAATGTTGGTGAGCATTCCTAGATTTAATACATATAGCAAGTTGGAAAATGTTATACAATTCAAGTGCAAAGCAGCAGTGCAATTATGTAAACTATGTATCATACAAATGACGAAATCAATCCTGTGACTGTATAATGTACTAAATGAACGGCGGTGTACTTATCCAATAAATGGATAATAACTTAACAATGACCATGGATTCTCCGATGAAAAAGGGGGAGAATCAACCTAGGAGGGTTGTCAATCCAATAGCGCTATCCAATGTTAAGGTCGGCTTGTACAATGTTAATGATTTCACTAAGTACAAATGTATTCTACATGTAGTGTCTAAGCATAAAGCATGTTTGTAAGCAAATGCACATAGTACTAGAATTGTATTGTAAAAATGTGAAATTGTATTTGTAATTTGTATAAGTGTACATGTAACACCCCAAAAATGAATAAAAGCAAAAAGGGGATAGGAAATACTCACATTCGCCAAATGACTAGATAACTAAGCGAGCGTGAAAATGAGAGCAAACCAAAGATTCAACAACGAAACTAGTCCAATTTAGAAGAAAAGAAACAGAATAGGAAAAATATCAAGCTTCCAATTCGCCAATTACAAGAGCTTAAAATCAAAGCTTCAAATGTAGAAGTAATATACTCTAGAAGAAAGGTATGAGGGAGAGTTTAATCGAATTGAAACAATTGATTTAGAGGTGCAAAGTGTAATGGGTCATAGGTGGGTTTTTATACTAGTTTTGGATTCAATTAGGCTTTAAAATTGGTCAACACAATAAAGTAAGGTTTTAAGATGAATTGACTATTTGACTAGGACTTTGACTAGGATTTTGACTAAGACTTTGACTAGGACTTTTGACTAGGACTTTGACTGGAACTTTGACTGTTTGACTGTCTTAGCGGACCACGAGAGCTAAAAAAAATAATTTTTCTAATTTAATCAATTTTAAGTTCTGGACTTATTTCCTTCGGTTTCAAAGTTGTTTTAGTACCGAAAATTAAGGGCTTTGGGTATCAAGGTTTGAAACATACGTGCTCGGGTGTAGATGTGAGTATAAAACGTGCATACTTTTACTTATAAAAATTATAAGTTTTATTAAATTGTGAATTTTGGTCCTATTAAAATACGAGGGTTAAAAATGAAAATTTTGAAATAGTTGAGGAACCAATTATGCACATTTATGAAAAGTGAAGGGTGCAGGTTATCACAATTTTGCTGGTGAAAGAAAAAGTATGAACGAGATGAAATAGAAATTACCTTCTTAGGAAGATCGGGAGTGATTATAAATGTGACATCCGGGAACCAACCACATATTGTTACACTGGCTTTATTGTTTACTTGCTGAATTTCAGGACTAAATTCTTTTCAACTTGGGGATGATGTGACACCCCGCATTTTCAGGTTCATACTTTAACTAAACTCTAGTTAACTTATACATATATTAGTAGCATTTTACTTGACTAGAGTTAATTGAGTCACACGATACATGGTTATAGGTGAACAACTGCATACACGAGTCTTGAACCCCGAACCTTGGTGAAATGATGAAACTAATAATTGTAGATTAACTCGTTTGATATTATTTGCAATTATGTGCTTATGTGAATTTGTTTGTGAACTTATGTGACGTTACATGTTATTATGCGAAAGTACGTTGCCGAGTTCGTAACCGACACTTGACAGACTAAGGATCATATATTAGTTAAAAAAATATTTGGGTTGAATATTTTATATTATATAGTATTATTGTTACATATATTATTTAGTGATTGTATATTGATTATTATTATTATATATAATAATATTTATAAAAAAAAAACGTTCATATGTAGTGTTGACTTGTGGTCAACACATTTGTAATAGTTGAAAGCAATTGTAATAATTGTAAGTTGTGAAAAATACTCCTGTTGGCGTAAAAAAAAAAAAACACATTTTGAGGGTCAAAGAAAACTAAAAAAAGCAATTGTAATATGGTGGACCAGGTGTAACCTGGGCTGTGTTTATGTACAACTTCTCGGCCCAAATCCCTGGAACAATTCATATAAACGTGTTTATTCATTTTTTTTGAAAAAAAAAAAACCATAACCCTACTTCGCCTCTACAGCCCCTAATACGAAACTTAAACTCCTACCCTCTGCCATTAACATAATCTAAAGATCCTAGAAGCTTGAGAAGGTTTAAGATCAAGAAGATAAAAGGCTTAAGGTATACAACTCTACATGTGCTTTAATCTCTTTTTCTATTTTTTAATTATGATTTTAAACACCATAAACTCAATTGTCCAGACCTGATGTAAACTTGTTATGACTAAAACATGAGTTTTTAATAAACATTAACGTGTAAGACTATGCGAATAGATGTTGGATTGTGGTATATGTTATGTTTATGCATGATCATGGTTTGTGAACATATAGGGTAAATGGATGTTAATAATTATGATAAAACTTGCACGTTTGGGCTTCTATATTATATGATCTTGACGTATTACATGTTTTGGATGGTTATATGATGTTCTTGATCGGTATTATGCGACTAGGGTTTGATATAACTAAGATTATTGCATGTTTAAAATCTGGACAGATTGTTTAGGTTAACTTGTAGGGTCTGTTACGTGGCTTTAACATGATGGTTTTTATGTTTTCTTTGCATGCTTAAATCACACCTGGTCTTAGCTTTTCATAATGGCTAAAATCGAGTGATTTGGACGTCGTTTGAGTCGTTTTTGGAATTTTCTTTGAAAATAGGTCATATCAGAATTTCGGGTAACAAACTGAGTCGACTTTAAACCGTCATAACTCGAGATTTATAAAGAATTAAGTTATGAAATTTTTACAGAAGATTAACATTGGAATAATTTGGGTTTTCCAAGTGGATTCATTGCGTTTGGATGAATAAACAATTTTTGGGAATTTTTCTACTAAACTGACCTGTTGTGAAAGTTTTCTAAATATAGCTGTGTTGAACGAATTTTAATAATTTTTGTGTTTGGTTTTGAGATAAAAAAAAATATGGGTTGTTAAATGAATCCCAAGGAATATTCAGTAAGAATTTGGGAGTTTAACTCACTGATTTAGCATTTTAAATAAATTAGTTTTGGTGACGCACAATCTGTCCTAAAAACGCAGATTGTGTATTATGTGTTTACGTGACAAATTGAAGTCCTAGGTGGTATGTATTTGATATGTATTTGAATGGGCACTTGTATGTGTTGCATATGGAGTGTAAAACTAATTGTAACCAACATATTCACCAACGGGTCCGTAGGGTTTACTTATGCATGTAGAATCACTAGGTGTCACTTACACGCTTTTGAACATTTAAACGTCTTGGACAAACGGGTTATATGGTGTAATGGTATTACACATATACTTACTTAGTGACACTTATACTAGGGAGTCGGTAGTGCACCCTACTTGGAGTTTGGATTTACTTGCTTGCATACTAAGGTGAGTTTCACTACTCTTTTCTCAAAAGCATGCGTCTCGGGTTGAGACAACGTACTTAACTTTTTCTAGTCTGGGTTGGGACTACTATTTTCTTGTCCGGTTTGGGACTACTTACACATCCCGGGTTGGGATGCTATGGATCCTTGTGTGGGTCGGTTTTTGACTCCTTGTGTGAGTCGGGTTTTGCTAGTTCGCAAACTGTGTCCTTGATGAACTAAACCAACTCTATCATCTGTAAGTCCTTCACATACCGAATGAGTTGCCGGGTTATGGCAAGCGGGTTATTAGTTGATAGCGCTATTAGGTCTTACAAACCTCACACCGGCTCGGGGAGTGCGGGAGTGAACTATAACTTAACAGATTTTATCATTATTGATAGGCAATGATGTAAGGCATGCAGCTCACGTTTGTGACTACACGTACATCAGCAGTTCGGTATATCGGTGTTAGTTATCATGAATGGGTTAGCTACCCTTGACATTCGATGAACTAGTGTTTACACGGTTCTTGGAACCAACTCAATTACTTGTTTACGTGGTAGTGGAAACCAGCGCAGTTACATACTCATTTACTTTACTTAGTGAACTCACCAACATTGTTTGTTGACCCACGATATACATGCTTTTGCAGGTAGTTAGCTTCCGGTGCCAGGATTAGAAAGCACTGCACACTTCACTGCATTCGGGGTCTTGGGCACACACCTAAATTACATATTATGCTTTTATATTTTCTTTCATATGATTTTAATTTGGGCGCGTTGTTTTGCGCATGGTCTTTAAAAGGTTTAAATTTGGTTTACGTTTCCGCAGCTTAACCTAACTTGATTTTTGAAAACGAACTAAATGGTTTGGGCATTTAGAGTTCGTTCATATGACTTATGGCTACGGGATCCTGGTATGTCATGCGCCTCGCGGTATAAACCACGCAGTGGAAATTTGAGGGTGTGACAGATTGGTATCAGAGCCATTGGTTATAGTGAACTAGGACTGCATGTTGAGTCTAGTCTATAATCATCATAGCATAAGTACACTCATAACTTAAGTGCACAACTAGCTTTTAGCTACATATAACTACAACATATGATTTCGGGAGATATGTTATCTTCTTGTTCTAGACCTAATTCTGAACACGTCAATGGTGGGAACCCAGGGTTACACCAGGTGGCGCATTACTGGGAGTAGTATCCTAACAAGCCTCATGGATGACGAAACGACAATAGTACAAGGGAGGGAGCCCTTGCGAGCGTTGTGGCGCACGTACACAGGAAGCTGCACGATGCGCATGACGTGGTACCATTAAATCAAATCAACTGTGAAGAAATTCAAATACTGAGATTTATCCTTTTTCACTGAGCAATGAGACAATTAGTTTCTGTTCCTTGTTACTTGATCTATCTTACTTCCATTCGAAACTCAGACGGGACTAGGTTACACATATAGAACTTATTTCTTACTTTATTACCTTACGCCTAGTATGAGCGGGCGGACGTATGATTGCATATCCCTGTTACTCATAAGTATATGGTAGATTCATGGGAACACATTAGATCGAGGCTTGTTACACACACTCTTGGGGAGTTACGTAAGTCCTGCGATGCAGTTCAACATCTCAAAAGAAGACGAAACCTACCAGTGACTGACAGTCACGATTGGAGGAACGAATGGTGCTGATGACCATTGAGCTGACTTACACAGGACCGGAGAAGGAGACTGTACGTGATGAGAACCATATAACACTGACATCGTGAAAGAGGAAGGATAAGGGATGGAAGGGGAACCTGAGCAGGACGAGCACATGGAAAGTGAGGATGAAGGCTCTACTATCTAGACAGAGCATGGCAACGATTGGCTCTTACTTTTTCTTACCTGTCTTTTCTTTCTTTTCCCTTTGTTAACTTAGATAAGACTGAGTTCTTATGATCAACGATAGGGTGGTTGAGGCCCTCGCATCTTTCCAAGCTAGTAAAGATCCATCTTGCTAAATCATTCTTTTCCCCTGACTTCCACATTTGAACTTTCTTATTCCTTGAACGCACATGCCACAACAACAACCTGCCATCATATTTTCAAGCCCCTTATTGGTTGTAAACCTCGATAACTCCAACGGAACTGAAGGAGACCGTCTGATTGCTTCGATAGTATAAGTCTTTTCCATGTGCATTTGCCCCAGGCAGGATGGGGTAATATATGCTACATGCACACTCGGTGAGTTACAGATGCTTGGATGAAGAACGTAACACCCTGTGGTCAAATCTAGAAATTTATTATATAAAGACGGTTGGGTCTGAGATCGACGCCTACACTACCAAGCTACAGGAGATAGCTACTATATGCTCAAATCTATTTAACCTACCTTACTAGCGAATCGAGCTTCTTACCAAAAGGGTTGGTCCCTCAGGTTCGTGGCATGGCCACTACAGCTCACCTACCCAGAATCTAACAAATCTTTCAACTGGCTCGCAAACACACTGACTAGGCTGTTGAGCATGGTACTTTTCTGAAGCATGGTGTTTCATCTTCTACTTTTGGTGATATCAAGAGAACGTGGGATAGTTTGAGGTATAGGTCCTTCAACAACAACAACAACAACAACAACAACGGCACCAACAACAATGGGGCCCGTGGAATAGCAATTGTGATTGGCTCTGGGGAAGCTAGGACTGATAACAATGTCGTGATGGGTACGTGTTCCTTGAACGACACTCTTGCTTCTATTTTATATGATACTGGTGTGGACTATAGTTTTGTGTCATCGAAACTTAGTAAACAATTAGGGATGATTCCTACTCTTCTTGCTACCTCGTACTCTATAGAATTGGCTGATGGGAAGCCTGTTGAGGTAACCCACATACATCGTGACCGTAAGCTCGAATTGGATGGGCAATTGTTTTCCATCAACCTCCTACCTATCACCCTAGGTAGCTTTGATATCATGGTTGGCATGGACTGGTTGTCCAAGCAACACGCTGAAATTCTCTGTCAGGAGAAGATTGTTCATGTCACCCTCCCTAGTGGAGAACTTTTATCTATTCAGGGTGATCGTGGTGGTGCCATGGTGGGCATCATCTCCTTCTTGAAAGCCCAGAAGTGTATCCGTAAGGGTTGTCCAGCCATTTTGGCTAACATATCTGACACTCGAGCTGAAACTGAAACTAAGATTGAGGACATCCCAGTAGTCCGAGTTTTCCCAGAGGAACTACCTGGATTTCCACAAGTTCGTCAAGTGGAGTTTCAAATTGATCTTGTACCTGGAGCAGCTCCAGTTGCATGCGCACCATACCGCCTAGCACCAGGCGAACTTCAAGAACTATCTACCCAACTCCAAGAGCTATTGGATAGGGGTTTCATTAGACCTAGTTCTTCGCCATGGGGAGCTCCAGTTCTGTTTGTTAAGAAGAAAGACGGGAGTTTTCGCATGTGTATTGATTATCGGGAGTTGAACAAAGTGACGGTTAAGAACCGTTACCCTTTACCTCGTATTGATGATTTGTTCGACCAACTGCAAGGGTCGAGTTTCTACTCTAAGATTGACTTGAGGTCAGGATACCATCAGCTGAGAGTCCGAGAGGAGGATGTGGCAAAGACAGCCTTTCGAACTCGTTATGGACATTATGAGTTTTTAGTGATGCCATTTGGGCTAACTAATGCACCGGCTGTGTTCATGGATCTAATGAACCGTGTGTGCAAGCCCTATTTGGACAAATTCGTCATAGTGTTCATAGATGACATACTGATTTATTCCAAGAGCAGGGAAGAGCACGAGCAACACTTGCAGCTGATCTTGGAACTATTGAGAAATGAGCAGTTATATGCAACATTCTCTAAATGTGACTTTTGGATTCGAGAAGTCCAATTTCTTGGACATGTGGTTAACGAGGCAGCAATACATGTTGATCCCACCAAGATTGACGCTATTAAAAAGTGGGAGGCTCCTAAGACTCCTACTGAGGTGCGCCAGTTTCTTGGTCTCGCGGGATACTATTGCAGATTCATTGAGGGATTCTCTAAGATCGCTCAACCTCTCACCGCCTTGACGCAGAAGGGTATTACTTATAAGTGGGGAGATGCCCAAGAATCTGCTTTTCAATTATTAAAGTCGAAACTTTGTAGTGCACCTATACTATCATTATCTGAGGCTACAGAGGACTTCGTAGTGTACTGTGATGCGTCTATCCAAGGGTTAGGGTGTGTGCTGATGCAGTGTGATAAGGTAATCGCGTATGGCTCACGTCAATTAAAGGTTCATGAGAAGAATTACACCACCCATGACTTGGAATTAGGAGCAGTGATTTTTGCTCTAAAGATCTGGAGGCATTATCTCTATGGGACGAAGTGTACGATCTTCACTAACCACCAGAGCCTCCAACACATATTCGATCAAAAGGAGCTGAACATGCGACAGCGTCGATGGGTCGAGCTTCTGAATGATTACGACTATGCCATCAAGTACCACCCAGGGAAAGCTAACGTAGTAGCTGATGCCCTCAATCGAAAGGAAACGAAACCTAAACGGGTGCGAGCCTTACAACTTACCATTCATTCTAATCTTCCTGATAAGATACGTGAAGCCCAGGGCGAGGCCTTGAAAGGAGAAAATATCGGGCTTGAAACATTACATGGTGCTGATAAGCACTTGGAACTAAAGACTGATGGTCTTCAATACTTTATGGATCGATTCTGGATACCACGTTTTGGGGATCTCAGACAACTGGTGCTCGATGAAGCTCACACCTCTCGATACTCGGTACATCCTGGTTCGGACAAGATGTACCAAGATCTTAAGACTCTTTACTGGTGGCCACTTACGTTAGTAAGTGCTTGACTTGTGCGAAGGTTAAGATTGAATATCAGAAACCTTCAGGCCTACTCCAGCAACCAGAGATCCCTATGTGGAAATGGGACGGGATTTATATGGATTTTATTACAAAGCTTCCTAGAACGCCAACGAGCCAAAATATGATTTGGGTTATCGTGGATCGTTTGAGAAAATCGGCCCACTTTCTGGCTATAAAGGAAACGGACTCGCTGGAGAAACTAGCAAATCTCTACATCAAGGAGGTAGTCTCTAGGCATGGGGTGCCTACTTCTATTATATCTAATCGCGATGCGTGATTCACTTCTCACTTCGGGACTACTCTCCAAAACGCTTTGGGAACTCGCCTAGATATGAGCACAGCCTATCACCCACAGACGGATGGACAGAGTGAACGCACCATCCAAACATTGGAAGATCTGCTACGAGCGTGCGTGGTGGATTTTGGCAATAGTTGGGATAAACACTTGCCTTTGATTGAATTCTCTTATAACAACAGCTACCACACTTCGATACAGTGTGCGCCTTTTGAGGCACTTTATGGACGCAAGTGTAGGTCTCCCATCTGCTGGACTGAGGTTGGGGATAGCCAGCTAACAGGTCCCGAACTCGTGCACGAAACTTCTGAGAAGATAGTGCAAATCAGAAACCGGATGGCTGCTGCTCGGGATCGACAGAAAAGTTACGCTGATAAGCGTAGGAAACCTTTGGAGTTCCAGGTTGGGGACAAGGTTCTATTAAAGGTGTCACCTTGGAAGGGGGTGATACGCTTTGGGAAACGGGAGAAATTGAATCCACGATACGTGGGACCATTCGAGATTGTCAAAAGGATTGGTCCGGTAGCTTACCGGCTAAACTTGCCTGATGAACTCAGTGGAGTGCACAATGTATTCCACGTATCGAACTTGAAGAAATGCCTATCGGATATGACACTGGTAGTGCCACTGGAGGAGATTCAGGTGGACGACCAGCTACGGTTCGTGGAAGAACCAGTGGAGATTCTTGAGTAGGGCGTCAAGAAACTCAGACAAAGCACTATACCTATTGTTAAGGTACGGTGGAATTCCCGTCTAGGACCGGAATACACGTGGGAGCGCAGAGATCAGATGCGACTCAAATATCCACACCTCTTTACTGAACCTGAACCTGTGCATAGATCGAATGCCGAACATAAAGCAGCTCGCTCAAAGTGAATTTCGGGTCGAAATTCCTTTCAACTTGGGGATGATGTGATATCCGGGAACCAACCACATATTGTTACACTAGCTTTATTGTTTACTTGCTGAATTTCAGGACTAAATTCTTTTCAACTTGGGGATGATGTGACACCCCGCATTTTCAGGTTCATACTTTAACTAAACTCTAGTTAACTTATACATATATTGGTAGCATTTTACTTGACTAGAGTTAATTGAGTCACACGATACATGGTTATAGGTGAACAACTGCATACACGAGTCTTGAACCCGGACCTTGGTGAAATGATAAAACTAATAATTGTAGATTAACTCGTTTGATATTATTTGCAATTATGTGCTTATGTGAATTTGTTTGTGAACTTATGTGACGTTACATGTTATTATGCGAAAGTACGTTGCCGAGTTCGTAAACGACACTTGACAGACTAAGGATCATATATTAGTTAAAAAAAATATTTGGGTTGAATATTTTATATTATATAGTATTATTGTTACATATATTATTTAGTAATTGTATATTGATTATTATTATTATATATAATAATATTTATAAAAAAAAAAAAAAAACGTTCATATGTAGTGTTGACTTGTGGTCAACACATTTGTAATAGTTGAAAGCAATTGTAATAATTGTAAGTTGTGAAAAATACTCCTGTTGGCGTAAAAAAAAAAATAACAAAACACATTTTGAGGGTCAAAGAAAACTAAAGAAACAGGCGCCTATGGTGGACCAGGTGTAACCTGGGCTGTGTTTATGTACAGCTTCTCGGCCCAAATCCCTGGAACAATTCATATAAACGTGTTTATTCATTTTTTTTGAAAAAAAAAACCCATAACCCTACTTCGCCTCTACAGCCCCTTATACGAAAATTAAACTCCTACCCTCTGCCATTAACATAATCTAAAGATCCTAGAAGCTTAAGAAGGTTTAAGATCAAGAAGATAAAAGGCTTAAGGTATACAACTCTACATGTGCTTTAATCTCTTTTTCTATGTTTTAATTATGATTTTAAACACCATAAACTCAATTGTCCAGACCTGATGTAAACTTGTTATGACTAAAACATGAGTTTTTAATAATCATTATCGTGTAAGACTATGCGAATAGATGTTGGATTGTGGTATATGTTATGTTTATGCATGATTATGGTTTGTGAACATATAGGGTAAATGGATGTTAATAATTATGATAAGACATGCACGTTTGGGCTTCTATATTATATGATCTTGACGTATTACATGTTTTGGATGGTTATATGATGTTCTTGATCGGTATTATGCGACTAGGGTTTGATATAACTAAGATTATTGCATGTTTAAAAACTGGACAGATTGTTTAGGTTAACTTGTAGGGTCTGTTATGTGGCTTTAACATGATGGTTTTGATGTTTTCTTTGCATGGTTAAATCCCACCTGGTCTTAGCTTTTCATAATGGGTAAAATCGAGTGATTTGGACGTCGTTTGAGTCGTTTTTGGAATTTTCTTTGAAAATAGCTCATATCAGAATTTCGGGTAACAAACTGAGTCGAGTTTAAACCGTCATAACTCGAGTTTTATAAAGAATTAAGTTATGAAATTTTTACAGAAGATTAAAATTGGAATACTTTGGGTTTTCCAAGTGGATTCATCCCATTTGGATGAATAAACAATTTTTGGGAATTTTTCTACTAAACTGACCTGTTGTGAATGTTTTCTGAATATAGCTGTGTTGAACGAATTTTAATAATTTTTGTGTTTGGTTTTGAGATAAAAAAAAAATATGGGTTGTTAAATGAATACCAAGGAATATTCAGTAAACATTTGGGAGTTTAACTCACTGATTTAGAATTTTTAATAAATTAGTTTTGGTGACGCACAATCTGTCCTAAAAATGCAGATTGTGTATTATGTGTTTACGTGACAAATTGAAGTCCTAGGTGGTATGTATTTGATATGTATTTGAATGGGCACTTGTATGTGTTGCATATGGAGTGTAAAACTAATTGTAACCAACATATTCACCAATGGGTCCGTAGGGTTTACTTATGCATGTAGAATCATTAGGTGTCACTTACACGCTTTTGAACATTTAAACGTCTTGGACAAACGGGTTATATGGTGTAATGGTATTACACATATACTTAATTAGTGACACTTATACTAGGGAGTCGGTAGTGCACCCTACTTGGAGTTTGGATTTACTTGCTTGCATACTAAGGTGAGTTTCACTACTCTTTTCTCAAAAGTATGCGTCTCGAGTTGAGACAACGTACTTAACTTTTTCTAGTCCGGGTTGGGACTACTATTTTCTAGTCTGGTTTGGGACTACTTACACATCCCGGGTTGGGATGCTATGGATCCTTGTGTGGGTCGGTTTTTGACTCCTTGTGTGAGTCGGGTTTTGCTAGTTCGCAAACTGTGTCCTTGATGAACTAAACCAACTCTATCATCTGTAAGTCCTTCACATACCGAATGAGTTGCCGGGTTATGGCAAGCGGGTTATTAGTTGATAGCGCTATTAGGTCTTACAAACCTCACACCGGCTCGGGGAGTGCGGGAGTGAACTATAACTTAACAGATTTTATCATTGTTGATAGGCAATGATGTAAGGCATGCAGCTCACGTTTGTGACTACACGTACATCAGCAGTTCGGTATATCGGTGTTAGTTATCATGAATGGGTTAGCTACCCTTGACATTCGATGAACTAGTGTTTACACGGTTCTTGGAACCAACTCAATTACTTGTTTACGTGGTAGTGGAAACCAGCGCAGTTACATACTCATTTACTTTACTTAGTGAACTCACCAACATTTTTTGTTGACACACGATATACATGCTTTTGCAGGTAGTTAGCTTCCGGTGCCAGGATTAGAAAGCACTGCACACTTCACTGCATTCGGGGTCTTGGGCACACACCTAAATTACATATTATGCTTTTATATTTTCTTTCATATGATTTTAATTTGGGCGCGTTGTTTTGCGCATGGTCTTTAAAAGGTTTAAATTTGGTTTACGTTTCCGCAGCTTAACCTAACTTGGTTTTTGAAAACGAACTAAATGGTTTGGGCATTTAGAGTTCGTTCATATGACTTATGGCTACGGGATCCTGGTATGTCATGCGCCTCGCGGTATAAACCACGCAGTGGAAATTTGAGGGTGTGACAGATTGGTATCATAGCCATTGGTTATAGTGAACTAGGACTGCATGTTGAGTCTAGTCTATAATCATCATAGCATAAGTACACTCATAACTTAAGTGCACAACTAGCTTTTAGCTACATATAACTACAACATATGATTTCGGGAGATATGTTATCTTCTTGTTCTAGACCTAATTCTGAACACGTCAATGGTGGGAACCCAGGGTTACACCAGGTGGCGCATTACTGGGAGTAGTATCCTAACAAACCTCATGGATGACGAAACAACAATAGTACAAGGGAGGGAGCCCTTGCGCGAGCGTTGTGGCGCACGTACACAGGAAGCTGCACGATGCGCATGACGTGGTACCATTAAATCGAATCAACTATGAAGAAATTCAAATACTGAGATTTATCCTTTTTCACTGAGCAATGAGACAATTAGTTTCTGTCCCATCAGTCATCAGATAAGATATTATGATTAAAAAATATATCAACCTTGAAAATATATTAACGGTAACATATTTTTTGGGGACAATTGTTGGTGGTGAAAATCCTCAGGATGATTTTACCTCTCATCCCTGTTGTAGCATCCTCAGGATACTGAAGGGGCCAACTGACTTCAGGATGTAGAAATATTTCAACATGTGTGCATCCTGAGAATGGATTAACGAATTATCTTTTTATATATAATTGCAGGTACAACTAAGTTATAATATGAACACATAAGTGCTCTACAACGTTTATATTATAACATTCAGTCAAATTGGAGTCAAAGATTGAAGAGTAACTTATATCAACCAAAGGCTAAGCTCGAAGATGAAGTCAAAGATGTAACCGTCGTTCATTAAATACCGGCGAAGAATAAGGAAACAGCTGAAGCAACAAATATATTCAGTTGAAACTTACCCAACGTTCACCTGAATACTTTGAAGGAGATTAACTACATAGCGGATATTGTGGGATACATTATTTACCTCCTTGTATTATATAAATGGGAATGATGGACGAGATATAGGACACATGGCTTCTACTAGAGCCATACACACACTCAACTACTGAGAACACTCACGAATCATTGTAATATTAGATCACTCGTCCACTCATTCATCCAAAGTTGGAATCCATTTTACCACATTAATATTAACAAACAAGGCAGGGGCCTAGTCTCCTCCTGAGGTTTTATGCCGGCGATCTATCATTGATCAAGGGCTTTCCTCCTACATCGAGTGTCGTTTCTTTATAGCATTTTTACTTACATTTGTCTATCTTAGCATAATTCACATTTCGGCCTGACAGTTACATCCTCAGGATATAACTGTCCATCCTCAATTTTCTCATCATCATCCCGAGCATAGTTGTCAATTAATAGCTTATCCATATTAACAAGTCACCATCCTAAGAATAACACTTAGTTTTTATCAAACTAGCACTCTACCTCACTTTAACTAATTTGGAAAACAAGATTATTTTTAGTAGATAATTTTTGACCAAAACAATTAGTATGAATATAATCATTAGATTCAATGAGCTAGAAATAAAATTTCCTATTGAAACATATTCTAACGTCAAGATATGCACTTTTTGATGACTTGTAAACAGATGTTGTCACACAACTGTGATCCATTAGAATTTTCAACTGAAGGTCTAAAGATGATGTAACCAGAGTTTTAAAACAAACTTTGTAAGACTTAACTTGTAATCAATATCTAACGAAGTAAATTTAAATTTAAATTAGACAAGTCTTTTCAAATTCATAATTACATACAGTCGGCACAGCCCTAAAAGTCTTTAATAGTCACTGTACAAATGAAGGATCTAGATGGAAAGATACCATCAATTTTGTTGGATCAGTTTGCTCTTTTGCTAAGTAAGAACTTTCTATCTTGACACTTAAGTGTTTAGCAAGCCCTTGTAAATCAGATTATAAGCACCGCGGAATGTATAAGTTAAAGCAACACTTTTTATACTAAGGAAGAGTTATTACTCCCCCTTGATGATTGAAACTAATAAATGACAAGTATTTATTATGAATCCAAGCAGTAAATGAGAATTAGATACTTAGACAGATTCACAATAAATACTGAAATGGAATAGAACAGTGAGAGTGTTTGAAGGATTTTTCTATTAAAATCAATGTCTAAAATAGAAGGTTGAAGCCTCCTATTTATAGACGATTACATACATGTATCTTGCCCAAAAAGCAAGTACAGAAACAACAGAAACAAGTTGCACAAGTTGCAACATTGAAACTAACAACTACAGCTAAGAGTAATAATAAACAATAAAACTACTGATGCAAAAGGCGGTGGAAAATATCTGATGCTAAGTGCTGATGAATGACAAACTACTGATGAGTAGTTTGTCTTCAGTACTTCTGAAGTGAACTTGTCTGGTTTGGATTTCAGAACTTCTGATGAAGTTTCTTCTTCAGCACTTCTCATATCTTCTCTTCAGCAGTTCTTTGTTTTCTTTTCAGTACTTCTATACTTAGCCAAAATGACAGAAGTGAATTAGACTAAGGTTTCCAAAAGTGGTTTCACCAATCCTCTTTGTCCTAACAATCTCCCCCTGGATTGATGAAGCCAAAACCTTACTAATTCCTTATGTTTTTCTTCTGTCTTGAACAATCTTCCATATCTCTTTGTACATGGTGTTCTTGAGCTGGTTTAACTGACCATCAGATAGAGATCCTCTCTGTGGTTCCAGCTGTTGAATTGTGAGCAGGTCTTGTGTTGACAGTTTCTTCAGATCACTGATCTTCTTGTAAGCCCTGCTTGAGAGGTCTCTTCTTGTCAACAATACTGAGTTGTTATCATTAAGTGACCATCTGATGATAGGTATCTTTGACTTGTTAAAGTCAGAAGAATAGGGAACCAGACTTGTCCCTTAGGTTGATGGTCCTGAGTGTTGGATGCTTTCAGTTTCAGTTAACCTCAGGTGGGAGTCTCTTCCTTGTTGTTGTTGCATATCAGGCATCTGAACAGTTGGGAGATGGTGTTCAGTCACTACCCTGGTATGCATCTTTTCTTTGATGGTCTTTTGTATTGGTAGGCAAAAGTGGAAGGATCCCTGAATTGTGTTAACAGAGGTTTCTCCTCAATGTCAAAATCTGAATGGACTATTGAACTTCCTTCAAGTAGTACCATTTTGAAGTCAGTTTTGACATTGTCCTCTGCCTTCTTTCTCTGAGTAGCAGGTCTTCTAGTTGATACACCAGAAGTTCTAAATACTGATCTTGAAGGATCAGCAGTTTGAAACTTCTCTGGATTTGCAGCCTTGGCAGCCAAGTATTTTCTGTAAGTATCCATTAGTCTTTCTTCTTTCCATCTGGATACTGAGGCTTTTGAACCATAGCCCTCTGCTACTAACTCTTCTATTATCTGGGCTCTCTTGGCCTTTCCTTCTTTGCTAGTGGCCAGTTTATCTGCAAGCAGTTGTGCCCTTCTTGTCAGCTCTTGCATAGAGAGTCCTTTGAGTGTATAGGCTTTAGTCTTGCTGTTCTTGGTAATGTAAGACACCAGTTGCTGTCTTTTATCTTGTTCAGCAATCTCATCAAAGCTAGCCTGCCTTTGTAGTTCAGCTTCATAAGCCTGAAGTTTTTCTTCATGGCTTAAATCTAGATCATCCCTTTCTTCCAGAGTTTTCCAAATCAGATCTTCTCTGGCCTTCTTGTTGGCTGCAACTAAGCTCTTCTCTAATAATTCAGCTGATTGAGAGATAGGAGAAGGGTTTAGTACAGTCATTGTTGTAACAGTTGTAGGCCTGATAGGATTAGATGTTGGTTGAATGGGAGCAGTGGTTCTGGAAGGGTCAGCAGTTTGAGGTTTGGAAGTGTTAACCTCTGATGGGTTGACAACTGCTGATGGTTTGTCAACTACTGAAGGATTGTCTTCAGTACTTTCTGATTCTTCATCAGAACTTTTGCCATCAGAAGTTTCTTCATTGTGCCTTAGGGATTCTTCAGAGGTTTGGGTCTCATCTTCTTTTTCTGTGGCTTCAATTTCTTCACTGAGACACCAAACTGTTTGGCCAGTTTTTCTTTCCTGGCTTGATCTTTTTGATCTCTTTCAAGGATGGCCACTCTTGCCCTTATCCTGGCTTGGAATGACTCCTTAGGTTCCCTGATTTTCTCCCCCTTTTTGGATTCATCAAGTTTAAGGTTTTGAGGTTGAGGGTTGGGAGAATTGTCCTTGAAGATGAGCAATCTGTTTGCTGTTGAAGTCTATCTTGTTGGACAGATCATTCATCTTTGTCTTGATCACTCCAAATTGATTCTTGATAGACAGCTCCAAGTTAGCTGTGTATGTTTGGAAGTGATTTCTGATGAGAGTGTTCATCATGTGGTACAGGGGACCCTCTGGGCTGCATAGCTGGTTCAGGTCTATGCTTGTTTGCCCAGGGAATTGGGTAGGCATTTGTTGTGAAGGGGGTGTTTTTGGGAGATCCTCATGTTGTACAGAGGATGCCACTCTAGGGGTTTTAGGGATTGAGTGGGCTTTAACCTGTGCAGGGGTGACTGGCTTCTTGAGCCTGGATACCCCTGAAACAGGACCTTCATAAAGTGCCGTCAATTCAGTAGTTTGTGTTTGTGAAACATCATCCAAATTAATGGAATCATCTGAATCCCTGATGTTGCCCTCAATGAGGACTGTCTCAGTTAAATCATGAGCTGAGCCCAACTCAGTTCTCTCATGAACCTCTTGTTCTTGGTTCTGAGGATTTCCTACTTCAGGCATTAAGCCTTCATCAGTAGTTGCCACATCTGAGGTCTTAGCTATGTTACTTCTATCCTCAGATCCACCACTGGGTGGTAACTGAGTAGTAGCAGCCTCAGATGCCCAAGAGTCTCTAAAATTGGGCTTAAAGACTCTGGTCCACCCTCATCTCTTGGGATAGGGCTAGAGATGTCCACATCCATGTCTGATGTTGTGGTTATGTCCCCTGCTTGTTGTGGTTGTAGGGGACTGACATAATCAGATGGGACCTTCTCTTTTAGCCCAGAGAGAAGTTTGGCAATTTCTATTGCCTCTGGTTCAGAAATTTGTGGGGTTGGTTCAGTAGTTTGGGCAATAGGTGAAATTTGTTGTTCAGCAGTTTCAAAAGAAGAGTGTGTTTCAATAGTTTTTCTAAGTCTTTTTCTTTTGAATAAAATGGTTATGGGTGCTCTTGGTGGGGTTTGAGATGGATGAGACTGAGAGGGTGTTTCAGTCTCACCTATTTGAAGAGCAGACTGCTCATGAGCTTGTTCAGGCATCTCAACCTCCTGAACAGCTTTTCTTTTGGGTTGGTGGGTTTTTGTCTTTGTTGGCTTGGGCTTTTTGGCTTTTGGTGGTGTGAGTTTGGAAGATGTGGGCTTCAGGGGGACTTGTTGTTGTTCTCCCTGATCATCTTCTGGCCAGGCAGCCGGTTTGTTATGCCTTGAGTATGCTTGTGATGTTAAAGGATTTAAAGTTGAAATTTTTCCCACAAGCACCTCATTACCCAGTTCCCCTATTATGCATTGCATAATGAACCTTGGGTACAACAAAAACTTTTTCTTGGTATTATTGTGATGTAACACCAACTCATTGAAAAATAGTTTTGATGCCCTGAATTTAGTTTCATTCACAATAGAATGAAATATTGGTTGAAAAGTGGAGGGCATCTGGTCATAAGACCCTGTTTTAGGACTCAAACACATAATAATATAATGAAACAAAAGCTTGTATTTTGGTTCAAAATATTTTTTGAAGATAGTAGCATGGGAGAGAGTACCTTGATAACCACACTCTGTCATGGTTAGGTGAATATCAGAATTAGCAACATGGTCAGGGGCAATTACATCATCCAGACCCAGTCTTGTTGCCAGTGTGGCCGGTGTGATGGTCAGTGGTTTCCCTTTTATTCTTGAGTTGAGGGAAATGACTTCATCATCCGCCGTCACCGTCTCAGCATTTGCCCAGAACTCATTCAGAGTTTCAGTGTAAATTGGTGGGTTTATTGTGAGAGCAGTAAATATTGGGATTTTACGACAAGATCAATGATCTCATCGTATTGGGACCAGCCTTCTTGTTTTTCAAGAAAGGCCCTTTGATTGTGTCCCTGCTTTAGAACGAGAGCCATGTGGTTTTGGGTTTTGATCGAACAGTTGATTTGCAGGTTTTAGGTTATTGAGAGAGTTTTTGAGAGAGAAGGAGGGATATTTTGAGTTTGAAAGGATAAGTGTGGGAGAAAGGTATTTATCAGAAGTTTTAACCGCTTGAATCTTCTTTATTAGAAGTTTTTAAACCGCCTTTGGTTAAAAATCTTTTTTATCAGAGGTTTTAAACTGATTAGGTCAAACCTCTGATGATGGGAAAAGTCAGATTTGCCCTTTGACTAAACTGCTGATGAAGGATTACTTCATCAGTAGTTCCCAATTTCCTCTTCAGTAGTTTTAACAGCTGATAAGAAATGTTTTTATAAATACTTTTATTCATAACTTCTGAAGTTTATTTTATCAGAAGTTACACACTTTTCAGAAATTATCCCCATACTATTGTTTTGTTCATCAGTAGTTTCTCTCTTTTTCAGAAGTTTTGTTTCAGACTTTTGTCTGTTTTGTAAGTGAAAATGAAAAAATTGCAAAATAAGAAAATAAACACTTACAAATTTAGCATCCCAAGCATGGATACTAACTTCTGAAATGTTGATGGGTCAAGGGGGTTTGTGAAGATGTCAGCTATTTGATTAGCTGTTGCTACATGCTTCACCTCAATCTTGCCTTTTTCATAGCAATCTCTTATGAAATGGTACCTGATCTCAATGTGTTTGGTTTTTGAGAATTGTACCGGATTTTGAATGATGCTAATGGCAGATGTGCTGTCTACAAACAAAGGTGTCTTGGTCTCTTTGATTCCATAATCAAGAAGTTGATATTGGAGCCATTGTATCTGTGATGTACAAACTTGCAGCTGCAATGTATTGCAGCTATCAGCAGTGAAGTTGCAACAGATGT